>CM068371.1:50504455-51254455 GCA_034769895.1 Magicicada septendecula
ATGCATATTGTTATGTAATGCAGAAAACGTGTACGCCAGTACAGAACCTTCTACATGTTCTAGGCTATTCCGGTGGAATCCGGCTGGGCTGTAATGTTGTGTGCGTACATGATTCTCAACGTGTTCGCTAGACTGTGCCAGAATTCGTGCGGCCGCATGCTCTGTGTCAAGGCCGCAATGAATTATGCTCTAATGTTTTCCTTTATTGCTGATGCATAGTATCAACTATTCTGGAACAATTGTGCTATCTATTTAAACGACGACAGCTGCACTTAGTCGGTTTGAGTTGCAATTTATTGGAGTGCGGGTCGTAGTATTATGGCGAAGTGTTATGTGACTTATAATTGTGCGGGACAATTAGAATACAACTGTGTTTCATATTAGTAGACATTTTTATTGCATGTGAACAATTTTTATTTGATTTCTTGTAAGAGACTATCTTGTTGATTACAAACTGTTCAATTGGGATAATTAAAGCTGGTGATTAGTGGTGTAATTGGTGTCTTGTATTTTGCTTTCCACTGTACCATACGACGTTCAGTAGACTGTCGTAACAATATGAAGGGCAGTCAAAAGTTGGTTGTACTAGCATAAAAATCAATAGCATGTGGAATATTTATGATAATTCTTTTATTTATCTGAAAGGACACTTTAAAATCTATCTTTCTACACAATCAACAAGTTTATTTACATATTTATCACAATGTGACACAATTCCCACCCAACACGCAAAACCCTTCCTGCCCTGCATTTTGGACTTCATAAACGTGATATTGTTGCTTCGCAACACCCTCTTTCAGAGTACCAAACACATGGAAATCGCACAGAGCGTGGTCACAATCCTCCCTCTCAAATTTTTAAATGAGTTGTTTTGTAACGTGTGTCAAATAATGGGGACACATTAAAGATGCTCGGAGAAATGTAGTGCACACTTTTATGCAAAATACCCAATTTAACCATAATTTCATCCTCTGCGAGTCATCTATTGGCAGTGGCATGGCATGGGTGAATAACAGCTGTTGCTGGTTGACTTAGGTCTGAAATCTACCGTAATTCGAATTTCTTCTAGTATCAAATATTCCTTTTAGTATTCCATTTAGGGCCAAACATTTTTTTAGTGTATTTTCTATCTTTCGCTGCAGAAGAAGAGTGTCCTGGTTCAACGGAATCCGACTCCATCGTACTTACACAGAATAAATTAGAATACAAATAATAATCGAATTAAAAATAATAAATAAAACCAGGAAACACACAACTAAAAGAACGAAATAGGAATTGGTATGCAGTAACTGGTACACTACAGTTCCGAAAATGAACAAGCTGGTAACTGAGCGTTTTGCCGGTCTATACAGCGGCAACAAATTGGACGGACAAGTACGTCCCCTCCCCCCTTTATGCTTTTCTTCAAGTTTCCCTACTAATATCATTTCCATTTCAAATATTCAATAACTAAAGTGTTTACTGTGTGATATCATTAATATTCTTTCATTTCCTATACTGTTGCCACTGGCAACAGTAGTTACATGGACGCCATACTAATGTCTATTGGTGAAGACTTTCAATACTGTCCCCCATTGTTTAAGTTTATTTAATGGCCTTCTCTGCCAATAATCATCCTCAACAGGACCACATCAAACAACTCACACCATTCAGCGATGGCTTGGCATGAAAATGCTGTCACCATACACTTCCCTCAACTGGTGATGAATTTCAGCAGGATTACACCTTCTTGCCAACAGAAAACAAGCAACTGTGCGGATTCCTCTACTTGCAAATGACGTTTCATGGCTAATGATGGACTAACGTTACTCCCAAGTGGGAAACTCGACTACAGAGAATGGAAACAAGTTTACCAGTGTTGCCTATTAACAACTTTCATCAACTTATCTCTTTTAGGAAAAAAAATGCAACTAACTTTTCAAAAGCCCTTCGAATGTACACGTTATTCATAGGTGGTCATTACAAATTATACGATTTCGAACATTAGCCATTGTAAGTTAAAATTAATAAACACCAATAATTTTCAAGTTTTTATGTACTCGATGGTGTAACGGGACAGATTTGAGGGTTTTTCTTTATTTCAATTGTGAATACGACGAAGTGTAGTTACCCACACAAGGCCTCAATCTGTAACAATAGACATTCCTGTAGGTGACGCCCATCTGCATGTGGGTCCAGAAAATCTGTAAACAAGTATGGCTCGCAGGTACTATGGAATGTGAGCAAGCGCGGAAGTGCCCGTCTTTGCAGTTGAATTATCACATACCCGGCTAGTTGAGCAATTACAGTGAGTGTACTATACCCAGCATTGAATATTTGCCATGTCACGTGGTACCGCTGTGCACCAATCACATACCAAGTTGCCGCGGATGGAGCAGACTGGCCATCTTGTAAAACACAGTTAGCGTCCTTTGTCTTACTACAAGCAGTCGGACCGTGCGGTCGTATAAAAACTTAGCTCGAGCAAATTAGGGTCAGCCGACCAGTAAATTATGTGATTTAAAGTAATACAACGAGAAATCATGTCATAGTGATCAATCAGAAGTAATCTGCAAGCAATAACCGTCTAAACTTATTTTCGGAGTGTGTTAGCAAAATCGAAAGTTAACAGTGATGGCGTAACCACGTGGATGAGACGGCGATGAAAGGATGAGTACCTAATATAAGCAGTTGGACAGACAAAAACGTTTCAATATTAACTAAATTCAACACCAGTATTAAATATGAAAATTAAATAGAATGCGCTTTCCGATAAAATATATAATGAATGACTGAGAGTGTGAGCAAACTGGGTTGCCTTTCCAAAGTAGATATAATTTAGTTAAATACGTAAATATAAGGTTATAGGAATTATTTTTAACTATATTTCAGAATCTATTTTCAGAATACAAAATGTAGAGAAAGACGAAATTGTTGATGTGGTAGTTTAGAAAGAATGACAGAGTAAGACGAAATAAAATAATGTGTTAAGTGAACGTATAAATATTGTAATGGTACATAACCCAGTCCCAATAACTCATAACTCTTGTACTACCATAAAGGTCAGAAATGGGTAAACTATAACTAGCTAAAAATTAAGTTGTATCACTAAACATTATAAACAATATTGAAGTGATATACAGTGACAAGTGAGTTATAGTGTACCCAGTGAGGTAATAAGTGAAGGTGAAGGGAACTTCTTACAGAATTGTGCTGTAGATGTGAGAATTATAGACTACAATAGTAGACTATGATGCTACCAACTAATTATGTATTTTGTTTAGTTATTGTAGGATTTATATTGTGTAGGCAACAAAATTTAGTACCTATGTTAATTTTATGTTTAATAAAATAATTGTGTTATTGTATAAGATACCCCAGGGTTTTTAAAAAAATAAAAGATTTAAATATCAGATGATAATAAAAAATAAAATAATACTGTATGAGGAAAATGGCAGAAGAAAATAGTTCAGTGTAAGAATACTATAAGAGATTAATAAATAATATATAAATTCATTTAAAGTTAATAATAATATTAAAGACTTATATCTAAAGTTATAAGAAAATAAACAGAAAACTATTATGTAAATCAAATTGGGAAAGAAACCAAAATTAAAAAGAATTATTTTTCTGTAAATCAAAAATAAATTTATAATAATTACAAACCGCCTATATACTAAAAAGTAAATAGCAGCACCAATAAAAAAGGATATAAAAATTATGGGTTACTAAGAGTAACGAAATAACAAGTATTGTTTAATCGAATTTGAGATTGAAAACCGTCCGGTTGAAAAAATGATGAGATAAAAATTGTATTAAAAAATCCTTTAGAAATCTTTTGAACAGCACAAAATTGTTACAAAATTTAAATAACAGTATAAACATTATGTACCAATACCTTAATTATCAAAGGTAACTTGCTATACTCCATAATAAAAGTGAAAAACCATTTGGAAGATCAGGCCTAGCCTAGCCGCGTTTCGAGTTTTTTTGACGAGATAGTATCTGCCAGACGGTCATGAAATTACAAAATAACTAAGAACACCACCTGAGAAACAGCTTCACACAAGTAAGAACTTCGAGAAGAGAGGTAATATAAACATTTCTTTTAATATTTAACAAAGAAATCCTCAAATCAAATTGTCGTTCAGTACAAAAACTTTCAAAGTGTAATCACATGTTTTAATAAAAAACAATCTGCTCTCTTACGGACAAATCCGGAACTACGTACTAAGAGAATAAACAAATTTTCGAAGTTTTTCTATTTTGTAAAGCGTAGTATAATTATCCATTTCTGACCATCTCATAACACAAAGAACTTACCCTTAACCCTGGGGAAATAAATAAAAGAATTATATTTTGATTGATGTTTAAATAAAAGATAAAATTGTAAAATCGGTCAAAACCAGATTTTATGACAATTCCATGTTTACTCAATGAAGTCGATATCATGTACTAGTTAATGAAAATATCGATTGTAATATTTGTATTTTGGCGGAAGAGAAAAACCAATAATATTATAAATAAATATTATTGAGAAATGATATTGAATAATACAATGTGTTTCCTTTATTGTAGTGGGTAGTTGTAGTAGATTTCAGAAAAAATAAGAAGAGGACGATCCACCAGGTCGTATTCAGCAACAGTGTCGTTTGGTTAACCTATATTTGGAGACTAATGTCAAAATCAGCTGATTCGGTTCACGGCAAATATTTGAAAAATTGAGAAATCGTCTACTCCGAGGGTAAACAAACGGTACTTGCTCTCTCTTCAAAAGAAGGCTAAACAACTTCCCTACTTGACCCAAATCACACACACTCGATTTCTGCTTTGTTTGGGTAACATTACCACCAACTTTATTTAAACCTCAGTCTTTATAATTCATAAGTGGCAATTGCTAAGAGGTGTTCTGACCGATCCGAGACTGTAAAAAAGACGGACGTCACACACACACTCTAAGGCGTTACGTTACAGATTGGCGCTTACAACAGTGGGGCTGAATTAACTAAACCCGTAATTGCAATACACTCTTGGAGAGGCGGAAACCTTTGATAAAGAGTCCTTACGTTACAATATGTATTTGTTATTTGCATTTACCTATTTTTCTCTGCTGAGTACACTAGACGACACTTTGGTTAATTTGTACAAGAACGTCAAGGTTTAAGTTTGTTTCAAATGAAGGCCAAATAAAGGTAGGTGACACAATTTAAATATTTTAATCATTTAATTCACGAGTACTATTTCAAACGACGCCCGAAACAGTGACGATTTTAAATATTTTAATTACTAATTCATTTGAAACACTTCAATGGCGCCCGTAACAGCGACGTAAATTAAATTTAATAATTTACAACCTAGTCGAAATGGCAGAGAAAAATATATGTATGTGCAAATGTATGTGAGGGTATAGAGGAAGAATCAATTTTAAACGTTACACAAGACAATTTAATATCGACAAATATTAACGAGAGCATAGACGATACAACAGACGAAATTGAGATAGTAGATGCTAAAAATAGCAAAAGCGATAATGTAAATATATTTAACCAATTAGCGTTGATGATGGAAATGATGTCAGGAATGAGAACTGAATGAAGTCAGAAAATAATAATTTAAACACGAGCTTGAATGAATTTAAAACCGAAATCAAGTCAGAGATGAAATAATAAGTTTGACCAACAAAACACGAGTTTAAATGAACTTAAAACTGAAATGATATCAGAAAATAATTAAACACGAGTTTAGATGAGTTAAAGTCAGAAAATAATAATTTAAACGCATATTTAAATGAATTTAAAACTGAAATGAAATCAGAAAATAATAATTTAAAAACGAGCTTAAATGAATTTGAGATTGAAATCAAGTCAGAGATAAATCCTAGTAACATAGAGTTGAAAACGGAAATAAACAAACAAAACGAAAAATTAAGAGAAATAAATATTAAATTAGAGGACCGTACAAGATTATTGTGGGAATGAAAGGTGAGATAACGATAAATATAAATAAAATATAAGACGAAATAAACGAAAGTAGAACTCTGAAGGAGGAGGTAGAAAATGATACAGGAGGAGGTAGAAAATGATACAGTTACAGGTGAGTGTAACGAGAACAAAAATAATGAAGGTACAAGTACTAAGGTAAGTGACGAATTTAAAACTAGTGGTAATTATGATGATATAGTTAAAAATGTGGTGTTAGAAGGTAAAATAAATAATAATAGTGGCAATGGAGTTTTGATAGAAATACAAAGTGATTATGAGAGAGAGAGGGTGATAGAAATATTTAAGCTGAACAGAGGTTATAACGAATTAGCAGAGAGGTTAGATATTACAAGAGTTAATAATATTGAATAATTGATTACTTACCTTATGAGATAACTGATGTAGTGGAGAATTTACTATACCCAATGTTGACAGGAATTTTGAATTGATAGTATGCAATAATATTTGTAGTTACTATATTGATACAATGGAAAAAAGTAATGATAATGATTATTATAATTATAATAATAAAAATGTGTCTGTAATTGTAAATGAGTGGTGTAGATGTAAGACCAGGTTATTATACGACGAAGGGGGGAAACAATTAATGTTTATGAACGTTTAACTATGTAAGTAGTTTGGTTTTGAACTGGACTGTTTTATGAAATGAAGTGTGGTAAACAGAAAAATATGACGAAAAAATTGTAAATAAATTCATAGTGAGATAAATTGTGTTTGTGTTGTAAAATGTATTTGATGTAAACAATGTGTGTATGTAGTAGGAACCGATTTTAAGAATGGTAATAATAATAGTATTTTATCAAACTAAACAAATAATGAGAATAATTATGGTGATAATAAATGAATTATAATTGCTTTGACTATTGTAATTAAAGTAAATTGGTGTTAAAAAAAAATTGATTGAGCTAAATGATTTGAGACGAATTAATTAATTAATGAGGTATAAATAGATTTTGATAATGAATTTAAACAATATTTATACAATTTAAACTTGATAATAAACAGTAAATGAGTCAAAATAAAAATGTGTTTAGTTGAGGAGTCGTATGGTTGTTATATAATGTATCAGAAAGTACATATGGGTATTATATATTAGTTGTAATGATTGTTAAATTTTTGTTGTTGAATATTGTAACGTTACCAAATATGGTAGTTACATAAAATAAACTAATATAACGTCAAGTAACAGAAAAGCATGAAAGTATTTCTAGATGAATAAACCTATGTGAATAAAAGTGTGTATCTACAGATATATTAGTATAAAAAATCCAACGATGAGGAAGAAAATGTTAACATAGCAGCATCAAATACGAAATGAAGGAAGAAAATGACCATGAGCCAAAACAAAAATATTAGTAACCAGACCCAATAGGATCCAACAGTGAGGGGAAACAACATAACGACAATACCAATAAACTCCAACAGTGAGGGAATCAAATGAAGATAAATGACTACAAAGAAAATATTGAAGAAGACGTTCAAACCTAAAGAAGAGGAAAAGAAGAAGGACAAGGAAACGTACCATGAAGAGAGAAGAAAATGGATAGACCATGTAAGGACTCATCATTCATCAAGTGTACTAGAGACAATAATAGTGACTAGAGAAATAGTGATTATCGACTATGTAGAAACAGTGTTTAACATTTAAGGAACCACAAACAATTACAGTGAGTACTTAATATAGATGTGAAAACCTGTGACCAGTTAACTAATTTTAACCTAATAAACCACACAAACAATTCCAGTGATAAGGTTTATAGTGGAAGAAAATGTGTTACTTTCATAGTGAAACCATCAAGAATTAAATAGTCAAATATACACAAACAATTAGTGTGACTAATTTAATAAAGATTGTGATCCATATAGATAATCATAAGACCACCAGAATAATATAAAATCGAACAATTATATTATTGTTCATAGAGAACTGACAATAAAAACTTTGTTATATATCAAACAAATGTGACAGGAATTTGACACAACCAACGACAAGAAAGATATTGTCATTAGTACAAAAAGATTTGTATTATTGTTTAAGAAGAAGTAGAGTAAACATGTGTATTAAAACAATTAAAATATTGTAGTAAAATACCATACTGAAGTCATGTTAGTAGTAGCAAAATGCTGCATTAGAACATGTTGTACATTGTTACATAACCCCATAGGAAAGACACCTATGAAACAAAAAATCATACATGTTAATTTAACCAAATAACCATCAACTATAATATCAATCAAGGATTTGTTATAAATAATGATACACCCTAATAGACAGTGTATTATATTGAGATACCATACAAATAAAACAGATCAAATATAATGGCACAAAGATAGGAAAAATGGAACCTAGTATGCCAAATTAGTTAGACAAAATACAGTATTAAAACAAGTACCAATGTTAATGAAAGTATTACCAGTAGTTAGATGAACATCTGGTACTACTATGAGAACAGATAATAAATATAATGACAATAGTTTTGTAACCAAAATATTGTAAACTAGCTAACTAAGAACACATAGTCAGGAGTAAGCAGAAACAATGTAACCAACTAGTTAAGCAAGATACTTTATTAAAGCTTGAACAAAAATTGATAAGAGTGTTACCAGTAGTAAGAGGGACACCTAATGCTACTTTGAGAACAGACCATGACCATGAGAATAGTCATTTTATATATAAATTATAAAAAACCAAATGACCATGATGGTGGAATCATAATGTAAACAAACCCATTACTAGAAACTGAAGGGTTCTCAGATAGCTAAAAGCTAACAAATATATGTAGGGAATTAGGTACTATAAGTGTACACTAATTGCATTAATTACATAATATACCTTGTATAGAAAAAACCACAAGTAAAGTGACAATTGTAAGAAAAGAGATAGGAGGGTACTGAAACAATGTTAATAGTATATGAAATACAGCCTTGTACATATACTCAAGCATAAATGCATGTAAATAGACGTTTCTATTATTATTAAGTTACAATATCAGTGTTATTAGATAAGAAAAGTTAGTTTTAAGTACAATTGTGAATAATCAAATATGGATGCCCAAAGACGCCATAACTAGATATTGTTTGGGTAACAATTATTCCCAATCTTTGTATGAAACAAGTTGAGATATGGACTCAGATCGTTTAATTAAAAGTGTTTTAGTGTAAATAATTAAGTTTGGTGTAATAAACTTATTCAATATAAGATGCACCATAAAAAATTAATAAAATCGTTATAGTGATTGAAATAATGGACGGATTATAGTCTTGTTTGGACTTTAATTAAAGCGCAGGATGTCCGCAATTTATTGGCACTAACCGTTTAACGATAAGACAAATATTAAGAAAGTTATTACGAGTTTAAACTTTTTAATTATTTTTTGTACCAGTGCTGACGTCATGTAATCTCAAACCCAAACGCCAAAATTGGTAAAAAATTAAATATTTTAAGAAAATAAAGTACTTTGGGTTAGAGAGTTCAATCATTTCAGCCAATCGAATGAATGAAAATTGGCAGACAAGCCACAGACGCTTTGAAGGAGCGTCAGAGTCGTCTATCAACCATCGAACGGACAGGTCATGTCACTCTCCGGACGAGATATGAAGAAGTTTATTTTTGAATTGTGCGCGACACGTAAACATCAGTAACTGACATACACTAACCTAAATACTACACAAGCATTAACGAGTGCACTGTGCGGAATGGAAAATATTTAAATGCGATCAGTGTACAATATCGATCGTATTTGCGAGTGTTGTGCAAAAGATAAAAACAGGGAGTACAATTCTTTTTTATTAATTAACAATGAAACAGAAATAAAATTTCTGTAAATACGTAATGTTGATATACTACGCAAGTCAGTAAAAAGCGAAGTATCAAAAATTATGATGGAATTTATCAGAATTAATGAAAGTATTAATTCACAACTGTTGACATGTTAAATAAATATTTTAATTATTGTTCATAATTAAAAAATTCACGACTAAAGTACTTATTACAAAATACAAGCAATATAAATAATCGCTCAATTGACTAACGTTGTTTTCTTGATTTTTCTATATTTGAAGATAAATATTTTAACTTTTATGCGAAAGAGTATTATATGATACTGATAATGACACATCAGAACTATTATAAATAATATGTATATACTTAGATTAAGAAGAAATAAATATTAAAGATAATTAACTCTAATAACGATTCACGTTATGAGATAACCTTAAAAACATAACCGTAATTTGCCACCTTCTTTGTCAAAAGTCTGTTCTCATGTAATCCAAAACCAGATGAAAACAATAACAAGAGTTTTTTTTTAATAAATTTTTCTCTTGTAAGTAAATAATTCCCACAGTGAATTATTAAAATATAGCAATACATTTCAGTAGTGCAAGCCAACGTACTCGTTGATTGTCAATTAAATACTGTAAACGGCGTGCGGATTCCCGCGTACGATAATACCATAACTATCTGTTATATGGTACTAATTTTCTATTTTTATATTTGTTTGTTTGTTTTTTAATTATTGTTCAATTGATATCATTATAAATGCCACATCTTGTACCTGGTATCATGCTACTTAAAAGAACCACACGAACATGGTAATTAACTCATATAAGAGGGCATAACCTCTTAAGATAAAAACTATTGTATGACCAACAGGGTTACCAGCCTTGAGGCCAAGGAGAGTCTTATTTTAAAGTTTGTTCATTGTAATTATTCTCAGTAAAATTATTAGTAACTGATTGTCAATTTTTAAAAGATTTTATAACATCATTAACCGTTAATAAACCTCTACATTTTGTTACCAGTGGAAAAAGAGTATTATTTCAAACTTAAATTAGCTCATTTATTGTTAGTCAGTTCTACCAAAAGGTGGCGGAAGAATTCAAATATTTATAATAACTCAGAACTTTATTTAGCTGTTATATCATTTATATTGTGCATGATAGTCACATTGGATATTCAACCAGAATATCTATTTGTATATGCAGTGTGTGTATTTCAGCTGAGCAGTCACCGAACAGGACTACAATATCCACGTGTGGTAAGTGGGGGAGGTTACTAACGAAGTGCGGGAAATATTTTAAATTGAAGAAGTGAACCACCGATACCCACATATTAGTCAATTACAATCAAACTAATAATAATAATAATTATAATTTGAACATTTTATCAAACAACATTATCGTAGATACCGGTGCGTATCTGCAAGCAACATACAATCACACTTCAATACTACCTATACATCATATACACATTATCTATAAAGTTCATTTATAGATTGGCGCTCCATCACGGGGCAGAATTGATTGAAGATCACATTAAGAACGAATATATATACTAAATCTATAAAGAGATAATTTATAGATTGGCGCCCAACGTCTGAGCGCGGATTAGGGAAAAACATACTATAACCAATAATTTAATAACCCCAATCCATCAAGACACTGCAAGTACATTGCCAGCGACAAGATGTACAACACAAGGAGATCAACATCGAGAAAGAGGGCAACAGAAGCAGAGAGGGAGGCCAGGATGGAAGAAAAGGAGGCAACATCAACGGAAGACGTTGAAGAAATCCTACTGGAAATAGAAGATAAACCACTTGAACCGGCGGAGGAGGTTCAACAACCAGACGAGGAGGAACCGGAAATAATACCACAAGAAGTTCTACTGGAAATAAGTCAACCCGTGGAACCAACGCGATCCGGAGACATGAACATAATAGAAATACTGATGGGTATGAAGGAAGAAAATAGGAAGAACATAGAGTCACTGAAGAAAGACTTAAATAGCAAAATGGATGAAACAAGCAAGAAGATAGAGGAAGGCCAGAAATCCACGGACCAGAAAATAGAAGAAGGCCAACGGGAGAACCAGAAAAATATGGAATTATGAAGGAAGAATTAAATAACAAGATAAATGAAACTAACAGGAGGATGGAAGATGGGCAAAAGAAAACTGAAGAACTATTAGAGAAGAAAATGGCCATAATGAAGGAAGACTTATCTGCAGAGTTGGGAATAAAAATCGACAAGATCAACAGGAAATTAGACCGAATGAATAAGAGAATAAAGGGAGATGACAAGGAGATCGTGGAGTCGATAAACACGGTAGTGAAGGATGATTACAAGCAATTGGGAAAGGCAATAAAAAGATGTTGTGAAGAGGCAGAAGAGAGTGTTAAGAAGATAAGAAGAGAATTAATAGTAGACGATCAAGCGGAAGTTGAAGAAGTACCTGAAGAGAAAAACATGGAACAAGCGAATCCAAAGCCTGAAGAGAACAGAGATAAGAAGATCCAGATAATTCAAGAAACGGATGAGGTGGAGACGGAAGAAAGAAGAAACATGCGTCCAAGGAAGGCAAGAATTACAAAAGAATTAATTGAAATGACTAGAAATGGTCTGATTAATATGGTCAACTTACCAATCGGCAACCATAAAGAAGGGACCCCCAGGAAGGAGTATCGGAGGAGTTTCAAGACAATGGACGAAGAGGAAGATTATGTAACAACGAAGAAGAAAATGACCAACAAAGCATTTCAACCACGAATTTCCAAAAGAAGAGTGAGGTATTTTAAGAAAAAGGAAGGCTATCAAGAGAAATGGGACCGGATTATCGAAGGATATGCCAGAGAAATCAGAGAACTGCGGAAGAAGAGGAGCCAATTAATGGAAGCACCCAATCAGAAGATAGATGACGGTACCCAAACCAAATTGAGGGAGTTACCAAACATCAGTACTGACAGCCACCAGAAGAACAATGGCAACAAACACATTGAAGAGAGAGAGAAAAAGAAGACAGAAGAAAGGAAGGCAGACACAACCCTAATAGCATTCAAATGGAAAAACCAAATGATAGCACGTTATATGTCAAGAACGGACAGGAGTATGGATACTAAAGAAGTCCGAACGACAAGAAGGGAGGAGAGCGATGATTATGGTTAAAATGAATAAAAAATACACTGAATTATGGGAAGTAATGCTGACACAAGCTTCAATGAAACGATATATCGGCGAGTAAAATATAAGACTAAAAGTGAAAAAATAGCGATGAAAATTATTTTGTTGTGAATATTATGTAAAGGATGAAAATATTTGTTATGAAGATAAAATGAAAGATGAAAATATACTTATGAATATAACTGTTGACTATATCAAGATGAAGAATGAAATGTGGCCATGAAGATTATTGTTTATTAAAAAGTGAAAAATGAAAGTATAATTATGGAAATAAATGTTGAATAAAGAAGAAAGGATGTAATATTGCTTGAAGATTATTATGTGTTTATATTAAATGGGAAGTAACTGTATAACTATGTAATGAACATTGAATATATTGTAATTTTATAATGTGAAAAAATATGCTCCCAAAGAAATTATGTAAAGGATTCAGAACATTGTATTTATAAATAATAGAGCACTATAAAAGGAGGAGTGCTATACGAGAAAGACAACTTACATCCCTGGCACAATTAATTCCAAGAGCCACGTCAACAAGTAAAACGAACATCTCACCCGTACTAATAAAAGAGGAATACTATACGAGAAAGACAACTTACATCCCTGGCACAATTAATTCCAAGAGCCACGTCAACCAGTAAAATTTTAACATCCTACCCGTACTAATAAAAGAGGAATACTATACGAGACGGACACCCAAGATCTATGGCATAACTATATATAAATATGTAATTCCAAGAGCCACGTCAACAAGTAAACGATTAACATCATACCCATACTACAAATAAAGAGAGAAGGAGCAAATAAGAAGTTGGAGGAGCAAAACTAAATAAATATCATTGATGTAGACAAGCAACCATACACAACCACATTGTTTTCTAGTGTGTTTTACTAGAGAAAAGCCAATACCACATGGACTATATACCAACTAAAACCATGAGAAAGGAGAAAAAATAAATGTATTTATGAATTACATCTAGAAGAATAAACCATGAAATGAAGAAGAAGACGTTTAATGTGATACGAAAAGAAAAGATTAATCAATGATGACGAAGAATGAAAAGTAATATACTAACGAAGATAATCATGAGAGTATACCAGTGATGAAATGTAAAACAAACTATCCCTATAATATGTGAAGAATTTAGTTGAGTTGAATCAAGAAAAAGAGAGTATAACAATGTATAAACCGCAGATGCGTGAGTTAATCCCAAGGATATTTATTATTTGTCGGAAGAACGACCATTATTATTATTTTTTGATTATTTGAGATGAATTGACTGATGAATAATGCCAGCAATCATTTATTATTATTGAAGGAGATGATTTGCCTCCATATTTATTGAAGTTAGTATGGCCAGTGGAGTTGAATAGCCAAAGTGAGCCGCTCTGAACTGCCCCAGCTAAGCTTATGTTAGGGAATTAGGGAACTACATAAACAAGGGAGATAGTTACATAGAGAAGAAATAATTATGATTCAAATAGAAGAAAGTGAAGGGATATATGTAAAAAACATGTGAATCGACATGGAAACGTACAACAATTGATGAATTCTTCAATGAAAAATAAAGACACTGATTCAGAATTAATCAATTCTTATAGGAAGGCATATGTAACGTTACCAAATATGGTAGTTACATAAAATAAACTAATATAACGTCAAGTAACAGAAAAGCATGAAAGTATTTCTAGATGAATAAACCTATGTGAATAAAAGTGTGTATCTACAGATATATTAGTATAAAAAATCCAACGATGAGGAAGAAAATGTTAACATAGCAGCATCAAATACGAAATGAAGGAAGAAAATGACCATGAGCCAAAACAAAAATATTAGTAACCAGACCCAATAGGATCCAACAGTGAGGGGAAACAACATAACGACAATACCAATAAACTCCAACAGTGAGGGAATCAAATGAAGATAAATGACTACAAAGAAAATATTGAAGAAGACGTTCAAACCTAAAGAAGAGGAAAAGAAGAAGGACAAGGAAACGTACCATGAAGAGAGAAGAAAATGGATAGACCATGTAAGGACTCATCATTCATCAAGTGTACTAGAGACAATAATAGTGACTAGAGAAATAGTGATTATCGACTATGTAGAAACAGTGTTTAACATTTAAGGAACCACAAACAATTACAGTGAGTACTTAATATAGATGTGAAAACCTGTGACCAGTTAACTAATTTTAACCTAATAAACCACACAAACAATTCCAGTGATAAGGTTTATAGTGGAAGAAAATGTGTTACTTTCATAGTGAAACCATCAAGAATTAAACAGTCAAATATACACAAACAATTAGTGTGACTAATTTAATAAAGATTGTGATCCATATAGATAATCATAAGACCACCAGAATAATATAAAATCGAACAATTATATTATTGTTCATAGAGAACTGACAATAAAAACTTTGTTATATATCAAACAAATGTGACAGGAATTAGACACAACCAATGACAAGAAAGATAAAGTCATTAGTACAAAAAGATTTGTATTATTGTTTAAGAAGAAGTAGAGTAAACATGTGTATTAAAACAATTAAAATATTGTAGTAAAATACCATACTGAAGTCATGTTAGTAGTAGCAAAATGCTGCATTATAACATGTTGTACATTGTTACATAACCCCATAGGAAAGACACCTATGAAACAAAAAATCATACATGTTAATTTAACCAAATAACCATCAACTATAATATCAATCAAGGATTTGTTATAAATAATGATACACCCTAATAGACAGTGTATTATATTGAGATACCATACAAATAAAACAGATCAAATATAATGGCACAAAGATAGGAAAAATGGAACCTAGTATGCCAAATTAGTTAGACAAAATACAGTATTAAAACAAGTACCAATGTTAATGAAAGTATTACCAGTAGTTAGATGAACATCTGGTACTACTATGAGAACAGATAATAAATATAATGACAATAGTTTTGTAACCAAAATATTGTAAACTAGCTAACTAAGAACACATAGTCAGGAGTAAGCAGAAACAATGTAACCAACTAGTTAAGCAAGATACTTTATTAAAGCTTGAACAAAAATTGATAAGAGTGTTACCAGTAGTAAGAGGGACACCTAATGCTACTTTGAGAACAGACCATGACCATGAGAATAGTCATTTTATATATAAATTATAAAAAACCAAATGACCATGATGGTGGAATCATAATGTAAACAAACCCATTACTAGAAACTGAAGGGTTCTCAGATAGCTAAAAGCTAACAAATATATGTAGGGAATTAGGTACTATAAGTGTACACTAATTGCATTAATTACATAATATACCTTGTATAGAAAAAACCAGAAGTAAAGTGACAATTGTAAGAAAAGAGATAGGAGGGTACTGAAACAATGTTAATAGTATATGAAATACAGCCTTGTACATATACTCAAGCATAAATGCATGTAAATAGACGTTTCTATTATTATTAAGTTACAATATCAGTGTTATTAGATAAGAAAAGTTAGTTTTAAGTACAATTGTGAATAATCAAATATGGATGCCCAAAGACGCCATAACTAGATATTGTTTGGGTAACAATTATTCCCAATCTTTGTATGAAACAAGTTGAGATATGGACTCAGATCGTTTAATTAAAAGTGTTTTAGTGTAAATAATTAAGTTTGGTGTAATAAACTTATTCAATATAAGATGCACCATAAAAAATTAATAAAATCGTTATAGTGATTGAAATAATGGACGGATTATAGTCTTGTTTGGACTTTAATTAAAGCGCAGGATGTCCGCAATTTATTGGCACTAACCGTTTAACGATAAGACAAATATTAAGAAAGTTATTACGAGTTTAAACTTTTTAATTATTTTTTGTACCAGTGCTGACGTCATGTAATCTCAAACCCAAACGCCAAAATTGGTAAAAAATTAAATATTTTAAGAAAATAAAGTACTTTGGGTTAGAGAGTTCAATCATTTCAGCCAATCGAATGAATGAAAATTGGCAGACAAGCCACAGACGCTTTGAAGGAGCGTCAGAGTCGTCTATCAACCATCGAACGGACAGGTCATGTCACTCTCCGGACGAGATATGAAGAAGTTTATTTTTGAATTGTGCACGACACGTAAACATCAGTAACTGACATACACTAACCTAAATACTACACAAGCATTAACGAGTGCACTGTGCGGAGTGGAAAATATTTAAATGCGATCAGTGTACAATATCGATCGTATTTGCGAGTGTTGTGCAAAAGATAAAAACAGGGAGTACAATTCTTTTTTATTAATTAACAATGAAACAGAAATAAAATTTCTGTAAATACGTAATGTTGATATACTACGCAAGTCAGTAAAAAGCGAAGTATCAAAAATTATGATGGAATTTATCAGAATTAATGAAAGTATTAATTCACAACTGTTGACATGTTAAATAAATATTTTAATTATTGTTCATAATTAAAAAATTCACGACTAAAGTACTTATTACAAAATACGAGCAATATAAATAATCGCTCAATTGACTAACGTTGTTTTCTTGATTTTTCTATATTTGAAGATACATATTTTAACTTTTATGCGAAAGAGTATTATATGATACTGATAATGACACATCAGAACTATTATAAATAATATGTATATACTTAGATTAAGAAGAAATAAATATTAAAGATAATTAACTCTAATAACGATTCACGTTATGAGATAACCTTAAAAACATAACCGTAATTTGCCACCTTCTTTGTCAAAAGTCTGTTCTCATGTAATCCAAAACCAGATGAAAACAATAACAAGAGTTTTTTTTAATAAATTTTTCTCTTGTAAGTAAATAATTCCCACAGTGAATTATTAAAATATAGCAATACATTTCAGTAGTGCAAGCCAACGTACTCGTTGATTGTCAATTAAATACTGTAAACGGCGTGCGGATTCCCGCGTACGATAATACCATAACTATCTGTTATATGGTACTAATTTTCTATTTTTATATTTGTTTGTTTGTTTTTTAATTATTGTTCAATTGATATCATTATAAATGCCACATCTTGTACCTGGTATCATGCTACTTAAAAGAACCACATGAACATGGTAATTAACTCATATAAGAGGGCATAACCTCTTAAGATAAAAACTATTGTATGACCAACAGGGTTACCAGCCTTGAGGCCAAGGAGAGTCTTATTTTAAAGTTTGTTCATTGTAATTATTCTCAGTAAAATTATTAGTAACTGATTGTCAATTTTTAAAAGATTTTATAACATCATTAACCGTTAATAAACCTCTACATTTTGTTACCAGTGGAAAAAGAGTATTATTTCAAACTTAAATTAGCTCATTTATTGTTAGTCAGTTCTACCAAAAGGTGGCGGAAGAATTCAAATATTTATAATAACTCAGAACTTTATTTAGCTGTTATATCATTTATATTGTGCATGATAGTCACATTGGATATTCAACCAGAATATCTATTTGTATATGCAGTGTGTGTATTTCAGCTGAGCAGTCACCGAACAGGACTACAATATCCACGTGTGGTAAGTGGGGGAGGTTACTAACGAAGTGCGAGAAATATTTTAAATTGAAGAAGTGAACCACCGATACCCACATATTAGTCAATTACAATCAAACTAATAATAATAATAATTATAATTTGAACATTTTATCAAACAACATTATCGTAGATACCGGTGCGTATCTGCAAGCAACATACAATCACACTTCAATACTACCTATACATCATATACACATTATCTATAAAGTTCATTTATAGATTGGCGCTCCATCGCGGGGCAGAATTGATTGAAGATCACATTAAGAACGAATATATATACTAAATCTATAAAGAGTTAATTTATAATATATGTAATCAAATTTTTGTTGAGGATTAATGGTACAACAAATGATAAATAATTAAAGGTTGATATAAAAAGAATTAATAGAATTTGAAAATAAACCTAAAATTGAAATGTTTGTAAATTTCATTCAGATGCAAATTAAATGTTTATTTTAATGGAAGGAGAGAGAGTAATTCCTTTTAGTAAATTGAAAGTTAAATTGTAATTAAATTGAAATTATTAGTTGATGCTAGGTTGTAAAATAGGAATAAACGAATTTAGGGGAACAAGTAAATATTTGGTGGTACTCACTATTTGTACGAAGTGAAAGATTGGCCTTCCAGTAAATGTCTATATAAAAATTTTATTGAAGAAAAAAAAAAGAGAGACTTGTTATTGTGCAAGATTAAAGGGTGATTTTGGGGGGTCATTAGTTGTCAACAGATGAGAAAATAAATTGTAGAAGCAACTGGGCACTACAGTCCAGAGGGAGGCCATAGTGTGTGTGGAAGGAGGTTACTAAGAGTAGTAACGCATTAGTAAATATTGAAATGAATTATGTTGATGAGCTGATGAGCTAATTAAATGATTATATCTCGAGTTAAGAAGTATTATGACAATGGAAGATGATTAACGTTTTCAAGTAGGTAACTTGTTCAGAAGTAATTGATTTAAATATGTTATGCTCTATATGGTAATTTTATAGATGACTTTACTGGTTTTGAAAAGATGAATTCTAGGAGAGAAGGTGTTTATATGTGTTATTATGTTGTAATATGTTAGAGTGTAGGGATTATAAACAGGTGTTATGTATTTTACATGGTATAATTATGTGTAATGTGTCTAGGGTAAGGTCATTCACCTGACCAGGAGGTATCAGCTGATGACTGGTGTTAGAGGTGTAGTATGTTTCTTATATTTGGTTCATAGATTTTCTTTTGTTAATCAATTTAATTAAATGAATGAATAATTATTTTTATTAATTGGGAAAATAGCTTTTTTGGAAATTAATTTTTTTTGAAAAAAAAAAAAATTTTTGTTCTTTGCAGTAAAGAATTTTATTTTAAATTGTAATGTTCACTATAGGTAGCGAAGGTGTCAGCTGATTCATGATGTTTATCTTATGTTATCTTTTGTAATCCAGTGTAGTTATTTTTGAATTTATGATAGAAGTAGGTTGTTTATTTTTATTTGTTTATTATAATTGTTAGCATTTAGTTAATAAGAATGATTAAGTAGATTCATCTAAAAGATTTTGGAAATTTTTTGAAAGATTTAAAATTTGGGATGAAATTAATTAATGGAAAGAGATGATGTAAATTAACAGTGGAACAGCGAATTCTTGATAGTGGATTTATTTCACTGTTTGAACAAAATTTGAATTTTACTTTAATAATTAATATGTGGAGATAGTGTGACTAATGTAGTAATGAATATGTACGCACCCAGTAGTTTGCTAAAGGCAACCCAGTATGTATGTAAGGGGATATATGTCGGTTGAAGATCTGGTATGGTATAAGACTAGTTGTTGATTTTATGTAGAATGTTACAAGGTTAGGTGGTACTGTGGTGAGCACCTGTCCGATTTTACGGTGTTGGGATCTCGAACAGAGAAGTCCAGTAATGTCGTGCAGGTGCAATCATGGTCGCCGAGCTAGGGGGTAGATAACCCATGATTTATTAAAGAATTAAAAGGGGGATTGTTGGCACCATATCCTCACTGGTCCTCTTAGGGTTTAGCAATGAGAGTTTTTCTGTTTCAGCAGAAAACCTCTCATTGGGGGGGGTATTGTAACGCGACAGATTTGAGGGGTTTTTCTTTATTTCAATTGTGAATACGACGAAGTGTAGTTACCCACACAAGGCCTCAATCTGTAACAATAGACATTCCTGTAGGTGACGCCCATCTGCATGTTGGTCCAGAAAAACTGTAAACAAGTACGGCTCGCAGGTACTATGGAATGTGAGCAAGTGCGGAAGTGCCCGTCTTTGCAGTTGAATTATCACGTACCCGGCTAGTTGAGCAATTACAGTGAGTGTACTATACCCAGCATTGAATATTTGCCATGTCACGTGGTACCGCTGTGCACCAATCACATACCAAGTTGCCGCGGATGGAGCACACTGGCCATCTTGTAAAACACAGTTAGCGTCCTTTGTCTTACTACAAGCAGTCGGACCGTGCGGTCGTATAAAAACTTAGCTCGAGCAAATTAGGGTTGGCCGACCAGTAAATTACGTGATTTAAAGTAATACAACGAGAAATCATGTCATAGTGATCAATCAGAAGTAATCTGCAAGCAATAACAGTCTTAACTTATTTTCGGAGTGTGTTAGCAAAATCGAAAGTTAACAGTGATGGTGTAACCACGTGGACGAGACGGCGATGAAAGGATGAGTACCTAATATAAGCAGTTGGACAGACAAAAACATTTCAATATTAACTAAATTCAACACCAGTATTAAATATGAAAATTAAATAGAAAGCGCTTTCCGATAAAATGTATAATGAATGACTGAGGGTGTGAGCAAACTGGGTCGCCTTTCCAAAGTAGATATAATTTAGTTAAATACATAAATATAAGGTTATAGGAATTATTTTAAACTATATTTCAGAATCTATTTTCAGAATACAAAATGTAGAGAAAGACGAAATTGTTGATGTGGTAGTTTTAGAAAGAATGACTGAATAAGTCGAAATAAAATAATGTGTTAAGTGAACGTATAAATATGTATTTGTTATTTGCATTTGTGCCGGTGTTTGCCTAACCCGGCGATCGAAGGTATTATAAAATTTGTAAACTCGTATATTAACGTCGGTGAGCCGCGATATTGGAATGGCACTGTTGAAACGGCGGGCGCCATCTCTTGGCGAGTTTTGCTGTTTGTTGCATTGTAACTGCTTAAGGCAGTTCCATTCCGGCTCGCATAGAATCAACAGGCTCTCCAACTCGAACAGACATCATTGCGTAGTTTGTTTCTTCTGCACTAATGGCAAGCTAAATTTACGAGACTTCCCGGTAAGTAATCATAGCACCTTATAGTATGCGTCAAAAATAATTAAATTATTTAACGTAAATGTGTGCCGCCGAATGCGAAAGAAGAATGTACTTGGTGCGATCTGGCAGTGTGTGTTGTAAAAGATTTATTCAATGTTCAGTATATACTGCTCATATCTTTTTTCTCAATTATTATTATACAAGAGTCACTGTAATTATTTGGTAAAGCTTTATATAAATTTATAAGCTAAAGTCAGTACGTATAGACGGAGTGAATTGTGCCAGGTAGGCACGTGCATGCAATAGACTGCACGAGTGTTCTTTTTAAGTAATTATGGCAGTTAAAATAAATTGTGAGACCACCCTCAGATGAAACACTAGTTATATTTTGTTTGTGTATAACGGTAACTGCATTTAATGTGGTCATTTTTCGGCAAATTGCAATAATTGTGCCACCACGTGGCAAGGCCAACTTGTTCAGTTATGTCGGCGCAAGTAGAAGCAAGTGCTAGTGACTCTTATTAGACACTCTTTAATTATTTTTTTTCTAATTTAGCGCATTCATTATCACCTTGCAGACTTGATTATTCTCAGGCCATTAAAAAAAAAAAAAAAACAGAAACAGAAACTTTATGCTTTTATCTTGAGTTGGTTGGAAGGCCCGTTCTGAGGTTATTACCTGGAACTAGGGTGCACATTTTTGCGAACAGCATTCTAATCTTTTGTGAATTCCCAGGGTTCTCGTCCTAGTCGGAGATTCTGGTCTAGGCTGATGTAATTACACCTTCATCAGCCATGAGCCATCACACACACACACACACACCTGTTCGGAAGAGGGAGTCTGTTGAACAACCACAAGATGCATCACATGCTCACGATTAAGGTGATATGAACTCTTTTTATTTTGTTTGGCCGGGCCTGCTGTTCACCTGAATTATAAATTTATTTTCTTTTGAAACCATGTGCCCACGCTGATAGACAGTCTGCTCTGGGGTGTGTCAGCTGAACATTCATTATGAACATCATGTGACTTTAATAATTTAACTCCATAAATCTAAGTACTATGGTTGTAATTGTGTGCTGCACTGGGGGAGCGTGCCAGAGTTTTTTTTTACTCTCAAATATTTTTTTTTGATGTATATACAAGAGCCTTAGAGTCATTACACTATTCACTATAAAATTTCAGTCACATGTTAGGGGTTCTGTTCCGGCTGGTTCAGAATGGGTTCATATTTTAATTTCATTTCGGTTTAACATGTAAGGGCTGGGGGTTTCGTTTTTCAGGCTGTTTTCTGGGGGTAAAAGGGACATAGTTTTTTTGTCAGGCACATGTTCATTCAGTTTAAGGCAGGTTTGATTCCTGTCACATATGGTCGGGTACATGCTGGCGCGCTTCCACATCTGCTAGGGCACAACAGGCGGTTATTATAATATCAATTATACACAGCAATCTGACTTTAAGAGAAAGGAAATTTTATATTTTGTGGGCATATACTGATTAATTTTTGACCTTATAAAAGCATATACTGATTAATTTTTGACCTTGTAAAAGCATATACTGATTAATGTTTGACCTTGTAAAAGCATATACTGATACATGTATCCATCGGGATTTGTAACACATAGTTAACATTTTAGAAAATAATAGCAATTGCTTAAACTCAGGTGATGAGGGTTTTCCCACTTATATACTGTGCAAGAAACTTAAAGATTTTCATATGCTCATAATGGGCCAATTATCAGATGTTATCAATTCATGGGGGCAGTCCGGTCTATCTTTATGCTTTGTTAGTCATTATCATCCTTTTGGGGGGTTTTTTAAATATTTAATTTAATGGAAGTTAATAAATTATGGTGACTGGAAGTTGAACATTTATGATTGCCGGTCTTGGGGCTTTGCAGAAACACTGCCTGTCGGTCAGGTCAAACATGGGTATACGGGTATGAGGTGTCTATAATATGTGGATATAATTATGAGTCTATGTGTCTTTATGTTTCTGTATGTGATGTCAATGTTAAGTGTTAGTAACAAGGGGGGGAAATTTATATAATTTACGGAATGTTGCTTGATATATATATACATATAGAGAGAGAGATATAGATATTGTCTATTGACACAATTAAGGACATGTGAACACTATTTATTTATTATGTATTTTGTGGTTTATTGCTGATTGCCATGTGATAATTATGTGATTTGTGGGATATTTACATGTAACGAATTATGGGGGCAACAATAAAAAGAATGTTATTGTTAATTAACAGCTGAGTTTAATTGCAAGTCCCGTCATACTGGACCCAGCGCATTTTTGGCTTCTCTAGGCTCTTGCCTAGTTTTAAATAACTAGTGGCTTCTCTTTCAAAAAAAAATAAATACAAAAAATTTTTGTTATACAGCATAAAAAGGAAAGAGGGGTCACAAATGGTAGCAGAGAGCGTGGTTCATTCTAGGGTTGAACCCTTGGGTGTGACGGGGCTTGCAAACTCGGAAATACTATGCTATTGTTATGCCATTGTTTTTTTTTAGGTATATGCCCATGTAGGCTAGTTTAGGTGGTATAACTTGTGAGTCTGGTCGCACCACTGGGGCGGGTATTTGTGTTCAGAAAATTTGGTATGTTGAACTGCCGGGGGGTTTCAAGCGTTGCCTGGGTGATAGAATGTGGCTGATTCGAGGTCAGAGTATAGCGTGTGGCATTAGCGGGATGCGGTATGGCCCGATCGGAAGTCGGTACCGTCACCGACTAAATTCCCGGATTAGGAATACTGACTACTAGTTTGTGTCTGTGAGTTATGTGTTGGTGAGACGGGTGTGTCGGATTGATGTTTGATGTTATGTATGTTCAGTATTGTTGGTTGTTGCTTGTCTCCTTCTGTGGTGTTAGTAGGTGGTTCGGAAGTAGGCCAGGTCTCCGCAGCGCTAGAGAACCCAGGGGTCGCTCAAAGGAAGGACAGTACTTGAGTTTTTTCTGATTCTTGTGGATATGTTTTTGTAGGTCATGTTTGTGTTAGTTGTTTAGTGGGGTTGTTTTATTGTTTGTTTTGAATTGTGCAATTCTGGCGGCGGTATGCTATCAGAAGTTGCCCCATCCCATTTCAGGCGTTCTCCAGAAATTTTCGGTGGTGAATGGATTTGATGAGGACCAGCTGCTGGTTTTCTTGGACCTGGTGCTGCAGTTGGCAGATTTCCTGGGGGTGTCCGATGGGGACGTCTTGTCTCTTATATACCCGTATTGCCGGGGGACGTTGGCTGAGCTGGTCACCAACACTCTGCGTCGGGGTGACAGTGTTGATGCTTTCCATGGGGAGGTGTTGAACTTCTTCCTACCCATTCGACGTCGTGCCCAGCTTAAGTTTGAGTTATTCTATCGCCTACAGGCCAACGGAGAGGCGTTAGGGGACTTCGTGCGCGATATACGGAAAGCTGCCCGGGTGTTAAGATTGGGGTTGCCCGAGACAGAAGTTATACAAGCAATTCGGGAAGGACTGAATCCCCAAGAGAGATCTCGTTTGATATTCGCAGATCCTCCACGTTGTTTTCCAGACCTGGACCGGTGGTGTGCGCATGCCAGGAGAGTCCAGGAGAATGATGAGTCCCGGGGAAGAGATGCTACAGATCTCCAATACTCCAGTGGTTCATCAGGAAGAGCCAAAAAGGACAAACATGGTGGTTGGAGGAGAACACAAGAGACTGTCAGAAAGCCTGAATATTCCGGAAGTAATGGAGGCTACAAGGGGGTGGCAAGTGTGAAGACGGTAACAACAGCTACAGCACAGAAAACAAGGGTGAAATTAACAGGGGAAGAAGAAATTATGTTAGGGAACAAACAGCGGCAAGCAGGGAGCTTGTAGTTAGGCGTTATTCTTATTTGGAGAAAAGTGAGAGTTTAAAGGTTCCAGAGGAATTACCAGTGCCTAAGAGAGTAGTGGATGAAGAAGGTGAAGCAGAAGAAGAAAGGCGGAATAACTTCTGTGGATCAATACAAGAGCCTAAGAACACGTCAGTTAATACTGAGTTACAGGACTCGAAGAGGACGTCATGGTTGAATCCAGATGCTGCAGAATTTGATCCGGTGTCTCCATCTTGGTTCGTGACGGATCCAGATCCGGTAATATCGTCATCGCCTACGCAGGGATATGAGAAGTCACCTGATGGTGTAGCTTTACCATCACCAGTAGAAATTAATTTAGTCATTGCACATGAGCTTGGACAGCTGGATTCCAGGGTGGAAAATGTTGAGGACGTTGTAGTTGCTGAAAGTGGTGAAGGAGCGGAATCGACAAAAGAGGCAGAAGAGCGGTCTGCGGATGCTGCACAGGGAAGTATAGTTATAGGTGTTAGGGAGACTGAAGAGTCTGAGGTTGCAGATGGATACGGGGATATCCAGGCTGCAAGTGTTTCTGAGGTTGTGGATGGACCAGGGGATGTCCATGCCGCAAGTGAGGTAGAAGTTGAGGAGGAATTTGGTGGCAGCGTTGTGGAGTGTGCGAGTGAGAATGAGGTAGTGTGTGAAGATGTGCAGACGCCTTCTGTAAGTAGTGTTGAGGATTCCGAGGAACGGAAAGAAGTTTCATGTGGACCAGGTGAGCAACTACAGGAGGACGAGGATGGGCAGTGTTCTGATGGTGGAAGTGGATGTGATGGCGATGACGTTAATGATGAACGTGTTGATGAAAATGAGATCGGAGAAGAGGTTAGTCAAGAAGTTCGTAAAGGAGCAGGCGATGAGTGTGATGAAGAAATTGGTGAGGAGCTGAGGGAAGATGCGGTTGAAGATGGATCAGAGGAGCAGCTGGAAAATGCTGAGGAGGTGCAGTGTCAGGAGGTTGATTAGGATTATGGGGATGAAAAAGGGGAAGTTGTAGAAGAGCAGGAAGAGAAGGATGGATTGGAAGAAAGACAAGTAGAGGAGTTAGATGATGAGCATAATCCAAAGCGGAGTGAAAATAGTGAGGTAAGTTGCCTTAATGCTGATTCCGAAGAAACCAGTCAGTACAGCTCAACACGAAATATTTTCTCAGAGAGTGGTGTCCGAAAGGAACGAGTACCCAAAGTCCGTCACAGAAAGGTAAGAAGAAGAGGTTAACGGGTAGCGGGTAGATGTTCCCCACGGTCCCAGTGGTGTTCGTCTACTTCAGGGTTGCGCCCCTGCCCACGCGAGCCTTGGTTTTCTCCAGTCATTTTCCTTTTCGGAGGGAACCATGTCCTTACCCTTAGTCCTAGCTATTGACCTTTCAATGATCCTTGCCCCATTTCATCTTCCCGATTTTCCTACCCCTCCCCTTTGGAAAAAAAAACCTATCAATAAGGAGTTAGAGAGACTTGCCGGAAGTGATTAGATTGTGGTCCTCGAGATTGTCAGTTTCCCCTGTTCTGGAAGGTTATCATGGAGAAAGTTAGAGAGTTGGAGAGTGCCCTTAGATTTATAGTGGTCTTGGAGATCGTCAGTTTCCCCTGTTTTAAAAGTAAGATGGAGAGTGAGAGTGTGCTGTTGTTTCCTTGTACATAGTGGTGGATTTTGATTTTTGGTTAGTGTAGAGGTCGAGCCATGCCACATTCTCCGGTTGTTTCCCGGGTGTTTTTGTTGAGAGAGAGAGAGAATTGTATTTGTTGTGTATCGACGTCGGTGGAGAAGTAAAACCCCCCTTGCTAGTCATGGTATTTTTGTTGAGTAAGAGTTAGGATGGATGTTCGCGTGCCCTTGGTGCGGTCCTCTCTGTCTGGCTAAGCGGGGCCGTCCGCCCTTGTGTAGGGATGTGGGCCAGCCATATGGCAAGGATGGAGATGCCTTGTTGGTGCATGTGGCTGGTCGGTCCAAGAGATGGACGAGAGGTAGTACGGTCACTCACATACCAAGGTGGGAGATACCTTGTTTGGTCTTAGGACGTGTATCTGAGTGGGACCGGTGAAGTAGGTGATAGTCACCAGAGAGGGTGACGTGTTGGGGCGGTCCCATGGGGGTGACATGGCAGAGAGGGTCGCATGGGGGAATGGACGCAGTTGTGAGGTATCTCTGTTCTCCTGAGAGCAGGTGCCGCTGGGGCGCCAGGGGCACCGTGTCCACTAGGTTCATTCTGGAAGGGGGTACACTGCAGGGTACTCTCCTGAGTGCAAGTGTGGGGCAACCAGGTTGCCCTTTCGGGGTGGGGGTGTGCCGGTGTTTGCCTAACCCGGCGATCGAAGGTATTATAAAATTTGTAAACTCGTATATTAACGTCGGTGAGCCACGATATTGGAATGGCACTGTTGAAACGGCGGACGCCATCTCTTGGCGAGTTTTGCTGTTTGTTGCATTGTAACTGCTTAAGGCAGTTCCATTCCGGCTCGCATAGAATCAACAGGCTCTCCAACTCGAACAGACATCATTGCGTAGTTTGTTTCTTCTGCACTAATGGCAAGCTAAATTTACGAGACTTCCCGGTAAGTAATCATAGCATCTTATAGTATGCGTAAAAAATAATTAAATTATTTAACGTAAATGTGTGCCGCCGAATGCGAAAGAAGAATGTACTTGGTGCGATCTGGCAGTGTGTGTTGTAAAAGATTTATTCAATGTTCAGTATATACAGCTCATATCTTTTTTCTCAATTATTATTATACAAGAGTCACTGTAATTATTTGGTAAAGCTTTATGTAAATTTATAAGCTAAAGTCAGTACGTATAGACGGAGTGAATTGTGCCAGGTAGGCACGTGCATGCAATAGACTGCACGAGTGTTCTTTTTAAGTAATTATGGCAGTTAAAATAAATTGGGAGACCACCCTCAGATGAAACACTAGTTATACTTTGTTTGTGTATAACGGTAACTGCATTTAATGTGGTCATTTTTCGGCAAATTGCAATAATTGTGCCACCACGTGGCAAGGCCAACTTGTTCAGTTATGTCGCCGCAAGTAGAAGCAAGTGCTAGTGACTCTTATTAGACACTCTTTAATTATTTTTTTTCTAATTTAGTGCATTCATTATCACCTTGCAGACTTGATTATTCTCAGCCCATTTTCAAAAAAAAAAACAGTAACAGAAACTTTATGCTTTTATCTTGAGTTGGTTGGAAGGCCCGTTCTGAGGTTATTACCTGGAACTAGGGTGCACATTTTTGCGAACAGCATTCTAATCTTTTGTGAATTCCCAGGGTTCTCGTCCTAGTCGGAGATTCTGGTCTAGGCTGATGTAATTACACCTTCATCAGCCATGAGCCATCACACACACACACACACACCTGTTCGGAAGAGGGAGTCTGTTGAACAACCACAAGATGCATCACATGCTCACGATTAAGGTGATATGAACTCTTTTTATTTTGTTTGGCCGGGCCTGCTGTTCACCTGAATTATAAATTTATTTTCTTTTGAAACCATGTGCCCACGCTGATAGACAGTCTGCTCTGGGGTGTGTCAGCTGAACATTCATTATGAACATCATGTGACTTTAATAATTTAACTCCATAAATCTAAGTACTATGGTTGTAATTGTGTGCTGCACTGGGGGAGCGTGCCAGAGTTTTTTTTTACTCTCAAATATTTTTTTTTATGTATATACAGGAGCCTTAGAGTCATTACACTATTCACTATAAAATTTCAGTCACATGTTAGGGGTTCTGTTCCGGCTGGTTCAGAACAGGTTCATATTTTAATTTCATTTCGGTTTAACATGTAAGGGCTGGGGGTTTCGTTTTTCAGGCTATTTTCTGGGGGTAAAAGGGACATAGTTTTTTTGTCAGGCACATGTTCATTCAATTTAAGGCAGGTTTTGATTCCTGTCACATATGGTCGGGTACATGCTGGCGCGCTTCCACATCTGCTAGGGCACAACAGGCGGTTATTATAATATCAATTATACACAGCAATCTGACTTTAAGAGAAAGGAAATTTTATATTTTGTGGGCATATACTGATTAATTTTTGACCTTATAAAAGTATATACTGATTAATTTTTGACCTTGTAAAAGCATATACTGATACATGTATCCATCGGGATTTGTAACACATAGTTAACGTTTTAGAAAATAATAGCAATTGCTTAAACTCAGGTGATGAGGGTTTTTCCCACTTATATACTGTGCAAGAAACTTAAAGATTTTCATATGCTCATAATGGGCCAATTATCAGATGTTATCAATTCATGGGGGCAGTCCGGTCTATCTTTATGCTTTGTTAGTCATTATCATCCTTTTGGGGGGCTTTTTAAATATTTAATTTAATGGAAGTTAATAAATTATGGTGACTGGAAGTTGAACATTTATGATTGCCGGTCTTGGCGCTTTGCAGAAACACTGCCTGTCGGTCAGGTCAAACATGGGTATACGGGTATGAGGTGTCTATAATATGTGGATATAATTATGAGTCTATGTGTCTTTATGTTTCTGTATGTGATGTCAATGTTAAGTGTTAGTAACAAGGGGGGGGAAATTTATATAATTTACGGAATGTTGCTTGATATATATATATAGAGATATAGATATTGTCTATTGACACAATTAAGGACATGTGAACACTATTTATTTATTATGTATTTTGTGGTTTATTGCTGATTGCCATGTGATAATTATGTGATTTGTGAGATATTTACATGTAACGAATTATGGGGGCAACAATAAAAAGAATGTTATTGTTAATTAACAGCTGAGTTTAATTGCAAGTCCCGTCATACTGGACCCAGCGCATTTTTGGCTTCTCTAGGCTCTTGCCTAGTTTTAAATAACTAGTGGCTTCTCTTTCAAAAAAAAAAAAATACAAACAAATTTTTTTATACAGCATAAAAAGGAAAGAGGGGTCACACATTTACCTATTTTTCTCTGCCGAGTACACTAGACGACACTTTGGTTAATTTGTACAAGAACCTACAAATGAAACCAAATAAAGGTAGGTGACACAATTTAAATATTTTAATCATTTAATTCACGAGTACTATTTCAAACGACGCCCGAAACAGGGACGATTTTAAATATTTTAATTACTAATTCATTTGAAACACTTCAATGGGAAGCGTCTGTCAAAACATAACCTCACATTCTAATAGTAACTAGAAACAGGAGCAGCTGAAATGAAAACTTGTAATTCAACACAACACAAATAGAATACTAACACTAAACGTACCGAGGAAAATGGCGTTTGTAAAATGATGATGCTGTTCCAATAGTTGGCGACACACACACACAAACTTTCAGACCTAATAACAAGGCTGATAAAACACTCATTATCTCTAGCTGAGATGTCAAAGAAGCCATGACAAATTGTCAAAATGAAACATGAACTTCAAACAGCTGAAAAAGAAAGTAATACAAAACACTACAGAAAATTTATGGGTTTAAAATTATTTTGTAATTATTTCAATTCGTTAATGGCCTCATTTTATAAAGTTACATGGACACGTGTGCTCTCTCTCTCTCTCTCTCTCTCTCTCTCTCTCTCTCTCTCTCTCTCTCTCTCTCTCTCTCTCTCTCTCTCTCTCTCTCTCTCTCTCTCTCTCTCACACACACACACACACACACACACACACACACAGCAAAAGCTGATGTGTACGTGCTACTGCTAATGTGCTATATTGCACAGGTTTTATTCAGTGGCAGATTTATGCATAGGCAATGTAGGCAATTGCCTACGGGCGGCAAAATTTGAGCGGCGGCAAATTTTGGAAAGGTGAAATTTGACGGCCATTATGTTGGTTTTATACCTAAGAGATGTTTCAAATGCCGCTTCATTTCGTCCCAATATAAGAAACTTTTACAAATATATACTGTTTAGTAACTAGGCTTATTACATAAAGGGAACGTATTTACATTCATTATCTATGTGATATTCCAGAGCAAAAGGAACTGATTAGAACACTGCTTAGGAGCATAGAGGTGAGGAAGATTAAGTTGATAGGGCATGTGATCAGACATAGTGCTTTTTTAACTAACATCTTTGAGGGCAAAGTAGTGGGGAAGAAGCCCAAAGGAAGACCAAGAACTGCATACTTCCGCAGCACAATGAGTGTCGTGAATAGTGGGTCCTATGGAGAAATGAAGAATAGTGGCTACAGCGACAAGGCATTGCCTTTAGGAGTTAAAAAAAATCTATGTGATACTTCCATTGTATTAATTAATTATTTAACTATTAATTCGTTTACATTCAGATTCTGAACATCCTTTACTGGTTCTGTAATTTGACGTGAGTGACTGTCGATAGATGCCACTATAAAAGAGGCATAATTTCATTACTATAACAGCCATAGACTGTGAGCGTAGCATAATTTCATACCCAACTCTGACCGGCACCGCTTACATTTTTGGCGTGGTGTGTACTTCGGCATAAAGTGAGTCTTCTGATCACTTTTTCTTAACCCCACCACCGCCCCCTCCTATGTTTGTTTATTTATTAACATATTTTCCTTCAGTTATTATTCTTAAGATTGTTGATTCAGACTTCAGTTAAAACATTTTGGAATAAACATAGCTACAGTAATTTAATGTCTTATTGTACTCTTCCTAGTACATCATGTAAATTGTTCTATAGACATGTATTAAGAAAAATTGGGATGAAAATATATAAATTGAAAATATGAAGGATTGAATTAAACCCATAAATACACCCCCCCCCCCCCACAGAGATTTGTGGGAAGGTGGCAACTTTATACTGCCTACGGGCGGGAAAATGGTAAATCCACCTCTGGTTTTATTGAAGTAATATTGATTTATGTATTACTGACAGTTTTTTCTTTTCACTAGTCATTGATAATGCTACCATTACTATCTTATGCTGCCTGGGTGATTGTGAGATGCAATATACTGTTTAAATTACAGTACATTCTTGAGGTGCACAAGTTTGATGTGTGTGAATTCATGTTAATACAATGTATTTCATCTTATTAAAAAATAGGATTTGTGACTATATTGTTACAATGGTCACACAGATCACAGTGGTAAAACAGTGGAAATCATTAACACCAGCAAAATCACTATGTACGAACGTATGGCAAAAAGAATTATGAAACACAAGCCAATAGGAAAAAGGAAGACCAAAGAACAGATGGTTGGACCTTGTAGCGGGTCAATTTTTGGGTGTTTTTATTTTAACGGTTTGGGGCATATATATATATTTTTTCTTATTTCGTTTTCGGGCGGACTGGTATAATAAATTTGTAAAACTGTAACTGTATTATTGTGCAACGTATTTGTCCGTATAACAGACCAGTGTTGAGAAACAGTTGGAAACAAAGCAATAAGACGCAGGTTGTTGTTAAGCAATGCGGTGAGGAATTTACCACCCTAACAATTCGCAGAACTCTGTACATGTGTTTCGACGCCCGTATGCAACCCAGCCGGGCGGGGCTCGGCAATGACGCCGTGAGAGACACCACAGTTGAGGCAAACATGGCGCTGGGACGAAAAGTTAGTAGCTCCAAGTGATCGGCTACCGGAAAACAGCGTTAAACTCCGCCTACTGTTGGTGACATCACCAGAGCCAACTCCAATATTAAGCTCTGGTCACACACATATACCAGCTATAATCCATGCATAAACTGAATATGCCTCAGCAAATCAACAGTATACGGCGACTAAAACCTGGTGGCATTGAATTGGCACTTCCGCCAGTTCAACGAAGCACATTGGGCAGTTCCACTATAGTTGCCAGCCGGCCAGGAGCTGAATAAGCTCTCTGCAAAGTTTTTTATTCTTTTTCAGTAAAAAATGTAACAACAGTAAAATTTCATGTGACCGCGGTCCATCCAACAAGTGGAACCGAATCAAATGTTTTTCGGACAATAAAAAACAAGTAATTTACAGGAACGATGAGTGCGCGCGCGAAGCACGTTGCCGGCGTTTTTTCAGTAAGGGCTGGGGCTTTATTATAAAATGGTATTTGGGGTTTAATAATGAAGTTTTGTTAAAATAATGTATGTAAGTGCGTGTGTAAAGCAGGCTGGGCTATCTTAGAGTGTGTAAGTAGTAGGAAATAAGGATAGTAAGTAAGATATAATAGTTGCACAACCTATACACATGTAATACTTTTAAAACCTGTAAAAACTATTGTTTGGAGAAAAGTATAAATTCAACTCTTTTATATAATAAACGAAAAATAATTTCTCTTCCAAGATGCATTTTATAAGTTCTTCACACAACCTTGAAAATTACGCTTGTATCCCAAAGTACGTATGAGACCCTGGACCCAAGAACTCGCAAAACGGTAAGTGTAAGTTTTTTTTATTATGGTATGGTTTTCTAAGTTAATTAAATGGTGATAAATTCGTAGCTTCACAGTTGGCGCAGCCGAAAGGGACAGTTTTTATAAGTTAAAATTTGATGTAAAAACCATACCTACAAATAAGATACAAGCGCAATTGAGAGGTTAAGTGAAAGACGTAAAAGGTTATGTTTAATATGGGTGAGTAGAATATTTTTTTTGATAAGTATGCGTTACATATGATAAGATTTTATAAAGAAATATATATTAAAAATTTTAAGAAAAATGGCAGATAATAGTGCTGTCAGCTTATCTGACAGTCAGTTTAGTAGCGATTCGGGAGTTCAAACGAGTGATGGTAATGTAGAGAGTCAGTTGACCGAATCAAAAATAATGAAAGATGTCGAATATCAATCGACACCTATCCAAAATAAAAAAAATGACGATACGTATGAAATGTTTAAAGCAATACAAACAATGATAGAAAACCAGAGTGTAAAGTTAGACGAACACAAAAACGAGATGCAAGAGTTCAAAAGTAGTATAAATAAGAAGTTCGATGTTCAGAAGAATAGTTTTGACAGTAAATTCGATGAGCTAACCTACCAAATTAAAGAAATGAATAAATGTTGTAAAAATACCCATGAAACAATAATGACTAGTCTGAATAAGTTAGAACAGAGTGTTGAGCGAATGGAAGTAGTTGTGATGAATCTAGGGAAAAATAATACAAATGAAACTTGTAATGACAAATACAAAAATGTAATGCCAGATAAAGAGTTAACAAATAATGTACGTAATATTGAGAATAATAATGTGTTTGAGAAATTGGTATCAGAAAGTGATATGGTAAAAATAAATAATGAGAGTACTAATGAAATTGCAGAATGCAGTGATTATGAGATGTTAATGTGTGTCAGTGAGTTAGAGAGAGAGATAAAAAATAATGTTGTAGTAGAGTGGGGACAGAGGGCAAATTTTCCCCTTATGGTTTGTAATGATGATGATGATTTAATGTTGTTTTTTCAGGGCAAGAGACCCTTATTGTTAAATGAAGTAGTGTTGTATAATGTTGTACCCTCTGTCCGTAATAATTGTGAGAGTGTGATGTGGTGCTATGAAGAAAGAGAGTTATGTATTGAGAGTGAAATAGAACTATATAAGTTAGAAAGAAAGTATAATGAATTGAGAAAAATATTAGAAGGGGTGATGATGAATCATGTGAAATACGTGCCTGTTGAAAGAGAGATAGAGAATAATTTTGATAATATCTTACCTGACTATAATGATTTACCTGACGTAGTAGTTGAGCAATACAAAAATGAGAAAACGATTTACCTGACGTTAACAAATAACACTGATATAGACGGGACAATCCTAACTGATGTTGACATGATGTATAATGATATAATGGATGAAATAGAATTGATGGATTATTATGATAGTAATGATAACAAATTGTATGTTGATAAAAATGATGAATGTTACAAATACACTAGATATATATATGACGATGGTGGGTGAGCTAAAAGATCAGTGTTGGGACATTTTTAAATATTGTAAATTATTGGTAATGACCTTGCTGATTTGGACATCTGAAGTGAGATACACTTGAACAGTTTTGACGCATATTTTGTAAATAATATTGAATTCATTTGTGTGTATTGTGAAGTGTTAGAAAAGTAATGTGTATATGTTTTAGAAAATGTTGTGTTAATAATAATAATAGTATTAATATTTTTGCATTCTAATTAAATAATAAAATAATTATGAAGACAATAGTTAATGATTTGTAGAATTTTGATAATAATTGAAATATGTTATTTTAATAATCAAATAAATATTTAATTTTAATAATCAATTGAAGTAAATAATTTGAAATGTTTAGATATTGTGATTGAATGTTATGTGTTTGAATTTTTATAATGAATTTGAATTAAATGAGATTTCAATTTAATAACAATGAATAAATAAATGAATGTTAAATGGTTTATTTTGTGGAATATCATAATGGTTAAAAATATATGTTAATAATAAATTTAGAAATTTTGAAAATCTAATGGCAACACAGGATAAATTCATAATGATGATAAATAAAAAGAGTTAATGAAAAAATTTTAAATAATAATGTTTATAAATTTTATATAAATTATTTAAAAGAGAATTGTTTGTTTAATGTATGCTAATAATCCAGGTTGATTTCTATTTGTGGATTATGTTATGTAATGTATTATACAAGATGTGGGGATAATTTTGGGGGGTAGTTTGGTAATCGATGAAGTGATAATAACAATGGAGTGTTGGACTACATTTGTAGAAAGTTTAATTTTCAATTGTGAAGTAATTAGGTAGTTATTAAGTGGCTATTAAGGGGGTGGCCTGTGCTCTCTTAGATAGCGAAATGGGTTGGGGGTAGCAGTGAGTGTTACCTCCATCGGAGGCCAAACTGGCGATAAATGTGCGGCACACCTTATCCGTGTAAATAAAAATTTTTTACACACAATATTAAATAACGTGTCGCACATAAGAATATTGATGTGAAACAGGCAGTGAAATAAAAGTTTAGATTTCCTCGACTTTTCGGGCGGTTACTGTCTTACCAGCACTAACCGTGGTTTTGGCTAGCGGCCAGCTATGGTCATATCAAGTCCCTTGACCATAGCTGACTTGAAATTGGTATATATTTGAAATTTAATGGGGGGAGAACTTAGAGGAAATCCTTCCGGTACTATGGAACAGCGGCTGCCACTCTGCCCGCTTGGGGGTGGCATAGACAGGTGGCAGATCCGTTTTAAGGGTGCATGATTATAGAACAAGAACATGATGATGTTCACTACTTTAAAACTTAACAGCGGAAGCAGAGACACGGAGAGGTAAAACCCTGCTCCAAAATATACCGTCTCTGTGGAAGCGAATGGGCGCCACAGTCCAACATAATCTGAAATAGTGTGTGTGGCTGGGAGGTGACGCAAAGGAGTCACGAATTTAAAATTTTATGACATAAAAGTTTTTTTTCAAAGTTTGATCAAATAAAACTGCTTGTGCTCTGTTCAGGTAACTAGCTGCTTAGATATTTAAAAATAAGGTGTTCATGCTATAATTTTAAGTGTATTATTTTATTGTTGTCTGTCAGATAAGCATTGATAAGAATATGTCATTTTATTATGTGTGTATTTTTTTTAAGCCAATAAGTAAATCGTCTGGCAGGCTAACATAAATAACCAGAATCAGAGAAATGGGAAACAATGAGGTGAGAAGTGAGAATAAATAAAAATAAATATGTATATTCCATGTAATTTGTTCAATTTTGAGATGTGTTTTATTATGTTAGGATCGCAGCTGATCAGCAATACCATGTCACTGGTATATTGGTCTATAAATGTTACAAGTGATTAATGTTTAATGTATTACAGATATTTTGAAGTAAAGATAAAAAGAATATGAGAAATAAAATAACAATAATTTATGCAAATTAATAAAAAATAATTCATGGGTGATAAATGTTTTATGGGACACGTAGACCTGTCCAAATTGAATTAAAAGTTGAATTTGAAATGATAGAGATGAATCTGATGTAATGTTGTTTTTGAGTTGATAAAATGTAATAGAATCTTGTGAAATATAGATGTTGACACGGTAGTAATGGAGAATAATTGTAGAGTTCTGAATGATATATTGTTGTTTTTATAGTTAATGAGGTTATTTTGTGTATTTGTAGTAATGTAATGAGATTGAGATTTTTGGGGATGGCAATTTTGTATTAGGGGGTAGTGTATTTGGGGAGTCCGCAACAAGGGTTGGGACGGGATAGGGATAGATTTTAGTGGGGAAGGGGCCGCCTTAGGTTGAATCCGGGCCGCCAAATAAGGGAATTGAGTTTTTTGGGGGCGGGGAAACACGTATCCTATGTACAAAGGGTTAGAGAGTATTTTATATGTAGAGAAGGTGGCGTTTTGTGTTAAATGGTAAGTTGGGGTTTAGAGTGTTTTGGGATAGATATTTTGATAGAGATGGGTGTCATGGGAGTTGAAGTTGATGAATATTAGAGTCAGAGGGAGAAAGTTTATATATGTATAAAGATCTAATACAGTAAATGAGAATAAATGAGTTACAACACCCGCAGTAATGTAGAATTAAACTGTTAACTAAAGAGAGGAATTTATAATAAAGAATATACAATTGTTTATTTTTTTCAACCAGTGACAGAATTTTGATGGAATTGAAAATAATGTAAAATTAAGAATTGTTTGTTTTAAATAATTTAAATATCAAGTTGATGATTATTTATGTTAAATATTTTGTTCATTTTGAAGATATTTTGTTAGTATCTTTGTATTTCAAAGTTAGGATATTACAGATGTTCAATGTGTTTTCAGAACTTATACATAACATATGTAGGTCAAGGGGTTTGGACTTGACCTAGTTTCGATCAGCTGATGAGGTCATACACCTACTAAGCTTGTATAGTAGGAAGCCAATTTTAATTTGTTTGTTTAATTAATTCAAACCAAGATTTGAATAATTTTAATAAATGTTATTTAATAAATGAATTTAATAAATATTTAATGAATAATTTTTTTTTTTAATTTAAAATTTTGAAAATTTTAATTTTTTTTTGAGAAAAAAAAACTTGATTTTTCGCCTGCCAGCGAATGACTATTTTAGATAATGATTCTTTTATTATGTGTGTATTAACCATGTTTATTTTATTGTATTGCATTGTATTGGTAGACTATAAATGGTTCTCATGTTAGAGTAAGGATGTGTTTAGCTTAGTAGAAATGTCTAGGTTAAGTCATGTGAAACAAAAATTTAGAAAAACAAGGAAACGAATTTTTGATAAAATATAATTTTTTTGAATTTTGAATTTTTGTTAAATTTGTAATAAATCTTAAAAGCAATTTTTTACTTTTAAAGTGTTATGGTAACATTAATGTTAGTGTGTGTGAGCCCAGTATCTGCTAAACACAGCCCAGCTTGCAAAAAGGGGAAACATATCGGCGGAGGAGCTGGGATAATTTTAGCCAGGGATTGAGGATTTTGGGGGGTAGCATGTTAAAAGGCGAGGCGCGCTGTGGTGCGAGTCTGTTCGATTTTTCGGTGTTGGGATCTCTTACGGAGAAGTCCAGTGATCTCGTTCAGATGAGTCCATAGTCGCTGAGCCAGGGGGGTCGTGTACCCGTGAGATTAAGAACCAGGGGGTGTTGGCACCAGTTCCTCACCGGTCCTCTTCGGGGTTATCGATGAGATTTCTTCTGTCGTGCACAGCAGAATTCTCATCGAGGGGGTATTGTAGCGGGTCAATTTTTGGGTGTTTTTATTTTAACGGTTTGGGGCATATATATATATTTTTTCTTATTTCGTTTTCGGGCGGACTGGTATAATAAATTTGTAAAACTGTAACTGTATTATTGTGCAACGTATTTGTCCGTATAACAGACCAGTGTTGAGAAACAGTTGGAAACAAAGCAATAAGACGCAGGTTGTTGTTAAGCAATGCGGTGAGGAATTTACCACCCTAACAATTCGCAGAACTCTGTACATGTGTTTCGACGCCCGTATGCAACCCAGCCGGGCGGGGCTCGGCAATGACGCCGTGAGAGACACCACAGTTGAGGCAAACATGGCGCTGGGACGAAAAGTTAGTAGCTCCAAGTGATCGGCTACCGGAAAACAGCGTTAAACTCCGCCTACTGTTGGTGACATCACCAGAGCCAACTCCAATATTAAGCTCTGGTCACACACATATACCAGCTATAATCCATGCATAAACTGAATATGCCTCAGCAAATCAACAGTATACGGCGACTAAAACCTGGTGGCATTGAATTGCCGCTTCCGCCAGTTCAACGAAGCACATTGGGCAGTTCCACTATAGTTGCCAGCCGGCCAGGAGCTGAATAAGCTCTCTGCAAAGTTTTTTATTCTTTTTCAGTAAAAAATGTAACAACAGTAAAATTTCATGTGACCGCGGTCCATCCAACAAGTGGAACCGAATCAAATGTTTTTCGGACAATAAAAAACAAGTAATTTACAGGAACGATGAGTGCGCGCGCGAAGCACGTTGCCGGTGTTTTTTCAGTAAGGGCTGGGGCTTTATTATAAAATGGTATTTGGGGTTTAATAATGAAGTTTTGTTAAAATAATGTATGTAAGTGCGTGTGTAAAGCAGGCTGGGCTATCTTAGAGTGTGTAAGTAGTAGGAAATAAGGATAGTAAGTAAGATATAATAGTTGCACAACCTATACACATGTAATACTTTTAAAACCTGTAAAAACTATTGTTTGGAGAAAAGTATAAATTCAACTCTTTTATATAATAAACGAAAAATAATTTCTCTTCCAAGATGCATTTTATAAGTTCTTCACACAACCTTGAAAATTACGCTTGTATCCCAAAGTACGTATGAGACCCTGGACCCAAGAACTCGCAAAACGGTAAGTGTAAGTTTTTTTTATTATGGTATGGTTTTCTAAGTTAATTAAATGGTGATAAATTCGTAGCTTCACAACCTGGTCGCCAGTGATGCGAGGAAGCTGGGCGCAGTGAATTGGTGGCGGATGGCTGGGGACAGGAATAAGCGGAGGCAATTTCTTTTGAAGGCCAAGGCTCGATCTGGGGTGTAGAATGAAGGATGTATGTATGAAATCACTATTAAAACTTCAATCACAGTTTAAACATACAAAGTCACTCATCACTTATTTAACAGTGTCACAGTACATAATGCACGTCCACCAATGACAGCAGATATCCGCACACAGTAATTCACAAAATTATGATCTTACACTATACGCTGTAAGTAGTGTACACTATACACTATTGTGTAGTGGTTTTATTGTATCACTGTATCAATAATTGACTCGCTGCTTTGGAAGCAGCATTTTTATGACGTAACTACGGTGAAACAACAGTATTAACTTAGCCTGTCCATACAGTGTTAAACACAGTATTGTTAAATAAAAGCAGAGGTGTTTTTAGAAGTAATACAGTGTATACAGCGTACATATAAATGTGAGAGGTCGAGTTAAAAATGCTTAATACTGTATAAAAGTGTGGTGGACTGATGTGAGAATAAACAGTGGCAGTTGCGTTTAGAGGTTAGACAGTGTATGAGGCTCAGTTGAAAAGTTCGGGGAGCGACATCTGTAGCTTAGGGGTAGAACTAAAATTTTCCGTGTGTTGTAAATTCATATTTCTTATAAATACCTGTCAATTTCCAAATCTACCTGCTAATTTATTCATTACTTACCAACTGTTTGAAATTTGTGTCAGGTTTGTTTTGAAAAATGGACAAAAACACGAATTCTTAGTTAAAAATGGTCTAATGCCAATGGAAGTCCACAACGAAATGTTAAATATGGTAGGAGATGCTGCACCTTTAAAAACCATCATTTGTAAGTGAGCACTGAAGTTTAAATGTGGCCATACGAACGGTGAAGATGATCCCCGCTCGGACGCCCCAAAAAGCCAAAAAGCGGACAACTCAAAATGCGGCACCCAGCTTGCACAAAAAGTTTTTGCAAGTTCTTCAGTTAAAATATGATACACACCCTCATGCGAGATACCTATGGTCTCAGCAATGTTATCCATTCTCAATCGCCGGTTTTCCAATATGGTGTATGAAATTTTTAAATTGTGTCTGGTACGATTGCACTTTTTTGGGCAATCCCTCCCTACAGGGATCATCATCAATGCCCGTACGACCATGTTTAAATTCGAGTACCACTTACAAATCATTGTTTTTGAAGGCGTAGCATCTCCTAACATATGTACCATTTTCTTGTGATTTTCCATTGGTGCTAGACATTTTTGAATGAACTATTCAATCACAGCACAATGGTTTGTCCACATTTCAAAACACGTGTGACATGCAAATTTCAAACAGCTGGTGAACAATGAATAAATTGGCAGGTAGATTTGGAAATTGACAGGTGTTAATAAGAAATACGAATCTTACAACACACGAAAAGTTTTAGTTCTACCGCTAAACTACAGATGTCGCTCCCCGAACTTTTCAACTGACCTTCGTAGCGACAATATGATACATTTTGGATTTTGGAGCTGTGTACTTACAATGTATGAAATTTTAAATTCAGTACACATTAGGTGTAAATTAATAAAAGCCTTTGGTATGTTGTAGGAAAGTTGATTACAGAAGTGCACATATTTTTTTTTTTTTAATTAAGTGGCAGTGCCTGTTTCAATTTTTTATTAAAATTGGTCCAAATTGAGATGGAGAAAACCAGAAACGAAATGCAAAATGTAATCACTGGACACAAAGAAGGCTACAGATAATTTGAACGCAGTAATTCTGCCTATTTAGTTAGGTTAAAAAAAAATTACACCGTTCTCAACGTTTCTCCAAGAATTAAGACCAGTTGACCTATTCCGGAGTATAGTCCTCATCAGTGTACCAACATCCCTTTTTTCCATTAGGCTCATACCTCAAAGGCTGCTTAGTATGTTATTTAGTCCAAGTGTTTGCCCCATTGCCTCCTACTTTCCCTAATCTTCTTATACAAGGATTCCATTTTTTATTTTCTTCTAATGTGTTCACTTCTTTTCCAATTTAGGAGGGAACACCCTTGGGTACTGTTTAAAACTTTCATTTCTTCACGATGAATTTCTGTAAACTGAATTAAGCAACCGACACGAATGTGTAACTTCACTGTCACACGTAACACTAGGGCAATACAACTCACAGAGCCATCTGTGAATTTCTGCATTTCTTTTTATTTATTCTGGAAGCATTAACTTCACAATTGGTGGGATTATTTTAATGGCAATTACTATAAATTGCTTGTAATCAGCAAAATCAAAACCCAATAATGCTATGGAAGCTTAATATGTATACTGTTGCATATGTGCATGACCATAACATGCTTCTGGAACTAATAACACAAGTAATAATTGAACGGACCGGACCTTATTTGTGGACCTGCCTCATACGAGGACCGGACCTCGTATATTAGGTAAGATTTTACTTATGACAGAGTATAATGTAGGAAATATTTATGACAACAAAATTTCGTTTTTAATGCTGTAGGTATATTTATTTAGCTACAGCATGTTAACTTTATTTAAGAGGGTTCTAAAAAATAATATAAAACTATTCTAAAAAACTGAATCTTAAAACCCTGCTACCATTTTGTTTTGTATTTTTTTGTTACAGTGGACTGTAATTAGTTTGCATTGTACTTGTTTATTTGTTTATTTTACAAGAGAGCCAATACTTAGAATAGGCTATTACAAAATACAGTTTTGATTATATACTATGAAGGAATAACATTTAGATATTGAATAAATCATACAAAGGTTGATTGATTCATCAAGTACTACACGTTGTACATTGATAATGATCACACAGTACCAGATTATGCAGTGTCTCAATACAATTTACATACCATTCAATCATCAGCAATCGATTCAAGCAATCTTCACCACAGCCCATCTCTCCTCGTGAAATTTCTTCTTTGGTCAGTACACAGTCGCACACCATGCGCTTGGCATCTTTACTTTTTGATCTGTTAAAACATTACACACAAATTTATTTTAAAACCAAATTTTCCCTTTATCTTTCTGACGCTTGTATAAATATGTAGTTATTCCTCTGTAAGTAACTCGTTGAGTTTCCTGCAGGTCTCCTATGTAATATCTTCAAATAAATATACTGTAAGTAGGTTTATTTTCACCTGACGCACGTTTTACAGAAATTATTCTGTATCTCCAGAGATTTGTTTGAATTGTAATTGAATGTATCGCTTACATTACTTGTGAAAATAAACCTGCTTGCAGTGTATATATTTGAAGACATTAAATATGTATTTACTTACACATAAAAATAGGTTAGGTATATACATATTTTTTTTATATTTATAGGTAAAAATCAGTTAATACTGGCTGCTTGCCAATTTAAAACTATTTTTGTGTTGTGAATATAATTATTACTATTTGTGTTGGTTTCTATGACAAGTATCACTTACAATTTTAACATTTTTCATTACATTTTTTTTTACTTGACAGATTTTTATAACTTCAGACTTTGAGCCTCGTAGCCATGAAATGTAACTAAAAAAAAATCTGATAAAACTTGAGCCTTTTAAAAAATTAATCTTTTGAACATATCACATTTTACTTTAAGAGCTATATAGTTCATCAGTTGAAAGGATGAAACTATTACTATTTCTGGTTGAATGTTTTATAAAACAATGGTGACACAGCGAGTACAAAGACATATTTACAGCTATAAAACTTGTAAATAACAGAATAAGGTGGAGACAAGATTAACAAAAAATTCCTCAAGTTGATCACAAGTAGCATTCAATTAAATTGTGCAAGATAAAATAATAGGAATGAGTTACACAAGAAGTGAAGAGCTCCTGGAGTGGATGGAAGTCAGTAGAACACCGAAATGAATTTCTGAATGTCAGTAAAAAGGAAAATGCAACCTTGGACAGGCTCTATACGATGATTGCCAGAAGACATATTTGTGAAAAAACCTGTATTCTACATTTACCATCAGAGCAACAAGTAAAACTCTGGTTATACAAATGTTTCTTTAAATCTTGAAAGAAAGAATAAAAAAAAGAAATTCTATAAACATGATGATGTAATATAAGCATAAGTCTGAAGAAGGATTATGAAATTTTAAAAGACACAAGCTTTTTGGAAACTATGGACTCACTGCCAAACATTTTACATATGCATTGCCGTGTGTCTAATGTGTGGTTTATAAAATACACACTTTGATCAAAAAGTCTGTGCAGTTTTTGTTTATTTGAAAAATTATGCCTTGATACACTTACTTATATTGCCCCCCCCTTAAAAGTAGGTCAGTCCAATACAAGATTTCAGTTTTTAGTATAGCCTTGAGCTTACTCAGCAATTTTTGTTTAACAAATTCAACAGCAGTGAAACATCGTCCTTTCATAGTACTTGTCATAACGATAGTAAATGGTATCATTATTTCAGTCAAGTTAGTTTTATTAGCAGCCATCGTAACACCAACTTTGTCACGACTACGTTTAAAGACCTGAAGATGGTGGAGATACCGAAAGGCCTCGTCGAGAGTGCAATAAGTGGTTTTGCAATTGCAGTTTTGCAATAAGTGGTTTGTCGTTTAAGACCTGAAGATGGTGGAGACACCGAAAGGTCTCGCTGAGAGCGAAGCGACTAGCAGTTTTGCAATAAGTGGTGACAAAGTTGATGGTACCTTTATTGATTTGTAGTTTTGATTGTTTCAAACAGTGCTAATACGAGGAATAATTGCATTGAGACATATCTGGTAAACATGGCAGTTATAGTGTCACTGTGATAAGACATTTTTCGCATAACACTCTTGAATCACATGGCATGTGTGCTGATGCATTAGTGGGCTGCAATTTCCATGATCTGGCCATTTTCTACCAACATCTGCACACAAGTTGCTAAAATGCCAAATAGTACCCTTTGTTTATCATCGCATCTGGTGAGGAAAATTCATGGAACACAAACTCACAACCTTCATTTGACTATCACAACCTTTCATTCATTCACAATGGTCTGTGAAGCTTTTATATCATTTCTAAACCACTTGTTCAAGAACAGCAGACTCGCCAGCAACTTTCTGCAACACTTTCACTACAATGGAGCAGTTTACCACATTCTTTACGCAAGACGTAATCCAAGGTCTTCAATATCGTTTTGAACAATCACCAAATACACAAAAACAACTTACTCAGTTACCTGTCAAGTCTAAACTAAGCTATGCAATGGGGTTAACATTTTAAACGGTTATCGCTAAGGTGTGTATCAACATCACATGGAAATAGTATTTTAACTGTAAACTTGCAACACCCAGAAAATATACTGAGTTACAAAAACTACAATTCTAAAAATGTTGTATTTTATAAACTGCATGTTATACACATGGAAATGCATATGTAAAATGTTTGGCAGTGAGCCCATAATTTCCAAAAAATCTGTATAATATTTACCTTATTCCGTCGTGTAACTTTGTTTTGCGTTTGGTTTACTTGACGCGTTTCGAGACATATGTCCCGTCATCAGAAAATAAAATAAAATAAAAATTCACTCTTAATAGGTCGTTATACATTAAAATACAAATATTTAAAAACGATTACAAACATGCCCGCTTTACTTGAGTGTGCACTCGAGTCGGACCGATCGGACACTGATTGTCAATAGCTACTGCGTAGACAGGTTTATTGCGGTATCGTAGAGCGGGTTTGATTTAAAATTTAAATGGTTGTTTAGCACGAAGTCACGACTGTGTTCGTCATTGTACGCCCTATATATCTCAAATTCTTCCAAGGCGTTCATGTAGGTGCCTTTATTACAAAAATGCATGGGTTTCAAGTTGGAAACAAAGCTTGAATATTTATGATTTTCGTCTATCAAGTAACGTATATAGTTGGAATTTATATTTGATGATGTTGTCTGACCCTTCAGATTGTGCTTAGGTATATGTTCAATAAAACGTTTTTGGAAACCTCTTCCCGTCTGGCCGATATAGAAGCATTCACAATCGTCGCACGATAATTTGTACACCCCCGTTTTCTTTTCTAAAGGGATAGTTTGTGATGATTTAAAGGCAATTTAAATAGCACAAATAAATTTTTTTGTTCTTATAACAAGTGAGAGTATAATCCACCCTCCCTCTGTGCCTAGATACCTGTATCAACTTGTAAAAAGGCTAGCACGAACATGCAAAGTACACTGTTATTAAGCGAAAACTAATAATCATTCTATTTAAATAAAAGACGTAATAATAATACATGAAATACCTAACTCCTAACTAAGAAAAGGTAGGATAATTTATAGTAGTTAATTAATGGACAATTAATAATAATAAAAGTACGGACTACTTTTCTCTCGGCGTGTAAACTGCGCCCGCTTCCCTACTCTCTGCCACTAAACTAACCCCAGTCGACCAAGAATCTCTGACATGTAAGCAGCTTGAAAATGTGTCGTGAAGTTAAACTTACGTTTATGTTGCTAAAACGATGTAACAAGAAGTTAGTGTTTCTCACTTATATAATCCACATGTAGCTAAAACGAAATGAAACTTAAAACTAGTAATATAGTTCAGATGTTGAGAAAGTATTATTAATAAAAATGTAAAGTACCGTTTACCAAATGGTAAAAGCTTAAGAGCATGATAATGTCTTTCAGCCGCCAGCTAAACGCAACATTATTATGGTTACTGACTGACTGATTGGTTACATACCTATCTACAGCTATGCAGTGTTGTTTGCTTGTTAGGTCTTTAATCTGCGACGGACGTTAGCACGTTAGCGGTCGCGGTTTTAGTTAACGATTCCCGGCTGGTAAATGATGACGTCATGCAGCGTGATGCGTTACAGAAATTTTCAAATGACCCCCAGCCATAAGACATTATCATGTCAAAAAAAAACTTAGCCGACACATCTCTTTATGAAAAGTAAATGGTAAGATATGTTCCATATCATGTAAAAGGTAACATAAGTGCTGTTAAAAAAAAAATTAAATGTGAAAAGTGAACACCAACGTCAGGAGTGAAGTTACGACTACAACTGTACGAGCTCCAAGTAGCAGAATCCCAGCGTCATGACCTAGATCACAATTCTGAAACAACAAACTAAATGGAGGAACCGGAACGACAACGAACTACATCCAGGAAAACCTACTGAAGAGGATCATCAAGACGACCAGCCGCAGATTCACGTTATACTCAGGTGACACTAAACCGTAACTTCTGTGCATATATTGGTTTTTTAACAACCTCAACGAAAAGAACAGTAAAGTTTCTTGTAAAGACTAATTTAAATCACATAAATATTACCATATTAATGTTTGTAGTTTCTGTAATGAGATAGTAGTAATCTGATGATGGTTAAAGCTAAAAGTTAATATGAAATTACATCAGACTATTCTTCAAATAGTTTGGATGATGTTGAAGTATGTCAGAATATTATAAAGTTAGAACCCAGATCCGTGGTAATCAAAGTAATACACAGCTGTATGATTTTGAGATAATAAGAGTAACAATTTAAAGAGTATTTGATGCAGAATCTACAAGAATTTTCTTTTAAAGTAAAGTAAAAACAAAAAGATGACCAACAAAAAGATGACCATTAAAGGTATTATGTTTAAATCCGTAGTTAAGATACAATAATAAAGAGATGTTTTCGCTAATATCCAGAGAGTGAATAAATTTATGTAACCTTGAAAAAATTCCTGATATATACATTGTCCTAATTTGTTGATAAGTAATTTTTACTAACTACGGCAGCTAGTTTAATTAACAGCAACCAATTAAACTGGTTCCCTATGTTATAATGTCTTAACAGGAGAGACGTTATAAGTTATTTTATTGCGGAGTGTGTTCAAAAGATTATTGTTAGTTTTAAATATTACGGTACTATTACTATTATTTAACACAATAGTTAAATTTTTTGGCATTATTTGGGTGTATGTCGTTGAAATAAAAATGGTTTTAGTGTCTATTTCTATGCGAGGTTTAGATAGCTTATGCTTTTGTTTCCTAAGGAGGTTGTCAATCAAGGAACTATTGTAGCCATTGGCTTGAGCTATGTATTTTATTGTGTTAAGTTCATCATTAAAATCCTCGTCGTCAAGAGGTACTGTTAAAAGTCTGTGTACAAAGTAATTAAAGGCTGCCATTTTTTGCAAAAAGGGGTGATGTGAGTCGACAGGTATGGTTACATTGGTGGTGGTTGGTTTCCTATATATATTGAATTTCAGTTTATCAAAGTGTTTAGTAACTGTTAAGTCCAAAAAGTTTAATTTATTATTTGTTTCAGTCTCAAGAGTGAATTGAATGTTCTCACGTATACTATTCATAAAGTTTTTAAAATTTTCGATCTGCCGTAGAGTACCTTTATATATTATAAATGTGTCATCAACATAACGTGCATAAAATATGATGTTATGTTTGTGAATGTTGTTAGAAAGCATAAATGTGTTTTCATAGAAATTCAAATAAATATCAGCAAGCAAACCAGACAGTGGCGAGCCCATTGCTAAGCCATCACGTTGACTGTAAAATTGGTCATCGAAAGTAAAATAATTTTGACCCAAAATGACTTCAAGTAGGCTCATTAGCTCTTCTATCATTTGGGCGTTTAATTTGTTACTTTCAAACAAGTTATTCCTTAGAATCTGCAACGTTTCCCTAACTGGTATGTTAGTATACAAGTTGATAATGTCAAAAGAGGCCAATTTACAATTAGGGGGTAACTTAACATTCTTAACCTTATTTATAAAGTCAGTAAGATTTGCAATAGTATGGTTGTTTTTTATATCTATACTGTCCCTAATGATTTTTACAAGTTTTTTGGCTGCACGAAATCCTGGTGCTGTAGTAAAATTAACAAGGGGTCTAATTGGTACGTTGCATTTATGAATTTTGGGGAGACCTGTAAACATCGGTGCTTTAGCATTGCAGGGTTTTAGGTAGCGACGTGTACGTTCATTGAATAGATTTACGCATTTATTAATTTCCTTATTTAGATTTTTAACGTAAATGTGTGTAGGATCAGACTTCAGAGTTATTATATTATTATTTGAGATAAAGTTGTTAACCTTTATTGTATACGATTCACTGTCCACGATAACAAGGGTTTTACCTTTGTCCGCTTTTGTGATAAGTGCATTATTCTCGATTAACCTTCTTTTTATCTGTTTCAATATCTTGAATTCCTTGGAACTGTTTGTGTATTTATGTTTCAGGCGATCATGTGAAGTACGTGCTTTCATAACTTTCTTAAACTTATTACTTATTAAGTAATGTGCCTCGTTTTGTAGATTTGGATCTGGGATTGCTTTTATCGCCATTTCGGCACTAATGATTTCATAGGCGATTTGATTTTTATTAAAGTTAGGAGGAATACAATAATTTATGCCCTTATTCAAAATATTAAGTTCATCGGCATTGAAAGTAATTGATGTTAAATTCGACACACGTGGGACGTTCGTGTCTCGACTATGTTTATCTCTTAAATTTAGCAAATTGCGTGTCTGTTTTATATATATATATATTGTGACGGCAGCGGTATGCGAACATCTGCTCTCTGGTACCAGCAGTGGACACAGCGAGCCAATCCGGCATCTGCGTTCGGAGCTAGCCAATCAGCGATCCCGGTTAGTTAATAAAACCCGGGCCGGCAGAAAATTTTGGGCACTCTTCATCGCCACGCCAACGGACGCACTTCATCTCCTCTCCTCTCTCGGACGACATCGAGGCGGAGTCAGCCGGAAGGAGCAGCCGAAGAATAGAACCGCCGCCGTTCTTACGTCTTCGCACTCCCGTTCCGCGCCAGCGATGGATTTCGCTGGGCCGGCAGCCGACTTTACAACCGGTGCCGAAAGAAGAGGAGGACTGTAGTACGCCACGGACAGCAGGCACAGCACAACCAACATCAGCATTCTCGCCACAAGGTCCTTTTTAGGGCCACCAAAAACACTAGAGTGTACGATTGGCGCCATTTGTCATGCGGCAAGCCTTTTGTCCGGTGACAATATATATATATATATATTGCGAATGACATCAGTTACGTATTTATGAACAGAATCAAGTACATTGTTTATGATTGCAGGATGAACTCTGTTAAGCATTTGCAAATGCAATTTGAGTAACTGTTTATTAAGAATAGATTTTTTTTTTTGTAATTTTAATGTATAACGACCTCGTAAGAGTGAATTTTTATTTTTAGATGACGGGACATATGTCTCGAAACGCGTCAAGTAAACCAAACGCAAAACGAAGTCACGACGGAATAAGGTAAATATTATACAGATTTTGTCAATAAGTGACTTGGATACCATTCCAAACATGTCTTTCATTTCCAAAAAGCTTGTGTTTTTACAAACTTCACAATGCTTCTGACTTCTCATGTTTATATTACATCACGAGGCTGGGTGGCCACCAGATGGTGAGTGAAGCGGAGTTGGGCTGACACACTCGGGGGGCAGCAATAGACTGCGGAGTACTATCAGTTATGTTTATACTCTCAGTGATGTCACACGTGCCAAATTTCAGACAGATCGAATACTTGATGTCAGTTCAGAATTTGATGATTCAAACAATGAATTCAGTCATCATGTGTGGAGCGCTAAGCACAAGAAAGAGTGGGAGTCTTCATCTGAGATGACGAAATGGCTGAGGAGAATTTCACTCTTTTTGATTATTTAACTGCTTATCAGTTTAAAAATTACTACGTGTCATGTGGGTCGTACAATATTTTTTGGTCCCTCACTCATTCACCAGCATTTCCTCCACTTCCATTGGCACTGCTAGTTGCTAACTGACTGAGTACAGTTGTCAGAGGATAGGGAAAGAGAAGGTGGTGTGGTGGGAGAAGTGGATTCAATTTACAAACAGACCTCAACTAAGTGGCCCTTCTCAACACTGCTTCATTATACTTCACTAAGCATCACTTCCGGTGGCCACCCTTTTATTGGAAGAACAATGTTTACACTTGACAAACTCAGTTCGCTACGCTCAACTTACCTCCACTCCGTGTTGGGCGGCCACCTGGCCTAATGCTCGTACAGTTTTCTGTTTGATTTCTTTCATTCGAGACCGAAAGAAACATTGTAACCAAAGTCTTCATTGTTGCTCTGATGGTTAAATATAGAAAAATATCTTTCTCTCACTAATATATCTTACTTTCACCAATCATCATATAGAACCTACACTATAAGTGTGCTATGGTCAAGCTAGTCAAGTAAACATTTTCCTTACCTGTGTGTGTATATGTGTGTGTACGCGCACACTAGCTGCCTACCCATAAAACATACAAAACAGATAACATTATAACAATAAATAGAAATAATAAAGGAAACATTTTGATAAATAGATGAGAACATTACCTTTCTGTGAGATATTCATTTGCAGCAATGTGCTGAAAGTTTCTCAATTTTTCTTCCATTTCTTTATCCTTAGTAATATCAGTAGATGGTGGAGGTGAATTTGGAGGTGTAGAAGGTTGGAATGAACAAGGTGGTGTTTGTGCATTATCCGAATCAGTCTTGGTACTACCAACTTCCATTTCTGCTGAATGTCTACTACCCATTTCCAACTCGCTAGAACGTCGCCACCGTGACTTCACTTTCACAGGTTTGTCTGCTTCATACCCAGGAACAGGAGGCACTGGAGTTCCAGGGTTTGTGGGTTCTTTTTGAACCGGTGTCTTGGAACCTTCGCTCTCACTCTGTTGTTTCATCATACCGATCGAACGCAACCGACTACTTCTTCTTCGGCCTGAACTTGAATTAGAACCACTTTCTGAACCTGTTGTGTCAGTGCTACCACTACGGCTTCGGAATATTGGTTGTTTTTCTTCATCTGGGACTGGAATATCATCTGTTTTCTCAGTTTTGATCAGCAAACTCTGGTCGTCATTGGTTTCATAGTTCTTCTCATACTGTTGTGACGATGAAAACGATTTAAACACAGAAAAGTCATCAACACATTTTTCACTTTTTATAGTATCTGGCTGAGAACTTGAAACCTCGTGTCCATCAAAAGATTGTGATAATTTATTTCTTTTTGCCATACATGTATCGTCTACTGTTGAATCACACGGTGTTTTCGTACTGCTGCTGCTACTACTACTAGTTTTGATTGTTGATGAACTACTACACAAAACTTTATTTAATTTGTCACTATCTTCTGAATCATTGTCCTGTGTATTGGTATCTTTTTCAGATGTACTAGAAATCGAAATGTCTTCCTGTTTTATAAGTGGTTTAGTTTCCACTGAATCTACTGCCATATCATACTGTTCGTTCACTCGACACTCAGACTGTTGATTGACTGTTGAAACATTTTCAAGTTTAACAACTGGTTTAGTGTCAGCTGGTTCCTCCACCATATCACACTCTTCATTCACCATACAGCCAGACTGCTCTTCAACAGTAGTATCATCGACTACAGCCAGACACTCTGTATTATCGGATGTACTTGGTGGATTTAACTGAGTATTAGTGTCACCATCATTATCACTATCACACACATGAGGACTATTACTTAATGTCACACTTTTTAGACTGGTATTAATTTCTTCTTCCAATTCAAGATGCTCCTCTTTAATTTTGGGGTTTTCAATCAATATACTTTGTACACCTTCAACAGACGAACCCTTTACCTCATCTTTCATTTCAATATCTTTATTATGGTCGTGATCTAGTAAATCTTTCTGTTCACTGGAAAACAAAGAAAAATTCTCTTGTTCACTTCTGCTGTCATTATCATCCTCATCTGAATGATATTCTGATATGGTGACGTTCTGTATTATGTTAACTCCTGATCCTATAACCGCGTTAATTGTATCACAATTCATACTAGCTGAATCTTGGCTATTTTCATTATCACTTTCTTTGACTACCGTTATAATTTCACATGAACCTTCTTGCACTTCATCACTGTTACTGCCGTTGTCATCATTGTTACTAACCACTTCACCATCATTATCATCATCAACATCAGCAACATCGTTACTGTCACTGTTATTAACAATAATTACAAACTGTTTGTCTGGTGAACTGAAACTGTTTTTTACTACAACTACTTGACTGTTTTCATCCTCATCGTCTGATGCTAAGTCTTGTGTATCAACTTCCATTTCGATTGCATCATCACAGATTACCTCTTCCACCACTCCCTCTTCCCAAATAATTTCTTCTTCATGACTAACAATAATTTCATCACCCTGTCCAACAGTTACACCTTTCAAATCACCAAGCACAATCTGCTGAATATCCTGCGGCATTAATATTTCACTTTTATCCATCGACTCTACTTTACTTTCATCCTCAAAATCGTCATTTGACACAAAATCTTCAGAATATTCTACTTTATTTTCATCTGTTTCTAAAGGCGTGTATTCATCACAATCTTCTGTCACAACATCCTGTGAATCTATTTGCAATAAAGATTCAGCCAGATTTTCCTGTGAATCTATATGCAAAGAAGATTCAACAGGATTTTCCTGTAAAGATTCCATACGCATATTTTTCACATTTTCACGTACTGACTTAGTAGACACTTCTTTTTTTGCGATTTCTTCACGTTTAGTGCCTGAACTTCTCCGTCCACTTCGTGTCACCCTTTCAACTATAAATGCAGACTTTTGGGTCTCTTCTGCAACGGAATCATTCAACTTTTCTGCAGGATCATCCCCTTCTTGTGAATCAGTCTTCTCTTTCAGACTCTGCCTCCTTCCGGTTCTAGCATTGGTACTACCTCTTCTGCGACGGGCCATTGTATTATGTATTCAAGATGACCTACAACAAGAAGATATTAAAGTAACACAACTGTTTCATTATTACTAAAAACCTTTTTGCTACCCATACTACTTTTTTCCATTTAACATCACTATATCAATGTCAAACTCTTACTTAAGAACAGCTCAATATCATTACTGACTGTGATTTGGTAATGTTGTATTAATCAAAAGCATCATTACAAGGACTGTTACTATACTAAAACAAAAATATATTTCATGTTATTAATACACAAACAAGTAAACAAAATTAAATGTTATTTTTTTTATTAAAAAAAAAAAACTATTAATAGTATATCTCAACAATTTCGTATACCTTTTATACTTGCAACTTGTACTTACTAGTACTGAACTAAAGGAACAGCCAATTTACTGGACAAACATATCACTGTGTATCCATTCAGCAATGCAGAGGAACAATGGTTACCTCTTTAAAATTCCTGAAATTCAAACGCACAAATGTAAGTTATACTAGTATAATATTATTTAATTGTTAAAATTCATGTTGAATGGTTTACTAGAGAAGTATTGTGACAGTACGAAAACCTGATGTCAGATTTATGGTACACAAGGTATCGAATTATTGTATTTCAATGTATTTTGCATTCATTTGCATGGATGGTACAATTTTCCCTTGTTTTGCCAGCAACGACACAGTTTCGACACAACAGAATCATTCCAAGGTCAACGGCGGACGTGCGGATAAGAACACTTAAAATGGTTACACAAACAAATACAGGCTCTAGATACGTCTGTTTCATTGGTCAACAATGCCAGACGTCATTAACAAAAGAATGACGTGCATAAAATACGTAATAAACTAGGGCGTTTCTTTGACTAAAGACAAAGAATAATGACGCACACACACACACACACACGTACAAAAAAAGTGCGTAGTGCATCTGCCCAGTCTTCACAACTCCGCATCAGCGGTAACACACTACAAAAAGGTCGCCGGCAAATTATACCGGCCCAGTGATTTTAAACATTCAAAATGTAATCTATATATTATAACATTGCCAAACCCTGATCACATTTGATATAAATAAGTATGTAAAAAATGCCAAGAAACCATATATTTTGATAGATAAATGATAACGAGAATGAAAGTAGTAAATATAATCAATAGTGAAGGAGGAAGAATACAACCAAAGGTGGTTACAAAACAAGAAAATACGAACTAGACTGACAGACAACTGACATTGACCCAACCCCAGAGATTGGCCAGATATTAACCAAAGTAAAGCGAGACAAGAAGACAGTGAAGAAAAAAGAAAAAAAAAAGAAAAAATTACATGGCCATAACAATTAACTCACAAGATTGTTTTAAAAGAGCATAATTTTTTATTATTGTTAATAATTTATGTTTAAATTTTTATTAGTGGTAACTTGTAAATGACAGTATCTCAGCAATTGTTATACATAAAAAAACCATGTGTAGATATGATTGTATGTATATCCTTATCTATAGGTGATGTGTCAGCTGTTATGTTTAAAATTACACTCATACAGACAGGGAATAGAAATGTGTGCGTGATTCAATCAGGGAACAAATTGTATATCCTACTATATACTTTGGAACTTTTACTAAGATTATTTCAGCAGTATGTATATTATTTCAGCATTATGTGTTTGAAAGTATAAGGTTTTGGAGAGTTTATTTATTCGCTAATATTATTGCTGTTGCTACAGATGTAGTATGTTTCAATTAACACAATATATTTTAACATTATTAAATTGTTGTTATTATTACTAATTATGACATTTCAGACCAATTCTTATCACTTTAATGACAATATATACAAAGTTATGTTTTATTTGAAAGATGTATTTACAATACCATGTTGTTTGCATATTATAAAATGATATGTGACAGTCTGAAGTTAACAAAAGAGACATGAACTCATTAGATACAAAAACTTTGTAATAATAGTGAGATCGTGAGAAATATAAGGGTAATTAGAGATAGGTAGGGAGTGATAAAGATGAACAGTGAAGTGATAAGTGTAATAAAATAAACAGCATATAATCTTAAGAAAAAAGAGTTAAACAAGTGTGACAAACCCAAAATATAAGCACATGTTAAATGAGCAATTAAGTTAAGTATATTAGACTGAAAGACACAGAATAATTGTGAATGTAAAAAAAAAAGAAAAATATTATCTCAGTATAAAAATCACCAGGGTGATTACTGTTATAAAAGAGATGGTGTAGATATAACACTCACCAAATTTGTTCATTTGTTAATTTAAAGAAAGAAGTTATTGGCTTAATGTTTAAGGCAATAAATACCAGAAGAAATAGTTTTACAGTAATATGTTAGTATGTCTTAAGTAAGTAAGGAATTTATAAAGAAAATAATAGCAATACCTTTATAAGAAATAATAGGCAAAATATATTAATTATGTGTAACGAAAGGGAACATGGCAGAATTATATTAAAACTTAGAAATAAGTAAATTATGTATTAACATAGTATTATCAATTTTGGACTAAAACATTAATACATGACTTAGACCAATCTTGTAAGATATCAAACTAATCTTTGAAAGAAAATAGAAACATCTACGTAAAGATTACAACCATTGAAATTATCCCCAAGTAAATATAGCCATTATAAAATATTTATTCAAATTAAACAAAAAATTCAAAGTTTGATAACAATGTGTTTATTTTGAGATCGACCAGGTAGAATAATTACGTTACCATGGAAACTGTGGAGTAACAAGCAAAAAATACCGTTAGATTTTTTACTGAATGCATGACGCTTTAATGGTATAGACGCTAATTTTCGAGTGACCAAAATTGTCAATTAAAACATAGCAAATATCAGAAAAAGTTACTACTAAGTGTATACCAAGACATAAGACAAGGACTGGAATCATATTATTGAAGTTGAGGCCAAATTAACGAAAAAAGAAAATAAATTACTACCAATTAAACTGGAAAAGATGCCTGATGTCCTGAACCCAGCAAATTAAAGAAGATTATAGTATAACCCATGAATAACAGATCGTATGAATTCGCCATAACTACGGAAGTGATAAGTACCTCTTAAATTACCCAAAATATATAAATAAACTCACGTTAATTATCTCACTAAAGGTCGAAATCTCACTGAACTGAAATTAATTACTTTCAGAGATTAAAAAGAATACTAAGTCACTGACAATTTATAAACTAACCAATATAAACTGTTGTTAATGATCCATAACTTGTAAACACTTTTACTACACTGCGCTAAACAAATTATACCTACACAATATGTTAGTTAAGTTTACTTGATGTAAGGGTGTGTATTTTTATTGTTTTTAAACATTTGTAATCCTTTGAACGTAACCTCAAGAACCTATGACAAACCAACATTAATAACTTGTATACAATTTTCAACAGACGCCATCATTAAACGTCTGATTATCAATTCAAATATCGATTGTCAAACCCTGTAATTGTCTCATATAAACAACCGGAGCATTTGTATTAGAATAATTTGTATTAAATGAATAACAATCACTAATAAAAAATGTGTAAGTATTGAGTGTAACCACGGTGTTATAATTTCATTAGGAGGTGCACAATATTTTATGTACATTTTAGCAGCTGACTAATGATTTACACAGCCCACGCATCGAACTGCTGTGTGCTCCAGTGGGCCTAGCTGGCGGAAATATTTGAATTATTCAAACCGCCTGAGCTGCGCTGGTCATACAACTTTGAATTTTATTTTAATTGTTTTAAGAAAACAATTTGGCACCACCGGGAATTTCATACTCCTAATGAACATCAGGTAAGAACATCAAGACCTGGTTATTCGTACGTTCGCAACGAACGAAATCTGCGGAAGTTGCACGCATTAGAACTACGGATAGAGAAGACACATTACACCCATCACACACAAATTGTACATTATTCACATTTTGCAGAATAAAACGGTAGCCGTTCACACGACAACGTTACAAAGTGGCGCGCCAACTAGTAGGGCTAGAATAATAAAGAAATTACACAATTAAACCCTATAAATTCTAGCGGCGATTACGAAAGGTTACAATATGCACACCAGAGGATTGTCAAAAAAATTGGCAAAGGAGAAGGAGATGGAAGAAAACAGAGGGGAAGAAGAGGAAGGAACACCGATTGAAGAAGTGGAGACAGTAATAACCACAACAGAACCAAGCCAAGATGAAGAAATGGAACCACAGGCTGGAGATAGGGGGGAAGCCACAGGAGGAATGGATTTACAAAAATTATGGGAGTCGATTAATGGAAAATTAGACAAGAATGAGGAGAGTTTGAAGGAGATGAACAATAAATTCGACAAGAATAAGGAGAGTTTGAAGGAGATGACCAATAAATTTGACGGAATGAAGAAAGAAACAAACGAAAATTTTAAAAAACAGGAGGACAATTTTCAGAAACAGAAGGAAGAATTGAGACAAACCATTAACAAGAATAATGAAATATTACAACAACGATTGATGGAGGAAATTCAGCAAAGAAATGAAGATTTGAAGGAAGAATTGAAGGAACAACTGAAGAAGGACCACGAGAAAAATAAAGAAGAAATGAAGCAGCAAATAAGACTAATTTTCAGAGAACGTCGTGAAGAAAGCGACCAGACAAAAATGGAGATGAATAAGAAAGGGGAAGAAACCAACTACCAAATAGATCTACTTAATGAGACATTAGGTAACGGGTTCAAGAAGGTGAATGAAACAATAAACACCACTCCAGAAGGAAATAATGAAAAAACAGAAATTCAAGAAGACCCAAATACATTGTTACATCAAAATAAAGGTAACGAAAACAAAGAGAAATGTAAACAGAAAGGAACCAACCGTAGAGGAGTACAGAAAAAACAGATAATTAAGAAGACCAAGAAAATACATCAGAGAAAACGAATCAATACCAGAGAGGAATTGGAGATGATGAAGAACGGACTACTTGAGACGTTTAATCGACCAATTAATGACCATACGGAAATGATGAATGTTACGGAGTGTAGGAGAACTCTGAAGGAAATTCTAGGAGGGATCAACAATCAACCAGTGAGTAAAACTTTCAACAAACCTATCTTTAAATGGAGGATATCCAAAGTTGAAAAGCATCACAACAAAACAATGTATGACAAATTGAGAAAGTCTACAAGAAAAGGGAAATTACCAGAGATAGAAATACCAAATGAACCAATATCAGTGAGAAGATCAATAACGAAGGTACGATTAACTTCGTTGAGTAGTAAACAACATCATCAAGTGATTGAGGTAGGCACTGATGCCAGAGAACACATGGTATTAGAAGAGTGGCTGTACCAGATAGAAGAGACATATATAACACAGACAGAAACAGTGATGCACTCCAGAGCAGTCCGAACAACGGAGGAAACTTATGTAATCATGGACAATGGATAAACCAAATGCAGATGAACACTGGAATATAGGACCATACACTATAACAAAATACAAGGGCAATAACACTTATGAGATCACTCACCCCGTCACCAAGAAAATAAAGGGGGTATACAATCAAGCCTCAATTAAGAAATATTATGACAATCAACAATAACTGTAAAAAAAAAAAACAATTTAAAGCAAAAAACCAACAAAAATACTTTAAATAAAAAAAAAAAAAATAACGTGACAAACAAACAAGTCTGCCAATGTCATAAAGAAAAGATCTCTAAAGAATGTCAAAATTCCAAAACATTCGTAAGTACAGCTTACACTAAGCATTAGAGAAACCATTATGATGAATAAAAAATTGTAAAAAATCAAAAAAGATATGTAAGAAAAGCTTACCCAAATATCTCAATAATATTTTAGAACAAGTAAAAATGGAGAGATAAAAGTCACAAGGCATTCAGATAAAGTAAGAGCAACCAACTTACTACAATATTTAAATAAAAATTAACAATAGAGGAGTGTAGTTACAAAACATTCCTACAAAATAAGGTTAAATTACCATAATATTTAGCCAAAAAATGAGGCATAAAAAGCATAACATACTGTAAAGGAATAAGCTACAAAAAATTCCTAACTAGTAAGAAGCCATAACTTACTATGATATTAAAAAATTATGAAAAAAAAAAAAAAAAATCAATCAAAATGATCAGCTTCCACAACTATTTAGAAAGAGGGGAAGTAAAATTACCCAAACCAATGATCACAAAACAATATAAATGAAATAAACGTTCTAAGAGTTATAATGTGAAATGAGATGAAACAAAGAGTAATTAAAAATGAATAAAAATGTGAATTGTATCAATAAAAAACAATGCTTCAAATAGTATCTATAAAGAAAGATGAAACAATATATGATTCGAACTGAGCAATAATGAAGTATAAAAGTAAAAGATTCCCAACAAATATTATGATTATGATTATTATTATTATTATTTTGAGTCACGAGTTGACTATATTTAAGAATTATTAATTGAGATTGTCTGTTGAATGAACCAGCAATCATTTTACTGAGCAGGGATGATGTTCCCCTGATATCAGTATAAGAGTAGTTTTGATGAAAAATAAAATTTATAGGGAATAAGTTATAATAAAAAATCAATAAGCCAGTTCGCAATGTGAGAAAATAATGAAGAAAAGACTAAGAAGAATGGAAATAAAAGATACCGAATTAATTATAAAAAATGAATGAGAAGCAGAATTTGAAAAAAAAAAAAAATGATACGATACAATTGATAATTTCATCAAACTTAGAATCACGTTTTATAAAATGATCAATTTTGGTGGAAGGGCATTATATAACATTGCCAAACCCTGATCACATTTGATATAAATAAGTATGTAAAAAATGCCAAGAAACCATATATTTTGATAGATAAATGATAACGAGAATGAAAGTAGTAAATATAGTCAATAGTGAAGGAGGAAGAATACAACCAAAGGTGGTTACAAAACAAGAAAATACGAACTAGACTGACAGACAACTGACATTGACCCAACCCCAGAGATTGGCCAGATATTAACCAAAGTAAAGGGAGACAAGAAGACAGTGAAGAAAAAAGAAAAAAAAGAAAAAATTACATGGCCATAACAATTAACTCACAAGATTGTTTTAAAAGAGCATAATTTTTTATTATTGTTAATAATTTGTTTAAATTTTTATTAGTGGTAACTTGTAAATGACAGTATCTCAGCAATTGTTATACATAAAAAAACCATGTGTAGATATGATTGTATGTATATCCTTATCTATAGGTGATGTGTCAGCTGTTATGTTTAAAATTACACTCATACAGACAGGGAATAGAAATGTGTGCGTGATTCAATCAGGGAACAAATTGTATATCCTACTATATACTTTGGAACTTTTACTAAGATTATTTCAGCAGTATGTATATTATTTCAGCATTATGTGTTTGAAAGTATAAGGTTTTGGAGAGTTTATTTATTCGCTAATATTATTGCTGTTGCTACAGATGTAGTATGTTTCAATTAACACAATATATTTTAACATTATTAAATTGTTGTTATTATTACTAATTATGACATTTCAGACCAATTTTTATCACTTTAATGACAATGTATACAAAGTTATGTTTTATTTGAAAGATGTATTTACAATACCATGTTGTTTGAATATTATAAAATGATATGTGACAGTCTGAAGTTAACAAAAGAGACATGAACTCATTAGATACAAAAACTTTGTAATAATAGTGAGATCGTGAGAAATATAAGGGTAATTAGAGATAGGTAGGGAGTGATAAAGATGAACAGTGAAGTGATAAGTGTAATAAAATAAACAGCATATAATCTTAAGAAAAAAGAGTTAAACAAGTGTGACAAACCCAAAATATAAGCACATGTTAAATGAGCAATTAAGTTAAGTATATTAGACTGAAAGACACAGAATAATTGTGAATGTAAAAAAAAAAGAAAAATATTATCTCAGTATAAAAATCACCAGGGTGATTACTGTTATAAAAGAGATGGTGTAGATATAACACTCACCAAATTTGTTCATTTGTTAATTTAAAGAAAGAAGTTATTGGCTTAATGTTTAAGGCAATAAATACCAGAAGAAATAGTTTTACAGTAATATGTTAGTATGTCTTAAGTAAGTAAGGAATTTATAAAGAAAATAATAGCAATACCTTTATAAGAAATAATAGGCAAAATATATTAATTATGTGTAACGAAAGGGAACATGGCAGAATTATATTAAAACTTAGAAATAAGTAAATTATGTATTAACATAGTATTATCAATTTTGGACTAAAACATTAATACATAACTTAGACCAATCTTGTAAGATATCAAACTAATCTTTGAAAGAAAATAGAAACATCTACGTAAAGATTACAACCATTGAAATTATCCCCAAGTAAATATAGCCATTATAAAATATTTATTCAAATTAAACAAAAAATTCAAAGTTTGATAACAATGTGTTTATTTTGAGATCGACCAGGTAGAATAATTACGTTACCATGGAAACTGTGGAGTAACAAGCAAAAAATACCGTTAGATTTTTTACTGAATGCATGACGCTTTAATGGTATAGACGCTAATTTTCGAGTGACCAAAATTGTCAATTAAAACATAGCAAATATCAGAAAAAGTTACTACTAAGTGTATACCAAGACATAAGACAAGGACTGGAATCATATTATTGAAGTTGAGGCCAAATTAACGAAAAAAGAAAATAAATTACTACCAATTAAACTGGAAAAGATGCCTGATGTCCTGAACCCAGCAAATTAAAGAAGATTATAGTATAACCCATGAATAACAGATCGTATGAATTCGCCATAACTACGGAAGTGATAAGTACCTCTTAAATTACCCAAAATATATAAATAAACTCACGTTAATTATCTCACTAAAGGTCGAAATCTCACTGAACTGAAATTAATTACTTTCAGAGATTAAAAAGAATACTAAGTCACTGACAATTTATAAACTAACCAATATAAACTGTTGTTAATGATCCATAACTTGTAAACACTTTTACTACACTGCGCTAAACAAATTATACCTACACAATATGTTAGTTAAGTTTACTTGATGTAAGGGTGTGTATTTTTATTGTTTTTAAACATTTGTAATCCTTTGAACGTAACCTCAAGAACCTATGACAAACCAACATTAATAACTTGTATACAATTTTCAACAGACGCCATCATTAAACGTCTGATTATCAATTCAAATATCGATTGTCAAACCCTGTAATTGTCTCATATAAACAACCGGAGCATTTGTATTAGAATAATTTGTATTAAATGAATAACAATCACTAATAAAAAATGTGTAAGTATTGAGTGTAACCACGGTGTTATAATTTCATTAGGAGGTGCACAATATTTTATGTACATTTTAGCAGATGACTAACGATTTACACAGCCCACGCATCGAACTGCTGTGTGCTCCAGTGGGCCTAGCTGGCGGAAATATTTGAATTATTCAAACCGCCTGAGCTGCGCTGGTCATACAACTTTGAATTTTATTTTAATTGTTTTAAGAAAACAATTTGGCACCACCGGGAATTTCATACTCCTAATGAACATCAGGTAAGAACATCAAGACCTGGTTATTCGTACGTTCGCAACGAACGAAATCTGCGGAAGTTGCACGCATTAGAACTACGGATAGAGAAGACACATTACACCCATCACACACAAATTGTACATTATTCACATTTTGCAGAATAAAACGGTAGCCGTTCACACGGCAACGTTACAAAGTGGCGCGCCAACTAGTAGGGCTAGAATAATAAAGAAATTACACAATTAAACCCTATAAATTCTAGCGGCGATTACGAAAGGTTACAATATGCACACCAGAGGATTGTCGAAAAAATTGGCAAAGGAGAAGGAGATGGAAGAAAACAGAGGGGAAGAAGAGGAAGGAACACCGATTGAAGAAGTGGAGACAGTAATAACCACAACAGAACCAAGCCAAGATGAAGAAATGGAACCACAGGCTGGAGATAGGGGGGAAGCCACAGGAGGAATGGATTTACAAAAATTATGGGAGTCGATTAACACGACAACAATACAATATATATATATATATATATATATTATTTCAATCACTTTCTGCTACAGTCCGTTTCTTGATGTATATAATACTTTAATATTTATACTAAATTTACCTCAAGATGTTTTTTCTATTTGGAAATATATAAATCAATTTAATTAATATAAATATATATAATTTATATATATATAAATCAGTGAAAAATGAAGTAATACCAGTGCACAATAGTTTTTTCAAAGTCAGAATTTAGAGTCAGTGAAATAACAATCAAAAAAATGTAACCAAGCAACTTTTGTTAAAGCATCATGTGAGACCATCTACCAGAACTTCCAATCTACAGTCAGGAAAGTGCAAAACCTTAATACAATCTTAAAGAGCTCTAAAAATATAACCACCCAATATATTCATACATAAAATGCATTAAACGTGTTCAGAATGAGTGAGTGTGAGAAAGGAAGGCGTGAATGATAACTGTCGACAGCCAAGCTGAGGCGTTGGTTTGCGTGTGGCCTCCATGCAAATATAACTAGAGCAGTTTTAATAGAAAGGCAGCTGCCCAATTAACAGAGAAAGGGGTAATTTGATAAACAAAAAATATATAATATAGTTGTTTGTAATAAGGAAATAAGAAATGTAAGTAACGGCCGCCATTTTGGTTTTGGTCGTTCAAGACGCCATTGTCGAGTAATAAAAATCCGGTGTAAAAATGAAAAGGAAAATAAATCGAAATTGATGTTTAATGTTAAGAAATGTTAGTATCTTTATTTCAAAGCCCATTTCAGTCGACATTCACGCTGAGTCGAAACCCTGGACCCACAACAAACAAGAAGATCGTAGCAATAGGTATCACGTATGTATGGTAAGTACCATAATTATGGTGTGGTTGACACACGTGAACAAAATTAATAAATATAAACACACAAATGTGTATGTTTTTTACCAAATAAGAGTATAAGAAAGTTACAGTATCAAAATACGAATTTGCTATATTTTTATTTATTTATTAAAATATTTATATTTAATCATATTTATAAGTGCATATGTTTAGTAATTCAGTACTTAGTCAGACTTTTTAAGTCTGGAATCTATAAAATAACCTGTAAACCTTAGTTATATAATTTACAACTATGTAATTATTATTATTATTTATAACTATTATAATTTACATAATTAACAATGTAAATCAGAACCAAGATACGTTCGTGTTCCCTGAATTTACATTCAACTCAAGTCTGGGCTCTAAAAAAGAATAAAAATATCGGTATGGAGAACCATACATGACTTCCATATTCTAAGATTTATATTTAAAATCATTTTCAGCCAAACAGCCAGGCTGTGCCTTACCTGCCTTTTTATTGCTGTATTAAATGAAAAATATTATATTACATTAAAATGAAAAAATTATAATTTTATTGCCTGGCAACAAAATTATTTTATTTTTAACAATTACCATTGTTTCAAAAAGTTTAAATAAATTTTCAAGTACTTTACTCTTGTTAAAACGTATAAGGTTGCAGGTAAACTACCCCTTCCCCTTAACCGATCTTCACCAAAATCGAAAGTCATTGAGACCTCTACAATTCAGGGACGTATGCAAAAAATTATTTGATTCTGTTTGAATTTGCGGCTGTTATCGTTTGCCATAGAAAATACGCTTGATAAAAAAACGTTGCAGGTAAACTACCTCTTCCCCTTAACCGATCTTCACCAAAAACAATAGGTCTTGAGTACTCTACAAATCAGGACTGTATGCAAAACATTATTTGATTCTGTTTGAATTTGCGGCTGTTATCGTTTGCCATAGAAAATACCCTTGTTAAAAAAACGTTGCAGGTAAACTACCCCTTTCCCTCAACCGATCTTCACCAAAAACAATAGGTCTTGAGAAATCTACAATTCAGGGCTGTATGCGAAACATTATTTGATTCTGTTTGAATTTGCGGCTGTTATCGTTTGCCAAAAAAAAAAAAATTTCCCTTGATAAAAAAAAGCGTTGCAGGTAAACTACCCCTTCCCCTCAACCGATCTTCACCAAAAACAATAGGTCGCGAGTACTCTACAAATCAGGGCTGTATGCAAAAAATTATTTGATTCTGTTTGAATTTGCGGCAGTTGTCGTTTGCCATAGAAAATACGCATGATAAAAAACGTTGCTGGTAAACTACCCCTTCCCCTCAACCGATCTTCACCAAAAACAATAGGTCTTGAGTACTCTACAAATCAGGGCTGTATGCAGAAAATTATTTGATTCTGTTTGAATTTGCGGCTGTTATCGTTTGCCATAGAAAATACCCTTGCTAAAAAAACGTTGTAGGTAAACTACCCCTTTCCCTTAACCGATCTTCACCAAAAACAAAAGGTATTGAGAACTCTACAATTTAGGGCTGTATGCAAATAATCTTTTCATTCTGTTTGAATTTGCGGCTGTTATCGTTTGCCATAGGAAATACCCTTGTTAAAACATAAAACGTTACAGGTAAACTACCCCTTTCCCTTAACCGATCTTCACCAAAAACAATAGGTCTTGAGAACTCTACAATTCAGGGCTGTATGCGAAACATTATTTGATTCTGTTTGAATTTGCGGCTGTTATCGTTTGCCAAACAAACAAAATTACCCTTGCTAAAAAAAAACCGTTGCAGGTAAACTACCCCTTTCCCTCAACCGATCTTCACCAAAAACAATAGGTCGCGAGGACTCTGCAAAACCGGGCTGTATGCAAAAAATTATTTGATTCTGTTTGAATTTGCGGCAGTTATCGTTTGCCATAGAAAAAAAATCTACAGACAGACAGACACACAGACAGACACACAGACACACAGACAGACACACAGACACTTTTCGGAAAACGACTTTTTTTCATGTTTTGAGTGTAGTAGAATCAGAATCTGCAATAATCTCGAACACGATTTTTTTTGCCATCACCATACTTCCATTCCTTAAGGAATATGGAAGTAATTATACCGAAATAGTTCAAACTATAATAGTGTTACGACGGTCTACTGATCATCGTATGGTACAGTGTCACTAATCACCAGTTCTAATTATCACAAACAGTTTGTAATCAACAAGATAGTCTCTTACAACAAATCAAATAAAACTTGTTCACATGCAACAATAATGTCAACTAATAGAGTCTCAATTTCATATACAATGTCAATTAATAATCGCACAATTATAAACACATAACACTTCGCCACAATACTTCGAACCGCACTGGAATAAATTGCCATTTAAACTAAACTGACCATCGTTGAATGCCTATATTTATACCCCGCTGAGATTCCAGAATAATCCATAATACGCGTCAACTCTATACTAGAGTGTTATTGCTTGCAGCCTTGACACAGTGCACACTGCCGGCGAAGTCTGGAACAGTCTCGCTAACGCATGTTGAGAATCACATACACATACAACATTACAGCCGGGTTCCACTGGAATACCCGAGAAGCACGTAGAATGTTCTGTAATGGCATAACATTTTTTCTGCATTACTTAACAATATTAATAACTAAGAGAGATATTCCTAGCACTTCAATACATCAGAGTCAAGTCTGGAATAGAACAACTTATTAAATCTAAACAGACCCCAACATACTTAAATTCGTCAATAATTGTTTAGTTCAAATTGCTAGTAAGTATGAGATAAATCTAATTTAGAAAACTTATAAGATATTCAATCTATCTTCCACTTTGACATTTGTCACTGTGACGTTTGGCGTTCTTTGAGCTAATACTACTTGGTGGTGTTTATGGTACCCTTCTGTAGTAACAGAAGAATGTTGTCGATTTTTATTGCCAAAAAAACCCATCTTTGTTTATTGAACAAGTGAAGCGATTTCTGATCTTTTGGCATTTAGGGGATTTCTTAAAATAACTGTTGAATGCATCAACCCTGATTTTTGTAAAACTTAGCATGCGTGTCTTACCTTACAGATCCCTATTGTTTTGAGACTGACACCCCCAAGAATAGGGGGATGGGAGTCAAAAAACATGTGGGGTCAACATTTTTAAAAATTGTTGACCCGATTTTTGCGAGTACGTTATCTAAATGATACCCAACAACGTTTTGCGAGTAAAAACAACTTTTTTAGGACCATGGCCTAACAGCCCGGTATTTAATAATTTTGAAGAAACCACTCATTTCCATGTCGAGTAGCAAATTAAAGTGAATTTTAACTAAACTCTGAATATAGCATTCGATTTTGGAAATTTCTAAATTTTAGGACATCAAGGGCCAAAAATGGGATCCAAATTTAAAAAGAATGTAAGTCTCTATAGGGCATCAAATTATGAAGAATTTTACTTTAAAAAATCAGTGTGGAGAACCATACATGACTTCCATGTTCTAAGATTTATATTTAAAATTTGTAAATATAAATTGAACGATTTGACAAGTTTGACAAATTGAAATGAAATATTTCTATAGAAACTACTTCTCTGTTGCCGAGAACGTAGTATACATATACGAACTTACACCCCCTTCAACTATAATTTCATTTATAGAAAATTACTCCCTCCCCTTTCAACTATCATTTTCATTTATACATATTCATCTATCTTTCTACAGTGGATCATTATGACCTTCTTTTCAGGATACTTTATTTAGCAAAATTAAGTACTTTACTCTTGTTAAAACATAAAATGTTGCAGGTAGAGTTCCCCTTCCCCTTAACTGATCTTCACTAAAATAATAGGCCTTGAGTCCTCTACAACTCGGGCACATATCCAAAAAATTGTTTGATTCTGTTTGAATTTGTGGCAGTTATCGTTCGCCATAGAAAAAATTCTACACACAGATGCTTTTCAGAAAATGACTTTTCTACACGTTCTGAGGGTAGTACAACCAGAATCAGCCCTTATTTCGAACACGATTTTTTTTTTGCAATCACCTTACTTCCATTTCCATATGAAACACGGAAGAAAAAACTCAAATCATCTTTAATAATTAAAAAAAATTGTATCTGTTAACACCCTTTATAAATTTTGGACATACAGGCACATCCTTATGGTGTTTTCTGATTGACACTAAGTACCATATAGGCCTACAAGAACTTTACTCACAGCTTAACAAAAATTACTAATTTGATTATGTCTATCAATAAACGTATTTCATTTAAAATAAATTGTGAACGATTTCTGCAGCTCTAGTAGCTTACTATTATTAAGACACACACACACACACACACGCGCGCGCGCACGCGCGTCCGCTACTACATCGGTGAGCTACTATGAACAAAGAGAGAAATAAATCCTCATGCACACGCACACACACACTACTACATCGGTGAGCTACTATGAACAAAGAGAGAAATAAATCCTCTCCGTTCCTCTGTTTTTTCTTTCTTTATATAATTTGTATAGAATGTTTTTCATTTTATAAGTAATTATTTTCTTTATTCTTTATTAATATAAACAGTTCTCTTTACATTTTATTTGTTCTTAAAACAGTCATGTACATAATAGTCATGTTATTTAATAAAACACTTAATTTTTAAACAAATTTGGTAAAGAAAAATTATACACATTATAATACAACATATACACAAAAATTTACATATTACAATTATTTTTAAATTCTTTCAATCAGAACTGAATTCGCTAACTCCTGAACTTTCTTCCGTCACTGTAATCACCATATACTATAGCCAAGTCTTGAGGACATTCTTTCTTTTAGTCATCCTTTAGAAGCTCTTCAGAATGTCAGATGCATTTTTTCCAGTCTTCAACCATTACTTTAGCTACTGCTTCATCCGTCAATCTTTCACAGTCGACCATTAGGTTCATTTCCTTCACACTTATCAATGTCTCGTTTTACGCCTTGAACTGTCGACCAACTTACTCCACAAACTTCGGTAGTCAACGCTTGAAACTTTTTAAAATTCAAATTTTAAACTTTCTTTGGATCGTCCGTGAGACTCTGTAAAAAGTCAACATTGGCAATGATGTGTTTACCCTCGCTTCCCTATGTCTTTTTTTTTACCAGATGTTCTTCCGTTCTGACACTGTAGGAGCTTGAGGAGCCTCAATAATTTGAACATTATTATCACCATTGATGATGAATAGGCTTTAGCCTATATGATTATTAAATAATAACAATAATATAATAAAAACCATTAGTAAAAACCTTAAACACATAATCCTACAGTTATTGAATGTAATATGTACGTGGGTAATGTAGAGAAGACGGAGATGGTTAACCAGTAGGAAGTGAAATGACTTGTCAAAGGAATGTGAAGTATTTGCAAGAGACCTCCCCTCCCCACCAAGTGTAACGTGTGACAACACTGGTGGGATAGGGGTGAGGAATAGCTGTTACTACTGAGTGACCTCAAAGCTTATTATGGTAAGTCCCGCATTATAGTAATGGAACATTTTGGAACAAGCCGGTTAACATGTTACCCATCACTTTAGCTTTTAATCCAGAAAGTTACAACAAATTTTATACAGTTCTTTCAATCTTGAAAGAGGATTCGTATTATGAACCAAACAGAATTAAGTGTAACTCTGAAGTACCCATTTATTTGTTTTACTACCATCTATTAGCGCTATTCAGAAATTAATTTATAGCACATAAAGAAACACAAACATATGGAGAACACAATATATTTTGTTATGTACAAAACCTACATACATATCTATACTACACTTGCACATAATCATCAACCAGAGACAGGCACTTATTATATCACTTCAGCAACTTTCGCAGCCAAGATATCTGGCTAAGAGTTGACATCATTAATGAATCCTCATTCATGTCAAAGCTCTAGGTAACTAGTCAGACCATCATCCAGGTGACACGATGGCACTATTGTCTTGATTTAATCCAGTGTGTAGTGGCTCGATTCCCTAACAGTGCACACGTATGACCATCTTCTAATCCCGTCTGTGAATTCAAGTTCAAGCCTCACTTACAAGTACAAGAAGTTCACGTACATGAAGTATGCCATATGATCTGTGCCGATTCCTCCCTCCCCCATAGAGAGCCGATCACCTGATAGTCATACCAACAACTAGCCACCTTCTTTGAACCTTTCATCCGAAGACGATTGACGGGATGACACTTTTCACAATGGGTCATTTGGAGCATGGTCCCACACGATTCTGGCAGCAACACCTAGTTTCTCTTCTGTTTTTCCATCAACCAAAAGTCTTGTTGTCTGACGCTATCGAGCAATTTAGGGCACAGTATTGAATGTACCCAACAGACAATGGCCATTTCAGCGAATACTACCACACTACTTATAGTTGGTGGGACAGGACTGACAAGCTCTAGATTTCATTAGTCACTATTCAAACAGAAATAAACAAAATGGATTGTGGATTTACATGTTACAATGTAAAAGTATACTGGTTGCTACTGCGCACTCACCGTATTCCTATAATAACCAGTTTGTGCATACCAGTGAAGCGGTATTTGTTAATTTCTGAATAGCCCTCGTAGCTTTGTAACAATACAACTGGAATGGAAAGTTAATAAACACAAATCAGCTCATTTAAGTCAATATACATCAATTTGAGATCAACTGTTTGTCAGTATACAAGTTGCTTGGAATTACCATTGGATAAACTAACACTAGCAGTTCATTGACTTTATCTGTTCTCACATTTACATATTTCAGGACATACGTATCCTATCATCAGAAATTTCTTGCTCCATAAGAGGTTTTTGAATTTTAAAATAAGAGCACCCAGGAATATAATGACCAGCACAATACATATTTATAGAATCACAAGAATACAATCTATTTATGCCCATCAACTGAATCGTGACTCCCCCCCCCCCCACACTCACACGCACACAAATCTAGCCGATAAAGTTGAAACCTATAACAGTGGCATGATATAGGAGACAATTTCAAAGTAAAGAAATTCTCTGGGATGAGCATTTATATATATACTAATATATAAGTGGACTTAATACACTACACTTAGTACATACATAATACACTTAGCACTAACTTAATACATAATACTTAGTACACTTAACATATTTCGTTAACATATTCCAAACATCACAGTCCTGAGTTTTCTATCATGATCCATGATGGGAACCCGTTTTTTAACATTTTTTTAATGGTTGTTTTTGTTATCTGAAAAAAAAAACACTGAATACAGGAAAGTTTTAAAGTTTGTAACATGTCAAAACATAGTTTACTGATTTTTATGAAATGTATAAAAATATATAAAGAAAATATATACTTCTTATAGCAACAAATGTGCGTACTAAATTCAGGCGCACATATTAAATAAATCGGTAAGAATATAAATATTGCTTTGTCAACTATTGTTAAATGTCCCTAACTAGTTAATTAAACATCTTCAAAACTTTCCTTCATCTGAGGTTTTTTTGTATATATGATCTCTAAAGAGTTGACATCATCGTTTCTGTAATATACAAAGGCAGAATCCCTCCTTCTCTCAGTGATGTTCTTCTTGGTAAGCACATACAATGGCTAATGTCCAGAATCTTATAATTTGTAATGATAATAAATGTTTATTGCAGTATCTGTCTCAGTATCAAACATATTTAGATTGGTATTAACATTTCTTACACTTCACTTACATTTTCATTGGAATATGATACAACCTTATTATGTTTGACTGTGTGTATTAATTTAACTCTTCTGTTACTGGTTGTCTCAAATGGTTTTTATAGAACCTTTTTAAAAGCCAGATTCTCCCAAAAATAAGAGAACAATCTTTATGAATTACAATAATTACTCTCACTGTCATGTTTACAGAAATCTTTTTCCTGGGAATGACAAGATCACCAATGAAATATTTCAACGTTCTTTAGCAAGTGTTACGGCTGCATGCTTAAAATGATCAAATAAACCATCAACAGGTGAACTAGTACTTGAACCAGCTTTTACTTCGAGTCTTTCTTTACTTTATATAAAATTTCGGTATACCATAAATACACAAACAATATACGTCTAAATGAAGTGATGTTTATACCAATCACAATGGAATTTTCCTACCCTGATTAATATTGATAATAAAAAAAAATATCTACATCTGTATGTTCTTAACATGTAGATTACTTTCAAGGGTTTATATAATATTATCTGAATAACTCTGTAAACTGCAACTGCATTGACTTTCAAAGTCAATAAATAACAAAATGATTTCTGATCAGTTACTGTCAACAGGCAATTATTTCCTTCACTTTGTTTTACTATTCTACATACTAAATGCACTAGTGAACAAATATTGATAGAATTAGTGAACAGGAGTAATATTAATTTTATTCTTATTAGAACTGTAAAATATATTTACAGTTGTGCCTCAACAAAATTTATTTCACATCTAAGTTCCACACTTGTACGAAATGGAATCAAACATTAAAACTATATCCTGCCATTCTTAGACTTGAAACTACATAGATTTAAAACTGAAGTTAAGATTTAAAATATAAGAAGTTCAGATACAGTGTACAAAAATTATACAGTATAAATTACGTACAAAGTAGAAATGGCTTAATGACTCAGCTGACATTGAGTCTTGGACTAATTGCTTTGCCACAACAATGGAATATTCTACAATTTATTTTCTAAAAATCACCAAAAAACGTTTTGTAACTAGGTACACAGAATAGTTCCTAGTTCCAATCTTGTGGGCAAGATTGTAATAGTTGTGTATCTAAAAATTTGAATATTACTTAAACGATTTTGATGACAAAAATATTCATTACCTACAAACTACACTGAACGATTCATAAAATCCAACAATTTTCATGACATGTACAATAAAAGGCTCCCTTAACATGATTGTCTAAAATGTTTTCACAAAGTAAGTATGCACATGGATATGAGAGGGGGTACATACTGCTATGGCATAGAAGCCTATACAAAAGAAGATTATGTAATACTGTCATTCTCTACAGCTTGAGCTGCAAATATGTTGTTTAGAAATGATGAGTTAAATATCTTTACTATAAATATATATTTCAATTTTGTTTGTTTAAATTATTTTGGTTAAATGTTATTGACTTACTAAGCTCGTCTAGACATTTTCTTTCAATACCAAATAGCATTCCTACAAATTAGGTCATCCGATGTCTTCTGTTTGCCATCGTATATATAACAGAGATGTTATGCAGAGAGTGAAGTCAACCCCCCCTCCCAAAAAAAACTGGTTTGAACACAGTATAATGGTTCGTGCTACAATAACTCCCCTATATGTTACTACATTCAATCATGTTTAAGTTAAGGGGCTCTTGACATTGGCCGACTCCGACTCCCCATCCAATCCATTAAACCACCATCATGTGCGTGCGCGCGCACACACACACACGTTTTCTACACAAACAGCAAATCTGGTTTACAAAAATTTAAGAATCTTTTTTCATTAATATACGAGTACTACTGTTTTGTTAATGAGCAAACGGATTATAAAACGGGACTTTTCTCGTTTCCAGCCGGAATTCTTTATATTTTAGACTATTAAATATTATTTTAAACATTATTATTTATACAGTCCAAGTCACTTTATATAGTAAATAATTTACCTTAATTGAAACCGTCCAGTGACTTCAAGGATGATATATTCATGACGCGTTTCGAGTCATATGACTCTTCATCAGACAATAATCACTCACAAGGAGATCATCAAATATTAAAATTCACACGAAACACACATATGTATAATTGCAAAACGTATAAGAGCATCCGACACAGTGCACTGCGCAAGGCTTACCGGACACTGGACACACTGCGCAAGGGTGTCCGGTAAGCCTCGCGCAGTGCACTGTGTCGGACGCTCTTATACGTTTTGCAATTATACATATGTGTGTTTCGCGTGAATTTTAATATTTGATGATCTCCTTGTGAGTGATTATTGTCTGATGAAGTGTCATATGACTCGAAACGCGTCATGAATATATCATCTTTGAAGTCACTGGACGGTTTCAATTAAGGTAAATTATTTATTAAATATTAAAACTGTTGAATAAAATTAGATTCAATTTAGTTATGTTTGAGTGAAAAAGGTTCTCATAAAAAAAAATAATAATAAATGGATATGGTAACATTTTTAATATTTTACAAATACTAAAAAAAGTTTCTATAACAGACGTAATATTGTAATTAATTCGATATGTATATTGTCTGGAGTAGAGTTTTATACAAACATGGCAGACAATACTCGAACAACACTTAGAACTTATTACAACTTTTATTTAACATGTTAAAATATTGCAATAACTACTAATAACAGAGTTGAACTTTTTTATACAGCTATTTTGGCTATAATCTTGAATTAAAACAAATGAAAAGTCCTGCAACATGCTGTGGTGACATTAACAAGAGGCTACGGTCTGTTCTTGTACGGGCACAACATTTTTAATTTGTAAAAATTTATGGTTGACTGGAGATTCACATTGCCAATATATCACTGAATAGGCTATTTTCAGATCTGTGTACAATAATACAATCCAGGTATGAGAGGCATATGCAAAATTGTGTGCACACACCATCGTTGTATACTATAAAGATTGCGTGCTGACAGGCAAAGTGAACGGCAAAAAATGTTCCGAAACACATACAGCTTCTCCCACCATCAGTAGAATAAAGCGTTTGGCGCTAAGTTACCAGGTGTACTAAACAAGTCATTCAGTCAGTAATGCACTTGTTTTGACACCTTACAATTATTACATTTGGGACAGTTCTACTGACAATTTGTGCATATGAAGATTTTATTATTATAACAGTTTGTTTTTACTTTTACCTAAGTGATAACAGATGACAACAACTTGTGCGTTTACATTCATTTTACTGACTTTGTATCACGCGGAAAATTAAATAGAGCATCATCAGATGTTTTAAAGATTGTAAAATATATGTATAATTTATTGACAGTAAACTTAAAACCAAAAAATGATTATATCAGGTTGCAAAAACTGTCCCGGCAGTGTTTAGAAGACATATTTCAAACAATGATTTTTCTGAAGACAGCCATGAAGTGAAGCCTATCAAATTAATAGTGACATTATTTTATAAAATCTTGTGCTATGATATTGCTAAGGAAAGAACCGCTCCGGCTACCTTCTCTAAGCTTGGTGTCCACTAAAAGTTAAATTATTGTATTATTTAGTAATGTTTAATGTAAACAATTTTGATACTGTTAATACGTAGTAAAAAAAAATATAATGTAAATTAGCATTGCTTATTGAACACTTTAACGACCATGGCGAGCGTATACACCAGCTTCTTTTACACAATAAACATTTTAAAGTTTACGGCTCACGTCTTTTATTCTTTGTTTCCCTTATTCTTATCTTTATTCATCTGATGTCAATATTAAATGTTCATAAATAAGAACGAAACAGAACTGTTTATAAACGCAACAGAACTTGGCGATATATTTAAACTGAAATAATGTGTCAGAATACTGAAATCTTACAGTGAAATAAATGTGTTTATTTTGGAAAAGAATTTAGTAAAAACCTCCCACTTTGGAGTCACCATTTAAAGCAAAATATGCTCCGCTAAAGCAACAAAAGCTATAACAAAGCAGAAAAGTCGGACTTTGTACAGGTACAGTGAAACTTCGATTAACCGTCAGGGTCGGGACCAGGACCGTGACGGTTAATCAAATAGACGGATAACAGAAAAACCTTAAACAACAACCCACCCCCATCCATTGCATATGAACGAATGATAAAAAATGCACGTTTACGAACTGGAAATACACTGTACATACATGTATTTTATTTTACAGAAATAAACAATATACAATTTACATTAAGTACAGTATATGTAGTACAACATATGTACTGTACATATTGTTACATGAACTTTGTAACATGACCAAGTGTTACATAACCTAGACATGTACCAATAGAATCAATAAGTACACGAAAGTAAGATAAGTGAATAAATAATGATGAAAGTAGCGAAGAAGAGAAGGACCAACGAAGAAGAAAGAAGAAGTACCACAAGAAGCAGTAAGGAATACACTGCATGACACTACAACAAATACTATGACTGACTCTAACTAATGGACAAGCCAAGTTCACTATAAGCTGTCAAGCAAGCCAGTCAATGACATAAATGTAATTTCACATGTTAATAAAAGTAATTAAAGAATGACAAGAATAATATAATATCAGCAACAGTATTTGGGCTGAAAATAAATAAACAATGACCAGTAAATATCAGTGCCTATGACTAAGACTAGCTATGGCCACAATGTAAAATTGAAACTTATATTACAATCCCAAATGTAATCTTAAGAAGTAAGGATAATTGTAAGAGGAAACCTTATATGAATAAGTTACTTCCTCAATGTACCAAATGTAACTAATGACCATTATTAAGGCATAAACCCGATGTGAAAGGTATGCCTAGGCTACGCCTAAAACAAACGATTGTCAGTAATTTGATAAGTAGAAAGGACTACTAGTGTAAATAAAATATACTGAACAATCATTATACCAAATGTACCAGTGAATATTATTAATATATTATGAATGTAACCACTCCATTATTAATGGGTATCATAGAGTTGAATAGGATAGACAAAATGTAATTAGAAAGTAAGGATTATTCGTAGTAATGTATCGCCCTAGTTAGCTAAGATTTGATAATTGTATTCACTAAATAGATATTAAGTATAAAGACGAATGTATTAGTGTTCCGACAAAAACGTTTAAATGAAAATGCGATGTGAAACACAAATAATTTATTGATAAGAAAGAATCATGTCTGGCGTCACTGGCAGACGACAGCGCGAAACCATGTATCTGAACGTTATTTATTTAGAAATGTCAGAGAAAGTGCGAATAAAACAAGTGTCAAACTATATCAAATTAAAGCGCATAAAATATCCTTTAATTTGATAGTGATAAAACCCCAATCGCAACTGTAATAAGTGCGTGACATGCATTAGCATCATTTGTAAATATTAAGTGAGAGATTCGTTAGTCAATACTAACAACAACGGTAGCTGTCAATCAACTTCGCCAAATGACGGTTAATGACGGTTAGAAAACAATGCGTCATTTTTGTAACGTCTGGTGGAGCCAATCAAAAAATAGCTTATTAAATGAATTAATCACCTAAGCCTCATGAAGCCAGGGGGTATATAATCGGAATCCAAGTGGATCCGACACACTTTTATTGCCATCAACGAGAGCGAGAAGGTGTCGCTCGTCGCTGCAAATTAGATTAATAACTTAAAGTATCATGTAAACAGTGCATCCATTTAACCATTTCGGCAAAACCAAGTAACTACACAACAGTTTATCAACAATCAGTGCATCGAAGTGAAGTATTTATTTTATTTTGTGCGCGATAATCAGAACAAGAGAAAACTAATTAACCAGTAATTAAATTAGTCCAATTTTGTTAGAAGAGGACGATTATTCTCTGTTCTTAGTGCGTGTGCAGTGTAATAAACCAGGGTCACTATAATCCGACCGCTGGAGTGTTTAAATTAAATTTTAATCTATAAGATTAAAATAAAAAGGTAACAGTGTGACAATTTACTTCATTAATCTGTGTGTACTGATATTTTTTCAATACAAAATTTGTACTGACGCATAACATCAAAACTTTCTATATGTTACACGGTGATTGAATTTATTTAGTGGATTTGTTAATCCTACATAAGATTTATTTTAGTCTTAAGTGGTATAAAATATTTGTGAATAATTAAGCGAGCGTGACGAACGCATAACCTAGAAATAGGTACGATTTTAAAACAAAGAGGCCGAATTAGTAAATATTGTTTTATGTTAAATAATTAACTTCTGTATAGGCATGAACATTCTTTCTTGTGTTTAAAAGAATTTACGCCCGAGATATATAAAAATAATATTTAAATTAAAAGTTAATCTGGGAATAACCAGAAGATTTGTTTATGCTATCTGAGCTAGTTTGTAGGGTATAGGAACGAAATAATTACAATTGTGTATTAATGTATCTACCATACTTGTGTTTGTTTAAATTTATTCTCAAGGGTAACAATAAAACCCATTTATTAGCAGCATAACTTTGACTCAATTTATTTCAAGAAGTGAGTGAATAATTATTTTTGAATATCAAAAGTAACTCTGATTAGAGGTTGTATGATATTAAATTTGAATTGCCGTAAGTGCAATAAGCTTCAATATCAGTTTTAAAGAAAATTAACAATCGTTTAATCTCATTAATTGGTTTTACACGGGATTTTCCTGAAATAAACCTGTGTGGCGCCCATTATTAAACAAGGAGTAATCTAACCTTGTAAGGAAAGCAAGCTGGTTTTTGGAAACCGTCTTGGCAGCTTATTAATTACAAAAAGTGAACTTCCGAACTTCCAGAATCACGACCAGGTACGTGGAAGTATATTTTTATAAATTTTGTTGTCCAGACGTGACTCGACATTACATACTTTGACAACAGTTAACCTGGAGGAGGAGTTTCGCTGCCAGAATCGACGCGACGGCTACCTTCATCAGTCAACCAGCGAGCACGCTCTATTCACTCAATTGAGCAACATTATTATTCAAACAGTATTACTGCAATTATTTAAAAAAAAAAAAGTTCTTTAAAAATCAGTTATAACTTTTGTTCATCTTAATCGACTTTTAACTTGTAACTTACTTTTAACTTCACATACTACATTTTAAACATTTATAAAATTTTTTAAACACAGTGTAATCTCATTCGATTACAACTTGTATGCTCTAGACGTACAGTACATACATATTCAAATTTTAAAATAGTCTGTCATTTTCTTTTGTTTCTTCGAGGCTCGTGCTTTCTGAGCGGCAATGTTCCGTACTTTACATAGGAGAAGTATCTGCGTTGCGTTTGCCTCTTCTTGGCCCTCAAACCACTCAATGCATTTTAATAACATTGTTTCTGCTTCTGTATGGCTTAACGTAGTTTTTTCATTCAAAATATAACACTCGTCTTCGTCAATTTCTTCTTCTTCGTTGTCAATCCAAATGGAAACAATTTCATCGTCGTTCAAAATGTCAAAGCCTCCGTCCAATTTGTCACATCCCATCCACTCTGTTACTTCTGCTGGCATTGTCTTCAGCATTCGGTACATTATTGCACAATTTTGTCGACACTAACATTCCCAGTTTCCTTAGGTTCGCCATCATTAGCTTCAGGCCAGAGTTTATTCCACCCATTTTTAAGATTTGACACTTGAAGATCATCCCATGCAGCAGCAACATTGAAAATTGCATCTTTTATGTTGTACGTTTTCCAAAACTCTTTTACAGACATTTCATCAGATGAAATCAAACTTCCAATAAAAGATTTCCTATAACGACGTTCCATGTTTTCGATTATATCCTGGTCCCTAGGCTGGATTAGTGGTGTTGTGTTTGCCGGAAGGAAGAGGCATGTTATTTTGCTATCATCACTTTTTAATTCCGCAAGTGGGATGTGCTGGAGCATTGTCCATTAGCAGCAATGCTTCCTGTGGTAACTGCATTTCAGCCAAATGAGGTCTAACTTGTGGCACAAACACTTTGTAGAACCAATCGGAAAAAATATCTTGAGATATCCAAGCACTCTTTTGAGCATAATAGGTAGCAGGCAATGCGTTCAAATTAAAATTTTTGAATGGACGAGGTGTTTTTGCTTTTCCAATCACAAGCAGGGGTAACCTGTGATTGCCGGTGGCATTTGCACAAACCATTAAAGTGATCCGATCTTTTTGGACTTTTAAAAAAACCCGGGGCTGATGTCTTCGAAAGTGATGCCAATGTTGTAACGTACCAAATTTGGTAGTTACATAGAGTAAACAATTATTACGTCAAGTGACGGGAAATCATGAAAATAGTTCTAAGTACGTAAAACAATGGAAACAAAAAGTGAGTATCTACAGATACATTATTGTAAAATTCCAACAAAGAAGAAGGAAGTGTAATATAGCATCATCGAGTACAAAAGAGAGAAAGAAAATGACCACAAGCCAATATAAAATGTTAGAAACCAGGCCCAATAGTTTCCAACAGTGAGGGGAAACAACAAAAATAATAACTATGTAAAATGAAAAGAAGACAACTCAAGAGCAACCACAATGATGGCAAACCAGCCAATCTATTTATGAATATAAATACGATGGAACAACGACTACTACAAATGGAAATATTGAAGAAGACGTTTAAACCAAAAGAAGAAAGGAAGAAGAAGAGCAAGGAAACATGACATGAAGAGTGAAGATAATGTATGGACAATACAAGAAATCACCATTCACCAAGTATACAAGGTGAATAATAGGTGAACAAGGTGAACAAGTATACTAGTGACCGGAAGAAGAATAATGATTATCAACTATGAAGAAACAGTGTTTAGCATATTTAAGAAATCACAAACAGTAATAGTGAAAACTTAATGTAAGTGTGAGAACCTGTAACAAGTTAACCAATTTTAACCTAAATAAACCCCACAGACAATACAAGTGAGAAGGTTTATAACAGAGGAAAATGTGTTACCTTTATAGTGGAAACATCAAAGATTAAATAGTTAAAATGCACAGACAATGAGTGTGACCAATTTAATCAAGATTGTAATCTAAAATAGATAATCATAAGACCACCAAGAGAAATGTAAGATAGAACAGTAAAATCATTGTTCATAGAAACTGATAATAAAAGCTTTGTTAAGTTTTAAAATGAAATATAACTGAATGCCACGGCAAGACAGAATACAATATAAAGAAAGTCCAGAAGAAATAATAACAAACAAGCTAGTTTGTTAAGTATCAAACAACAAAGGTACCAGAAATTAGGTACAACACAACAAGAAATGTAATACCATTAGATTAAGAATATTTGTGTTATTGTTTAGAAAAATAGTGTAAACATGTGTATTAATCAACAATTAAACCATTGTAATAGAATACCATAATGAAGTCATAATAGTAGAAGCAAATACTGCATAAGAATATGTTGCACATTGATACATAACCCCATAGGGAGTGCACCTATAACACAAAATCGTATATGTTAATTAAACCAAGCAACCATCAACAATTGTTTCAGTCAAAAATTCATTATAAATAATGATGCACACTAATAAGTAATATTTTATACTGAAATACACAGCACATAAAGCAGATTAAATATGATAGCACAAAGCTAGATGAAAAGAAACCCAATATGACAAATTAGTTAAGCAAAATACATTATTAAAACTTGTCCAAGGATTACTGAAAATGTTACCAGTAGTTAGAAAAATATCTAGTACTACTATGAGAACAGATCATAATTGTAATAATAATAGTTTTATAACCAAATTATTGGAAACTAACTGACTATGAATGTATAGCCAGATGTAAACAAATACAATGTGACAAATTAGTTAAGCAAAATACATTATTAAAACTTGTCCAAGGATTACTGAAAATGTTACCAGTAGTTAGAAAAATATCTAGTACTACTATGAGAACAGATCATAAGTATAATAATAGTAATTTTATAGACAAATTATTGAAAACTAAATGACTATGATTGTGGAAACAAATGTAAACAAACACTATGTAACAAGTTAGTTAAGCAAAATGCACTATCCAAACTTGTTCAAAGGTAAATAAAAATGTTATCAGTAGTCAGAAGGATATCTGATACTACTATGAGAACACATATCAAATGTAATAATAGCAATTTAGTTATTGATTTATAAAAAAAATAACTGACTATCATAGCATAACCTGATGTAAACAAACCCAATACTAAGAATTGGAAAGCTTTCAGATAGCGAAAGACTAATAAATACATTAAATTAACAAGGTACTATAGTTGTACACTATTTTCATTTGTAACATTATATACCTTATATGGTAAAATGATTGACAAAGTGACAATTTAAAGAAAAGAGAACAGAAGGTATCTTGATAAGACTATTAGTATATGAAAAACAACATTTTTCATATAACAAAGTGTAAACCGATGTAAATAAATGTATATATTATTGTTAGAATACCAAACAAATGTCATTAGATAAGAAATAATAGTGTTATAAGCGATTATAAATAATCGAATATGGACGTTTGAAGACGCCATTACCAAATATTGTTTGAATAGTAATTGCACCTATTTTCTGTATTAAACAAATGAGAAATGGACTCAAAACGTTTAATAAGGAGTCTTATTGTGTAATTGGAGTAAGAAGGGTGAAATAAACTTATTAATTTTAAGATTCACCATAGGAATTTGTGAAATAGTTGTAGTGAGTTAACAATGGACGGATTTTATCCTTGTTTAGACTTTATTTAAAGCCCAAGGTGTCCGCGATCTATTGCCACCAACTATTCAACAATACGACAATTAATAAAAAAGTTATAGCAATTATAAACTTTTTAATCATTTTGTGTATCAACGCTTACGTCACTATAGTCTCCAACCCATACAAGAAATTGGTAAAAAATTAAAAGTTTTATTTAACCGAGGTGTTTTGGGGTGGAGAGTTCGACAATTTAAACCAATCAAATGAATTAAAACAACCAGACAAGCAGGAGACGCTTAGGTGAAGCGTTCAGTCATCATTCAGTCGTCAAAGAGTCTACCAGCATAATTCAACGAGCAAGGTCGATGAAGAAATGTATGAAGTTTTATTTAAATTGTGCGCGACACGTTCATAAGTTACGCTATACACACATAACCTATACATAACAAAGAAATAACGAGTGTCCAGTGCGGAGTGAATTCAAATAATAAATACGGCCAGTGTATAATAACGGTCGTATTTTCGAGTTTTGTGTTTTAAAAAAAACAGGGAGTACTATATTTTCATTATTTAACAAATAAAACGGAAATAATAATTTCTGTTAATGAACGGAGAATTATTGTTTGGGTACTACTCTAGTCAGTAGTATCGAAGTGTATTAATCATGATGAAAATTATCAGAATTAAATAAACGAATTATCTCGCATTTATTAACTTAAGAAATAAATGTTTTACGATTTTATCGTAATTAAAGAAGTCAATATTAATTTAAATATTACAAATATGAGTGAAATGATTAGTCGCTCATTTGACTCATTTCGTTTGATTTGATTAATAAACAATTTCTTTGCGAAAAATATTCTAATTAACTGATAGTTACACATCAGACGTATTATGAATAAAATATATGTGTTTAGATTATTAAGAACTCAATGAATAATTTACTTATCCACAATAACTACTTACGTTTGTTAGCTAACCTAGGAATAATAACGACAACTTTGTCACCTTTTCATAAGTCTGTTCTCAAGTAATATAAATCAAATGAAAGCTATCACAAGAGTTTTTTCTTATTATAGATTTTTTTGACATGATAATGTCTTATGGCTGGCCATCATTTGGAAATTTCTGTAACGCATCACGCTGCATGACGTCATCATTTACCAGCCGGGAATCGTTAACTAAAACCGCGACCGCTAACGTGCTAACGTCCGTCGCAGATTAAAGACCTAACAAGCAAACAACACTGCATAGCTGTAGATAGGTATGTAACCAATCAGTCAGTCAGTAACCATAATAATGTTGTGTTTAGCTGGCGGCTGAAAGACATTATCATGCTCTTAAGCTTTTACCATTTGGTAAACGGTACTTTACATTTTTTCTCTTGCCAATAAATGATTTTTATAACCAACTATTAAATAATAATAGTAATTTTTAGCAGTGCAGCTCAACGCACGTGTTATTAAAGTAACTGCTGTGTCCATTATATCCAGCGTACGATAGTACGATAGTTATCGATTTTATGGTACAGACTTTTATTTTTAATATTTGTTTGTTTTTTTGTATTAATTCTTTATTAAATATTGTTATAAAAGATAACATCTTGTATCTGGTATCATGCAACTTCCAAGAACACACGAACTTGGTAATTTAACTGTGTGAAGAGGACATAACCTCTCTAACTAAAATTATTGTATCAACCCTCAGTGTTACCAGCCTTGAGGTTAAAAGAGTTTCTTTTTAAAAATTGTTCATAATAACTATTATTTTGTAAAGATATTAGTGATTGATTGTTTATTTAAAAGAGTTAATGGCATTTCAGAACTGTTAATAAATCTCAAATATTTTTACCAGTGGAAAGAGTTTTTGATTTCAAAATTAAAATAATTTAATTTTCATAACTAGTTCTATCAGAAGGTGGTGGCAGAATTTGAATATTCATTATAATTCAAATCACAATTAAGCCCTTATTTTATTTTATTGTGCATATGTATTACTTAGGATATTCAAGTAGAATATCCACATGTATGTATAAAGTGTATGTTGCAGCAGAAGACGTCACCAAACAGAACATTGATAACATCCACATATGGTAAGTGGGGAGGTGAACAGTGAAGTGCTAAAATACCTTTTTAAATTGAAAGATTTAAACGGGAATACCCACCCAACTATTATTAATAATCAACACACTAATAATAATTCCATTTTAAAATTATATTCCATTATAAAATATTTAGTATCTACACACATCTGTTAATATCTGTTCAGTAACAATGTCTTTTGTGGTAAAGCTTTCCAATTGAGCCCGGTTTCGTCGCAATTGTACACTTGTTCCCTAACAAGGTTTAATTTGGCCACTTTCTCTTTAAATTGTTCTCTGTACTTGGCAATAACTGCACTATTTTCACTAAGTTTTTCACCACTAATGTCTAGTTTCCGAATGCCATGGCGACACTTAAACTTATCGAGCCATCCTATGCTTGCTTTAAAATTAGGATCTCCGTCAAGTTTTTTGTTCATTTCAACCGCCTTGGTCATTATTACGGGGTCTTAAAGTGGGATTCCTTGACTATGTGCTTGTATAAACCATTGATACATAACAGTGTCCAGTTGGTCATATTTTGCTGATTTCATGGTTTTACGAGTCTTAGAATCTCCACCGATGTTTTGCATTTTTTAAACATGTTCTATTTTTTCAGCATCGCGTTTAATGTCATTCACTGTGGTTCTTCCAACGCCATAAATGAGAGCAATACTAGTGGGAGTTTCACCTTTTTTCAAACGTTTAATATTCTCAATTTTCTGGTTGAGATCTAACACGACCCGTTTACGCTTTTCAGCCATTTTTTAGCTGTTGCACAAAAACAAAAAAGAAACCTTAACAACAAAACTTACTGGTGTGAATGTCACTATCGTATGCCGAAACAATTAAGCCAATACGCAACAAATAATGTACAGCACCGAGCACAACAGCTTCTCAGTCACAACTGAAACTGACCACGTGTGCAATAGCTACGCGGGCCAAGAACGTGACTCATCAATAGAACAATAGTGCACCACTCCGGCGCCTCCGCCGCTCAGCAGTAAGCGAGGACGATTTTTCGTGGAAATCTGGTTACTGTACATAGAGTACGGCACGGACTGACAGTTAACATAAACTGACGGTTAAAAGAGTGACAGTTAACAGAAACTGATGGTTAAAAGAGTGACGGTTAATCGAAGTTTCACTGTACAGTATATAGCATACGCAGTGTTCTTGCCCACCACTGGTGCAGCGGTCGGACCAAATTCAGTGAATGCAGCACGCGATCCATACAGTATACATCGATGGCATACACACGCACAAACACGTGTGTGTGAAATTTATAGTTACTAAACATACTAAAACAAATAACCTGGGTAAGGGTTTCCTGGTGTTAAATGAAGATCAGTACGGTTCACTATCCATTTGTGAATGTACACTTTCTACAATGAATATTAAAAACTAAACACAACAATAAGTTATCAATGGTATTAATTAAGTCATGACTGCAATTAGCCACTACACGAATAACAACAGACATTTCATCTTTTAGAAGTCAGAATACTCCTCTGTGTCCTCATTAAATGTGTTAGAACAAAGCATAAAGATATAATTCTAAACCCCCCCCCACAATAAAAATGTACAGTTTTTCTTAATTCTTCTGTATACATAAGGTCTATAAAATAAATCTGAAATACTTTACGTCTACCTGTAAAATTTTTAATTTATGCCTGTAATAGAACTTTTGTCACTTCAAAATTTCTGTAAAAATTATTAATAAATTTCACGTGTTCATTATTTTACAAAAGCAGGTAACTTCAAGTCAACATTATCTCTATGAATAGCTGAAGGCCCCAGCAGCAAATATATTTCAAAACTACAATTTGGCTCCTAAGGTGACACAATTGTACCTAACTGTATTACCCATTAGTACTTCCTAGCAACAGTTGGTTGTGTCTTCTGTTTGATTCATAATGTTATGTGCTGCTCCTACTGTTTCTTGTGCCAAACCACCCTTCACCCTTCAGGATGGTAATACACTATAGAGTCCTGATGAACCGAATTTCCGGATTAACCGAATGATGATACGGTAACTTTCTTTTTTCAAGAAGTTTCCATATTTTAAATTTTACAGCGTTTATAACTTGTGTGACGGACTGTACTGTATGCGTGACCGATTGTACTGTACTTCACGTGTGAGTCACTAATTTTTTCAAAAAGTTGAACTAATGTGAGATTAATAAGGGTACTTTTCTATTTTTCATTTCATTCATTCATTCATTCATTCATTCATTCAATTTCATTGATTTTTCTTCTTCGTTAATTTTTTAATGTACACCTACTACTGAAATGACTTAAATACGTACTACTGTATTTGAAATGTCGTATGAAAAATAGTTTTTAGTTTGATTAAAATAAAGTTGTTCATAACATTTGTATTCCGTAAAACGGCGAATTAATTACAATATTTAAAGCCCGTTATTTTAAAGACGTCTGCATTTTAATAGAAGTATGTAATAACAGCGCATGAGTACTGCTAGTTTCCCTAAAAAACGATTAAAGGTGCGTGTTGTTATTTAGCGTTTTTCTCACTAAAACAGCGTAAATTACAGTACAGTACTGTGTTTCCGATTTAACCAAATTTTCGTTTAACCGAATCATCCTTGGTCCCATCAAATTCGGTTAAACAAGACTCTAGTGTAACTGCTTAGCTGTGTAACTTGTTTATGGGGTAAGTATTATCAATGTTCAATGCAAACCTTTTAGTTAGATGTTATGATGTTTACGTATTACTGCTGATACAGCTACAAATGATTTATTTATAGCTTTAATTAATTAATTTATTTTATGCATCTGTTGACTTGTTATATAGAGTAAATAGTGGTTCATTCACCTATGAATTTGGTAAATGTTACCTGAGGCTACATTTCATTAACATTTGTGTCTGTAATGATTTGTTTTTCTACAGCTTGTACAGGACAATAATAGTACTTCTGTAGAAGACTAATTAAACTGTAAACCTTCCGTTATAACAATTACTGACTAGAACAGAATGCATACGATAGTTGAAAAGAAATACATGATGTTGTAAGAAGCCAATACTGACGAAAATTAAGAGGAAAAGAATGAAAAGTAAATGGTAACAGACTAAAACTAATGGTAACAGTTCATTTTTGCTGATATTACAAAATAACTGTATTAATAGTGAGTTTCTGGCAGCCAGCAAATTTACAAAAAACAAGTTTTTTTTTATTTATATTTGTTCCCCCCCCCCCCAAATTACAGTCATTGTTTTATTTCATGTTAATAGCATTCATGCATATTAATTGCTAATTAATGCAATAACTGTACTTCAAATTGAATAATTTAACATGGCTTGTGAGGTAGTTATGGTATGATTTAATGCTGTATTTAACATAGATAACAAAACAATTTTTTTCACAATATACAAATAAAAAGACAAATTTTTGTGACCACATCTTGAGTAGGCCTGTGTATGTATGTACAGATGGGACGTAATCAGTTGACGGCTTTTGAATTGCAGCTGATTGCTTTATTGTTGTCCAGTCTTAATAAAATCTCCATTTCTGGACAGTGCATTGTTTGTGAATTAGTCCCTATTGAATGTTAATCTGCACCAGAGGGTGTTTTTAGAGTACAACTGCTTACTAAAACAAACCTCATTATAGCTACTCAGCGTGAGTTTCAACGACAGTTTAATATGTGACACACACCGTCTAGAAACGCCTTGCTATTGTGAACGAAAAAGTGGTACACAGAGGGGTCAGGAAGAGATTCAAAATCATTTGGCCATCCTGTGGTAGTCCACATGCCTGAAAATGTGAAACGTGTGAAGGCTCAACAAGGTAAGCTTGATGCCTAGATTATTCTGTATGGTGAGTTAAAACTTCATCCATATAAATTTCAAGTTGTATAACTTTTGAAAGAGAGGGGGGATAAATCACTTGTAATTAACTTCTGTGAATAGTTTTTCATGTTACTGATGAACAGAAATCCCCGAAAAGCTGATTATCTCTAAATGTCTTAAGAAATTGATTTCCATTTCAATGGTTTTGTAAGCGACCAGAACTGTCACTACTGGGCATAAAATAATTGTCATAAAAAACATAGAAAGTCACTTCTCAATAACAAAGTAACAGTTGAATCATATTTCTTGATGACATTCCTTTTCATGAAAGGTGTAAAGCTTATGTTTCAGGAAGCTTAGGAGCTCCTGCTCACTTGACAAGTAAAAGCATACTGTCATTACGAAAAATAATCCCTGTGCACCTTACCTCACACTATGGTGATATTAAGTTGCTGGTTTGTTAACCAGACCTGCAGGTTACAGATTTTTCCTTTGAGGATATCTAAAAGACAAAATGTACAAGACACGGCCCCAGCTGACATCTGTGATTTTAAGAGGTCATAGATAATATTCCATAGAAAATCCCACATATCTTATAAAGGGTAATACATTCTTTTCCATATTGCTACGACAGCATAGAACAATCTAGGCATTTATCGAATGTCCCAGAAAGATCTCGACGTAAGCGTGTGGTGTACGTGCTACTAAACGCATGTTGCGAGAATTTTCTCGCACTTTGCCAGCCTTCGCTCGGGCGCTCGGACTGTGTCAAGGCCGCAGCAATTACGTAGTTCACGAGAGATAAGACGCAGTTTGGAAGCTTCTGGTGTGTGTAGCGTAACTATAAATACATCGCGTCGCGGCCTTAGTAGTTCAGTTCAATGCGAGATTTTTGACTGTGCGGTTCGAGAGTATTAGTGCGATATATTTACAGAGCGGTTCGGGTTATTACGGTGTACGTTCAAGTAGTTATTAGTGAAGTGTTGCGTTTTATATTCGGACGGTATAATTGTAATACAGTTGAGTTTTAATATTAGTGGACATTTTATTGCGTACGAACAATTTCATTTGATTTGTTGTAGACACTGTGTTGTTAATTACGAACTGTTTTACTATAACAATTAAAGGTGTGATTAGTGACTTAATTGGTGTCTTGTACTTATTTTGTTTCCACTGTACCTACGACGATCGAGTAGACCGTCGTAACAGTGGTGTCAGAAGTGGGATAGAACGGTTAACAGTGGAAACAGTGGACGCTTTGTACAAGACGAGTGTGATTCGTAATTAATCGATAAACAATGGATGCCAGTCAGATGATGGAAAATTTACAGGCGCTGCTGTTGCAGACAGAAAAACGACAGGACGAGAAATGCAGACAGGAGGCGGAAGAAGCAGAAAGACGACAAAAAGAAGAACGAATACAAGAAAGAGAAGAAGCTGAGGAACGCCAGAAAGCACTAATGCTAGAAACAGAAGAAAGACAAAAAGATAAAACGGAAGCTCTCTTTGAAACTATGCAGAAACAGTTGCAAGAACATAGTACCGCAGAATTGGGTCTCCTACGAGGTGAGCTTAATAAACAAGTTACTAAAATATCGGAGGTACAAGAATCAATGACATTAAAAATAGCGGAAGTAGAAAAATCTGTCTCGAGTGTTGAAGAATCGATGTCTACAAAAATATCTGAAGTAGAAAAATCTGTCTTGACTGTGGAAGAAATTATGTCAACAAAAATATCTGCAGTAGAAGACTCGATTACAAATATAAAAGAGCAGATTAAAAATGAAGTCGAGCAGTGTCTGAAATTACAACCAAAACAACTTTCTGAACAGACTGTACCAGTGATCAAGACAGAAAAATACACAGAAAATAAGTTAACAGAGAAAGTCACTTTGCCTGCAGTAGGGACAGTTCATGTCAAAGCTCCAACCTTTGACGGAAGCACTCACTGGGCAACGTACCTCCGCCAATTTGAAGCTGCTGCATGCGCAAATAATTGGACAGAAAAAGACAAGGCTGTTTCGCTTGTTCTTGCATTAAAAGGACCCGCGGCAGAACTACTACAGAAAGTGCCACCTGACAGCCAGAACACCTATGCCGAGTTGATAAAAGCTCTGGAATTACGGTATGGTGATAAACATTTGCGAGATGTGTACTGCACCCAGTTGAGAGCAAGGCGACAACATTCCGGGGAAAGTCTTCAAGAGTTTGAAGCAAGTATCGACAGATTGATTAGATTGGCCTATCCTGAAGCACCAGAAGACTTCCGAATAAGGTTTACGGTGCAGACATTTATTGATGTCATCGGAGATAGTGAACTTCAGCAAGTGTTACGAATGGCAAGACACCGAGATAGCTCAGAAGCTCTTGTTCACGCCCTAGAGTTTGAAGCTGCCAAGTCAGCGTCACGCTACATTAATGGGTTTGTGCCATCACGTTGCAGTCAGAAGATCCCTGTATCACATTACCGTTACGATGGGTGCAGAAAGACAGTGTTGTCTGACAAACAATTCAAAAGTTCAAGAGAGTCGCAACGATTTGAAAAAGACAGAAGGCCGAAATGTTACAACTGTGGAAAACGTGGTCATCTACAGGTAGACTGTTGGGAGAAGAAGATACCGAGAGAAGAGACTGATCGCACCAATTGGAGAAGTAAAGGCCCAGAACAGCACACAGTTTCCACGCTACATAAGATCAGTGGAAACTTGATTGTTAGTGGATTTGCGGATGGTAAACCAACATCATTTACAGTTGACACGGGCGCAACAGTGTCCATTGTGCGCCCTGACTTAGTCTGTAACCGCCATCCTCTAATTAGCTCTTGTACAATACAGACTGTGACTGGAAGCCCCGTCAAGGTGCTAGGAAAGGTAGACGTACGTGTACGCCTGGGTCTTCTTGAGTTTAGCCACCAAATGCTCGTTGCAGACATTGTCGATGAAGTGATTCTTGGCACGGACATTATGAATGCCTACGGATTCGTTGTGGACTTAAGAGAGAATGTCCTGAAAGTTGGCCAAGAGAAGATAAAGCTTTGCATGGCTAAAATGACAGGGTCTACCAACCATTCGATTAAGCGAGTGGCATTAGTCGAAGAAAAATTCAACAAGTCTGGTCAAGAGGAAACCTCCCTGTTGCAAGCGGAAATGGAGGAAGAACTAGCAGAGGAAGTACAAATAAGTGTAACGACAAAAGAAGTGATTGGAGAGCCAACTATGGGTGTCGAGACAAAACTCTTGCTTGTTCCTGAGCTGATAGAAGCGGCCGAGGGTAAAGTGGCTGAAGATGAGGTTGCGCAAGAGGCTGTTGACGAGAACCAAACAAACTTGGATCAGCCAGTGGTATTTAGGTCATTAGTATCTGACGCAACGCGAGTGATTCCAGCGAAGCTAGTGGTTACGCGAAAGATTCGCATACCTGGGAACGTGATGTTCGGATCACACGAGACTGAATTCGAAGAACGGGAAAATTATCCTTCTCAAGGACGGCCACCTAGATCGCCTGGTCGAGTATTACTTGGAAGACGCTTTGCCAGTTCGGGACGAACAGGCTTAAGGAGGGGGCAGTGCTACGACAGCATAGAACAATCTAGGCGTTTATCGAATGTCCCAGAAAGATCTCGACGTAAGCGTGTGGTGTACGTGCTACTAAACGCATGTTGCGAGAATTTTCTCGCACTTTGCCAGCCTTCGCTCGGGCGCTCGGACTGTGTCAAGGCCGCAGCAATTACGTAGTTCGCGAGAGATAAGACGCAGTTTGGAAGCTTCTGGTGTGTGTAGCGTAACTATAAATACATCGCGTCGCAGCCTTAGTAGTTCAGTTCAATGCGAGATTTTTGACTGTGCGGTTCGAGAGTATTAGTGCGATATATTTACAGAGCGGTTCGGGTTATTACGGTGTACGTTCAAGTAGTTATTAGTGAAGTGTTGCGTTTTATATTCGGACGGTATAATTGTAATACAGTTGAGTTTTAATATTAGTGGACATTTTATTGCGTACGAACAATTTCATTTGATTTGTTGTAGACACTGTGTTGTTAATTACGAACTGTTTTACTATAACAATTAAAGGTGTGATTAGTGACTTAATTGGTGTCTTGTACTTATTTTGTTTCCACTGTACCTACGACGATCGAGTAGACCGTCGTAACAATATAGATATGAACAGTGTTTACAAAAGAAGGTGAATATCTAATGGACACTATTTTAAAAATATAACTAACTTATCAAATTAAATTGTATAAAACTCAGTAACTTTTTATTGTAATAAAACTAATGAATGTAAACACAACATCCATCATAATATTATTTATTAAACAATCAGCTGTTTATGCCCCATCCTGTACAAATACAAAAAACTAGCCTAGGTTATGTAAATTTTGTACCTACCAGAAACCAGGTAGTGATATCTATTTATTGTTACCAACCTGTAGATTCACTGATTATCAGCAAACAATATTTCTATGAGCATAAATAATTTTATATTATTTATTGAACAAGAAAAATGCTGGTGACTTCCCATAGCATATATTTAAAACACAAATGAACAACATTATTAGTCACAAAATAACAATTTTTATACCAGATGAAAAAAATTAGTATCTCCTTTAAAAGTTGTGCCCATCTATCAAAAGAGATCCCAACCATGGTTATGCTATGGTTTCACACATTTCTACTATCACAAATTTTACTCACACTATGACACAGAATTCATATTTTTAAAGAGTAACATCGTATATATATTAAATATAGTGTAAATGAAGTGTCCTGTGTTAATAAAAATAATCATGACTACTATTTAAAATGTTCATGTTGAAAACAATACTATGTATTGTTATGACAATACTATGTATTGTTATGACATTACAGAACAATCTACGTGTTTATCGAATGTTCCAGATGAATCCAGTGGAATACAGCTAAATGTTGTGGCGTACATGATTTCAACATGCGCTCGCGAGACTTTTCTGGAAGCCGCCAGCCGCGCGGACTGTGTCAAGGTCGCATTTAATTACATCGTAGTTTAGAGATAAGGTGTAGTTTGAAATGTTCTGGTCTGTGAGCGTTGTATAAATACAAGGCGTCAGCGGCCTTAGTTTTCAGTTATTATCGGGTAATATTACTGTGTGTTCAAAGTGGTTATTAGTGAAGTGTTTGTGTTTTATAATCGGGCGGTATAATTGTAATACAATTCTGTTGTATATTAGTATACACTTTTATTGCGTGTGAACAATTTTTATTTGATTTGTTGATTACAAACTGTTTAATTGTGATAATTAAAGCTGGTGATTAGTGACTTAATTGGTGTCTTGTATTTTGTTTCCACTGTACCTACGACGATCAAGTAGACCGTCGTAACAGTATCTATCATATTACAGACCGTCATATTAGCCAGGCTTAATTCTGTCTTGCACATAAATCTTGTAATTTTATAAAACTGAATACTTAATATATAAATACCGAAACAAAAAATAATTGGCAAAAATGGAATAGGCATAGAAAGACGGCTACGTAAGGCTGGCAAAACAAGGAAAAGAAACAAGGAATGTAGGATAACCAAAGAGAAGGTAATTTCTCAGTTCAGTGATTGGTGTTCGTTTTTGGTAGAAGAACACAACTTTTAAATCAAATACAGTTTTCATTAAGTGCTGTAAAGAATTCTTATCCTATGGATAATAATGTTAATCGTCCGTTTTTATAATGTATTATAATGGGAAAGACTGGATGCAACAGAAATAAGATACTGGACTAAAGTATCTCGAGTATCTCACGACATCCTTCTGGGGGGGGGGGGTGTAGAAGGATAGAAAGGAGAAGAGGGAGTTATGAGTGAACTCAATAAAACAAGCTATGAAAGCACAAAAGTTAATATCATTAGGTCAGTTGGCTGGTCAGAGAGGGCTGACAGGCAAGTTATGAATGTATGGGTAGCCACACCTACAGGGAAGAATAAAAGAGGGCGACCACGACCTACCAGCTTGGTGGAGGCCATTTTAAACAGAGATGGAGGCAGTAACAACTAACTGCATTATTATACTTTGTATTAAGAGGATGACAGTGTAGTGTTTCAACAAAAAATGAGAACCAGAACAACTTTTTTGGGAGAAATTTCAGTCAGCTATACATTACAGACTATGTTAACTGAAACGTACTTTTATGCTATTTTCATTACTAATATCTGAGGCCATCACACATTGTGGCTTCCACTTATGTTTTACATAAAGTAGATATATTTATGCCTTCACACCAATTTATGATCAACGACTATATTATTTAAAAACATAATTTTTACTGCATAGATGCAGAAAAGATAAGTAGATTCTTCTTCTCTGTATTATTATTGATGTTGCTGTTATTAAATTATTACTGTTGCTATTATGTATTTAGAATGGGCTGGACACATTATACATGTGTATAATATAGCATACATTATGCTTGTGAAAGCAGAGTCACTAAGAAGATATTTAATGCATAGGCAAAAGGGTAAACGGAAAGTTGGAAGGCAAAAATTGAGCTGGAGGGATGGGGTGAGTCAGGACATCAGTACTCTTGGAATTAGAAACTGGAGGAGTGTGGCTATTGATAGAGGAGAATGACAAAATCATCTGAATCCAGGAACCACAAAGGGCTGTCGAGCCAATGATGATGATATTGTCGTGTATTATGGCAATCGCACGGATCACCATCTTTAAACCGAACAAGAGAAAATTGGTAACTCAAAACTTTAATACCAGCTTTAAATTTACATTGATTAAGTGACAATATCAGTTGACACTATTAATTTCACACGATTTTAGCTGATAAAAATTGGTTAAATTAGGTAAAAGTCATTTTACATTCATAAAATAATTTGTACTTTTCGTTGGCGACCTATAGTCTTTATTAGGAGAGGGAGGTCTGGGCTTCATCTTGTTTTGATTCAATGGCCCATATTCACCTTATGGTTGAGAACCATTACTGAAAATCTGCATTGGGGATCATTATACAAACAAAACTTCCTAGCCCATTGGGCCAGTACAATCTAGACTAAGGCTCTGACAAGCATACCAACACTGAATCTGCAACCTCTCCACACAGTTGAGACCACCACCACAGAAATATGCATAAGCTTAAAACACTTTATCCAATCACTGCAAAGGCACAGAAGTCACATAAACATCTATGGATTGTACTGGAATATATACCTGAATATTACTACCAAAAACTAGTTTGATAATTTCTACTGATAATTTTGATAAAAATTAAATTACAGTTTTTTCTTACATATTAAATTTTTTAATATAAATTTGTGAAATCTAAAATAAACATTTGTAAAATATAAATTCTGAGAAATAGATGGCCCAAAAGTTTTTGTGCCCACCAGATCATGGAGGCATTCTCTACTGTCATGTAAAACAAAAATACTATATACATCATACAAAAAGTGAACAAACGACAACAGTTTGTTGTACTAAACAACTTGTGTACAAATTTATACCACGGTCCACACCCAACTTCTAAGCAGACACTCTTAGTAAGCGTTACTGTTGAGGCAATGGAAAATCTCCTGTTGCCTCAAAGCATGTGGCAAACAAAGTTATGATATAAAATACTGTTACTGATGTATTCACTTTACTGGCACTTAGCCGTGGGCAGCCCCCTTAGTAACTACGACGGGGAAATCGAAGCAGTTCACGCTGCTGTTGATGAACTGGAAAAAATCACTCCCCCTTCAAAAGCCGTGCTCCTAGTCGACTCGCAGGCCGCAATACGCAGTCTATCACGGAACTCTCAAACCGACTGCCAAAGAACTATCAACTGTAGAAGGAAACTGGAGACCCTGGCGAGTCGAGGGTGGATCCTAAAACTCCAATGGATACCCAGTCATGTCAACATCTGGGGCAACGAGGAGGCCGATAAACTGGCCAAGCAAGGCACAACCCTACCCCAGCCTACCCGCCCACAGTCCCTACAATCTTCCAAAGCTCAAATAAACTCCGCCGTCAGCATATGGAATAAGCGAAGACTGTCTGAGGCGGCCGCCGGTAAAAAATGGGAAAGCCTCGTCACCGAGGGTCCAATCAACCCCAACCTCCCTCGTGCAGTGTGTGTCGCCAACTTCCGACTAAAAACCGGACACGGCTATCTCGCTTCACATCTGCACCGCCTCCACGCGCTGCCAACCCCTGAGTGCCAGCTGTGCGGCCACGCGACGATGGACGCCGACCATCTGAGAGACTCCCCGGCCTTAGACCACACCCCGTCCACGAGGACACCGAGATTGCCGAAGCCCGACGCTACTGGTCAGCGCGTCGCCTAATGGCTCAACAGCCAAGGGTGGGCGTTGGCTAGTAAGTAAGTAAGTACTTTACTGCTGCAGAAAAAATGTTTTTGATTACCCAACCCATAAAAATTATACAAACATTCACACATTTATGCCAAATTTTATAAAAACTTTTCACAGTTACTTAGTTTATAAGTTACAACAAGAACAATTCTTAAATATAAACATAATTATAAATGACTACAACATATATATACTGTATATATAGTATATAATTACCTTAACCGTCAATATTTACATTTGAATCTATTTACTGCTTCTGTACAATATGAAACCTATCTACACTTTCACTGACCTAAGCATTCACTCAAATACTTTGCATTTAAAAAAGGTAAATTAAACAAAAGTACATCCCTCTTAAACTTTAAGCTAATCTAAAGGTTATGATCTAATTTAATCTTTACTGTTTTGCATTTATGAAAATTTTAAATAATAGTTCACTTACACTACATAATCTCTGGTGGCCACAAAATTTGCAATACTGATGGTGGTGGTGTTTAGCATTTCACTGTGCCTAAACAGGGTGCCCAGCAAAACGCTTTTAATTTTTACCTTGTATATTGTGAAAATAAAATTCGCATTGTCACCTGAGGCATTACAACCTTATACCTTACAGAATATACTAAATTATCAACATTCAATGTACATTACATACTAACAATTCCTTTTCTTCTTTTTGCTAAGATTCAAAAAAATATACAGATTAAAAAAATGTGTATTACTTGACCATATTTACAATTCTACTTCCATTAAATGCATGATTACAAGTAGGCTAGTTTCTGGTCTTAAAAAAAAAGAAAGGTTAGGTAATGTTATTACTGGCTACTTACTGATATTTTAGGCTGATTTTAGAGAAAAACAGTCGTTTGCAAAAAGCAACAAATGTGTATTGAAAAAGTCTTACATAACTAGTTATGCAAAATTTTGAGTTTTTCAGAAAAGAACACTACACTTCGAAAAAAAAAACTCAATACACAAAGAAAAAGAAGTATGTAAAACTTAATTCACAAGTTTTACATAATTTGCTATCTAGCTACTTTTTTTTGTGAAAGTAGAAACTAATTTCACTAGCACATTTTGTTTAGATTTGTAGTACCTACACAGTGAAACACACACAAAAAACATCGTTATACTGCAAAATAATGAAGTGCCAAAATTTATTATATCACTCGTACTACATGTGTTTAGTCAATACAGCAATAATGTTATAGGCCTACCTAATATTCACTTGACACTAAATTTAACAAATATTTCTTAAATAGGCCTTAACCACTGTTTTCACTTATTAATTCATTTTCACATGTTACCATATTTTTTGCATACGTGCTGTAATTCTAATATATGCTTTAACTATTACAGGACAAAAGATTGTACTATATTAATGAATTACGAATGCCTCTACATTTCACGGCTAGAAATACTATGTAGCTAACTTAACTATTCATAGGCTATAGGACTTATAAATGTTTTGTTCTAACTGTTGTTAATCTGCAGAATAATTAAACAAGTTGATATAGCTACTTACATTAATTCTAACAGGAAATGTATATTGTTGTAATACAAAAGTCAGTGTCTAATAATTCATTCATAAATCTGTGAAGGCAGTGTTACAAAAAAATTTGTCTAATACGTCTTTCAAGTTAAGCACCTAATTATTTAAAAGTTTTCAGATAACTACCAAGATGTCATACAGTAATAATACTGAGGTAACCTACACTATTATAACACACACTGTGCATAATAATTGAAAATAAAATGCATTTAAGAACAAATACAAATGTTTATAACTACACAAATATACTCCATTATTGCCACTGCAATTTGACTGCTGTTTTGTTTCCAAATTGTCCAATAAAGTCTTTTATTTTTTTAATGTTAACCAAATAATGTCATACTTTGTTGCTGATAATGCCAGTTTAACCTACTATATTGCTAAAAATGTTTACTAATTAAATCACAATACATTGGAATTATGATCACTAAAACAAGTAGGGGCTAATGATTCAACTCAGCAGGTAAATTTACAAAGAGAGTCAAAAACCTTACCTTCTTGATTAATTTACAACTTACGACTTGATTCTATTCTCATTTATGTAGCCTAAAAAGCATAGTTATTAGCATTATATGTTTCATATGTACAATTGTGTGAAATATCAGTAAAATTTTTCAAAAGAAAAAACGTCTTATCCCAAAACATTCGAAAACTAGGAGGTTCATTAAAAGACAAGTAGCGAAAAATAAGGTAAAAATAATTTTAAATTTTTGGAAGAAATCAGTATTAATTTTAATACTCAGTAACACAATGTTACTATATATAATGTTACACAACCTTTGTTGATGACAATAACGCCCAATCTGTGTCCATTACGAACGTATCATTTAATAAATATACAAACTGCTAACTTTACTTGCACAACTGAAGTAATTTTCTTTTCAAGTTCTCAAACGATTAGAACGTAATTTTCTTATATTAATTTACGCTTAACCTAAATGTCATCCTCACGTAGACTGTTAAGCAGTCTTTTACACAAACTTGCCAGTAAAGACTAGAAAAAACTTCTGCAATTGATAATAAAAAAGCGTGCATTGAAAACTTGTCCATAACCTACACCTTATTTTTTGTTGCAGAATGTTACTTGCCTTTTTATGTTCCTTATTGTAATTATTGTTTTCTGTGGATTCAGTTTCTGTTGTTACAATCAACATCTGAACCATATTACCTACAAAATTACTTAAATCGAAAGTTAACCAAATTAAAGCAGAACAATCACAGTTATTTTCGTACCACATACTAAACTGCACCTTTACAATAATAAAAACAATTTCTAATGAATACTGAACAAAATCTACAATGTAATACGTGTTTACAATATAAACACATAATATGCATTTTTTTTAGAAAACCAACTTACTTGAAATGCTTCCTACACATCCTTTCATTACGAAAAGATAAGTAAATAAACAAAGTTAGTCCCCAATGCAGACTGTACATTACGTATTTTACGACGGCAAAAGAGTAAATTTTACAAAGAATTCACAATAAACCATACCAATAACAACAGACATTATTACTTTTACCCCTCATGTACAATGCTTCACTATCATAATGGAATAAAACAACTCCATCCATTTTACTACAGGGAGTATTAACCTTTACACTCATGTATTATATGTCCCATATTTTCAAAAGCTTAGAAGGTCGTGACATTGTGAATGATAAAATTAATAGGTGTTAAAAATATTAAAAGCTAAAATGTTTCAAGAATGGTAAAATTTTTAACCAAATTTCAAGACATTTATTTTTTTTAAACCGTACTCGCTAGATAGACGTGAAGTACTCCTAATATAATTCATCTAACATCGCATTACGGAAAATGTAATAATTTGTTTAAGCATTTATTGATTCTATAATTTTATTAAAAATATATTCAATTATTCTTATTAAAACCGCTGAGTTTGTTAAATGTTGATCTATCTCAAGAGGTATTTAATTCATTTATTTGTTGTACAACGCAATCTAGTAAGCAGTGATGTGTGATGATATTTATATACACGTAAGAAAATTGTACTTAATTCAAAATTATTATTTTGCTCTTTACATGTTTTAACGAATATCAAGTAATGTGTGTATATCTGGATTTTCGGAAACAAAAGTATAAGCGGTTGAGTCACACTAATTCGCACAAAGCCACAGGTCAGTCATTCTATGGATGGATTTAGGGTCTGGAAAAGGCAAGGATCATTGAAGGCGATGGGGGACATTTCCTCTCGCAAATGATCATTTCAGAAGAAATGTTGGTAGGTCTAATAGTTCCGATGGACACCCTTGTCTGAAAAAGCAACGAAACCTTTAAAAAAAAAACGTTTTTTTTGTGTTTCTACGTAAACTACAGGTCAAGCCTAGGTGCGGAAACGAAAAACTTGGAACTTTTTATTTGCAAGTTGCAAAAAAAAGAAATACAAACTTACTTATAGCAATACAACACTGAAACACAATAACGTACCTTACATAGTGTATTCTATTAGTCATATTAGATGCAGAATAACGTTACAATTAATAAATATTTACTTTCGTAGTCTTCATGCTGTTTGTAAATGCAAGTACCACATGAAAACTCGGTTGTGCAGAACATCACATCAAATTTTCTGTTAGGCCTACTGAGGTAGTAAAAATACTGACTCAAGCAAAGGTAGGCTATGCCTTCATTTGCTAGTGCGCAGAGATTAGATGTTAGACAAATGATATATGTAACGTATGAATATACTAAATATAATTATTTCACTACTACTCGGAACATGTGTTCCGAGTCGTAGTGAAATAATTATATTTAGTTAAGAAACGGACACGTCATGGACAACGAAATCCTATGAATATACTGTAAATGTATATACCACTTGGGGTCGTAGAGTTATTAATGACTTGAGAATTGTGTAAAAGGTCTAGGCATTGTCTATTCACGCGCGCGTGAATAGACTGTGAGGCCCGCGCCGACGGACATTACAGCATTGAGTTCTGTTTCAAAAAGAGTGATGTATAATTTTGTTTATATGTAGGTTTCATGTAAAATACGAAATAACGCATTTTTACGTTATTTAGGCCCCAAAATAAATTTTTGCGAAATTTTTGCAAACATTTTTTGCGGATTATTCACTTCCGCACCTATTTTTGGTCTGTAGTTTACGTAAAACCTGCAATGCAAAAACATCGGTTTTTGCAGGTTTCGTGGCTTTTCCAGACAAGGGTGTCAATTGGAACTATTACCGGCATTCATCTTCATAATAATATATAATTACCTTTTTATCCACTCAAGTGACGCAAAGTTTCGTCTAATTATGACGCGTCTCGGGACTAAGTCCCATCCTCAGATAACACTGATTTTAATATAAACAACTAATACAATATAAAATCGTAACCATGATTTTGGTTATGTCAATTAAATAAAATAAAACTTCAAATCGCATGTGAATTGTTATACGAAGCACGGCTGGAGCTCCCGCATGCGTTCACCCTCAACCGCGAACCGGAGCTCCAGCCATGCTTCGTATAACAATTCACATGCGATTTGAAGTTTTATTTTATTTATTTTATTTTATTGACATAACCAAAATCATGGTTACGATTTTATATTGTATTAGTTGTTTATATTAAAATCAGTGTTATCTGAGGATGGGACTTAGTCCCGAAACGCGTCATAATTAGACGAAACTTTGTGTCACTTGAGTGGATAAAAAGGTAATTATATAATTATTTAAAATAAGTGACACGGTACGCTAAAAAAGTATATGATTCATCTTCATTCCTCTGAGGTGACCTGTTTGAAGTCTTCACATTATGGTAGAGGTATGTCTGTCAGTCTTTTCTGCTAACTTGTCAGCTAATGCATTATACTTCGTATTATTTGAATTAGCAGCCATCCTTACTATTTCTTTTATGAAATTGCTAAACTGCTACAATTTTTTGTTCAGACAAAGCTTTTCGTCATCTCTGACATCATCAGGTCTTGAACAACAACGACCTGATGATGTCAGAGCTGACAAAAAGCTTTGTCTGAACAAAAAATTGTAGCAGTTTAGCAATTTCATAAAAGAAATAGTAATGCATTATACTTAATATCCAAATGATCTGGAATCTACTGCAAAGTACAGCTTTTATCCAAACATTTCAGCCAGTTTAAGAGCATATGGATTTGTTGTGTGAACTTAGTGTTACCACGTTTTATTGCTTATGTGGCTGATCGTGAGTCACAATAGATTGTTACCTTCTGTAATTGTTGAATCGGTGTTCAGTTTAAATAAGCTCTGAATGTATCGTTTCTGGCATGAAGTTCACTGGCAAATAAACACCTTAAATAAATAGCCTAACAGCCCAGAAAATTGTGATACTAAAATAATAAACAACACTATTGAAAAGTAAGGAATGCTGTGTTATCAGTATGTGAAAGAATGTTTTTGAATGTGGTTTCAGATTCTATAATCTCTAGCGTTGCACAATTGATTTGTAATTGTATGAGTCTGTACTGTAGTTCTGATGGTTGTACTCTGATTATCACACCATGAAAGAGTATATTTAGCATGTAGTTTGACATTAGATCTAATTTATTCTTAGCCTGAAGACTGTTGCAATTTAAATAACCAAAACATTGCTTGTATTTATAAATGATGGACGGATTGTGAAACATTCTTTCATACAATGTAAAAATAGAAATCACTCTATGTGTGACAAGTAACCATGATACTCGCTCTTGTATTCCATTCATTTGACTGACAAATTTTGTAGTTATAAATATATCACTACTGACTTGGAATACTAATTTTTTATCGGTAAAAATGTAAAACTTTTACTATTAAAAAATTAATGTTCTGAGTCAGCAGTGATATATTTATAATTAGTTAATCAACAGACACGTCATGGACAACAAAATCCAGTAATGTTGTAGCTTTATGCTTTAGGTGTGTATGCACGTACATACATATAATTGTATAGTGTTACATGATATTTTGCCACTCATCTTGTTGATAGTAATATACTTTACTAATCCTAGAAAAGTACCAGGAAACATGATGTAGCTTGTTCCAAGAACTACCTATATAACTACTTATTTAAATATTATCTATTTAACTATTATTTGATTAATGTTAAATAATGTTCCAATAGTTATGTTTCAACTATTAAAGTTAGTAAGTAAGGAGGACAATGTGTTGGGAGCTACTTACAGTGTTTTATTATGTTTATAAAAACTGGATTGTATACAGAAGTTTAATAAGAATTGTCATATGTTTACTAATAGTTATTAGTAATTAATTTTTCTATATTGATTAATATTATATGTTGTAATATTAATAATACAAATGTTAATGTTTATAGAAGAGTACCAAAATATTAATAATAGAGATTTGTAAAACTAGGCATGTTAGGCCTAGATAGTTAAGGGATTTGAAAAAAGAATTTATATTAAAATTAGAATAATCAATGTCAGGTTGAATTATGTTATTACTGATTGTATCCAATAGTTTTAGTAAAGTGAAGAGTACAAGAAGAACTAATAATAAATAATTTTGGTACAAATATTTAAAAGTGTAAAATGGTAACTCAGGAAATATGTAATGGAAGATAATCAAAAGTGGTATTAAAATAATCAGTGTTCCATCAGAAACTCAAAGATACTAGTATATTGAAGATCAAAGATCTTATAAAAAAGTTATAACAACTTAAAGAAAATTGAAAGTAAAATATTATAAGTTTGTTTATGTTGAGGATCAGAGAGAACCATAGTAACCCCAAATGATACAATTCAAACCAATGAAAGCTAAGATAGGCCTTAGCAACTGAGATGTTAAAAATTGAATAAAGAGGAGTCCATTATTAGATCTAAACGAGAAAGGTTGATATAAAAATAAGAGAGACCAATCCAACATATTGTGAATTTCATATCAGTGAACCTAAATTAAAGTTAAATTATATTACTGAACTAAATAATTAGAAGAAAGAAGTACAACATTATTCAAAAGAAGGAAACCAAGTAACATATGAAGAAATAAAATCAACCTATCCAGGAAGGGAAGTATTATTGATAAATAACTAAACTGAAGAAATTACCTTAATGGCCTAAGTTACACTTTTCAAAGACACTGTTTACATACATACATACATCCTCAGCGCTACAGCCCAGTCCGGGCCCTGGCCTCCAAAAGAAATCTTCCCCACTGGTCTCTACTCCCGGCCAATGTCCACCAGTTTGCTGCACCCAGCCTCACTGCCTCCTTACCAACCTGGTCCAGCCATCTTGTACGCGGTCTTCCCTTCCTTCTCCTTCCCATCGGCAAATAATTCATCACTCTTTTTGGGATTCTATCCTCCGCCATTCTCTGCACATGACCAGCCCAACGCAATCTGTTAATTTGTATGAGTTGCACGATCGGAAGATCTTTAAACCTTTCGTACAACTCTCGATTATGCAGTCGCCTCCAAATGTCGTTTTCTCTCACAGGGCCATAGATTCTCCTCAGTACCCTCCTCTCAAAAACGGATAGTTTCTGCTCATCTAGTTTTTTTAACACCCAGCATTCCGAGCCATACATCAGGACTGGTCTAATCAAGGTCTTGTATAGGGTGGCTTTTGTATCTTTGCTTATTAATTTTGAATTAAAATGTTTCACCAGTCCGTAGTAACACCTATTAGCAGATAATATCCATTTTTCAATATCTCTAGAGGAGTCATTTCCAGAGTCCACATATGACCCGAGATATGGAAAACCCTGAACCTTTTCAAATTCATAATCGTTAATGCGCAGGGACAGGGCACGAGTGTTGGCACCTACAACCATATATTTGGTTTTGCTTTGGTTTATAACCAACATAGCCTTAGCGGACAACTCCAGTTCCTGAAAGGCTTCCTTTAAGCCAGATTCAGACCTACTTATGACGTCAATGTCATCGGCATAGGCCAGAAGCTGTACCTCCTTGTGAAATATGTCCGCTAGTTTCAATTCCTGAATCCCTGATGACCTTTTCTAGAGCTATGTTGAACAACAGACACGCTAAGGCATCTTGTTTCAACCCATTCAATGTTTTTAAGGAGTTAGATAGATTTGATTGTATTCTGATTTGGCACTTAGAATTGGACATAACTACTCCAACCATACTTACCATAACTACTACTCCAACTTAGATGGTATATTCAACTCCTTCATAGCTCTATATAGCATTTTCCGGTTGATTGAATCATATGCCAACTGGAAATCCACAAAGAGATGGTGAGTGGCCACTCCATATTCCAACGTTTTTTCCAGGATTTGACTTACTGTAAATGTTTGGTCTGTTGTTGACCTATTCATAGTGAATCCACACTGATATTCTTTTATGTTTTCCTCAGCGTAGGGAAGCAGCCTAGAAAATATGATGTTGGACAATACCTTATATGCTGTATTAAGTAGAGAGATGCCCCTATAATTTTTACATATGAGCGGATCACCCTTTTTATGTATTAAACACACCACCCCATTGTTCCACTCATCAGGCATTACCTCCTCCAGCCATATTCGCTCTATGAGATGGGGAAATTCCTTTATGAAATCTCCTCCTGCGCTCTTTAATAGTTCCCCTGGTAAACCATCGGAACCTGCTGCCTTGTTATTTTTAAGCTTTCCTAGAGCTTCATACACCTCGTCATAGGATGGCACCAACTCCTCTCTATCATCCTCGAATTCTCCTGCTTCCTCTTCATTCTCAGATGCCTCCATCGAAGCCTCCCCAACTGAGCCTAGCAACTCTTCGAAGTGTTCTGTCCATCTCCTGATTACGCCAGCATTATCACTCACAAGGCCACCATTATTATCCCTACAGGCATTTGTTCTAGGCTGAAATTCCTGTCTCATATCATTCACTTTCCTGTACATATCTCGGCTCAGCCTTTTACTCTTATATTCCTCTATCTTTTTCATCTGTCTCATCATATACTCCCTCTTTTTTCCTCTATGAATCTTCTTTTCCCTCCGCCTGGCCTTCCTGTATTCCTCTTGAACAGCCCTAGTGCATTTCCTTTGGATCATAAATTTGTAAGTCTTGTTTTGAAGTCAGTTGCCTCTTCACACTCCTTATCAAACCACTCATCTCGCCCATGTCTCTTCTTCAAACCAACGATTTCTTCTCCCGTGGTCACTAACATGTTTTTTAGATTAAGCCAGTGGTTTTCTATATCTTGTTCCTCACGGCATTCAAGTCTCCACTGTCTAATTTTCTCATTAGTAACTTCCTCGAACCTCCGTTTTATTTCTTCTTCCTTTAGTATTTCTGTATTGTATAAAACAGTCTTTATTCCTTTTGTGAAACTGCTTACACATTACACAAATATAAATACATAATTTTATTTATTTGTTCCACTCACCTTCTGAGAATTTTCTGGGTCCAGAATTCGATCGCACGAACGTGTTTTACAGGTTAATGGAATAATTGACTCGACTCATTGTTTGAAGAGAATTAATGAATTTTATTATTAACTTGTTTTAAAAAACTTTATCAGAGCTTTACTTAAAAATTTAGACAGTGAAATCATAGCATAATCATCTCTTATTTGGTTATTTACTCCATGGCCAAAATTACTATGTTTAACTTAAACTAACATCTTACCTTATTCTAGTGTACACAAACACAGCCCAGTCTGCCATTCTCTCATTCACTCAATTTAACTCAATAAACCCTCCCCTGATCATTTTAATTAACACCAAAACCCTTAAACATGTTGTGAAATACCCCCGGCCGGCAACGTGGTTTTCGTTCGCGCTAATGACTCCTCCTTTTTGCAATGAGTCTTGTGTCCGAAAATAAATATAGATGTTCTTCACTGAATGATCTCGCCACTGTCACATTGTTTTAAACTGTTGATTCACTTTTTACTGGTAAACTATAAAATTTTGAAAAGAGCCCACTTGGCTCTGTACCTGCGCAGGCACTATCTGTATCGGACTGCCAAGAGCGGCTTAGCGTTCACTGCTAACTAGATTGCGTCTTTTTAGGTGGAAAACAATGCCTTGTAGTTCTTCGTCGCTTGTTGTGTTCCATTTAACCCATGCAGTTGATTGTGTGTTAGTCTTAGCTGATATTTGTTCCGCACTGGCTGACGTCACGAAAGAGGTGGGACTTAGACTCACATCTGTCAGCAAGGAACCTGTGCTCGTACAGTTTTTTGGTCCCTAGCCATTTTTAGTTTTCCAAGTCGGCGTCGGTCCGCGCACCTGGTTGTCGGGTGCGATCGGGCGCACGACCACACACTCGCAAAGTTCTAGGAAATGACGCTGAGTACATTCCTCAGCAACGATTGCACAACTGTTGACACGTATCGTTCCTTTGTTAGAACACTGTTTCAATACAACACATGGCCTGGTCACAAATGGAAATTAAGTTTATGAATATTTTTAACTAAACCCCCAAAATTTTAATAAAATGAAAATAACCCTCAATTTTGTCACGTTACACTTTTTCATTTCTATTATTGGAGATTCTAGCTCTCAGTTTTACAACTACGAGATAGTGATCACTATCCATGTTGGCACTTCTATAAACTCTAACGTCTTGTAAGTCTGACTTATGGCGGCCATCCAATAGGACATGATCTATTTGATTGACCGTTCTCCCGTCTGGAGAGATCCATGTGCCCTTATGTATGTCTTTGTGGTCGAAGAAAGTCCCTCCTATGATCATATTTTGACCAACTGCGAAGTTCAATAGTCGGAAACCATTGTCTGAGTGTTCAGAGTGTAAACTATACTTTCCTATATTACTACAAGCATGGCTGCTTCCCACTTTGGCATTTAAGTCACCTATGATTATTTTTAGGGCTAGCATAGCCCTATGCGTAGGGCTGCTAGCCCTATGCGTAGGGCTGCTAGCATACGCATTCTCCAGCAAGTCATAAAAATCATCTTTCTCCTCCTCAGGCTTATCATCAGTTGGGGCATGCACGTTTATTATAGTATAATTAAAGAAGATTCCCCTAAGTCTTATTTTACACATTCTAGGTGTAAGGGGTTTAAAATCAATGATATTTGCTTTCATTCTACGGCTTACCAAGAAGCCAGTTCCAAGCACATGGTCCCGGTTCTGACAGCTGTAATACACCGAGTAGTCCCTTCGATCCATGATTCCAGCACCAGTCCACCTCATCTCCTGCATAGCCAAAACATCTATCTTATATTTGAGAACCTCTCCTATTAATATCTTCAAGGCTCCAGGTATGTATAAGGAACGCAAGTTCCACGTCGCCAGTTTAAAATCTTTGTCCTTTTTCCACGATCCAGTCCCAATTCCATTAATCCGTCCGGCTTTTCCTTTTTCTCTTGGCTTCATAACAATATTATTTTATGGGGTGGGTTGTTAACCCTACGCCCAACCCCCAACCTGGAGGACCAGGGGTTTTATGTTTAGAGTTCCCGTCTCTTAGATGAGTTGCCTTCACTGAGCTAACGAGTCTCATCCACCCGTCCGCAGTAGACCATACTCACTAGATCTATGGGCGCCACCGTTGACAATTTTATGTTCTTCCGCCGCCAACCCCGCCATGCATCCTGCTGCCGACATACTACATCTTGGTAAGCCGGGTCCCTGATTACCTCAGGGCCACCTCGCCCAGACCCCCATCTCTCGTTGGCTCGCCGACCCAAGCTGCCGAAGGGATTGGTTACCACAACCTTAGCATGGGTTGCTCGACTTAACAGGGCCCACCGCTCGTAGGTGAGAGTTGGAGTTGGAGAGGAGAGGCTAGTGACCAGCTCTTGTATGCAGGCCATATATTACGCATCACTCCCCCATTTGAGCCCCAGACACAGTCTCCCACATTTGAGACTGTATACAGAAGTTTAATAAGAATTGTCATATGTTTACTAATAGTTATTAGTAATTAATTTTTCTATATTGATTAATATTATATGTTGTAATATTAATAATACAAATGTTAATGTTAATAGAAGAGTACCAAAATAATAATAATAGAGACTTGTAAAACTAGGCATGTTAGGCCTAGATAGTTAAGGGATTTGAAAAAAGAATTTATATTAAAATTAGAATAATCAATGTCAGGTTGAATTATGTTATTACTGATTGTATCCAATAGTTTTAGTAAAGTGAAGAGTACAAGAAGAACTAATAATAAATAATTTTGGTACAAATATTTAAAAGTGTAAAATGGTAACTCAGGAAATATGTAATGGAAGATAATCAAAAGTGGTATTAAAATAATCAGTGTTCCATCAGAAACTCAAAGATACTAGTATATTGAAGATCAAAGATCTTATAAAAAAGTTATAACAACTTAAAGAAAATTGAAAGTAAAATATTATAAGTTTGTTTATGTTGAGGATCAGGGAGAACCATAGTAACCCCAAATGATACAATTCAAACCAATGAAAGCTAAGATAGGCCTTAGCAACTGAGATGTTAAAAATTGAATAAAGAGGAGTCCATTAATTAATTTTTCTATATTGATTAATATTATATGTTGTAATATTAATAATACAAATGTTAATGTTAATAGAAGAGTACCAAAATAATAATAATAGAGATTTGTAAAACTAGGCATGTTAGGCCTAGATAGTTAAGGGATTTGAAAAAAGAATTTATATTAAAATTAGAATAATCAATGTCAGGTTGAATTATGTTATTACTGATTGTATCCAATAGTTTTAGTAAAGTGAAGAGTACAAGAAGAACTAATAATAAATAATTTTGGTACAAATATTTAAAAGTGTAAAATGGTAACTCAGGAAATATGTAATGGAAGATAATCAAAAGTGGTATTAAAATAATCAGTGTTCCATCAGAAACTCAAAGATACTAGTATATTGAAGATCAAAGATCTTATAAAAAAGTTATAACAACTTAAAGAAAATTGAAAGTAAAATATTATAAGTTTGTTTATGTTGAGGATCAGAGAGAACCATAGTAACCCCAAATGATACAATTCAAACCAATGAAAGCTAAGATAGGCCTTAGCAACTGAGATGTTAAAAATTGAATAAAGAGGAGTCCATTATTAGATCTAAACGAGAAAGGTTGATATAAAAATAAGAGAGACCAATCCAACATATTGTGAATTTCATATCAGTGAACCTAAATTAAAGTTAAATTATATTACTGAACTAAATAATTAGAAGAAAGAAGTACAACATTATTCAAAAGAAGGAAACCAAGTAACATATGAAGAAATAAAATCAACCTATCCAGGAAGGGAAGTATTATTGATAAATAACTAAACTGAAGAAATTACCTTAATGGCCTAAGTTACACTTTTCAAAGATACTGTTTACACTTTTGATTAAAACTATTTTGAACCTTCACTGTGAAAATAATTAACGAATAATCTTATTTTCAGTGTAAAAAAACTATTTATATATGGTAATACAACCATTTAAAGTGTATTAGACATTAAAAACACATAAATCAACATAACCTAGACCTGAACATTGTAAAATTATTAATATACTCTTGTTAAGACACTCTGTAATTTATTATAATCCCATGTATTTTGGTACTTTTCCTAAGATATTTGTCGTTTATACCGTAGTAAAAGGATCTAACTTAAAAACTTTCTATTTGTATTTTATTTAGCAATTATAAAAAATGCAAACATGTTTGCCTTGAGACATAAGAGCTACTGCTGCCATTCTGAGCATATTTAAAGAACAGCCGGTCAGACTTTGTTAATAATTATAATTGTCTTTTAAAAGAATTTAAAAAAGGATAATAAAGGAGTTGAGTTCAATAACAACAGATAAAAGGTTTCCTTTTCTTTATTTAATGGATAAGTAAATGTATATGATATTATATACACCATATTAACGAATGTTAATTTTTTCATAAACTAGCATAGGTTGGTAACACTCTCAACAAGGAAAGTATGGCACCCGATTTGAATCTGCCTTGCTGAGCTTTAGTAGTCACAATCTTCTGTTAAATAAAAGATTAAAAGAGATAGAATTATAGCAGAAAAAGAAACCTTTATGCTATTTGAAATACTACTTACCAATTTACAAATATATATTGTTTGCAACATTTGATTGCAAATTGGCGCTCAACTAATATTACCCTGACAACATACTCATCCTTAAAAAACAAACAAAGTACACTTTAGATAGTACGAGTTTTCTTAACGTTACAGAATTGGCGTCCAACAACGTGAGGCGTTAAAGAAAGATAGATTCTCAATATAACATCAACACACGATTTTACCTGTCATTACAAATTGACGCCAACAACAGTGGGGCATAATTAAAGAGCGACACAAGCAGAACTTGTCGTTACAAATTGGCGATCCCAACAGTGAGGCTTAAGATTGATCCGGGACAGATTCCCGTAGTGTCGTTACAAATTGGCAACCAACGTGTGGCTAAATAACCTGTAGTAACAAACTTATCGTTACAAATTGACGTCCAACAACTTGGGGCTTACTTAAAAACATCAGATTTGAAAATTGTCGTTACAATATTCCAACGATACGTTTAGCATAAGTCTCCGTATCAACCCCTGACTGAGGTATGATAACATACGAACGCACGTACGAGTCGTGTAAAAGATGTAAATAATAAAAATAATGTAATAATTAAGCGTTAGGTATAAGACATAAATAAAAGAAACAAACGTATTAATTTAATTTTAAATAAATAAATAATTCTAAGTGAACGTGCATATGGAATTGCAAGCTTTGTTGGTTTTTAAACGGAGCAAAGGGAGAAGAAACACGCCCTGACTGGCAAGTGGTGACGTCATAACGACAGGCAACCACGTGTGTATCAGTTTGTGTGTGTATGTGTTAGTGTTAGTGTGTAAATGAAGAACAAGTTGAATTATGTATACAATTATGGAAACTTTTACACAGTTTTTTAAGTGCTGAATGAAAACCAGAAGTCACATGAATCAGAGACATATGTAGAAACACAGCTGGCACACGGCGCTACAATTCGATACTAAGAGGTATTTGATCGTGGAAACCGTTCAGCTACCGTGTGAAATTTTGCCATAACTTCCATAGTTTACACATCTTAATGTTCATAATTTACATAGGTTAAGTTTATTAATGTACCTAACGATTTGTCGAATAATATTTATAAAAAAGTGTGCGCTTCATAGAAAGACGCGTAGGTTGTAATTAGTTAATAAATCGATGCGCTGACTTGTTCAACTTTGTCCGAACAGTTTTCAACAGGAATTGAACGCCGGCAGGAGTATAAAACCCCAGCAAGGGACACATGCTTTCTCTGATCATTAACAGACAGTACGTGAAATCCACACATCTCGCTACCATAAATTTTACAAAGTTAAGTAATGTTTTAAACCGTATTACATAACTTGAAGTGCGATGGAACCGGCAGTATGTCAGTGAAAGTAATAGTGATATACACGATTTATTTAAAAGACAATAATACTGTAAACTACGAGGAGTAGAAACGTCGTCGATGAACTTCAAGAAGTCCAAGTAGAACTTCGAGACATCCACGAAGGAAAAGACAAAGAGAGGAGAGGAACCAGAACAAAATACTAGAGGATGCAGGGACAGCCACACGCAGCTACATCCAGCCATACATCATTACATCTATCAAAAGATGGCTCTAGATTCCACATACAAGTTTACATAAACTTTATTATATTTTTATTTTGCATAATAAATAATTAATAAAAGTTCAGAGAATACTAATTTGTAACAAAGAACATAAAATTTATTAATCTCATAAATAAATGGTAATTATAGAAACCATATTTTATTACATTTTTATAATTTTATTATATAATTAAAATCAAGTAACTGTAATGTAAAATCAAGTATAAAAGTTACTTTAATTGTAGATTTTTAATTAATTGAGACATTAGGAGTATTGTTAATTAAAGTAATAGAATGTTTTATATCTATATATAATGTATAATCTATTAGAATTTTTATAAATGTTTAATTATTTAATTTTTTAATTAAGTGGTACATAATAAAAACCACACTTGCTAAGACAATATTAATATTAAATTTCGTATGTGTTAAGTACGCATTATAATAATATATGTGTTATGTATTATATGTCTGTGTAAATATTCCAGGTTATATATGTCTTATTTGTTCTTGGATTTCATTGTCCATGACGTGTCCGTTACTTAACTAAATATCACTATAGTATTGACGACTCGGAACACTAAGTTTTTTATAAGTAAAATTCCGATCCGCCCCATTATCAACTACCGTAATGCCCCTGCACACAAACTGGCAAAATATCTAGACAAAATTATTAGACAACACACACAAATAGACAACAACATTGCAGTAAAAAACAACACTGACCTAGTAACAAAAATAAAAGACATACACATCCCCCATAATGCCACATTAGCCTCCTTTGACATTAAAAACCTGTACACAAACATCCCAATCTCTGAAACAATCACCATCCTACAAAACAAACTCAAACAGAACAACACACCAGACGAACTTATCAATGAAATAACAGAAACTCTGAACATTATCACAAAACAAAACTACTTTACTTATAACAATAAATACTACACACAGAACGATGGCCTACCCATGGGCTCCCCCATATCCAGCATTCTAGCAGAAGTCTTCCTCCAACACTTAGAAAAAACAAAAATACTGACAAACAATGACAGACACTCACATAAAATACTGTATTGGCACAGATACGTTGATGACATTCTAATACTATACAGGGGAAATAAAAGACAATGCGAACAGTTACTAACGCACATAAACAAAATACATAAAAACATAACCTTCACTGCCGAATACGAACACAACAATACCATAAACTTCTTAGACCTCTCCATCACAAAACTAGAACACAGGCACAAATTCAGTATATACAGAAAACCAACTACAACTGACACACTAATACACAACACCTCCAATCACCCAATACAACACAAACTAGCTGCTTTTAGAACCATGATACATAGACTTAACAACATCCCCTTAGATGAAATAGACTACAAAGACGAACTAAACACGATAAAATATCTAGCAGAATCTAACGGTTATGACAGCTTTATACATGTATAAATTTATGTTACTTTTGCTCATGATTTTTTTGAATTACAACATGAATCGTTAGCTGGTAGAGAAAGGTTTTGCTATTACAAATAGTAGTTCTATAAACGAGTGAAATTAGCAATTAGCAAGTTTCTAACGTGATATTCTGTGTATCACGTTATAAACACGATATCACATTATAAACAGACTTGGGAAAGATCATAATAATTGTTAACTGATCAAAGTTAAAGTTACTGTCCAAACAAACTAACTAAGTTAAAGTTACAGTGAATAGTTACAAAAACTAACTGATTAAAGTTAAACCAAAATTAACTGATTAAAAGTTAAACCATTTTTGGTTTGCTTTTTTGTTTTATTTTTATTGAGTAAAGTACTTAGATTTTTGAAATAATTAAAATCGGATTAAAATATGTAATTAATGAGTCTATAGAGAACTTTTATTGTTCTTTAAAGTTATCACTATATTATTCTATTTAGTATTTAATTTACAAATAAGTGTTCCATAGTAGGAAATAATGAATTACTTATTACTGATACTTCAGCACGTTATGAACAACAAGATCTAATATTTTACAAAGGACAGGTTGACAAGTCGGTAGGTATTAATAAGTCTGAACAAAGTGGCTAATTTTACAAAACAATAACGGTATATTGGTAAAGGGTAGGGCGTTATTGTTGTGGATCAGGTAAGTTATTTCTGTCCAAGACAATTTACAAAGGTACTTTCATAATAGTTTTTATGGTAGGATATATAAGAGAAATATTTCAAACAAAATGACTCATTTTGTTCTGTCTCCAACAGAATAGGTTTTACGTATGAAACAACAATGATCAGTATCACTGAGTAAGTCATAATTGTATTTATTTGGAACTCGATGTAAACAATGAAGTAATGACACTTTGCTTTTTATGTTTTCTGTAATTCTCAGTTTGGCTAATGCCCATATACTAATTATTGTGTGTTATTCATTAGTATTAAAGACAGAATTATTATCACTACTGATTCGTGGTTGTGAATTAAATTACCTTTTAATAAATAATGGAAAAAATCTTACCTTGATGAAATTTTTAGAAGCGTATCTTGAGAAGTTGCATTCAAGTGTCTTTCAAACAATTATATCACTAAAACTATAACTTTGTCTTATTTTTAAAAATATAATACCGCGAGAAATTAATTAAAATGCACATGCTAATTTGTACCGGAAAAACATAACATTGTCAATAATTAGTAGAAAAAAAAATAGTTGGACTATTCACTCAAATTCACTTCTCTCAACACAAATTTTATGTTGTGAAACCACTGATATAGTTTTCATATTAAGTGGCATTCTATTCTAATTCTTCAACACCAGACATTTCACATCCATCCAATAAATTACTAAAGCATTCACTGTCATCATCTGTATCAGTGGAAGTGTCAGAAGATTCTTCTCCCCCAACCGATATTATAATCTTCTCTATTTCGTCTTCCATCAAAGCATCAGTTTCCCAGTATTTATCTTCCTCACTTTTTACATGCTGTATAGCTTTCTTCCAGTCACTTTCTGAAATAGAAGCAATAACATTTTCGGTGAGGTTTTTAATATCACCTGCTTTCTGATCGACGTTGAATTTCGCTACTTGTCCCTTAACTATGTTCCATACGTACTCAATGGCATTCAGGTTACAGTGGTATGGAGGTAATCTTATCACTTCGTGCCCTTTTTCTTTAAAAATCGTATTTACTTTATACGTTGGTGAAGGCTTTTGAAAACGAACTATTTCCAATAATTCACTTTTTGTCATATCTTCTGAAAAACTGACTCCCATTTTTCTTAGCCATTCCTGGATTTCCGCTTTTCAAGAAGCTGTAGTCGGTGGTTTGTTTTCTTGTACACTGTGGTATGGTGCATTGTCCATAACAATAAAGACTTTTCTGGAAGGTTTGGCAACAGTTTTTCCTTAACCCACAGGGACAAATTTTCAAAGTTCATCTCGCGGTGGTAGTCTCCACTTGTAGTTTGAGACTTGAACATAAGAAAGGCTTCAGGACTGAAACCTTTCTCCCAACCTGCATGAACAATGATCCAGCGTTGTCCAGTACTATTATTTTTTTTAAACTCCACTAGTTGTAGGATCCTGCCAACACTTGTTCACTGTGTAAGTGGGATGGATGAATGTCTCGTCGAGAAAAATAACAGGTCACTTATTGTCACAGGTGTCATTCCTCCTAATCTTTCATAGGTAACTTGCTCACCATGCAACTGTTTTGTTTCTCTCCATCAATATACTTCTTTTATTTTTACATTTTTTAAATCAGAATCCAAGCTTATGTATAATTCTGCGTAAAGTTTCCTTGCCTCCTTCAAAATGTATGTCACTTTTTAATTCAGAAAGAACCGATTGTAACGTAGGAACCTGCTTTTTAATAGTATACAAATTCTTATTATCTTGTTGATTCATCCTCTTCGTTCACTTATTATTTAATAATATATATAAAACTTTCACATATGAACTTACTATTCGTTGTCACTTTCCCAAACCTTTCGAGGTAATGTTCCTCTTCTTCAGTGGGAGTATACTGAATGTCGATTACAGAATAACCGTTATGGAATTAGGTGTGTATGGTGGGGGTTGATGGTGGGAAGGGATTGGCGCTGAGGTTCGAACCTCAGCGCCAATCCCTTCCCACCATCAACCCCCACCATACACACCTAATTCCATAACTCGAACCTCAGCGCCAATCCCTTCCCACCATCAACCCCCACCATACACACCTAATTCCGTAACGGTTATTCTGTAATCGACATTCAGTATACTCCCACTGAAGAAGAGGAACATCACCTCGAAATGTTTGGGAAAGTGACAACGAATAGTAAGTTCATATGTGAAAGTTTTATATATATTATTATATAAATTCTGTATCCTACGGCGGACTGGACATAAATCAAAATCATCTAAAACAATTTTTCTTGTACTCTGCTGACGTGTCTTTCCAGGAGTGCTCAGTTTTCTACCAGTAGATTTTGACACTTTTATCTCTTTCCGTATCTTACAAATGGTGGTTTCTGACTGTCCTGTTGCAGCTGCTGCTCGCTTTGTTGCGTTATTTATTGGGTACTTATAACAACCACTGTTCTTTTCTTCATTAAAAATTCAATAACTTGCCCAACTATTTGGCGTCCTTGACTGCGAATTGTAGGCCTTTGTTTGTTACTTGTCATCTTTCAATTCTACAGTTAATGAATTTTAAAAGTGTGGTGTTAAAGTCTGGAAATTAAGCTGTATAAAAATTACACTCACAATACTCACAATTAGTAAATATAAATTCAAATGAAAAAACTATGTAACACGAACACGCACAAATATTAATTATACCGCAGATCAATGCTACGATACTCTCAGTTAGTAAATATAAATTCAAATGACAAACTCTGTAACATGAACACACACACAAATGTTAATTATACCGCAGATCAATGATACTCACAATTAGTAAATATAAATACAAATGACAAACTCTGTAACACGAACATGTGCAAATATTAGACCTCACGATATTCACCGCTGGGAGTACATACATTCAAATGACAAACTTTTGAGTATGACTGTAAACTGCTTTGTTGGGTGAGACGCACTTGCGCATTTGTCTCTGAACTCAGTTAGTTCACATTTTTCCTGCATGTTTTGTTGACTCGGTCAGGTAATACTTTACTCTTGTTAAAACAAAAAGTGTTGCAGGTAAACTACCCCTTTCTCTTAAACGATCTTCACCAAAATCAATAGACCTTCAGTCCTCTACAATTCAGGGATGCATGCAATAAAATATTTGATTCTTTTGAATGTGCGGCAGTTATCGTTCGTCATGAAAACATTTCTCTTGTTACAACATAAAATGTTGCAGGTAAACTACCCCTTTCCCTTAACCGATCTTCACCAACACCAATAAGTCTTGAGAACTCTACAATACAGGGCTGTATGCAAAACATTATTTGATTCTGTTTGAATTTGCGGCTATCGTTTGAAAAAAAAAAATTACCCTTGATAAAAACAATGTTGCAGGTAAACTACCCCTTTCCCTTAACCGATCTTCACCAAAACCAATAGGTCTTGAGAACTCTACAATTCAGGACTGTATGCAAAACATTATTTGATTCTGTTTGAATTTGCGGCTGTTATCGTTTGCCATAGAAAAAAATTACCCTTGATAAAAAAACGTTGCTGGTAAACTACCCCTTTCCCTTAACCGATCTTCACCAAAAACAATAGGTCTTGAGTACTCTATAATTTAGGGCTGTATGCAAAACATTATTTGATTCTGTTTGAATTTGCGGCTCTTATCGTTTTCCATAGAAAATACCCTTGTTAAAATATAAAATGTTGCAGGTAAACTACCTCTTTGCCTTAACCGATCTCCACCAAAATCAACAGACCTTCAGTCTTTTACAACTGAAGATCATATGCAAAAAAATATTTGATTCTGTTTGAATGTGAGGCAGTTATCGTTCGTCATAGAAAAAATTACCATTGTTAAAACATAAAATGTTGCCAGTAAACTACCCCTTTCCCTTAACCGATCTTCACCAAAATCAAGAGACATTGAGATCCCTACAACTGAGGGCTGTATGCAAATAATTATTTGATTCTGTTATCATTTGCCATAGATAATACCCTTGTTATAACAAAAAAACGTTGCTGGTAAACTACCCCTTTACCTTAACCGACCTTCACCAAAATCAATAGGTCTTGAGAACTCTACAATTCAGGGCGGTATGCAGAATATTATTTGATTCTGTTTGAATTTGCGGCTGTTATCATTTGCCATAGAAACAAATTACCCTTGATTAAAAAAAAAACGTTGCAGGTAAACTACCCCTTTCCCTTAACCGATCTTCACCAAAAACAATAGTTCTTGAGTACTCTACAAATCAGGGCTGTATGCAAAAAGTATTTTATTCTGTTTGAATTTGCGGCTGTTATTGTTTGCCATAGAAAAAAATCTACAGACACACAGAGAGACACACAGACAGACACACAGACACTTTTTGAAAAATGACTTTTTTTCATGTTTTGAGTGTAGTACAATCAGAATCTGCAATAATCTCGAACACGATTTTTTTTGCCATCACCATACTTCCATTTCCTTAAGGAACATGGAACTAATAAGAGCTACTACTATATTAGCGTACACAGCTGAAAAATTCATTGATTGACGGCTTAAGGATTATTATTATTATTATTGTGATAACAGTATAATTGTGTAGGCTGTAACGTGTCCAAAATTGGGTCAGTTTATTTCTTACCGTATAGGGTATTTGTATTTTATTTATGTCATTTTTGCGGGATTTTATAAAGATATTGTGAAAGTTTTATTTTCCGACAACGCTATTTCCATTATAACAGACCACGTGGCAAGTAGTACAGTGTTGAGAACAAAGCCGTAAGACGCAGTTTCTGCTGTGTAACCAGGCAAGGAGTTTGCACCACCCTAAAATTTCTCAGAACTTTGCATAAGTGTGACCACGCACTCACGAGCAGTACAAGTCCGCGCTCGGGGGACGCCGTCATCCGAATACCAAGATGTCTGGAGAACAAATTTATTCACCGTCTCCTTGGCCAAACAGCAGGAAATAAAGTTTAAGTCCGGCCTCTTTGGTGACGTCAACCAGTGCTTAACAAAGATCGTCCACGGTTACCACACAAAAAACACATGTGTTGAATGAACAGTGACGGAAGATCCGATCATGAGGCAGTGAAACTTCCGCTCTGTCCGAGTGTTTGGAGGGAGGCAGATTGATAATTTTCTTCCCAGTCGACTAGCAACCCAAGCCACGCGTGGCAGCTATCAGTTTTGTGCCCGGGCAAATCGTCATATTTTTTCTTAAGTCGGCCGACAAAATACCTATGTGATTCTACAAAAACATGTATAACAGTGCCTCTAGTGATGAAGAATGAATATTGAACGTGATTAAATATTATAAACCTTGTGAACATCCGGAGAATGAAAGACTTTGGAAGACGCACCACGTGGTCGGGGAAGAGGACGCCACACACGTAGCGTTTCACACTGAAAGCATTATGGTCATTACTTTTACATAAAATTGGGCGTTTTTATATTAATAAGGGGTTTTAAGAATGTGAGTAGTGAGTGCGCAGGCTGGGCTATCTTAAAGTATGTAAGTAATAGGATGTAAGTATAGGAACTAAGATTTAAGAGTTGCACAACCTTTGAAACATGTAAAAAATCTATTTTGGAGAAAACTTATAAATTCAACACTTTTGATTAATAAACAAAAAATAATTTCTCTTCCAAGATGCATTGTGTAAGTTATTCACGCCACCTTGAAAATTACGCTTGTATCCCAAAGTACGTATGAGACCCTGGACCCAAGGACACACAAGAACGGTAAGTGTAAGTTTTTTTTTTATTGTATTGTTTTCTATGTTATTTAAATTATGGTGGTTAATTCGTAGCTTAACAAGGCTACTTACACGTAGGTGGTTGTTTGTTGGGTGCTGCACACAGCCAAGAGCGCTGATACAATAGCAACACCAACAACGATGGACAGTGCAGCCATAGCTTGTGTCTGGTCTGGTCAGGAGGGACCGTACACTATATACTGCTCACTCTCTTCTTGTCTCCTGCTTCTTTTCAAGTACTGTTGATTTTATAAAATCTGAAGTGTACATGAATGCATGCATAATGAGCTTGTTGAAACAGAAATAGAGTTGTTACTCCCTCATTCAAACTTTTAACATCATCAGCAATTAAAGCAATTGTTATCAGTTGTAATTAGGTTTTTCAAACACATTTTGCTACAGTCTATTTCTTGATGCATATATAATATATTTAATATTTATAATAACTTTACCTCAAGATGTTTTTTCCTTTCTTGGATTTCATTGTCCATGATGTGTCCGTTATTTAACTAAATATAATTAATTCACTAATGACTCGGAACACAAAGTTTTTTATGGGTAAAAAAGTAAAAATTTTACCTTATAGCCTGAACCGGTTTTCACTTTTAAAAAGCTTCTTCAGAGGCTGTCGCTGGGAGCACTGTCCGTCTTGTTGTTGGTGATGGTATCGACCTTTGAAAGATCAATATTGTGTGTGTGGGGTGTGATATGTTCGAATAATGCGTGTGATTTGAATTGTGTTTGTACGTTTAGGATGTCGTTTGTATGTGTTTTTGTGTGTTTGTATATTTCCAATTGTTCTAGAGTGTCTAGTTTTTGGCCTTTTGCATGTATGTGTAGAATATCCATGTATGTAAGTTTGATGTTTTTGGACGTGTGGTTTGCTTCAATGAGGTGGATTGCAAAGGTGGTTTCTATAGTGGAGTGTAGTGCCTTTGTGTGTTCAATGTATCTTTGTTTGAAGCTATGTCCTGTCTGGCGTATGTAGAATTTGTTGCAATCTGAGCAACAAGTTTTTTGTCTTATTTGGAACATGTTTCAGGAAACTTATTGTTCCCATCCTCAGCCTTCTTAATTTTGAATCTTGTGGAGTACTTTTGTGTTGGTTGGTTGTTGTTATGTTATTTCTGTTGGTTTTTGGTATTTTAAACTGGTATTATTGTGTGTGATTGTGGTGTATATATGAGTATTTTGTGTATTTTCAATGTTGAGTGCTTTGAAAATTGTGTCGTGTTTTGTATTGATTTGTATTTGTTCAGGTATTAGTGTGTTTTGTGTTTTGTATTTGTATATTTGTAAATTTTCCCAAATGTTCACTATGGTGGCTTTGTGTGGTTTGTGTTTTATTAGTGTCATGTCTGTGAATTCATGTCCTTTTTTCTTTGTATGCATTTAGATGTTCAAAATAACGTCTTTTTGTTGTTTTTTCTTTGTCCTATGAATTCCCAGACTTAAACAACAAGACATGTTCCTTAAGGAAATGGAAGTATGGTGATGGCAAAAAAAAATCGTGTTCGAGATTATTGCAGATTCTGATTGTACTACACTCAAAACATGAAAAAAAGTCATTTTCCGAAAAGTGTCTGTGTGTCTCTCTGTCTATCTGTCTATCTATAGATTTTTTTTATGGCAAACGATAACAGCCGCAAATTCAAACAGAATCAAATAATTTTTTGCATACAGCTCTTATTTGTAGAGTACTCAAGACCTATTGTTTTTGGTGAAGATCGGTTAAGGGAAAGGGGTAGTTTACCAGCTACGTTTTATGTTCTAACAAGTGTATTTTCTATGGCAAATGATAACAGCCGCAAATTCAAACAGAATCACACAAGTTTTTGCATACAGCCCTGATTTGTAGAGTACTCAAGACCTATTGTTTTTGGTGAAGATCGGTTAAGGGAAAGGGGTAGTTTACCTGCAACAGTTTTTTTTAATCAAGGGTAATTTTTTTCTATGGCAAACGATAACAGCCGCAAATTCAAACAGAATGTACTACTCTTTTCCATACAGACCTGAATTATAGAGTTCTCAAGACCTATTGATTTTGGTGAAGATCGGTTAAGGGAAAGGGGTAGTTTACCTGCAGCATTTTATGTTTTAACAAGGGTATTTTTTATGGCAAACGATAACAGCCGCAAATTCAAACAGAATCAAAAGATTATTTGCAAGCAGCCCTAAATTGTAGAGTTCTCAGGACCTATTGTTTTTGGTGAAGATCGGTTAAGGGAAAGGGGTAGTTTACCTGTAACGTTTTTTTATCAAGGGTAATTTTCTATGGCAAACGATAACAGCCGCAAATTCAAACAGAATCAAATAATTTTTTGCATACGTCCCTGAATTGTAGAGATCTCAAGGACTTTCGATTTTGGTGAAGATCGATTAAGGGGAAGGGGTAATTTACCTGCAACCTTTTATGTTTTAACAACAGTAAAGTACTTGAAAATTCATTTAAACTTTTTGAAACAATGGTAATTGTTAAAAATAAAATAATTTTGTTGCCAGGCAATAAAATTGTAATATTTTCATTTTAATGTAAATTATGTATGAGTTAATATACATGTATAAAATAATACTTAACTACTTAACTAAAAATGAACTTTTTTCATGTGAAAAACTTACTATTTTATTGTACGCGTTTCGGCTTAGTATCCGCCTTCTTCAGCTTTTGAAAAGCTGAAGAAGGCGGATACTAAGCCGAAACGCGTACAATAAAATAGTAAGTTTTTCACATGAAAAAAGTTCATTTTTAGTTAAGTGTTAGTGCTGTGAAAGAAGAGATGAATAATGAAGACAACTATAAAATAATATATCGTTCGTGGCAGGCAAGCATATCTCAGTTATATAATGTTTACGTTTCCATTTTATTATTATGACTACCACAATAAAAAGGCAGGGAAGACACACACACACACACACACACACACACACACACACACACACACACACACACACACACACACACACACACACACACACACACACACACACACACACACACACACAATTCGCGTTATTTCTGGCCTCACTCATGTTTATTTTCTTACATTTGCACGATTTTTAAATGGTAAGTGCCGAAACCCATACCAACATAACGCTTGCAAGCCGAAAAAGTGTCCAGCATGGATAGCGATTTGCTTCCTGTGGATAGCTGGGCAGTGTAACTGCATGTGTTTACAGAGGAACGATTCATAGACAGACTTTTCGTCTTTAGGGAATGAACCCTCTGCAAGATGCTGAGGGTCCATGAATGACTTCGGAGCGCTCCTTCTTTTTCGCGTGTTTGTTCTGTGAAACATACACTGTAGATTCGCAGCTTGATAGGAACGCTGCAACTAGGAACACTGTAGCAATGCTCAATAAGAAATGTTGAAAATTTTTGTCCACAGTGTACCCTCATACACACTAGACCTGCTCTGATGTTTTAATTACGGACATCATAATATTAAAACTTTGGAAACTTGAGCACTACTTAATGGAGATCAATCATTAACTTATACAAGCCATTAATATTATGCATATATATATCTATATATATATATATATTGTAATGTAGACGTGTGTACGGCTACCGTTTTACTCTGCAAAATGTGAATAATGTACAATTTGTGTGTGATGGGTGTAACGTGTCTTCTCTATCCGTAGTTCAAATGCGTGCAACTTCCGCAGATTTCGTCCGTTGCGAACGTACGAATAACCAGGTCTTGATGTTCTTACCTGATGTTCACTAGGGGTATGAAAATCCCGGTGGCGCCAAATTGTTTTCTTAAAACAATTAAAATAAAGTTCAAAGGTGTATGACCAGCGCAGCTCAGGCGGTTTGAATAATTCAAATATTTCCGCCAGCTAGGCCCACTAGAGCGCACAGCAGTTCGATGCGTGGGCTGTGTAAATCGTTAGTCGTCTGCTAAAACGCACATAAAGTATTGTGCACCTCCTAATGAAATTATAACACCGTGGTTACACTCAATACTTACACATTTTTTATTATTGATTGTTATTCATTTAATACAAATTATTCTAATACAAATGCTCCGGTTGTTTATATGAGACAATTACAGGGTTTGACAAATCGATATTTGAATTGATAACCAGACGTTTAATAATGGCGTCTGTTGTAAATAGTACATCAGTTATTAATGTTTGTTTGTCACAGGTTCTTGAGGTTACGTTAAAAGGATTACAAATGTTTAAAACAATAAAAATACACACCCTTACATCAAGTAAACTTAACTAACATATTGTGTAGGTATAATTTGTTTGGCGCAGTGTAGTAAAAGTGTTTACAAGTTATGGATCATTAACAACAGTTTATATTGGTTAGTTTATAAATTGTCAGTGACTTAGTATTCTTTTTAATCTTTGAAAGTAATTAATTTCAGTTCAGTGAGATTTCGACCTTTAGTGAGAAATAATTAACGTGAGTTTATTTATATATTTTGGGTAATTTAATAGGTACTTATCACTTCCGTAGTTATGGCGAATTCATACGATCTGTTATTCATGGGTTATACTACAATCTTCTTTAATTTGCTTGGTTCAGGACATCAGGCATCTTTTCCAGTTTAATTGGTAGTAATTTATTTTCTTTTTTCGTTAATTTGGCCTCAACTTCAATAATATGGTTCCAGTCCTCGTTTTATGTCTTGGTATATACTTAGTAGTAACTTCTTCTGATATTTTCTATGTTTTAATTGACAATTTTGGTCACTCGAAAATTAGCGTCTATACCATTAAAGCGTCATGCATTCAGTAAAAAAATCTAACGGTATTTTTTCTTGTTACTCCACAGTTTCCATGGTAACGTAATTATTCTCCCTGGTCGATCTCAAAATAAACACATTGTTATCAAACTTTGAATTTTTTGTTTAATTTGAATACATATTTTATAATGGCTATATTTACTTGGGGATAATTTCAATGGTTGTAATCTTTACATAGATGTTCCTATTTTCTTTCAAAGATTAGTTTGATATCTTACAAGATTGGTCTAAGCCATGTATTAATGTTTTAGTCCAAAATTGATAATACTATGTTAATACATAATTTACTTATTTCTAAGTTTTAATATAATTCTGCCATGTTCCCTTTCGTTACACATAATTATTATATTTTGCCTATTATTTCTTATAAAGGTATTGCTATTATTTTCTTTATAAATTCCTTACTTCCTTAAAACATACTAACATATTACTGTAAAACTATTTCTTCTGGTATTTATTGCCTTAAACATTAAACCAATAACTTCTTTCTTTAAATTAACAAATGAACAAATTTGGTGAGTGTTATACCTACACCATCTCTTTTATAACAGTAATCACCCTGGTGATTTTTATACTGAGATAATATTTTTTCTGTTTTTTACATTCACAATTATTCTGTGTCTTTCAGTCTAATATACTTAACTTAATTGCTCATTTAATATGTGCTTATGTTTTGGGTTTGTCACACTTGTTTAACTCTTTTTTCTTAAGATTATATGCTGTTTATTTTATTACACTTATCACTTCACTGTTCATCTTTGTCACTCCCTACCTATCTCTAATTACCCTTATATTTCTCACGATCTCACTATTATTACAAAGTTTTTGTATCTAATGAGTTCATGTCTCTTTTGTTAACTTCAGACTGTCACATATCATTTTATAATATTCAAACAACATGGTATTGTAAATACATCTTTCAAATAAAACATAACTTTGTATACATTGTCATTAAAGTGATAAAAATTGGTCTGAAATGTCATAATTAGTAATAATAACAACAATTTAATAATGTTAAAATATATTGTGTTAATTGAAACATACTACATCTGTAGCAATAGCAATAATATTAGCGAATAAATAAACTCTCCAAAACCTTATACTTTCAAACACATAATGCTGAAATAACATACATACTGCTGAAATAATCCTAGTAAAAGTTCCAAAGTATATAGTAGGCTATACAATTTGTTCTCTGATTGAATCACGCACACATTTCTATTCCCTGTCTGTATGAGTGTAATTTTAAACATAACAGCTGACACATCACCTATAGATAAGGATATACATACAATCATATCTACACTTGGTTTTTTATGTATAACAATTGCTGAGATACTGTCATTTACAAGTTACCACTAATAAAAATTTAAACATAAATTATTAATAATAATAAAAAATTATGTTCTTTTAAAACAATCTTATGAGTTAATTGTTATGGCCATGTAATTTTTTTTTCTTTTTTCTTCACTGTCTTCTTGTCTCGCTTTACTTTGGTTAATATCTGGCCAATCTCTGGGGTTGGGTCAATGTCAGTTGTCTGTCAGTCTAGTTCGTATTTTCTTGTTTTGTAACCACCTTTGGTTGTATTCTTCCTCCTTCACTATTGATTATATTTACTACTTTCATTCTCGTTATCATTTATCTATCAAAATATATTGTTTCTTGGCATTTTTTACATACTTATTAATATCAAATGTGATCAGGGTTTGGCAATGTTATATAATGCCCTTCCACCAAAATTGATCATTTTATAAAACGTGATTCTAAGTTTGATGAAATTATCAATTGTATCGTATCATTTTTTTTTTCAAATTCTCCTGCTTCTCATTCATTTTTTATAATTAATTCTGTATCCTTTAATTCCATTCTTCTTAGTCTTTTCTTCATTATCTTCTCATATTGCGAACTGGCTTATTGAATTTTTATTATAACTTATTCCCTATAAATCTTATTTTCCATCAAAACTACTCTTGTACTGATATCAGGGGAACATCATCCCTGCTCAGTAAAATGATTGCTGGTTCATTCAACAGACAATCTCAATTAATAATTCTTAAATATAGTCAACTCGTGACTCAAAATAATAATAATAATAATCATAATCATAATATTTGTTGGGAATCTTTTACTTTTATACTTCATTGTTGCTCAGTTCGAGTCATATATTGTTTCATCTTTCTTTATAGATACTATTTGAAGCATTGTTTTTTATTGATACAATTCACATTTTTATTCATTTTTAATTCCTCTTTGTTTCATCTCCTCTCACATTATAACTCTTAGAACGTTTATTTTATTTATATCGTTTTGTGATCATTGGTTTGGGTAATTTTACTTCCCCTCTTTCTAAATAGTTGTGGAAGCTGATCATTTTGATTGATATTTTTTTTCATAATTTTTTAGATATCATAGTAAGTTATTGCTTCTTACTAGTTAGGAAGTTTTTGTAGCTTATTCCTTCATAGTATGTCATGCTTTTCATGCCTCATTTTTTGGCTAAACATTATGGCAATTTAATCTTATTTTGTAGGAATGTTTTGTAACTACACTCCTCTATTGTTAATTTTTATTTAAATATTGTAGTAAGTTGGTTGCTCTTACTTTATATGAATGCCTTGTAACTTTTATCTCTCCATTTTTACTTGTTCTAAAATATTATCGAGATATTTGGGTAAGCTTTTCTTACATATCTTTTTTGATTTTTTACAATTTTTTATTCATCATAATGGTTTCTCTAATGCTTAGTGTAAGCTGTACTTACGAATGTTTTGGAATTTTGACATTCTTTAGAGATCTTTTCTTTATGACATTGGCAGACTTGTTTGTTTGTCACTTTATTTTATTTTTTTCTTTATTTAAAGTATTTTTGTTGGTTTTTTACTTTAAATTGTTTTTTACAGTTATTGTTGATTGTCATAATATTTCTTATTTGAGGCTTGATTGTATACCCCCTTTATTTTCTTGGTGACAGGGTGAGTGATCTCGTAAGTGTTACTGCCCTTGTCTTTTGTTATAGTGTATGGTCCCACGTATAATAATAGTAACTTTCTAGTGATGCCTTCTATGGAACTGGGTAATTCTCTGTTTTTTAAAAGTACCCTTTCTCCTACATCGTACTTAATAGTCTTTTTCTGGTTCTTAGCGTACTTATTCTTTTGTTGCTCTACCTTTTCGGCTATTCTGTTGTAGAATCTTTTTTTCTCGAATTGATATTCGGTGTTGGTGGGGAATTGGATCATATCAGTTATCTCTCTAGGCGGTGGCCGCTCAAACATCATTGTGTATGGGGTAGCTTCCGTAAAGTCGTGGTAAGCTAAGTTTATAAATTCTTCAGTAGATTTCACGTAATTGTGCCATTCTCTTTGTTTATCGTGGCAGTAGGTTCTCAGTATACGACCCACTTCTCTGAGTACCCTTTCAGCTGGGTTGCTGCTTGGGTGATAAACGGATGTTTTGTAAGTTTTAATATTATGTTCACAGAGCTTATTTTTCCAGAGATTTCCCTTAAATTGGGTTCCATGATCTGTTATAACGGCCGTCGGTTTTCCCACTTCTGGTATAAACTTGGTTAAGATAATCTCAATTATTTTCTTTGTTGTTGCACGGTTAATGGAGTACAACTTTGTGTATTTGGTGAAGTGGTCAAACATAATGATTATAAATTTGTATCTGTGTCTTCCTCCACTGATAGGAAACGGACCACATATATCAAGGAATACCCTTTCTAATTTCTGACTTGATGTGATAGGTATCATCATACCTTCCTTTTTTGAATTATTGCATTTTACCTTTTGGCAAATATCACATTTTTGAATGATTTTGTTTACTTTTCGATAAATATTTTTGATGTAAACTTGTTCCTGTAAAGCTTTTATCACCTTTACAGCTCCCATATGGCCGTATCTAATGTGGTAGTCTAGTATCAATTGTTCCTCCACTATAGATGGTATTACAAGTTTCCATTCTCCGATTGCAGGATTGTTTTTAATAAATAGCAAGTTGTCATGTATTTTATAATATTGTAGAATGGTTTCTTCATCTTTTAACATTCTCTCCCGGATACTCATTATTTTTGGATCCACAGTTTGACATCTTCTTATTTCTTGGGTTATTTTTTCTAGATCTACTCTGTTTTTGATAATGTTATACACCTTAACTAATTGTTCTTTTCCACCCTCGAAAGTTTGTTGCTGTACGTTTATACGGGATAAGATGTCCGCAGCTATGTTTTTCTTCCCTGGGATGTACTCCCAGTTTATGTGATATTCCTGTACCAACAATATCCATCGAGTTAATCTTCCGTGGCTGAGTTTACACTGCTTAAGGAATGAAATGGATCTATGGTCACTTCTCACTGTTATTTCGTATCCCAGAATGTAAGTCCTAAATTTGTTGCAGGCGAACACGACACTAAGTAGTTCTTTCTCCGTGACGTGCTAATTTCGTTCGCATCCATTTAAAATTCTGCTTGCAAAACTAATAACCATATGCTGTCCATTCTCATCTTCTTGGTATAATACCGCACCTACACTGACATCACTCGCATCACAGTTCATGAAGAATGGCTTTTTGAAGTCTGGATGATGTAAGATCACGGTGTTCAAGAACTTTTCTTTTATTTGTTTAAATACTTCATCTTGTTCGGACCCCCAAGTCCACTTGTCCTTAACTGATAATTGTTTTTTGAATTTTGCTGTTAGTTTGGAATAATTATCTTGAAATTTACGGTAATAGTTGCAGATTCCCAGGAAGGATTGAAGTTGTTTTTTGTTTTTTGGTGTGGGGAATCGTTGTATCGCCTCAACTTTTTCTGACGAAGGAGATATGCCTTCCTCTGCTAGATTGAATCCTAGAAATTGTATTTTTCGGGCTATAAACTTTGACTTGTCCAGCTTAAGGGTTACGTGATTATCTGATAACCTTTTTAGTACGGTTTCCACTCTGGCACAGTGCTCTTGCCAATTTGATGATGTTATTAACAGATCATCTACGTACACGGTGGTAAAATTCAGTACATCTTGTCCGAGTATTTGGTCCATACATTTAACAAATACTGCGACCGAATTTATCAGTCCAAATGGCAGTCTTTTGAACTGATAGTTCCTCCCATCGAACAGGAATGCTAAGTATTGTCTACTGTTCGGATGTAGCTCCACCTGCCAGTAGCCACATACCGTGTCCCAAGAGCTAATGTATTTTATACCGTGGAACTTCTTAAGGATTTCTTCTATTTCACCCGGTGATGTTCTATCGTTCATTATCATTTTATTAATTTCTCTGGCGTCGAGGCAGATTCTCACCTTTCCGTCCTTTTTTGGTATCGCCACTATTGGACTTGTATACGGTGATTGACTTAATTCAATGATATCGTCTTCTATCATTTGATTGATTTCTGCCCTCACTGCATTTCTTTGTGAGTAAGCAATGCGGTAAGATTTTTTCTTGAAGTCAACGGGTTCTTTAAATCGTATTCGGCATTGATAATTCTTTACTTTGCCTGGAGCATCAGAAAAAATGTGTTTATATCTGTTGTATATACTTATAAGTTCCTCTGACTGTTGCACACTAATCTGTGGATCTTGTTCTTCTCGTTGGAAGTTTCTGATCTCATCCAGCTTGCTTGACCATAATTCTTCATCCTTCCAATCTGTCAATATTCTTTCGGGTGATTGTTTGCAATAATTGTTTTGGATCATGTTATAGTGGTTTGTTATCAATGGTAAGTTGCCACCATTCACTAGATCGGCTGACCATATCCCTTGTTCTGTGGTTAGTGATACTTCTCCCTGCCGCAGGTTAATTATGGCAGAGTGTTGTCTGAGTACATCACACCCAACAAGTAATGAGAAAGGTAGGCCGCTGGCAACAAGAAATGGTATAGTTACTATTATGCCTTTGCTATTAAGTTCCAAGGACACTTGTTTCCGGACGGTTTTGTTTTGTCGGCCGGTAGCACCAATGATAGTTATATTGTTTATGGGCAGGGTTGATATGGGTACACTACTTCCCTGCTGTAGTCTATTTAATTCTATTTGGTCGATCAGAGAGACATTAGACCCTGTATCGATCATTATGGTTAATAGAATTCCATTTATTTGGGCACTCACATACACTATTTCATTGTTTCTAATGGGCATCATGTTATCATTTTCTTCGATCAAATTGTCCCTTATATTTTTCAAATAGTTAGTACATATTATGGTGATCTTCTTGTCATGTGTTGTCTTATATTCCCCAAGAGATTGGTCCAGTGATGGGCTGTTCACAGTTTTCACTGGCCTTAAGCGTTTAAATGAGGGTTGCCCCCAACATCAGTAGTGTTTGATGGTTGGTTAGCGTTCGGCTCCTGTTGATTATTCCGGTTATCCACGCTGTGCCTGTGATCTTCTTCGAATGGGTGACTTCTCGTATCGGGTACCTGGTTATAGTACGTTCGCCGATAGTTAGATGAGGGATAGTTTCTTCTTGGGCTCCTTTGTCTTTGCCCCCTTATGTAATTTACCTGTGGCCGGTATCCTGGATTATTGTTCTGATTACTGTTGTTTCCAGGGCGATAATTGTTGTTGTAACCATTCGACGGGAAATTACCCCTGTGGTTGTTCCTGAAGTTGTTATTATTATGGTTTCCACTTCTGTTAAAATTTCTGGGCGCGTTATTGCCCCGTGTGTTCCCTTGGTAATTGTTAGGGTTATTTACCGGTGGCTTATTATCTCCCTGTTGATTCTGTGACAATTGTCCCTCATTGGTTCTATTATTTCTGAAACTGTACCCTCTATTTTTCCTGTACTGCCACTCATGTTCATGGCTTTCCAGTAAGCTAGCCATATCTTGGATGGTCTTTACCTGGCTGTACATCCGTGCCTTTTGGATGGCGTCATCGTAGTGGTAAGATAACTGTATTACCAGACACTCTTCAGGTATACGTGGCTCCAAATTCCTGGCCATGCAGATTTTTCCCAAGAAGTAGGAGGTAAGGGATTGTCCATTCTGGTTTTCATACCTTCCATTGCTCAGGTTATTGCGGACCATATTCTGAGTTGATTCAGACCAGTATTTAGCCTTGAACTGAGTCTTAAAGTCTTGAAGGTTTTGGATGTCTGGTCGAGTGGCAGTCCACCAGTTGTCGTATGTCTCCTTGAACATTTCGTCCAACATCCCTCTTATTGTAGTCCATCGAGTCTCTCGATTCTTGATGATTAACTCTTCTACCCTCTTCAAGAATTCAATAGGGTTTCTTTTATAATTACGGAAATTAATAGTATCTCTGTTGTCTGTGTTCATGACATGATTATTATTACATGGTCGGTCACGCCAGGCATCCACTTCTTCCCGTAATGACTCTTCTATTCTGCACATTTCGTCAATCCTCTGTTGGTTTTTGTCTACTTTGCTATCTACTTTATTTAAGTTACTGTAAACTCCTTCCATTCGTTCTCCCAAGTCTGTTCGTACAGCTGCTACCTCTTTCTGGTTTTCTTCCCGGACTTGGTGTATGTCCTGGTCTATCTGGGTACATCTTCTGACTGTTTCTTCATGACCTTCCTCAATTCTTCTCTTATTTTCTCCTTCGAGACGGTTCATTTTATCGAGTACTTCCTTGCGGACTCCAGAAACATTTTCGTTGGTCTTCTCTAGCTTCTCCAACGTTTCCTCTAATTTGTCATTGATTTCCGTAACCTGCTGTTTTGCTTCTTCTCGGTACTCCATTAATTGGTGTGCCATCTGTAGCTTCATTTCTTCTTTATTTTTCTCGTGGTCCTCCTTCAGCTGTTCCCTCAATTCTTCCTTCAAATCTTCATTTCTTTGCTGAATTTCCTCCAGTAATCGTTGTTGTAGTGTTTCATTATTTTGGTTGACTGTTTTCCTCAATTCTTCCTTAGTACTCACTATTTTTTCATTGATCTGTTTCAAATTGTCACTGGTTTCTTTCTTCATGCCGTCGAATTTATTGTTCATCTCCTTCAAACTCTCCTCATTCTTGTCGAATTTATTGTTCATCTCCTTCAAACTCTCCTCATTCTTGTCTAATTTTCCATTAATCAACTCCCATAATTTTTGTAAATCCATTCCTCCTCTGGCTTCCTCCCTATCTCCAGCCTGTGTTTCCATTTCTTCGTCTTGGCTTGGTTCTGTTGTGGTTATTACTGTCTCCACTTCTTCAATCGGTGTTCCTTCCTCTTCTTCCCCTCTGTTTTCTTCCATCTCCTTCTCCTTTGCCAATTTTTTCGACAATCCTCTGGTGTGCATATTGTAACCTTTCGTAATCGCCGCTAGAATTTCGTATTTCTCTCTCTTCTAGCTCCACCGGTTGGTCGCCAATTTGTAATGTAGACGTGTGTACGGCTACCGTTTTACTCTGCAAAATGTGAATAATGTACAATTTGTGTGTGATGGGTGTAACGTGTCTTCTCTATCCGTAGTTCAAATGCGTGCAACTTCCGCAGATTTCGTCCGTTGCGAACGTACGAATAACCAGGTCTTGATGTTCTTACCTGATGTTCACTAGGGGTATGAAAATCCCGGTGGCGCCAAATTGTTTTCTTAAAACAATTAAAATAAAGTTCAAAGGTGTATGACCAGCGCAGCTCAGGCGGTTTGAATAATTCAAATATTTCCGCCAGCTAGGCCCACTGGAGCGCACAGCAGTTCGATGCGTGGGCTGTGTAAATCGTTAGTCGACTGCTAAAACGTACATAAAGTATTGTGCACCTCCTAATGAAATTATAACACCGTGGTTACACTCAATACTTACACATTTTTTATTATTGATTGTTATTCATTTAATACAAATTATTCTAATACAAATGCTCCGGTTGTTTATATGAGACAATTACAGGGTTTGACAAATCGATATTTGAATTGATAACCAGACGTTTAATAATGGCGTCTGTTGTAAATAGTACATCAGTTATTAATGTTTGTTTGTCACAGGTTCTTGAGGTTACGTTAAAAGGATTACAAATGTTTAAAACAATAAAAATACACACCCTTACATCAAGTAAACTTAACTAACATATTGTGTAGGTATAATTTGTTTGGCGCAGTGTAGTAAAAGTGTTTACAAGTTATGGATCATTAACAACAGTTTATATTGGTTAGTTTATAAATTGTCAGTGACTTAGTATTCTTTTTAATCTTTGAAAGTAATTAATTTCAGTTCAGTGAGATTTCGACCTTTAGTGAGAAATAATTAACGTGAGCTTATTTATATATTTTGGGTAATTTAATAGGTACTTATCACTTCCGTAGTTATGGCGAATTCATACGATCTGTTATTCATGGGTTATACTACAATCTTCTTTAATTTGCTTGGTTCAGGACATCAGGCATCTTTTCCAGTTTAATTGGTAGTAATTTATTTTCTTTTTTCGTTAATTTGGCCTCAACTTCAATAATATGGTTCCAGTCCTTGTTTTATGTCTTGGTATATACTTAGTAGTAACTTCTTCTGATATTTTCTATGTTTTAATTGACAATTTTGGTCACTCAAAAATTAGCGTCTATACCATTAAAGCGTCATGCATTCAGTAAAAAAATCTAACGGTATTTTTTCTTGTTACTCCACAGTTTCCATGGTAACGTAATTATTCTCCCTGGTCGATCTCAAAATAAACACATTGTTATCAAACTTTGAATTTTTTGTTTAATTTGAATACATATTTTATAATGGCTATATTTACTTGGGGATAATTTCAATGGTTGTAATCTTTACATAGATGTTCCTATTTTCTTTCAAAGATTAGTTTGATATCTTACAAGATTGGTCTAAGCCATGTATTAATGTTTTAGTCCAAAATTGATAATACTATGTTAATACATAATTTACTTATTTCTAAGTTTTAATATAATTCTGCCATGTTCCCTTTCGTTACACATAATTATTATATTTTGCCTATTATTTCTTATAAAGGTATTGCTATTATTTTCTTTATAAATTCCTTACTTCCTTAAAACATACTAACATATTACTGTAAAACTATTTCTTCTGGTATTTATTGCCTTAAACATTAAACCAATAACTTCTTTCTTTAAATTAACAAATGAACAAATTTGGTGAGTGTTATACCTACACCATCTCTTTTATAACAGTAATCACCCTGGTGATTTTTATACTGAGATAATATTTTTTCTGTTTTTTACATTCACAATTATTCTGTGTCTTTCAGTCTAATATACTTAACTTAATTGCTCATTTAATATGTGCTTATGTTTTGGGTTTGTCACACTTGTTTAACTCTTTTTTCTTAAGATTATATGCTGTTTATTTTATTACACTTATCACTTCACTGTTCATCTTTGTCACTCCCTACCTATCTCTAATTACCCTTATATTTCTCACGATCTCACTATTATTACAAAGTTTTTGTATCTAATGAGTTCATGTCTCTTTTGTTAACTTCAGACTGTCACATATCATTTTATAATATTCAAACAACATGGTATTGTAAATACATCTTTCAAATAAAACATAACTTTGTATACATTGTCATTAAAGTGATAAAAATTGGTCTGAAATGTCATAATTAGTAATAATAACAACAATTTAATAATGTTAAAATATATTGTGTTAATTGAAACATACTACATCTGTAGCAATAGCAATAATATTAGCGAATAAATAAACTCTCCAAAACCTTATACTTTCAAACACATAATGCTGAAATAACATACATACTGCTGAAATAATCCTAGTAAAAGTTCCAAAGTATATAGTAGGCTATACAATTTGTTCTCTGATTGAATCACGCACACATTTCTATTCCCTGTCTGTATGAGTGTAATTTTAAACATAACAGCTGACACATCACCTATAGATAAGGATATACATACAATCATATCTACACTTGGTTTTTTATGTATAACAATTGCTGAGATAGTGTCATTTACAAGTTACCACTAATAAAAATTTAAACATAAATTATTAATAATAATAAAAAATTATGTTCTTTTAAAACAATCTTATGAGTTAATTGTTATGGCCATGTAATTTTTTTTTCTTTTTTCTTCACTGTCTTCTTGTCTCGCTTTACTTTGGTTAATATCTGGCCAATCTCTGGGGTTGGGTCAATGTCAGTTGTCTGTCAGTCTAGTTCGTATTTTGTTGTTTTGTAACCACCTTTGGTTGTATTCTTCCTCCTTCACTATTGATTATATTTACTACTTTCATTCTCGTTATCATTTATCTATCAAAATATATTGTTTCTTGGCATTTTTTACATACTTATTAATATCAAATGTGATCAGGGTTTGGCAATGTTATAATATGTGTACAACGTTATCGGCAACAAAGAAGTACTACTACTCTCCAGCACTACAGCCCATGGTGAGCCTTGGCCTCCGCTACGACCCGTCTCCACTCATCTCTGTCCACTGCCTTCAGTCTCCAGTTCCTAATGCCCATCTTTCTTAGATCTTCTTCCACATCCTGCTGCCATCTTCTTCGAGGCCTTCCTCTTCTTCTTTTGCCCAGTATCGTTCCACTTAATATAGTTTTGGGCATCCTCGTAACATTCATACGGAATACGTGTCCCAGCCATCTAATTCTAGCTGATTTTATGTGTCTCACCAGGTCTTGTCCACCGATCAACTGATTTATTTCACCGTTATTTCGGATCCTATACATATTCCCTTCCTTCACCGGTCCAAATATCTGTCTCAAAATTCTTCTTTCAAAAATTCTTAGTGCACTTATATCCTTATTTACGAGAGTCCATGTCTTGGATGCATAAGTAACAACAGGTCTGATCAGTGTTTTGTATAACATCAATTTGGTTCTTGGAGTTAGAAGCTTTGATTTCAGCAATGATTGGTTTGCATAGTAGGCTCTATTGCCGGTTATGATTCTATTTACTATTTCACTGCTCAACAAAGAAGTAGTTTTTGTTAAAATTCCTTCCCGGGATATTTGGCCGTAGTCCAATGTTTTCTACAAAACCAGACGTTTCGGCAATGCCATCGACTTCCATCATCAGTGAAAATCGAGTGCGATAACGTGAGGTGGTATATGTTAGTGACCACAGTAATGTGGTTAAGGCTGAAGCAGTAAGTAGAAAGAAGCAGTTTCTATGGTAATATTTCATTTCGAAAATGATTTTAAATATAAATCTTAGAATATGGAAGTCATGTATGGTTCTCCATACCGATATTTTCCATTACTTGTTGAAAATTGTTGATTACTTATGGTGCAGACTGACGATAGGTCGCCGAGTTTAATTGTGGCTCTCAGTTGCCTTTAAGTTGGAAACCACTTCTGTACATCATTAAACAGCTGTTACATTGACAGCAGAATGATGATGACATGGTGGGGTGTGTTGTGATGACATTGAAGGTAGATGAGTTGTAGGAATCAGCATCAACGTGGACTAAGAAAAGGCAATCTCATCTTACTAAGAGTTCAATCTGATTTGTATATAGAGACAGTATCAATAATAAAGAACACATTATTACATCAATTTCTTCCAACTGTTGTCCTTTTGCTGAGCCAGTATTACACCATCATGTACTCTTTTCTTTATCAGACACATGCATTTAAAAGTACTTCTACATGTAATAATAGAAAGGTAAATGTGAGATATAAAGCAGTTTAAAATTGATATTTTCTTCATGTTTATCTAAAGACCAGGCCTGGTTATTCGAACTAAGAATTCTTGTTACTTCCCATTCTTTTATGTTCACTATACAAAGTGTGTACAAAAAGTATCTGATCTTATTTTTTCTATGGTAACTAATAATGATCTGACATACCACCAATGGGTACATGTAGAAAGGTCTTTCATGCATATATGTGACTTTTTTGTTTCCTCATAGTGCACTAGTCACATCAGTAACTGCCAGAAAGCCACACGGTGCAACACATGTTCATTGCATTTTCATTTTCTTTACAAAGATGAAACACTTGAAGCAGTGGTACTGCATCAAGTTCTGTCGGAAACTAGGGGATACTCAAGCAGAAACCATCCGAAAGATTCACCAGGCTTTCAGTGATGATGCAGTGGGGTTATGTAAATTAAACTGTGGTAGAGCCATTTCAAAGGTGGCCACTTGTCCATTGGCAGTGTTCCGGGAGACCATCAACAAACCAAAATGCTGCCATTACTGAAACATTAGTTGGGATCGGCATTAGTTCTGCAGACAGCATTCTGAATGAGGATTTGGGCATGCACAGAGTGGCTGCAAAATTTGTACATCAAGAGTACACACCAGAGGGCAAGATCATCAATAAGGAGTACTGCCGAGAAGTTCTCTATTGTGTTCATGATGCAGTTCAACAAAAGATACTAGAGCTGTATGACAGCACAAGAACTGGCAGTTGTATCATGAAATGCCCCAGCCCATTTGGCACACCTGATTCAGACTTTCCTGACTAAGCATGGCGTTCCGCAGGTTCGTCAGGCTCTCTACTCTGGGCATGGCTTGCTTTTGTTTCTGGACGTTTGTGAAGATGAAAAACAGCCAAAGTGGATCCCATTTGAGAATTGTGAGGAAATAATGCAAAACGTGATGGCACAGCTGTTTGCTACCCTAAAAGAAGCCTTTCAGTATTGCTTTCAGCAATGGAAGGACTGCTGGACTAACTGTGTGGAAAGGGATTAGGTATAATAATCAATACCTTACTTTGAAGGGGATTAGGTAATCAATCAGATATTGAATCTTTTTTCCCCTTTGTACAAAAGGTCGGATAATTTTTGTACAGACCTCATATGTTCCAGCTTACTTCATTATCAGTTAGTGTATTTAATAAATTTTCTCTTTGACCAATGCCTCCCACTATATTTCCCAACAAATTTTTGTCAGAACTGTCCAGAATAAATCCACTATATCTAAAAACATGGTCTACAATATTTCCACATTTCTATTATTTTATTTCTGAACTTGAACATCTTTCTTAATTATTAAAACATTTAATCAAAGTGAGTCCTCAGTTTTGACTCAACCATTTGGCATTTGTCTCTGTGTATTTATCTGTCTATTTGGGGTGTGTCCCAAAATAACTTTGAACGGGTGAACTGATTTTCATAAAACTTTGCACACGTGTCCGTATTTTCACTCTGCTGAGCCCTCTTGTTTTTTAGATCGACCTCGCCACAAATAGGAGACAGGAGGTAAAAATGTGAGGGGATCCAAATTTTGAAAAATTGCTAAAATCCGTGTGCGGTACCCAATTAAAAGATCTTTGAACTAAAATATAAATTTAGTGTTCATTTGAAACATTTTTAAATTAGGGCCAAAAAGTAGGTGAACTGCGAAAATTCATGTGATATACCAATAAAATTTAAAGGAATTTTAACTGTCTGAACTGATTGTTAAATTTTGGAAAATTTAAAACTTTTGACCCTAAAAGTGGGGCAAAAGTTTGATATATTCCATGTGGGATATCAAATTTAAGAGAATTTCAATCATAATCTGAAATAGTGTACAGTTTTAGAAATTTAAAAATTTCTTGGACCCCAGGTCTCAAAAAGTGGGATCAAAAATTGTAAAAATCCAGCTGGTGTCAGACTAAAAGAAATTTAAACAGACATTCAATTGTTTCCAATTTTTAGCATTTATTGCATGATTGCCTTACAATGGTTACTTTATTAAACAGAAAATAGTAATATAATAAGAATATTTTGTAATTTTTCTGACAGTTCGAAAATTATCAAATATCAAAATTTATCCAATAATAAATGTACTTCCTTCAAAAATAATGAGTGATTTCAGTAGCTCAGGGAGCAAACTAGTTACTTATCCTGTAGAGAAATATATTATTAGTATTCAATCTCTAAATTTTAATAGTATACTTTCTTTAAGGCAAGTTTGGTGTTTGTATTTTTATTTTAGTCTAAGATGGTAGCTGTTAGCAACTGAACCACAAACAAGTACTTGAATATTAAAATGAGCTTCAAGTACATGTTGCTACCAGATTACAATTTGTACTACATGGTCAGTTTCCTCCTTCATTTGTAATAATCTGCTTTCATCATCATCAGCCGTAGCTCTACAACCCTTGGTGGGTCTTAGCCTGCTCCTAGAGTCGATTCCATTCCTCCCTATTTGCATACCCTGGCTTTCCAGTTTCTTATGTTCAGCTTTCCAAGGTCCTCCTCTGTCTGGTCTTTGAATCTACTTTGGGGTCTTCCCCTTTTTCTACTATCCATTGGTTTCTGGTAGAAAATATGTTTCTTAGGCTGTCCTTCCTTCATTCTCTCTATGTGTCTAACCCACCTTAGCCTGTATATTTTGATTATCCTGACAATGTCTGGCTCTTTGTAAAGATGGTACAGTTCATAATAATGGTTCCTGCGCCATATTCCATTTTCTTGTACTTCTCTAAATATTGTTCTTAGAATCTGTCTTTCACAGCAACCTAGAAGTGTCGCTATTTTTTTGTCATTGTCCAGGCTTCTGAAGCATACGTCAGCACTGGCCTGATAAGTGTTTTGTATATTTTGCATTTTGTGCTTCTTGAGATGAAGCTAGATCTCAGGTGCTTTTTTAATCCATAATATGCTTTATTTGCGAGATATATTCTTCTTATTTCAGTGTTGATGTCGTTAGTGCTGTTTATCTGGGAGCCAAGATATATGAACTCTTTTACTGTGTCTGTATTTTTTGTGCCTATTTCAAGGTTTTGAAGGGTTGGCTTTAATGGTAGTTTGTTGGCAGCATACTTATATTTTGTTTTCTCCAAGTTTATCTGCAGTCCAATTTTACTTGAGGCTTCCTCTAATGCTGTAAAGGCACTAATGAGATCTTGTTTTGTTTTGGCAATTAGATCAATATTGTCTGCATATGCTAAAAGTTGTAGACCTATACTTTTGTTTAGGATCGTACCTCTTGTGTTTATTTGGGAGTCTCTTACCACTTTTTCTAGTGCTAGATTAAATAACAAGCATGACAGACTATCTCCTTGTCAGAATCCAGTCCAAGCTGTGAATAAACCTGTCACAGCTCTCTGCACTTTAACTTTACATTCTACTTTCAAGAGAGATTCTTGGATTAATTTAATTAAGTATGTTGGTATCCTAAATTCCTTCAGTGCTTTGTACAGTGCCATCTGGTCCAATAATCTACTTTAGCATCGCATAATAATTATTGTTTAAATAGTACCAGTTTAGTCATGTAACGTTTAATACAGCGTCTCCATCTATATCAAGGAAGCCAAATGTCTGTGTAATTAGAACCCTCTTCATATATCTCTGTGTGATACTTTTTTTCAGGTCTATTCCAATGATTTGTATTTATTTCCACCATGTACAGCCACATTCTACCTTACAGAAGAGAATTCATTTTGCTACATATTGTGCAATGGTTAAAAATGTTATTATGACTAGTTTGTAAACAATTTGAAGTGGTTTGCACCCTGAGTTCTTACATACTTGTAAATTTATCTGTGTACCCATTATTTAATTTATGTAATATTCGGTTTGTGATTATTGCAACGATTTTTGTAACTCAGAGCTGAGTGTGATAATTGTATTTCAAGGTTACTTAAACTTACATTATCTGCTGTTTACCTTTCTGAAGTAAAACGCAAGTTATATTTAGCCAAACGTGCTAAAATTTAATGTGTAATGCAATGGTTCTCAACGGGCGTGCCATGTGAGATTCGCTAGGTGTACCATGAAACTTTTAGGAATTTGTGATACTGCTGATAAAAGTAATTAATATAATTTTACATAATATTTATTTTCAAAAAGAAACAAGTGAAAAATATTCAAGTGCTTTAACATTTATTTTACAGAGGATCCATTGGCTTATGCTTTATAATAAAACATTTTAGTTATTAATGAAAAAGTTGAGCTTGTCTTTTCTTACACAAAATTTCAATGCGTGGTAGAATATAGACAAACAAACACATACATTTCCTGTTCAACTGAATGAAGTGTTTCGCGTTTCTGGTTTTTATGTTTGTTAGTGGGGAAAAGCCCAGCTCGCTATGGGATTTAATGTAGGTGGTACTAATTGCTATTGGGCCTATTGGATACTCTTACTTCGCTTACTTCCAAAACCTGAGAAAGGGATATCACCATATTTCAGTTGAAGTGTTTGGTCTAATTGAGTGTCCAGTGATTTTCTCTTCTCTCTTCAGAGGAGGGTCGATGGTGTATTCTGAGCATAAGGATTGTGCACCAGACAACTTCGCGCTATTTATTCATTTGGAGGCCAATATTATTTTGTGTTGTGCAGTAGGATTTCAAAAATATTACTAGACGAAAATTTGTTACGGAACATAAATTATATTTTTTTAGCCACAAAACGAGTAATTGTTGCAAAACGAATAGTTGTCTTGATTATTCATCTCTTCTTTCACAGCTCTAACACTTATCTAAAAATGAAACTTTTTCTTGTGAACTTACTGTTTATTCTCTTCTCGTTGAACGCGTTTCGGCGTACGTATTCGCCTTCTTCAGCTTAGAGACAGACTGCCATCATTTAGTAACGGTTGTTGTGTGGAAGGTGTAGTGGGGGTGGTGCGTGGAGGAAGGGGATTGGCGCGGGGATTCAACTTTATGTTTGTTTTTTGTATAATTGTGTCAAAAAGTGTATGTGATTTATATTGTAATTGATCGTTAAGTATGTTGTTTGGTTGTGTTGTGTGGTGTTTATATATTTCGTATTGTTCAGTTGTGTTGAGTTTTCGACCTTTGGGTAAGTAATGTAAAATTTCAAGATTAGTGTCTATGTTGGTGTACCTGTGGTTTTCTGTGTGTATGTGTGTGGCAAATGCGGAGTGTATATTGTTGTTGGTTAAAGCTTTTAAGTGTTCAGAATAACGGGATGAAAAAGATCTTCCCGTCTGGTCTATGTAGAAACTATTGCAGTCCATCAAAAATCACAATAGACACATACGCGACATAATCATAGACGCAGAAACAGCTGTACAAAACACGCACTTTAACGACCAGGACCCGATACGTCACGACATAAAACGAAAGCTCCAAAACACACATACAAAACCAAAAATACACAACAATGAAATAAAAACACTTAACAATGTAAAACACAAGTTACTTGAACTCAACATAACAATCCTCAAAGCTGACAAAGGTAACATAAGCGTCATAATGAACAAACATCAATTAAACACTGAAATCGAAAATTTCTTCAACGAAAATAATATAACGGAAATAAATAAAGACCCCACACTAAAATTTCATAAACAGATTAACAAATTTATAAACAACACAAAACATATAATCAAACCAGAAAGCGCCAAATAGTTTAGGGGGGTTAGGTTTTATTTGTTTAAGGTATTTGGCGCTTTCTGGTTTGATTATATGTTTTGTGTTGTTTATAAATTTGTTAATCTGTTTATGAAATTTTAGTGTGGGGTCTTTATTTATTTCCGTTATATTATTTTCGTTGAAGAAATTTTCGATTTCAGTGTTTAATTGATGTTTGTCCATTATGACGCTTATGTTACCTTTGTCAGCTTTTAGGATTGTTATGTTGTGTTCAAGTAACTTGTGTTTTACATTGTTAAGTGTTTTTATTTCATTGTTGTGTATTTTTGGTTTTGTATGTGTGTTTTGGAGCTTTCGTTTTATGTCGTGACGTATCGGGTCCTGGTCGTTAAAGTGCGTGTTTTGTACAGCTGTTTCTGCGTCTATGATTATGTCGCGTATGTGTCTATTGTGATTTTTGATGGACTGCAATAGTTTCTACATAGACCAGACGGGAAGATCTTTTTCATCCTGTTATTCTGAACACTTAAAACCTTTAACCAACAACAATATACACTCCGCATTTGCCACACACATACACAAAGAAAACCACAGTTACACCAACATAGACACTAATCTTGAAATTTTACATTACTTACCCAAAGGTCGAAAACTCAACACAACTGAACAATACGAAATATATAAACACCACACAACACAACCAAACAACATACTTAACGATCAATTACAATATAAATCACATACACTTTTTGACACAATTATATAAAAAACAAACATAAAGTTGAATCCCCGCGCCAAACCCCTTCCACCACGCACCCCCCCACTACACCTTCCACACAACAACCGTTACTAAATGATGGCAGTCTGTCTCTAAGCTGAAGAAGGCGAATACGTACGCCGAAACGCGTTCGATGAGAAGAGAATAAACAGTAAGTTCACAAGAAAAAGTTTCATTTTTAGACAAAACGAATATTACCGAAAAAACTAGTTCTGCCACAAAAAAGTGACGCCTGTAGTAATAGGCAAGGTACCCAGTCTTCCTTTCGAGTTCGATGGCTTTCCAGTGGTTTGTTCACACAACGTGGACCTACGTAGACGCTAGTCTATATTAGGAAAACGAGTACAAGTGGGAAAACGAGTTCTACCATGCCTGGCTATAGTAAAGAACGCCATGGTTCTACCGAATAAAACGAATTCTGACACACAACTGTGAAATGTATAGTCATCGCTTTACTTCGAGTTGGATTTTTCGTGGTTTTAGCAAATGAAAATTTACATTACGCACGTATTGGTTTCCATGTTAACCTAACATCAACTTTTGGCATCACAGGGACTCGCCTGTGATATATTACTACGGTATTACAGATATTTTCCATTAAAACAATGACAAACAAAACCAATTCCAATTGCAAGCTATTTTGCAACATACGAAATAAAAATTGTATAATTCTTTCACATACATAAAATTGTATGCGATATTCACTACATATCGAAGCCAAAAAAATCGCATAATCGAAATATCGAAAAAGCCTGTGGGTACGCATAAAGGTACAGTACCATAAAGTTGGCTAGACTGTAATAATATTTGAAATTTGAAGAGGTTATGGAGAGTTATGGTTGATTAGTGATCAGGGGTGAGCACGTGTGCATGTGATTGAAGTTGAAGTTTGTAAACGAGGTAACGGGTTTTCACTATGAAGTTTTGTGGACTTAAAATGTGTAATATAGTATAGTGAAGTTTTGTATAAATGATGTGCTAAGACGAGGTAATAAACGCAGTTACTTCGGTAAGTTTATTTAAAATGTTTTTAACACTTTCGCCACCAAACCTGTGAAGAGTTAGAGTTACTGTAATTTCCCTCCGGCCCAGATATGTTTACTTATATATGTTATAACAGCTGATTTTGTTGACAGCACAGTATTGCTAACTTAACTCAAGAGCATATTTCTTTCACTCTGGCCCAGAAGAATATGAAACTCTATCTACATGGATCCTTAAATTCGTAGTGACCGTCAATCAATGAATTTTTTTCGGTGAAAGGTTTGTGAGGTTCGGTCAAAAAATAACTCAAATTTTAAATTATTTGTGTCGACGTTTCGACATTGTTTATTGGGTATGTGAGTGTGTGCGCGTGCGCATATGTGTATCCTTGTATATGTGAAGGAGTTGAGACAGTTTGTTTTACATCATCAAATGTTTTCTTTAAAGACACGAGAAATTTATATCCCAGAACGGTAAATATTAACCCACAGAACTTAATTTATACAATATTACAATTTCAATTACTCATAATGTAATGGTATTTGTAATTAATTATAAAAGCAGTAATCAACAATTAAATATTTGAATTGGTACAGAAAACGTTTATATATAACGTTTATAGGGATTATAGGGATGTTCAATTATGTTTTTATCATGTTTCACTCACTACTGGTATTAAAAACACTGTCATTCATTTAGAGAACTCTAAATGACACAGTAACTGTTTCACACACACAATAACTGAATCAGAATTGGTTTTTTCTCCTTCACTGTCCAATACTTCACTGACTTCATCTTTATTTGCAAGATATTTGTCACAGTTACTACAAGTATCATTTCTAGGGTATACAGATTAGGGTAAAATGTGTAGCGTACGATACATTTTGGAGATTTTATTCTTTGTACAGTTTTTGTTTTGATTGTAGTATATTTCAACGATGACACCTTGAAAAATTCCTATTTATGCCAATGAATGAAGTGTCTTTAGTGGCTCAAAGTGGCATGAGAAAGCACAGTGAGGCAAAAGTGGGTTGCCTACTAACACCTGATCATAGAATGGACAAAATGTTTAATGTAAACAAAAATACAGAGTTTGTTTTAAACCAGAAACAGTGTCTATAATATGAATTCACAAAAGTGTCTGTAATATGAAACCACAAAGGTTTCTAACTGGGTCATTCCATGTCAAACCAACCAAAAAATAATTATTTTCAACCTGACCATTTTTAAATTTGATGAAACTTGCAGGATTTATTCTCTCTATAAATGAAAGTACAAAAATATTTTATTTTTTATTTTTATGTGACCCCATTTTTTTAGTTTTTAATTTTTAAAATTTTAAAAAAGTTCGTTTTTTTGGCTTGCAGAACAAGCTTTAATGCATCATAACTTTTGTTCTATAGATCCTACAGACTTGTTCTTGAGCTCATTTTTTAGCTCTTTTTAGTGGCTTTAATTTGATATATAACTTGTTTATAAAAAAAATGTTTTTTGAAAAAAGTAAAACTTTGTTTTTTTTTAATATGAAAGTGTTTTAAAAATGTTTAAAAAATATATGTTATTCTACTGTTTATTATCTACATTTCCTGAAAATTTTAAAGTGGGATCACTATGGGATCACAAGTTATGGACAAATATGTAAGATACTTAACTGTACCTTTCGTAACTAAATAGCGTTTAGGTAAAAAAACTAGTTTTGTTTAATTAAACCAAATGTATTATATAAACTAACGAAAACATACATGACTGAGCTTTTTTAAAGTGGCTATGGTTTTAAAACTGTCCGACTTGAGTAAGCCAATTAGTTTTTATTTCCTCTTTGAACAAGAATTTTTTTTTAACAAATCAATACCAAATTAATTTGGCTTTTTATATTTGTGTGTTTAATGTACTTGAGAGAATTTTTAGTAAGTTTTCAATCATATAATTTTTTTTTTAATTAAAAACTAAAACAATACACTTAAATAAGAATTTGTTTTTCTAAAGACATAAATATATTTAAACTAATATATATTTTTAAAATTTTAATTAACTAAATTAAAATTTTAAATAAATAAACTTTAATCATAAATAAACTGTGTATAACTAATAGGCCTAGATGGAATAATTTTCCAATTCCCAAATGAATTGAGTTTCACAGTAACTAGGCAGCAGCTATTTAGATGCGCAAGTCTCAACAGGCTTGGTTCCTGTCAGTACATGGTACACAGGTCAGCCAAGTCAGTCTGCTTGAATGCTCAGTTCACTTCAGGTGCTTTCCAATCGTAGTGATACAGTTTTAGTGAAGTAGCCAATCTTAGTGTTTTTAGTTTTATAAATTTAGGTGACTATCATTATTTTAGTGTTGCTATATTTTTAAAAAGTGGTTTAAAAATTTTTGTAGAATTTTGTTAGTGGTTTTTGTCATTGGAATTAATAAGGTAAAACTTTTTTAAAACCCTCTGAACATTTTCAAGCATTAAAATTTTTTAGGTCTAGCTATTAGGTATATTAGTTACTGCAACTAAATTCAAACTTAGAAGAAAACATGGAAGCGGCTAAAGCAACCACATCTAAAGGTAGTTTTCAAGTACCGGTATATTGTTGCAATCCACTCAAAAAATCAAACCATGATTATTTTAAAAAGAGTTTAAGACCTGTTAATGAAAATATTGTCAGCCATTCTAATACTATAAAGCTTGGGGATAGAATATGTGACAGTTGTCGCAAGGCAATACTTAAGTTGCCTAAACTGGATGAGGTAGAAGAATGGCAGTCTGACAGCTCAGAATATGAAGACAATGATAACAGTGTTGAAACAATAGAAATATCAACTCCACAGAAGGAAGAAGCTATTGATGCAGTAAACATAAGTTTAGTTGCAATTGATGAAACTCCAATAAAAAAAAAGCGTTTAACAGAGAAGAATTACCCTGAGGAAAAACTAAAAAAAGTATCTGAAGCTTTCAGAAGCAAACTTATGAGCCTTAGTCCATGCAGTCAGATTGAAGAAAAACCTGATATAGGTAGAGAAATGATAAATCAGCTTAAAGAAAAATTTCACAGTACTTCTGATAAAAGCTGAAAAATGCAAATTCTGACTACTTTACCTCAAAGTTGGACCTCGATCCAGATTGAAACTGAATTTGGTGTGTCTAACTTTATTGCAAGAAAAGTAAAAAAACTTGTAAAGGAAAAGGGTATAATGTCATCACCAGATCCATGCCCAGGAAAAACTCTAGATCTAGCAACCGCAGAGTTAGTAACAGAGTTTTATGAAAACGGTGAGGTTAGCCGTCAAATGCCCGGACTGAAAGACTTTGTATCAGTTGTAATGCTACACTTTCTTTGAAATCAATACACCATTTATTAATAAAATAATGTACTCTTTCTACACTCTTACCTTTGTAAGGTCCAGGGTCACTCACACGAACTCGAGGCCTATAAACGTGATTTAGGGTTATGTTTTATAAATGAACTTGACTCTCGTTGTAATTGTTAATCAACTCAATTTTTATTTAACCTTCTTTCATACTCTTTTTGAATTTACTGACTATTCATTTTTTCTCTCGAAAAATATTACTGTTTCTTTCAATTATTATTATTATTATTATTTTTTTAACACAAAAACAAGCATTTAGGCTATTCTAACATTGCTTCACTTATTCTAATGACTAATTAAATAATTCTTTCAAAGGCAACCCAGTATTTGCTCACTCATTCAAATTTAGAGCTCTTATTAGAAATTCATAATTATTTGTTTATATCATACGGTTACTGTGCTGATGTCGTCACTGCAGATCATGCGTTGCCCTCCTTACATTTTATCTCACTTTTTAGTCCGAAATTAGTTCTCCGAATTTAATTTTGACGCCACTGAATTGTAACTAAGTTCTCACATTTTTTATACCACTTTAAATTATAATTTAAGCCACATTTAAAGGTTTTAATGTATTTTCGGCTCGCGAGCCTTTTACGTTCAACCGGCCGGTTTGATTATTGTAAGACGACAGACGCTGAACACCACGGGTCCAAAATGGCCTTAAAAAGTTCTCTGGAACGGCAACTTGCTCCATGATTGGTTAAAAGGCGCCACGTGATCTCTCCTCCTTAGTCTCCTCTCTGAGCGCGAGTCTACCGTAAGCTGGCCGAGACCCAACCGACCTGGGGCTTGTTAATAAGTTCATGATTATTCATCTGTACGGGCACGCATGTCCGCACGCTTTCACATTCCAGAGCATCAGGAATCGGTGCCTGTTGACAAGCTTTCTGTACAAATGTGCAACTGGGCGTTCCCTATGGGAATGTCTACTGTTAAAAACTGAGGCCCCAAATGGGTAACGCACTTCTACCAATAACTCTTAATAAAGAAAACCCCTCAAATCTGTCCCGTTACAATACCCCCCCAATGAGAGGATTTCTACCGAAGCAGAAAAACTCTCATTGCTAACCCCAAGAGGATCAGTGAGGATTTGGCACCAACAACCCCCCCCTTTAATCCTATAACACATCATGGGTAATCTACCCCCCTGATTAGACAAACTATGGCTGCATCTGAATGATTCTACTGGACTTCTCTGTCCGAGATCCCAACACTGTAAAATCAGACAGAAACACACCACAGTATCACCTAACCTTGTAACATTTCAATAAAATTCCATAACTGGCCTTATTCCAAACCAGATCCTCAACCGATATATCTCCCCTTATCAATACTGGATTGCCTTTAGCAAAGTACTGGGTGCCTCCAGGTGGTCTAGTGGCTAACACGGGCGATTGATGCGATCGTGGTCCTGGGTTCAATTCCCGGCGGAGGCTCCATACGGCATGCACTCAGCGTCGTGAGGCAAACTGAGTAGACGCTGAGATAACAGCGCCGCCTCCTGGCCGTGAATACCGCAACTAGCGGCTGGTGGCGCGTAGTACTAGCCATACACCGTCACACTAACACAAAAGCCGCGCGGTACACCTTGGTCCTTAACGGACTGTGGAGCGGAGGTAAAAAAAGTACTGGGTGCGTACATATGTGCCTTACTATATTACACAGAATACATATTAGCTCAATTAAACGTTTCTTACAGTATCAAACCCTAACCTCAAAACAAGTATGTAACCCCTCTTTCCCTTTTGCTGTATATATAAAAAAAAAAATATTTATTTTTTTTATATTATTTTTTTTTTTGAAAGAGAAGCCACAAGTTATTTAGAACTAGGCCGGAGCCTAGAGAAGCCAAAAATGCGCTGGGTCCAGTATGACAGGACTTGCAATGAAACTCGGCTGTAATTTAACAATAACAACTTTTATTTTACCCCCATAATTCGTTACATATAATATGCTGCAAATCACATAAATATCACATGGCAAGGGCAATAGCCCTCAAAATACATAATAAACAAATAATTTTCATATCCTTAATCGTGTCCAGACAATAGCTTCCTATCCCTATAAACATATATATACATATCAGGTAACATTCTGTAATTATGTAACTTCCCCCCCCTTTTTGTTACTAACACTTAACATTGACAACACGTACAGAAACATAAAGACACATACACTCATAATTATATACACATATTATAAACACCTAATACCCTTGGAATACGCATGCTCAACAGGCAGTGTTTCTACAAAGCCCCAAAACCGGCAATCATAAATGTTCGCCCTTCAGTCACCGTCATTCATCAATTCCCATTAATTTAAATAATTAAGAAAAACCCCCGAAAGGATGATAATCACTCATAAACCATAAGAGAGACCGGACCGCCCATATGCATAGATAGCATCTGAAAATTGACCCATTATGAGCATATGAAAATCTTTAAGTTCCTTAGACACCATATAAAATGGAAAACCTTCATCAACTAATTTTAAGCAATTGTTATGCTTATAAAATGTTAATTTTGTTTTACAAATCCAGATGGATGCATGTATCAGTATATGCTTTTACAAGGTCAAAAATTAATCAGTATATGCTTTCACAAGGTCAAAAATTAATCAGTATATGCCCACAAAAATATAAAATTTCTGTTAAAGCCAGATGGCTGTGTATAAATGAGTTTATAATAACCGACTGTTGTATCCTAGCAGATGTGGGAGCGCGCCAGCATGTACTCGACCATATGTGACAGGAATCAAACCTGCCTTAAACTGAATGAACATGTGCCTGACAAAAACTATGTCCCCTTTTATCCCCCCGAAAACAGCAAAAAAAAAAGAAAACGAAACCCCCCCAGCCCTTACATGTTAAACCAAAATGAAATTAAAATATAAACCCCGTTCTGAACCAGCCGGAACAGAACCCCTAACATGTGACATAAATTTTGTAGTAAGCATAGTAATGACTATTGGCTATATATGAAAATATTTAAGTGTAAAAAATCTCTAGCACGCTCCCCCAGTGCAGCACACAATTACAAACATCGTACTTAGTTTTATGAAGTTAAATTATTAAAGTCACATGATGTTCAGAATGAATGTTCAGCTGACACACCCCAGAGCAGACTGTCCGCGTGGGCACATGGTTTCAAAAGAAATTTAAATTGTAAATCAGGAGCACGGCAGGCCCGGCCAACGAAAAATAAAAGAGTTCATATCACCTTAGTCATGAGGATGTGCTTCATCTTGAGTGTGTTCAGACTCCCTCCTCCGAACAGGTGTGTGTATGATGGTTCATGGCTGATGAGGATGTCGTTATATCAGCATCGACCAGCATCTCCAGCTTAGACGAGGACCCGGGAAGTCTCGTAAATTTAGCCTGCCATAGGAGTAGAAGAAACAACTACATAGTACTGTCTGCTCAGATCCAGGGAGTCGGTTGCTTTCCTGGTGACTGCAGCTGTGTGACTAACTCTGCACTCACAGCGCAAGCCACTGAAAATTACACCGCCAGACGGCGCAGTCGTTCACCAGTGCCGTCCGAATCGTTGCGCTCACCGACATTTGTGTTCGCGTAATATTAAATACAATTTTAGAAAACCTTCGACCGCCGGGTTAGGCAAACACCGGCACACCCCCCACCCCGAAAGGGCAACCCGGTTGCCCCACACTTAAACTCGGGAGAGTACCCTGCAGTGTACCCCCTTCCCAAAACCAGCTAGTGGACATCGTGATTATGGCGGCCCAGCAGCACTTGCTCTCAGGAGAACAGAAGCTCAGAAGGGAAAACGAAAGAAGACGTGTAGTGTGTAAGTGTGTGGGTGCTGCACGCTGACCTGATCAGGGCCAGCCCACAGCTAAGAGGGACAGAGAAGAAAGACGAAAGAAAAGTTCGGGAGCTCCCTGAGTTCCGACCTCCTGAGGCTTGTCCACCCCAGCCAGATCACGACTGCCACCTTAACAGGGCCATCTGCCCTATATGCCTATGGGGGGGAATTCTCTAATACGATACCCCCCCATTCCCCCATTCTAAACAATACCATCACGGCATGGGGCAAGGGAAAAGAGGAGATGATGGCCTCCACGATGTAATGGTCCCCACTCGGGACCGGACGGCAAGCCATGCCACCTGTGACTCTGACACCCATCCCACGTACAAAGAAGTTTAACATGTGTGCTCCAAGGGCCTGCCCAAAACTTACCGCGTAGATGAAGTGCACGACCGACCTCACCCACGCGGCAAGTTTCGCTCCTCTCTCTAACTCCATTTTTTTGTTTTTTTTGGTTTTCTAATTTTTTTGAGTGTTTTTTTTTGTTTTTCCAAGGGGAAGGTTAGGAACCTCGGAAAGTGGAAGGTCAAGGATCATTGAAAGGTCATGAGCAGGGACTAAAGGTAAGGACATGGCTCCCTCCGGACATAAGGACAATTGGAGAAAGCCAAGGCTCGCGCAGGCAGGGGCGCATCCCTGAAGTAGACGAACCCCACTGGGACTGTGGGAAACATCTACCCGCTACCCTATCATTCTCGATAACGCCCCTGGAGCACACCCCTTTTAAAATGACAACATCCCTACTCACACAGATTCCGCCACCATCCCCCCCTGTCAGCCCGCTTACCCTCTTCTACACAGTTTCAATTTTGAAATATGCGTAGTAATCTCTTTAGGATTACTACCCGGCTCTTCCAACTGAGCCGTCACTGGCGACGCGAACACCAGGATACGATATGGCCCCGACCAACGATAACATAACTTAGCGGCTCTTTTGTCGGCAGCTGAGCTGATCGGGTGGCTTTGGCAGTAGACCAAATCTCCTACTTTAAAGGGATTTGGAATTCGCCCCTGATTGTACCGACTACGGACGCGCTCGTGCGCTCAGCAAATTCCTCCGAGCCTCCTTCCATCTCTCCGCAGTTCCGTTATCTGGCTCCCGTGGCAGAAGATCATCAATATTCCACAAGTTAGTCAACGGGAGTGCGGGCGAGAATCCAAACATGATCTCAAAGGGCACGGCCTTATGACTGTCATGCAGGGCCGTGTTGAAAGCTAGCTGCAACCACTTCAGATTCTGGTCCCAGGTTGTCTGTTGCTCCGCATGATAAGCAATGCGTGCGGACCTGAGATTCCTATTGAATCTCTCCGCATGGGACGGCTGTGGGTAATACGGGGAAGTGGTTACATGTCTGATTCCGCTGGCGAAACACATCCTCCGGAACTCGCTCGAAACGAACTGGGGACCATTGTCGGAGACAATGATGGTCGGAAGACCGAAATGCTGAAAAATGTGGTTCTGAAGCGCGCTTATGGTCAAACGAGCTGTTGCCTGCCGTAAGGGCAGTAGCCAGGCAAACTTCGAAAAAGCATCCACGCAATCAAGCAGGTAAGAATTACCTGACTTGCTACGCGGGAGCGGTCCCACGTAGTCTATGAATAGCTTCTCCATCGGTCTGCTTGCCTCGTCCGATGACAACAACCCTAACTTTGTGTTCTGGGCAGGCTTGCTCAAGCCACACAGATGACAACTCTTAACCCTGGTTGCGATGTCCCTATCCATGCCCTTCCAGATGAAGTGTTTCCTAATACTGGAAATGGTCTGCGAAATTCCCTTGTGGCCTCCTACTGGCGAATTGTGATAATAGCTGAAGACCATGGGCACTAACTTGCTAGGCAGCACGATCTTAGGGGCACGTCCCTTTCTTTCTCGACAACACAGGACGCCCTTGGACAAGAAGTAAGGGGCCTGCACGTTACCCTCCTTTATATTCTGGATGATAGGACCCAGCTCTTCATCGTTCAACTGATGGGGTAACACATCAGTGAAGGCTAACGGAAAGTCTAGCAGAACAGAACAGGGTTGCTCAGATTGGACTTCACTGGGTTGGGAAAACATGCGTGACAAAGCATCTGCAACTACATTTTGAGTTCCCCTAATGTGTTGCACTTTGAACTTGAAGGATGAGATCTTGACCACCCATCTACCAATTTTACCCAGTTGCCGGGGATGAGCAAGAAGCCAAGAGAGAGCCTGATTGTCGGTCTCGAGCAGGAACTCAGCGTGTTCCAGAAAACGCCTGAACTTATCTAGAACGTGCACAACAGCTAAACACTCTAGCTCATACACGGAAGACTTTTGCTCTTGCTGGGTCAATGTTCGGGAAATGAAAGCCACAGGCTGCCTAGCACCATCAATGACTTGGGACATAACCGCCCCGAGCGGAATCGAACTCGCATCCGTCTGGAGTATGAACGGCTTCGAGAAGTCTGGCATTCTCAGTACTGGAGGGGAAATGATGGCTTCCTTCAGTGTCTCGAAAGCCTTCTGTTGTTTTTCCCCCCATACAAATTTGGCACCCTTTTTCCGGAGTTCATTCAGAGGTGCCGCAATCTCCGCCGCATTTGGAATAAAACGCCGATAGAAATTGACCATCCCCACAAATCTCGCGATGCCTTTGGCATCCTTTGGTGGGGGAAAGTCCCTGATTCCCTGTGTTCGCTCAGGATCCACAGTGACACCTCTATGGGAAATCAGGTGGCCCAGAAAGGAAATTTGTCTCTGGGCAAACTTAACCTTTTCGGGATTGACAGTGAGGTCAGCACCCATCAACCTGCACATCACCTCTTCGAGATGACCCAAATGCTCCTCGTACCCCTTGCTGTACACCAGCAGGTCGTCAAGATAATTGAAGACATACTTGAACTTGACATCGTGAAAGACCGTGTCAAGTAAACGGGTGAGAGTTTGGGCCCCTACCGCTAGGCCCATGTGAACCCTAGTGTACTGATAGAGGTTCCACGGAACACAGAATGTCGTGTAGGGCCTACTTTCTTTCGTCAACGGAATCTGGTGATATGCAGAGTTGAGGTCAATGATGGTAAAATACGTCGCCTCACTGAACCAATCAAACGCGGAATGAAGGTCAGGAAGTGGGACCGAATCTACCTCAATGTTAGCGTTGAGCTTGCGGTAGTCGATGACCATCCTATGCTTATCTCCAGGCTTGGGCACTAGGAACGCTGGACTGGCATAACTGGACTGAGAAGGTTCAATCACCCCTTGATCTAATAACTCTTGAACCTTCTCCCTTAAGATGCTCATCTTCGGAGGGGCAAATTTATAAGGGTAGGAGCGCACCACCTTGGAGTCCGTTAGGCGGATCTTATACTCCAAGAGATGTGTGAGCCCAAGGGCCGGAGTTAATACAGTGGGGAAACTCACACAACTGATCTAATGCGGACCGCTGGGACTGGGAGAGGTGGTCTCTAGATGTGTCGGGGCACTTAACCTCTTGGATATCTTGCCTGGTCCCCTGATATCCAAGGAAAGGGATTACAACTCCCCGATTAAATTTAAAATAACATTGGTGCTCTTGGATGTCAATAACGAGACCACTTTTGCAGATGAAATCGGCACCAATAATGCATTCAACTCCCAGAGCAGGAGAAACCAGAAAGCTCCACACCCAAGAAAATCCCTCGATTTTAAACTTAAATGAAACTACCCGGGAAATGGGCAGAATTTCCTGGGATGCTGTCCAGCACACTACGGAAGACTGTTCTGACCTTTTAATTAAACCCTGTCGTTCAAGGTCCTCGCACACTTTGGATGAAATGATAGATCTTGCTGATCCGGAGTCAACTAATGCTCTGAGTTGACTCCTTTTCAACTCCAACAGCAAGAAGGGGCATACAGAAGTGGGCCTAGAGATGGTTTGGAGGACCTTGATGCCCAAAGACTTGGGACCTACAACTGGCCTGGAGGCGCGTACCTTCGAAGACCCGCGACATGTAGGAGAAGACCTCCGACATATCTTCTCCTTATTGACCCTTTCTGAATGACCGTGGGCGCCTTGGGGAGGGACGTTGGACTCGACCCAACCCCGGTACAACATCGCCTAATGTGGCCCAATCTACCACACCTAAAACAAGTCACATTAGGTGAACGACGGCGCCTCTCGATACAAGAATTTATAATTTCAATTTCGTCACCGCATGATAATGGAACAATTCGCCCTCCATGCGCCTCGTGTCTTACCTTATCATGGGCTACGTGCTCACGGGACTCGTCAATCCCCTGGACCGTTCTAGAAACCACACACAGCCGTTCGAGGTCCGCAAAACAACGTGGACGGTCCGCGAACACCAAACGGGATCTCTCTTGGGGCGTCACCCCTTCTAAAATAATTCGAACGATCTCTTCTCGGGCAACCCCAACCTCAAAATCCGGGCAATTTTACGGATATCTTGCACAAAGTCCCCCAACGCCTCTCCGTTGGCCTGTGCACGATAGAATCGATTATGTTTCAAATGCTCACGCTGCCGACGGGGTATGAAAGAGTCCAACACCTCCCCATGGAGAGAGTCGATACTGCCACCACGACGCAGAGTGTCGGTGACCAGCTCAGCCAATGAACCCCGGCAGTACGGATATATAACGGACAAGAGGACCTCATCGGACAGCCCCGGAAAATCCGCCAACTGCAGGACGATGTCCAGAAAAACCAACAACTTGCCCTCATCTTCTCCATCCACCACCGGAAGTCTCTGGAGAATGCCGGAAATAGGGTTGGGTAGTCTCTGGTAACCTACCCCCGCCAGAATCACACAATACACCAAACATAACAATCAAACATAATCACAAAAATTTAGGAAAAAACCCAAGTACTGTCCTTCCTTTGAGCGACCCCCGGGTTCTCTAGCGCTGCGGAGACCTGGCCTACTTCGGAACCATCTACTAACACCACAGAAGGAGACAAGCAACAACCAACAATACTGAACATACATAACATCAAACATCAATCCGACACACACGTCTCACCAACAAATAACTCACAGAAACCAACTAGTAATCAGAATTCATAATTCGGGAACTAGTAATCAAAAGTTAACAGGAATTAAGTCGGTGACGGTACCGACTTCCGATCGGGCCATACCGCATCCCGCTAATGTCACACGCTCAACTCCGACCTCGAATCAGCAACATTCTAGCACCCAGGCCACGCTTGAGACCCCCCGGCAGTTCAACCTATCAAATTTTCCGAACACATATACCCGCCCCAGTGGTGCGACCAGACTCACAAGTTATGACCTAAACTAGCCTACATGGGCATATACCTAAAAAACAATGTCATAACAATAGCATAGTATTTCCGAGTTTGCAAGCCCCGTCACACCCAAGGACCCAAAGGGTTCAATCCTAGAATGAACCATGCTCTGCTACCATTTGTAACCCCTCTTTCCCTTTTGCTGTATATATAAAAAAAAATATTTTTTTTTTGTATTTATATTTTTTGTTATATTATTTTTTTTTGAAAGAGAAGCCACAAGTTATTTAGAACTAGGCCGGAGCCTAGAGAAGCCAAAATTGTGCTGGGTCCAGTATGACGGGACTTGCAATGAAACTCGGCTGTAATTTAACAATAACAACTTTTATTTTGCCCCCATAATTCGTTACACATAATATGCTGCAAATCACATAAGTATCACATGGCAAGGGCAATAGCCCTCAAAATACATAATAAACAAATAATTTTCATATCCTTAATCGTGTCCAGACAATAGCTTCCTATCCCTATAAACATATATATACATATCAGGTAACATTCTGTAATTATGTAACTTCCCCCCCTTTTTGTTACTAACACTTAACATTGACAACACGTACAGAAACATAAAGACACATACACTCATAATCATATACACATATTATAAACACCTAATACCCTTGGAATACGCATGCTCAACAGGCAGTGTTTCTACAAAGCCCCAAAACCGGCAATCATAAATGTTCGCCCTTCAGTCACCGTCATTCATCAATTCCCATTAATTTAAATAATTAAGAAAAAACCCCGAAAGGATGATAATCACTCATAAACCATAAGAGAGACCGGACCGCCCATATGCATAGATAGCATCTGAAAATTGACCCATTATGAGCATATGAAAATCTTTAAGTTCCTTAGACACCATATAAAATGGAAAACCTTCATCACCTAATTTTAAGCAATTGTTATGCTTATAAAATGTTAATTATGTTTTACAAATCCAGATGGATACATGTATCAGTATATGCTTTTACAAGGTCAAAAATTAATCAGTATATGCTTTTACAAGTTCAAAAATTAATCAGTATATGCCCACAAAAATATAAAATTTCTGTTAAAGCCAGATGGCTGTGTATAAATGAGTTTATAATAACCGACTGTTGTATCCTAGCAGATGTGGGAGCGCGCCAGCATGTACTCGACCATATGTGACAGGAATCAAACCTCCCTTAAACTGAATGAACATGTGCCTGACAAAACTATGTCCCCTTTTATCCCCCCGAAAACAGCAAAAAAAAAAGAAAACGAAACCCCCCCCAGCCCTTACATGTTAAACCAAAATGAAATTAAAATATAAATCCCGTTCTGAACCAGCCGGAACAGAACCCCTAACATGTGACATAAATTTTGTAGTAAGCATAGTAATGACTATTGGCTATATATGAAAATATTTAAGTGTAAAAAATCTCTAGCACGCTCCCCCAGTGCAGCACACAATTACAAACATCGTACTTAGTTTTATGAAGTTAAATTATTAAAGTTACATGATGTTCAGAATGAATGTTCAGCTGACACACCCCAGAGCAGACTGTCCGCGTGGGCACATGGTTTCAAAAGAAATTTAAATTGTAAATCAGGAGCACGGCAGGCCCGGCCAACGAAAAATAAGAGTTCATATCACCTTAGTCATGAGCATGTGCTTCATCTTGAGTGTGTTCACCAGACTCCCTCCTCCGAACAGGTGTGTGTATGATGGTTCATGGCTGATGAGCATGTCGTTATATCAGCATCGACCAGCATCTCTGGCTTAGACGAGAACCCGGGAAGTCTCGTAAATTTAGCCTGCCATAGGAGTAGAAGAAACAACTACGTAGTACTGTCTGCTCGGATCCAGGGAGTCGGTTGCTTTCCTGGTGACTGCAGCTGTGTGACTAACTCTGCACTCACAGCGCAAGCCACTGCAAAATTATACCGCCAGACGGCGCAGTCGTTCACCAGTGCCGTCCGAATCGTTGCGCTCACCGACATTTGTGTTCGCGTAATATTAAATACAATTTTAGAAAACCTTCGACCGCCGGGTTAGGCAAACACCGGCACAAGTATACTCATTTTAAATCAATATGAACATCTCATCTTTACATATAAATACAATTCCTTTACTGTACTCCACTGTTAATTGTTTGTCTGGTAATATCATTTCAAAACAAAATAAATTTCATTCATTTATTTAAAGTTCATTCCCAAAGTTACTATTGTAACGTTACCAAATATGGTAGTTACATAAAATAAGCAAATATAACATCAAGTGACAGGAAAGCATGAAAGTATTTCTAGATAAATAAAACTATGTGAACAAAAAGTGTGTATCTACAGATATATTAGTGTAAAGTTCCGACTATAAAGAAGAAAGTGTAACATAGCAGCAGCATACACGAAATGAAGAAAGAAAATGACCATGAGCCAAAATAAAATGTTAGTAACCAGGCCCAATAGATTCCAACAGTGAGGGGAATCAACAAAATAACTACCAATAAATTCCAACAGTGAGGGGAATCAACCAAAATAACTACCAGTAAATCCCAACAGTGAGGGGAATCAACAAAAATAACTGTGCAAAATAAAAGGAAGAAACAACTCGAGAGCAACCACAATGATGGCAGACAAACCAATGTATTGACAAAAATGAATATTATGAAACAACGACTACTACAATGAAAACATTGAAGAAGACGTTCAAACCTAAAGAAGAAGGGAAGAAGAAGGACAAGGAAACATAACATGAAGAGAGAAGAAAATGGATATACCATACCAGGAATAATCATTCATCAAGTGTACTAGAGACGATACTAGTAACCAGTAGAATAGTGATTGTCAACTATGAAGAAACAGTGTGTAACATTTAAGAAACCACAAACAATTATAGTGAGTACTTAATATAAGTGTGAAAACCTGTGACCAGTTAACTAATTTTAACCTAATAAACCCCACAAACAATTCCAGTGATAAGGTTTATAGTGGAAGAAAATGTGTTACTTTCATAGTGGAAACATCAAGAATTAGATAGTCAGATATACACAGACAGTTAGTGTGACTAGTTTAATGAAGATTGTGATCCAAATAGATAATCATAAGACCACCAAAATAATGTAAAATAGGACAGTTATATTATTGTTCATAGAGCATGACAATAAAAACCTTTATAAATTTCAAAAGAAATGTAACTGAATGCCATGGCAAAACAGAATACAATACAAAGAAAGGCCAGAGAAAGAATAATAACAAACAAAGTAGTTTGTTAAATATCAAACAAATGTGACAGAAATTAGTTACAAACCATGACAAGAAAGATATTATCACTAGTTCAAGAATATTTGTATTATTGTTTAAGAACAAGTAGTGTAAACATGTGTATTAAAACAATTAAAATATTGTAATAGAATACCATACTGAAGTCATGTTAGTAGTAGCAAAATGCTGCATTAGAATATGTTGTACATTGTTACATAACCCCATAGGAAAGGCACCTATGAAACAAAAAATCATACATATTAGTCTAACCAAATAACCATCAACAATTGTATCAATCAAAGATTCATTATAAGTAATGATGCACCCTAGTAAACAGTGTATTATATTGAAATACACTACAAATAAAGTAGACCAAATATGATAGCACAAAGCTATAAGAAATGGAACCTAATATGCCAAATTAGTTAAACAAAATACAGTGTTAAAACATGTACCAAGATTAATGAAAGTATTACCAGTAGTTAGATGAACATCTGGTACTACTATGAGAACAGATTATAAGTATAATGACAATAGTTTTGTGACCAAAATATTGTAACTTAGCTGACTATGAATGCATAGCCAGAAGTGAGCAGAAGCAATGTAACCAACTAGTTAAGCAAGATACTTTATTAAAACTTGAACAAAGATTAATGAGAGTGTTACCAGTAGTAAGAGGAACACCTAACACTACTGTGAGAACAGACCATGACCATGAGAATAGTCATTTTATATATAAATTATTAAAAACTAAATGACCATGATGGTGGAATCAGAATGTAAACAAACAACAGGTAGCAAGTTATTTATGCAAAATGCAACATACAAACTTGTTTAAAAGTAGATAAAAATGTTATCAATGATCAGAAGAATGTCTGATACTACTTTGAGAATCTATGTCAAGTATAACAATAACAATTTAGTTATTGATCTATCAAAAATTAACTGACTACCATTCCATGACCTAATGTAAACAAACCCATTACTAGAAATTGAAGTGTTCCCAGATAGCTAAAAGCTGACAAATATATGAAATGAATTAGGTACTATAATTGTACACTAGTTGCATTTATAACATAATATACCTTATATAGAAAAACCATGAATAAAGTGACAATTTTAAGAAAAGAGATAGGAGGGTACTGAAACAATGCTAATAGTATATGAAACACAGCCCTATACATATACTGAAGTACAAATTCATGTAAATAGACGTTTATATTGTTGTAAGATTACAATATCAATGTTATTAGATAAGGAAAAATAGTTTTAAGGACAATTGTGAATAATCAAATATGGACGCTAAAGACGCCATGACCAGACATTGTTTGGGTAACAATTATTCCCAAATTTTGTATTAAACAAGTTGAGAAATAGACTCAGATCGTTTAATCAAAAGTGTTTTAGTGTAATTAGTTAAGTTTGGTGTAATAAACTTATTAAATATAAGATGCACCATAAAAATCAATAAAATCGTTATAGTGATTTAAATAATGGACGGATTATAATCTTGTTTGGACTTTAATTAAAGCGCAGGATGTCCGTGATTTATTGACACTAACCGTTTAACGATAAGACAAATATTAAGAAAGTTATTACGATTTTAAACTTTCTAATTAATTTTTGCACCAGTGCTGACGTCATATTAGCCTCAAACCCAAACGCAAAATTGGTAAAAAATTAAAAATTTTAATAAGCCAGAGTACTTTGGGTCGGAGAGTTCAAACATTTCAGCCAATCGAATGAATGGAAATCGGCAGACAAGCCGGAGACGTTCCGAAGGAGCGTCACAGTCATCTATCAATCATCAACTAGACAGGACGTGTCACTCTGCGAACCAGATATATGAAGAAGTTTATTTTTGAATTGTGCGCGACATGTAAACATCAGTAATCAACACACATTTAACCTATATACAACACAAGCATTCACGTGTGTACAGTGCGGAGTGAATAATATTTAAATAAGATCAGTGTACAATATCGATCGTATTTGCGAGTGTTGTGCGAAAAATAAACCAGGGAGTACAATCTTTGTTATTAATTAACAATAAAACAGAAATAAAAATTTCTGTAAATACTTATTGTTTATATACTACGCTAATCAATAATAGCGAAGTATAATAATGCTGATGGAATTTATCAGAATTGACTAAAGAATTATTTCACAATTTTCAACATGATAAATAAATATTTTAATTATTTTTAATAATTAAAAGAACCACGATTAATGTACTTATTACAAAATACGAGCATAGTAAATAGTCGCTCAATTGACTAACGTTGTTTTTTTGATTTTTTATTATTGAAGATAAAGATTTAATTTTTATGCGAAAGAATATTCTATGCTACTGATAGTTATGCATCAGAAATATTATAAACAATATGTGTATGTTTAGATTAAGAAGGAATTAACACTTAATAATATAATTAACTCTAATAACAATTCACGTTATGAGATAACCTTAAAATCATAACCACAATTTGCCACTTCTTTGTCATAAGTCTGTTCTCATATAAACCAAACTAGATGAAAACTATAACAAGAGTTTTTTTTATTAATAACTTTTTCTCTTGTAAATAAATAATTCCCACAGTGAATTATTAAAATATAATAAAACATTTTAGCAGTGCAAACCAACGCAGTCGTTTATTGTCAAAGCAACTACTGAATACTGTGTGCGAATTCCCGCGTACGATAATACCATAATTATCTATTACATGGTACCAATTTTCTATTTTATATTTGTTTGTTTGTTTTTTATTAATTGTTCATTTAATCTCATTATAAAACGCCACATCTTGTACCTGGCATCATGTTACTTAAAAGAACTACACGAAATTGGTAATTAACTGATGTAAGAGGACATAACCTCTCAAGAAAAAAACTATTGTATAACCAACAGGGTTACCAGCCTTGAGGCTAAGGAGAGTTTTATTTTAAATTCTGTTCATTGTAATTATTCTCAGTAAAATTATTAGTAACTGATTGTCAATTTTTAAAAGATTTTATAGCATTATTAACTGTTAATAAACCTCTACATTTTGTTACCAGTGGAAAATGAGCTTAATTTCAAACTTAAAATAATTCATTTATTCATAGCCAGTTCTACCAAAAGGTGGCGGAAGAATTCAAATATTTCTGATAACTCAGAACTTTATTTAGCTGTTATATTATTATTATTGTGCATGTTAGTCACGTTGGATATTCAAACAGAATATCTACTTGTATATGTAGCGTGTATGTTACAGCTAAGCAGTCACCTAACAGAACAACAATATCCACATATGGTAAGTGGGGGAGGTTACTAACGGAGTGCGAGAAATACTTTTAAATTAAAAGAGTTAACCATCGATACCCACATATTTATCAATCACAACCAGACTGATAATAATAATTATAATTTGAACATTTTATCATACAACATTATTGAGGATACTGGTGCGTATCTGCAAACAACACATACAATCAAACATATCTACACATCTATAAATATTACTTTATAGATTGGCGCCCAACGTGGGGCTCGACTTAATAAGACCCCACTATATCCACACATCCAGCATCAAGAACGTATACACATCTTGTATTGTTGTGTTACAACGTGGCGCCCAACGTCTGAGCGCGGATTAGGATAAAAACGTACAATAACCAATAATTTAATAACCCCAATCCGTCAAGAGACTGCAAGTACATTGCCAGCGACAAGATGTACAGGAGATATAGAAAGAGAAGGGAGAGAAATGGACTACTATAACCAGGAAGTGGACATGGATCTAGTATACAGAGCATTAAACATAGACGGTGAGAAAATACGCAGACAAATGGAAGAGGAGCAGAGACTAATACGAGAGGAATCAGACGAATTAAGACGCAAGATAGAAGCGGATTTTGCGAAATATGGCTGCGGGGGTTTTACCCAACCAGAAAGGAGGAACCGGGATAATAGATGGTATATAGACCAACCAGCATGGCGAAACGGAAGGAAGAGGAAATACCGTAACCAGAGATGGGAAGACGAGCATAGGAGAAAAGAAGCAGTTGAAAGAGAACTAAGAGACAACAAGATAAGACAAAATGAAGAATTATTCTATAGCCAAGCAGCACAGCAGGAGGAAGAGGAAACAAGACTCCAGAATAAGAGACGGGAAGAAGAGCGTAAACGGAGGGAAGCGTTCGAAGAAGAATTGAAGAATGCCAGGAAATTAAAAAAAGGAGAAGAGACAGATAGGTGAAGACTTAATGAAGAATGGGAAAAATACTAACGACAAAATTGAGGATGACCATAGCCAGAAGGAATCCATGGAACCACCACAAGAAAATATGACTATTGCCAGCGACAAGATGTCAGGACTCACGAGAAGACAGCAAAACAGACAGCGAATAGAAATACTATAGAAGGCATTGAAAGAAAATTTGCAGTCAATTAAGGAAAGTAACCGATTATTCAAAGAAGAATATGAAAGAAGGAAGGAACGGTGGAGACAATCCAACCCAAAGATAGAGGACGGCAAACCAAAGACTGAAGAGATACACGAGAAGGAATCCATGGAACTACCACAAGAAAATATGACTAAAGATGTCCCAGAACAAGACGTCAATAATAATAAAAAGGAGGAGGAAGTATTAATAGCTGACCCAGAGACCAAAACAATAACAAGGAAGGACTATAATGAACTATATGAATCTCCAAGTGAACACAGTGAAGTCACTAACGAGAACATAAAAACCCCCTACCAAAAGGTGAATAAATGTAATGACACGACGGAAGAAAATGATGAAGCAGTCCAAGAGATGGTAAGCGATAACGAACCGACAGTGAACTTCGAATATACAAATATAAACTCAGAGCCAGAAAATAAAGAAGTAATGGAAACACCGGACACAAAAACGCCTGAAGGGGAGGTAAACGCAAGTGACACCATAAAAAACCAACCTAAGGAAATAGCATCGACGGAGCTGCTAAGTTTCCAGAAGATGATGATGGAGTGTAGGAGGGAACAGTTCCCCCAACCAGTAAAGAATTGCTTTGAGGAGGCAAGAGAAGAAATGGTGAACGATATCAGACTATGGAGAGAAGAAATAATCCAACAATGGAGGGAAGAAATGGAGACCAATAATGAACAAGCAGAAATTGGACAAGACACAACTACGTTATCCTACGAAAATGGGCTTGACAGAGACCAGGAGATCAATGCCGAAGGTATAAAGAAGACTCAGATAATTCAAAAAACGGAAGAATTATTAGCCGAGAACGGAGAGTTAGAGCAAAATAATCTGCCGATATGTAATGATCTAGTAGAATCAAAGGAAATACTCAGAAGTAAAAACACAGAACAAACGAACCCGAAAATTAAAGACGATGAAGAAGAGATCGAAATAATTAATAAAACGGGAGAGAAGAAACCGGAAGAAAGGAGAATAATACGCAAAAGGAAGGCAAGGGTCACAAAAGAATTCATTGAAATGACTCGAAGCGGTATAATTGATATGGCCAACTTACCAATCATCAACCATAAAGAAGGGACCTTCAGGAAGGAGTATCGGAGGAGTTTCATGACAATGGACGAAGAGGAAGATTATGTAACAACGAAGAAGAAGATGACCAACAAAGCATCTCAACCACGGATTTCCAAAAGAAGAGTGAGATATTTTAAGAAAAAGGAAGGCTATCAGGAGAAATGGGACCGGATTATCGAAGGATATGCCAGAGAAATAAGAGAACTAAGGAAGAAGAGGAGCCAATTAATGGAAGTACCCAATCAGAAGACAGATGACGGTCAAACCGAATTGAGGAGGTTACCAAACGTCAATACTTGCGACAACCAGGAGAACCATAGACACAAATATATTGAAGAGAGCGAGAGAAAGAAGACAGAAGAACGGAAGGCAGGCACAGCCCTAATAACATTCAAATGGAAAAACCAAATGATAGAACGATATATGTCAAGAACGGACAGGAGTATGGACACTGGAGAAGTCCGAACGACAAGAAGAGAGGAGAGCGATGATTACGGTTAAAATGAATAAAAATACACTGAAATATGGGACGAACCATAATGATAACCAATAATGCTGATGAAAATAAATGTTGACTAAAGAAGAAAGGATGTAATATTGCTATGAAGATTATTATGTGTTTATATTAAATGTAAAGTGAATATATAACTATGAGATGAACGTTGACTATATTATAATTTTATAATGTGAAAAAATGTGTTCCCAAAGAAGTTATGTAAAGGATCCAGAACATTGTATTTATAAATAATAGTGTACTATAAAAAAAAAAAGAGAAGTACTATACGAGACTGACAAACTCCATCCCTGGCACAATTAATTCCAAGAGCCACGTCAACTAGTAAAAAGAACATCACACCCGTACTATAAAAAGAGGAGTAATATACGAGGCCGACACACAACATCCATGGCAAAATGATATTTCCAAGAGCCAAGTCAACCAGTAATTTAACATCCTACCCGTACTACTAAAGAGGAGAACTATACGAGGCCGACACACTACAACCATGGCACAAGTAATTCCAAGAGACAAGTCAACCAGTAAGATTACCATCATACCCATACTAATAAAGAGAAGATGTACTATACGAGATCGACAAATTCCATCTTTGGCACCAATGTATGTATAATACACCAAATTCCAAGAGCCAAGTCAACAAGTAAAATTAACATCACACCCGTACTATAATAAAGAGAGAGATGTAAAATACGAGGCCGACAAACTACATCCCTGGCACAAATAATTCCAAGAGCCAAGTCAACCAGTAATTCAACACCTTACCCGTACTACTAACAAAGAGAAGAAATACTATACGAGAAAGACACACAACAACCACGGCACCAAACAAATTCCAAGAGCCAAGTCAACCAGTAATTTACCATCCTACCCGTACTACTAACAAAGAGAAAAAGTACCATACGAGACTGACGCATTCCATCTTAGGCACAACTAATTCCAAGAGCCAAGTCAACCAGTAATTCAACATCCTACCCGTACTACTAAAGAGAAAAGTACTATACGAGACTGACAACCTACAACCATGGCACAACTATTTCCTAGAGCCAAGTCAACAAGTAAATTACCATCACACCCGTACTAAGAAAGAAGGAGCGAATAAGAAGTTGGAGGAGAAAAACTAAATAAGTATCATTGATGTAGACAAGAAACCACACACAACCACGTTGTTTTCTAGTGTATTTTACTAGAGAAAAGCCAATACCACATGGACTATATATCAACTGAAACCATGAGAAAATGTATTCATGAATTATATCTAGAGAAATAAACCCTGAAATGAAGAACATGACGAGATGACGTTTAATGTGATACAAAATGAAGAGATTAATCTATGATGAAGAAGAATGAAAAGTAATATACTAACGAAGATAATCATGAGAGTATACCAGTGATGAAATGTAAAACAAACTATCCCTATAATATGTGAAGAATTTAGTTGAGTTGAATCAAGAAAAAGAGAGTATAACAATGTATAAACCGCAGATGCATGAATTAATCCCAAGGATATTTATTATTTGTCGGAAGAACGACCACTATTATTATTTTTGATTATTTGAGATGAATTGACTGATGAATAATGCCAGCAATCATTTATTATTATTGAAGGAGATGATGTGCCTCCATATTTATTGAAGTTAGTATGGCCAGTGGAGTTGAATAGCCAAAGTGAGCCGCTCTGAACTGCCCCAGCTAAGCTTATGTTAGGGAATTAGGGAACTAAATAAACAAGGGAGATAATTATATAGAGAAGAAGTAATTATGATTCAAATAGAAGAAAGTGAAGGGATATTTTATGTCAGAAGCATATGAATCGACATGGAAACGTACAACAATTGATGAATTCTTCAATGAAAAATAAATATACTGATTCAGAATTAATCAATTCTTATAGGAAGGCATATGTAACGTTACCAAATATGGTAGTTACATAAAATAAGCAAATATAACGTCAAGTGACAGGAAAGCATGAAAGTATTTCTAGATAAATAAAACTATGTGAACAAAAAGTGTATCTACAGATATATTAGTGTAAAGTTCCGACTATAAAGAAGAAAGTGTAACATAGCAGCAGCATACACAAAATGAAGAAAGAAAATGACCATGAGCCAAAATAAAATGTTAGTAACCAGGCCCAATAGATTCCAACAGTGAGGGGAATCAACAAAATAACTACCAATAAATTCCAACAGTGAGGGGAATCAACCAAAATAACTACCAATAAATCCCAACAGTGAGGGGAATCAACAAAAATAACTGTGCAAAATAAAAGGAAGAAACAACTCAAGAGCAACCACAATGATGGCAGACAAACCGATGTATTGACAAAAATGAATATTATGAAACAACGACTACTACAATGAAAACATTGAAGAAGACGTTCAAACCTAAAGAAGAAGGGAAGAAGAAGGACAAGGAAACATAACATGAAGAGAGAAGAAAATGGATATACCATACCAGGAATAATCATTCATCAAGTGTACTAGAGACGATACTAGTAACCAGTAGAATAGTGATTGTCAACTATGAAGAAACAGTGTGTAACATTTAAGAAACCACAAACAATTATAGTGAGTACTTAATATAAGTGTGAAAACCTGTGACCAGTTAACTAATTTTAACCTAATAAACCCCACAAACAATTCCAGTGATAAGGTTTATAGTGGAAGAAAATGTGTTACTTTCATAGTGGAAACATCAAGAATTAGATAGTCAGATATACACAGACAGTTAGTGTGACTAGTTTAATGAAGATTGTGATCCAAATAGATAATCATAAGACCACCAAAATAATGTAAAATAGGACAGTTATATTATTGTTCATAGAGCATGACAATAAAAACCTTTATAAATTTCAAAAGAAATGTAACTGAATGCCATGGCAAAACAGAATACAATACAAAGAAAGGCCAGAGAAAGAATAATAACAAACAAAGTAGTTTGTTAAATATCAAACAAATGTGACAGAAATTAGTTACAAACCATGACAAGAAAGATATTATCACTAGTTCAAGAATATTTGTATTATTGTTTAAGAACAAGTAGTGTAAACATGTGTATTAAAACAATTAAAATATTGTAATAGAATACCATACTGAAGTCATGTTAGTAGTAGCAAAATGCTGCATTAGAATATGTTGTACATTGTTACATAACCCCATAGGAAAGGCACCTATGAAACAAAAAATCATACATATTAGTCTAACCAAATAACCATCAACAATTGTATCAATCAAAGATTCATTATAAGTAATGATGCACCCTAGTAAACAGTGTATTATATTGAAATACACTACAAATAAAGTAGACCAAATATGATAGCACAAAGCTATAAGAAATGGAACCTAATATGCCAAATTAGTTAAACAAAATACAGTGTTAAAACATGTACCAAGATTAATGAAAGTATTACCAGTAGTTAGATGAACATCTGGTACTACTATGAGAACAGATTATAAGTATAATGACAATAGTTTTGTGACCAAAATATTGTAACTTAGCTGACTATGAATGCATAGCCAGAAGTGAGCAGAAGCAATGTAACCAACTAGTTAAGCAAGATACTTTATTAAAACTTGAACAAAGATTAATGAGAGTGTTACCAGTAGTAAGAGGAACACCTAACACTACTGTGAGAACAGACCATGACCATGAGAATAGTCATTTTATATATAAATTATTAAAAACTAAATGACCATGATGGTGGAATCAGAATGTAAACAAACAACAGGTAGCAAGTTATTTATGCAAAATGCAACATACAAACTTGTTTAAAAGTAGATAAAAATGTTATCAATGATCAGAAGAATGTCTGATACTACTTTGAGAATCTATGTCAAGTATAACAATAACAATTTAGTTATTGATCTATCAAAAATTAACTGACTACCATTCCATGACCTAATGTAAACAAACCCATTACTAGAAATTGAAGTGTTCCCAGATAGCTAAAAGCTGACAAATATATGAAATGAATTAGGTACTATAATTGTACACTAGTTGCATTTATAACATAATATACCTTATATAGAAAAACCATGAATAAAGTGACAATTTTAAGAAAAGAGATAGGAGGGTACTGAAACAATGCTAATAGTATATGAAACACAGCCCTATACATATACTGAAGTACAAATTCATGTAAATAGACGTTTATATTGTTGTAAGATTACAATATCAATGTTATTAGATAAGGAAAAATAGTTTTAAGGACAATTGTGAATAATCAAATATGGACGCTAAAGACGCCATGACCAGACATTGTTTGGGTAACAATTATTCCCAAATTTTGTATTAAACAAGTTGAGAAATAGACTCAGATCGTTTAATCAAAAGTGTTTTAGTGTAATTAGTTAAGTTTGGTGTAATAAACTTATTAAATATAAGATGCACCATAAAAATCAATAAAATCGTTATAGTGATTTAAATAATGGACGGATTATAATCTTGTTTGGACTTTAATTAAAGCGCAGGATGTCCGTGATTTATTGACACTAACCGTTTAACGATAAGACAAATATTAAGAAAGTTATTACGATTTTAAACTTTCTAATTAATTTTTGCACCAGTGCTGACGTCATATTAGCCTCAAACCCAAACGCAAAATTGGTAAAAAATTAAAAATTTTAATAAGCCAGAGTACTTTGGGTCGGAGAGTTCAAACATTTCAGCCAATCGAATGAATGGAAATCGGCAGACAAGCCGGAGACGTTCCGAAGGAGCGTCACAGTCATCTATCAATCATCAACTAGACAGGACGTGTCACTCTGCGAACCAGATATATGAAGAAGTTTATTTTTGAATTGTGCGCGACATGTAAACATCAGTAATCAACACACATTTAACCTATATACAACACAAGCATTCACGTGTGTACAGTGCGGAGTGAATAATATTTAAATAAGATCAGTGTACAATATCGATCGTATTTGCGAGTGTTGTGCGAAAAATAAACCAGGGAGTACAATCTTTGTTATTAATTAACAATAAAACAGAAATAAAAATTTCTGTAAATACTTATTGTTTATATACTACGCTAATCAATAATAGCGAAGTATAATAATGCTGATGGAATTTATCAGAATTGACTAAAGAATTATTTCACAATTTTCAACATGATAAATAAATATTTTAATTATTTTTAATAATTAAAAGAACCACGATTAATGTACTTATTACAAAATACGAGCATAGTAAATAGTCGCTCAATTGACTAACGTTGTTTTTTTGATTTTTTATTATTGAAGATAAAGATTTAATTTTTATGCGAAAGAATATTCTATGCTACTGATAGTTATGCATCAGAAATATTTTAAACAATATGTGTATGTTTAGATTAAGAAGGAATTAACACTTAATAATATAATTAACTCTAATAACAATTCACGTTATGAGATAACCTTAAAATCATAACCACAATTTGCCACTTCTTTGTCATAAGTCTGTTCTCATATAAACCAAACCAGATGAAAACTATAACAAGAGTTTTTTTTATTAATAACTTTTTCTCTTGTAAATAAATAATTCCCACAGTGAATTATTAAAATATAATAAAACATTTTAGCAGTGCAAACCAACGCAGTCGTTTATTGTCAAAGCAACTACTGAATACTGTGTGCGAATTCCCGCGTACGATAATACCATAATTATCTATTACATGGTACCAATTTTCTATTTTATATTTGTTTGTTTGTTTTTTATTAATTGTTCATTTAATCTCATTATAAAACGCCACATCTTGTACCTGGCATCATGTTACTTAAAAGAACTACACGAAATTGGTAATTAACTGATGTAAGAGGACATAACCTCTCAAGAAAAAAACTATTGTATAACCAACAGGGTTACCAGCCTTGAGGCTAAGGAGAGTTTTATTTTAAATTCTGTTCATTGTAATTATTCTCAGTAAAATTATTAGTAACTGATTGTCAATTTTTAAAAGATTTTATAGCATTATTAACTGTTAATAAACCTCTACATTTTGTTACCAGTGGAAAAAGAGTTTAATTTCAAACTTAAAATAATTCATTTATTCATAGCCAGTTCTACCAAAAGGTGGCGGAAGAATTCAAATATTTCTGATAACTCAGAACTTTATTTAGCTGTTATATTATTATTATTGTGCATGTTAGTCACGTTGGATATTCAAACAGAATATCTACTTGTATATGTAGCGTGTATGTTACAGCTAAGCAGTCACCTAACAGAACAACAATATCCACATATGGTAAGTGGGGGAGGTTACTAACGGAGTGCGAGAAATACTTTTAAATTAAAAGAGTTAACCATCGATACCCACATATTTATCAATCACAACCAGACTGATAATAATAATTATAATTTGAACATTTTATCATACAACATTATTGAGGATACTGGTGCGTATCTGCAAACAACACATACAATCAAACATATCTACACATCTATAAATATTACTTTATAGATTGGCGCCCAACGTGGGGCTCGACGTAATAAGACCCCACTATATCCACACATCCAGCATCAAGAACGTATACACATCTTGTATTGTTGTGTTACAACGTGGCGCCCAACGTGTGAGCGCGGATTAGGATAAAAACGTACAATAACCAATAATTTAATAACCCCAATCCGTCAAGAGACTGCAAGTACATTGCCAGCGACAAGATGTACAGGAGATATAGAAAGAGAAGGGAGAGAAATGGACTACTATAACCAGGAAGTGGACATGGATCTAGTATACAGAGCATTAAACATAGACGGTGAGAAAATACGCAGACAAATGGAAGAGGAGCAGAGACTAATACGAGAGGAATCAGACGAATTAAGACGCAAGATAGAAGCGGATTTTGCGAAATATGGCTGCGGGGGTTTTACCCAACCAGAAAGGAGGAACCGGGATAATAGATGGTATATAGACCAACCAGCATGGCGAAACGGAAGGAAGAGGAAATACCGTAACCAGAGATGGGAAGACGAGCATAGGAGAAAAGAAGCAGTTGAAAGAGAACTAAGAGACAACAAGATAAGACAAAATGAAGAATTATTCTATAGCCAAGCAGCACAGCAGGAGGAAGAGGAAACAAGACTCCAGAATAAGAGACGGGAAGAAGAGCGTAAACGGAGGGAAGCGTTCGAAGAAGAATTGAAGAATGCCAGGAAATTAAAAAAAGGAGAAGAGACAGATAAGTGAAGACTTAATGAAGAATGGGAAAAATACTAACGACAAAATTGAGGATGACCATAGCCAGAAGGAATCCATGGAACCACCACAAGAAAATATGACTATTGCCAGCGACAAGATGTCAGGACTCACGAGAAGACAGCAAAACAGACAGCGAATAGAAATACTATAGAAGGCATTGAAAGAAAATTTGCAGTCAATTAAGGAAAGTAACCGATTATTCAAAGAAGAATATGAAAGAAGGAAGGAACGGTGGAGACAATCCAACCCAAAGATAGAGGACGGCAAACCAAAGACTGAAGAGATACACGAGAAGGAATCCATGGAACTACCACAAGAAAATATGACTAAAGATGTCCCAGAACAAGACGTCAATAATAATAAAAAGGAGGAGGAAGTATTAATAGCTGACCCAGAGACCAAAACAATAACAAGGAAGGACTATAATGAACTATATGAATCTCCAAGTGAACACAGTGAAGTCACTAACGAGAACATAAAAACCCCCTACCAAAAGGTGAATAAATGTAATGACACGACGGAAGAAAATGATGAAGCAGTCCAAGAGATGGTAAGCGATAACGAACCGACAGTGAACTTCGAATATACAAATATAAACTCAGAGCCAGAAAATAAAGAAGTAATGGAAACACCGGACACAAAAACGCCTGAAGGGGAGGTAAACGCAAGTGACACCATAAAAAACCAACCTAAGGAAATAGCATCGACGGAGCTGCTAAGTTTCCAGAAGATGATGATGGAGTGTAGGAGGGAACAGTTCCCCCAACCAGTAAAGAATTGCTTTGAGGAGGCAAGAGAAGAAATGGTGAACGATATCAGACTATGGAGAGAAGAAATAATCCAACAATGGAGGGAAGAAATGGAGACCAATAATGAACAAGCAGAAATTGGACAAGACACAACTACGTTATCCTACGAAAATGGGCTTGACAGAGACCAGGAGATCAATGCCGAAGGTATAAAGAAGACTCAGATAATTCAAAAAACGGAAGAATTATTAGCCGAGAACGGAGAGTTAGAGCAAAATAATCTGCCGATATGTAATGATCTAGTAGAATCAAAGGAAATACTCAGAAGTAAAAACACAGAACAAACGAACCCGAAAATTAAAGACGATGAAGAAGAGATCGAAATAATTAATAAAACGGGAGAGAAGAAACCGGAAGAAAGGAGAATAATACGCAAAAGGAAGGCAAGGGTCACAAAAGAATTCATTGAAATGACTCGAAGCGGTATAATTGATATGGCCAACTTACCAATCATCAACCATAAAGAAGGGACCTTCAGGAAGGAGTATCGGAGGAGTTTCATGACAATGGACGAAGAGGAAGATTATGTAACAACGAAGAAGAAGATGACCAACAAAGCATCTCAACCACGGATTTCCAAAAGAAGAGTGAGATATTTTAAGAAAAAGGAAGGCTATCAGGAGAAATGGGACCGGATTATCGAAGGATATGCCAGAGAAATAAGAGAACTAAGGAAGAAGAGGAGCCAATTAATGGAAGTACCCAATCAGAAGACAGATGACGGTCAAACCGAATTGAGGAGGTTACCAAACGTCAATACTTGCGACAACCAGGAGAACCATAGACACAAATATATTGAAGAGAGCGAGAGAAAGAAGACAGAAGAACGGAAGGCAGGCACAGCCCTAATAACATTCAAATGGAAAAACCAAATGATAGAACGATATATGTCAAGAACGGACAGGAGTATGGACACTGGAGAAGTCCGAACGACAAGAAGAGAGGAGAGCGATGATTATGGTTAAAATGAATAAAAATACACTGAAATATGGGACGAACCATAATGATAACCAATAATGCTGATGAAAATAAATGTTGACTAAAGAAGAAAGGATGTAATATTGCTATGAAGATTATTATGTGTTTATATTAAATGTAAAGTGAATATATAACTATGAGATGAACGTTGACTATATTATAATTTTATAATGTGAAAAAATGTGTTCCCAAAGAAGTTATGTAAAGGATCCAGAACATTGTATTTATAAATAATAGTGTACTATAAAAAAAAAAAGAGAAGTACTATACGAGACTGACAAACTCCATCCCTGGCACAATTAATTCCAAGAGCCACGTCAACTAGTAAAAAGAACATCACACCCGTACTATAAAAAGAGGAGTAATATACGAGGCCGACACACAACATCCATGGCAAAATGATATTTCCAAGAGCCAAGTCAACCAGTAATTTAACATCCTACCCGTACTACTAAAGAGGAGAACTATACGAGGCCGACACACTACAACCATGGCACAAGTAATTCCAAGAGACAAGTCAACCAGTAAGATTACCATCATACCCATACTAATAAAGAGAAGATGTACTATACGAGATCGACAAATTCCATCTTTGGCACCAATGTATGTATAATACACCAAATTCCAAGAGCCAAGTCAACAAGTAAAATTAACATCACACCCGTACTATAATAAAGAGAGAGATGTAAAATACGAGGCCTACAAACTACATCCCTGGCACAAATAATTCCAAGAGCCAAGTCAACCAGTAATTCAACACCTTACCCGTACTACTAACAAAGAGAAGAAATACTATACGAGAAAGACACACAACAACCATGGCACCAAACAAATTCCAAGAGCCAAGTCAACCAGTAATTTACCATCCTACCCGTACTACTAACAAAGAGAAAAAGTACCATACGAGACTGACGCATTCCATCTTAGGCACAACTAATTCCAAGAGCCAAGTCAACCAGTAATTCAACATCCTACCCGTACTACTAAAGAGAAAAGTACTATACGAGACTGACAACCTACAACCATGGCACAACTATTTCCTAGAGCCAAGTCAACAAGTAAATTACCATCACACCCGTACTAAGAAAGAAGGAGCGAATAAGAAGTTGGAGGAGAAAAACTAAATAAGTATCATTGATGTAGACAAGAAACCACACACAACCACGTTGTTTTCTAGTGTATTTTACTAGAGAAAAGCCAATACCACATGGACTATATATCAACTGAAACCATGAGAAAATGTATTCATGAATTATATCTAGAGAAATAAACCCTGAAATGAAGAACATGACGAGATGACGTTTAATGTGATACAAAATGAAGAGATTAATCTATGATGAAGAAGAATGAAAAGTAATATACTAACGAAGATAATCATGAGAGTATACCAGTGATGAAATGTAAAACAAACTATCCCTATAATATGTGAAGAATTTAGTTGAGTTGAATCAAGAAAAAGAGAGTATAACAATGTATAAACCGCAGATGCGTGAATTAATCCCAAGGATATTTATTATTTGTCGGAAGAACGACCACTATTATTATTTTTGATTATTTGAGATGAATTGACTGATGAATAATGCCAGCAATCATTTATTATTATTGAAGGAGATGATGTGCCTCCATATTTATTGAAGTTAGTATGGCCAGTGGAGTTGAATAGCCAAAGTGAGCCGCTCTGAACTGCCCCAGCTAAGCTTATGTTAGGGAATTAGGGAACTAAATAAACAAGGGAGATAATTATATAGAGAAGAAATAATTATGATTCAAATAGAAGAAAGTGAAGGGATATTTTATGTCAGAAGCATATGAATCGACATGGAAACGTACAACAATTGATGAATTCTTCAATGAAAAATAAATATACTGATTCAGAATTAATCAATTCTTATAGGAAGGCATATGTAACGTTACCAAATATGGTAGTTACATAAAATAAGCAAATATAACGTCAAGTGACAGGAAAGCATGAAAGTATTTCTAGATAAATAAAACTATGTGAACAAAAAGTGTATCTACAGATATATTAGTGTAAAGTTCCGACTATAAAGAAGAAAGTGTAACATAGCAGCAGCATACACAAAATGAAGAAAGAAAATGACCATGAGCCAAAATAAAATGTTAGTAACCAGGCCCAATAGATTCCAACAGTGAGGGGAATCAACAAAATAACTACCAATAAATTCCAACAGTGAGGGGAATCAACCAAAATAACTACCAATAAATCCCAACAGTGAGGGGAATCAACAAAAATAACTGTGCAAAATAAAAGGAAGAAACAACTCAAGAGCAACCACAATGATGGCAGACAAACCGATGTATTGACAAAAATGAATATTATGAAACAACGACTACTACAATGAAAACATTGAAGAAGACGTTCAAACCTAAAGAAGAAGGGAAGAAGAAGGACAAGGAAACATAACATGAAGAGAGAAGAAAATGGATATACCATACCAGGAATAATCATTCATCAAGTGTACTAGAGACGATACTAGTAACCAGTAGAATAGTGATTGTCAACTATGAAGAAACAGTGTGTAACATTTAAGAAACCACAAACAATTATAGTGAGTACTTAATATAAGTGTGAAAACCTGTGACCAGTTAACTAATTTTAACCTAATAAACCCCACAAACAATTCCAGTGATAAGGTTTATAGTGGAAGAAAATGTGTTACTTTCATAGTGGAAACATCAAGAATTAGATAGTCAGATATACACAGACAGTTAGTGTGACTAGTTTAATGAAGATTGTGATCCAAATAGATAATCATAAGACCACCAAAATAATGTAAAATAGGACAGTTATATTATTGTTCATAGAGCATGACAATAAAAACCTTTATAAATTTCAAAAGAAATGTAACTGAATGCCATGGCAAAACAGAATACAATACAAAGAAAGGCCAGAGAAAGAATAATAACAAACAAAGTAGTTTGTTAAATATCAAACAAATGTGACAGAAATTAGTTACAAACCATGACAAGAAAGATATTATCACTAGTTCAAGAATATTTGTATTATTGTTTAAGAACAAGTAGTGTAAACATGTGTATTAAAACAATTAAAATATTGTAATAGAATACCATACTGAAGTCATGTTAGTAGTAGCAAAATGCTGCATTAGAATATGTTGTACATTGTTACATAACCCCATAGGAAAGGCACCTATGAAACAAAAAATCATACATATTAGTCTAACCAAATAACCATCAACAATTGTATCAATCAAAGATTCATTATAAGTAATGATGCACCCTAGTAAACAGTGTATTATATTGAAATACACTACAAATAAAGTAGACCAAATATGATAGCACAAAGCTATAAGAAATGGAACCTAATATGCCAAATTAGTTAAACAAAATACAGTGTTAAAACATGTACCAAGATTAATGAAAGTATTACCAGTAGTTAGATGAACATCTGGTACTACTATGAGAACAGATTATAAGTATAATGACAATAGTTTTGTGACCAAAATATTGTAACTTAGCTGACTATGAATGCATAGCCAGAAGTGAGCAGAAGCAATGTAACCAACTAGTTAAGCAAGATACTTTATTAAAACTTGAACAAAGATTAATGAGAGTGTTACCAGTAGTAAGAGGAACACCTAACACTACTGTGAGAACAGACCATGACCATGAGAATAGTCATTTTATATATAAATTATTAAAAACTAAATGACCATGATGGTGGAATCAGAATGTAAACAAACAACAGGTAGCAAGTTATTTATGCAAAATGCAACATACAAACTTGTTTAAAAGTAGATAAAAATGTTATCAATGATCAGAAGAATGTCTGATACTACTTTGAGAATCTATGTCAAGTATAACAATAACAATTTAGTTATTGATCTATCAAAAATTAACTGACTACCATTCCATGACCTAATGTAAACAAACCCATTACTAGAAATTGAAGTGTTCCCAGATAGCTAAAAGCTGACAAATATATGAAATGAATTAGGTACTATAATTGTACACTAGTTGCATTTATAACATAATATACCTTATATAGAAAAACCATGAATAAAGTGACAATTTTAAGAAAAGAGATAGGAGGGTACTGAAACAATGCTAATAGTATATGAAACACAGCCCTATACATATACTGAAGTACAAATTCATGTAAATAGACGTTTATATTGTTGTAAGATTACAATATCAATGTTATTAGATAAGGAAAAATAGTTTTAAGGACAATTGTGAATAATCAAATATGGACGCTAAAGACGCCATGACCAGACATTGTTTGGGTAACAATTATTCCCAAATTTTGTATTAAACAAGTTGAGAAATAGACTCAGATCGTTTAATCAAAAGTGTTTTAGTGTAATTAGTTAAGTTTGGTGTAATAAACTTATTAAATATAAGATGCACCATAAAAATCAATAAAATCGTTATAGTGATTTAAATAATGGACGGATTATAATCTTGTTTGGACTTTAATTAAAGCGCAGGATGTCCGTGATTTATTGACACTAACCGTTTAACGATAAGACAAATATTAAGAAAGTTATTACGATTTTAAACTTTCTAATTAATTTTTGCACCAGTGCTGACGTCATATTAGCCTCAAACCCAAACGCAAAATTGGTAAAAAATTAAAAATTTTAATAAGCCAGAGTACTTTGGGTCGGAGAGTTCAAACATTTCAGCCAATCGAATGAATGGAAATCGGCAGACAAGCCGGAGACGTTCCGAAGGAGCGTCACAGTCATCTATCAATCATCAACTAGACAGGACGTGTCACTCTGCGAACCAGATATATGAAGAAGTTTATTTTTGAATTGTGCGCGACATGTAAACATCAGTAATCAACACACATTTAACCTATATACAACACAAGCATTCACGTGTGTACAGTGCGGAGTGAATAATATTTAAATAAGATCAGTGTACAATATCGATCGTATTTGCGAGTGTTGTGCGAAAAATAAACCAGGGAGTACAATCTTTGTTATTAATTAACAATAAAACAGAAATAAAAATTTCTGTAAATACTTATTGTTTATATACTACGCTAATCAATAATAGCGAAGTATAATAATGCTGATGGAATTTATCAGAATTGACTAAAGAATTATTTCGCAATTTTCAACATGATAAATAAATATTTTAATTATTTTTAATAATTAAAAGAACCACGATTAATGTACTTATTACAAAATACGAGCATAGTAAATAGTCGCTCAATTGACTAACGTTTTTTTGATTTTTTATTATTGAAGATAAAGATTTAATTTTTATGCGAAAGAATATTCTATGCTACTGATAGTTATGCATCAGAAATATTATAAACAATATGTGTATGTTTAGATTAAGAAGGAATTAACACTTAATAATATAATTAACTCTAATAACAATTCACGTTATGAGATAACCTTAAAATCATAACCACAATTTGCCACTTCTTTGTCATAAGTCTGTTCTCATATAAACCAAACCAGATGAAAACTATAACAAGAGTTTTTTTTATTAATAACTTTTTCTCTTGTAAATAAATAATTCCCACAGTGAATTATTAAAATATAATAAAACATTTTAGCAGTGCAAACCAACGCACTCGTTTATTGTCAAAGCAACTACTGAATACTGTGTGCGAATTCCCGCGTACGATAATACCATAATTATCTATTACATGGTACCAATTTTCTATTTTATATTTGTTTGTTTGTTTTTTATTAATTGTTCATTTAATCTCATTATAAAACGCCACATCTTGTACCTGGCATCATGTTACTTAAAAGAACTACACGAAATTGGTAATTAACTGATGTAAGAGGACATAACCTCTCAAGAAAAAAACTATTGTATAACCAACAGGGTTACCAGCCTTGAGGCTAAGGAGAGTTTTATTTTAAATTCTGTTCATTGTAATTATTCTCAGTAAAATTATTAGTAACTGATTGTCAATTTTTAAAAGATTTTATAGCATTATTAACTGTTAATAAACCTCTACATTTTGTTACCAGTGGAAAAAGAGTTTAATTTCAAACTTAAAATAATTCATTTATTCATAGCCAGTTCTACCAAAAGGTGGCGGAAGAATTCAAATATTTCTGATAACTCAGAACTTTATTTAGCTGTTATATTATTATTATTGTGCATGTTAGTCACGTTGGATATTCAAACAGAATATCTACTTGTATATGTAGCGTGTATGTTACAGCTAAGCAGTCACCTAACAGAACAACAATATCCCCATATGGTAAGTGGGGGAGGTTACTAACGGAGTGCGAGAAATACTTTTAAATTAAAAGAGTTAACCATCGATACCCACATATTTATCAATCACAACCAGACTGATAATAATAATTATAATTTGAACATTTTATCATACAACATTATTGTGGATACCGGTGCGTATCTGCAAACAACACATACAATCAAACATATCTACACATCTATAAATATTACTTTATACTATTTTAAGTTAATTGACTTCATCTCTTTTAATTAATCCTTTTAATTAATTCTTTTAATTTCAAAATTCAAAATACTTTAACTTTAATTTAAATTTCCTTAACTATATGTTAACAATCATTATAAAACGAACATCTTATTTCTATCATCTATTCAAATACAATTACACATGGTTATAATAGATAACATAAACATCATTAATCAGCTGATACATTATCAACCTATAGCGAACATCAAAACAAAATACACTCCTTTAAAAAAAAAAAAAAAAAAAAAAAAAAAAAAAAAAAAAAATTAATTTCCAGAAATATTTATTTTGCCAATTAATAAAAGGAAACAACATTATTCAATTAAATTAATTAACAAATGAATCTATGAATCAATTACAAGAAACATACTACATCTCTAACACCAGTCATCAGCTGATGTCTCATTCTCGGGTGAATGACCTTACTTCAGTCACACTAAATATAACTAACACAAATACACAAAATTATATAATTACAATCATAAAATGTTCTTGTGGATTAAAAATCATTACAATTGAACCTAGCACTTAAAATCGTTTGTTCTCATAAGTGAATATTCATCACTAATCATTGAATCATAGCTATAGTAACCGTTACTGAACAGGAACTGGGTCATCAACCACCAACTCTCTCTTTAGAGCCAGTGAACTTGATTGTCCCGCTGTTACAGTGGTCGTTACCTCTCACTGATTTCTCAGCTACTTCTCCTACTACATCATTTTTTTATTTCCCCCCTTTTACCCAGTTACAATTAGGCAACCACCCGCCGGGTAAACCAGGTCGAGCGTTTACCTTATGCACAGATGCGGTATCTGTACTCCTGGCTTGTAACGGCCAGCTCCTTTTCCACACACACTATTATTTCATGATGGTGGACTGTAGCGTCCATTTGCATCCCCAAGAACTGAAGTTTATATAGGGTATAGACGCTGCCTATACCGTTCTTGGTTCAGCGTTACGAAAAATTCGGCATTACTGAGGTCCGAGGACACCAGTAATCCTACTAAATATTACTTACAAGCCCTTAACATGGCACTACCACCACCTCCGATGATAGCCGCTGTTCCATAGTTTGGTGATTCCCCTTTGATTTACCCCCAGTTGATTTCTAAATTCACCAATTTTGAAAGTAATAGCAAGTATGGCTCGGATACAATCTGCCTAACCACGCTTGCTACCAATAGTCCAAATCCACGGTCAGGGTTCGGTGACACCGTGACCGCCCGAAAGTTGGGGAGTCACAAGTATATAATACCGGTATATGTTATTTATTTAAATCAAAAATAAAGATTTACAAATCTCATTATACAAACTCATAATACGTATACTGGGTTCTAGCCCCATTCATTTGTCTTCCTACTTTCTTTCATTATGACTTTCATGAGCATACAAATAGTGAGTACCACAAAATATTTACTTGTTTACCTAAACTAATCTATTCCTATTTATACAATCTAGCACCAACTAATTATTAAATCTTTAATTACAATTTAAAAGAATTTACTCTCTCATTCATCCACGTATGCTGTGTATCCACCTCCAAACCCATCTCGACAAAACATGTTTTTGTTAGAATACTGAAAATTTTTATCATTTGCGAAATTTTATTTCGCAAATGACACTTGTTTAGTATTTGGAAATTGCCTCTCTTTTTATTTTTTCTTATTTTACTTCTTAGGCAATTATTGGTACGTGGTGTGGTGCTACTTTGTACACCTTGAAGGTAAGGTTTTTTCCACGTACCTTAGGGGTCCCCCTCCCCGTTCAACAATATGGATGAATTTCTATTTGATACCAATTTTGTGAAGCCGGACCATCGTCGCTTTCACCACCAGATGGAAGTTCCGCCAACCATGGTCCGCCTCCAAAGTACCAAAACCCACGGTCAGGATTGGTAAGTTCGTGACCGCCCGAAAATGGGGGAGGATCCCTTCTGAAACATACAAGACATATTAAACTTCATAAAACTTGATTTAGAATCTATTGCGACCAATATCGTTTTAAATTCGTGGCATTATGTGTACCCACCATATCACCTGGTTCTGCAAAACATATGAATTATTCATTTTGATTTCTATTATTTTGTAGGGGCCTTCGTACAGCAAAAAGATCTTTTTTATCTCCTTGTCTTGAGCACTTGGTAAGTCGTGGCCCTTTACCAGATCTAACTGCCCGATTTCATATTTCACTCACTTACCTTTCATATCGTGCCTCCGTTTTCTCCTTTCTCCTTTTGTCAATAATCTCTCATTAGCCAGCCTCAATTTCACGTCTTGGTTTATTGTATTCGTCTGTGGTGGATAGTCGAATAACTGCTCTAAAATCCGAGGTGGACGTGTTCCTCTTATCAACTCGTAAGGCGTGAACCCTGTCGACTCATGCGTTACGCAGTTCAGCCAGTTCTCAATTCTTTGCACGTACAAGGGCCACTCGCTATGTTTGGCGTGACATTAAGCTCGGAAAATCCGGCCCAGTTCTCTCATGACCCTCTCCGCCTGGTTGGATTGCGGATGATATACTGCGGTGTGTTTTGGTATGATGCCTTCCCATCCGAGAGTCTGGCGCCATTTTCCACTGATGAACTGCGGTCCGTGATCTGAGAGTATTACTTTCGGCTTTCCGACGTGGATCATGTAGTCACGTGTGATTTTCTCACTCAGCACCTTACTTGTTGCTCTCTTCACACTATACAATCGGACATATTTTGAAAAAGTATCAAGCACAACGAAGATATACATAACACCACCCCTACCCTTTGGCAATGGGCCATACAGATCTACTGCTACTAAGTCAAATGGTTTCTCAACCTTAATGTAATTTAACTTACCTTCTACCCTATAATTCACCACTTTAGATTTTTGACATATTTCACAAATTCTAAGTGTTTTTCGCACCCGCCTTTCCATATTTCTAAATATACAAGATTCTCTTAGTACACTTACACACTTTTTTGCCCCAAAATGCCCATACCTATAGTGACAGTCCCACACTATTTTTTCTATCAATCCCTCCGATATGACTAGCCTCCAATCCCTCTCTCTACCCTCTACTCTTTTAAATAAACTCCCATTAAATACTTGAAAATATTGTCTATACCCCAATTCATCTAATTCCGACTCTACGCTTGTCATGATTTTGTTTAATTTGCTATCTGCTCTCTACATTAGGTTTATGTCTTTTAACTCCTCCCCAAGAAGTTTATCTTCCCTGGACAATCGGTAAATCTCTATTTCCTTAATATCTCTACCCGTTCTATTCCTATCTGTGTCTACTCGTGATAGTGTGTCTGGTACCCGGTTTTCTACCCCCTTAATATATTCCCAAGAGAAATTATACTCTTGGAGAGCTAGCACCCACCTGGTTATCCGGCTGTGTGTGAGCTTACAGGTGTTCAAAAACAACAGCTTTATGGCCCGTCCTTATAATGGTGTTACTCCCCAGCAGATAGGCCCTGAATTTCTTAACGGCAAACACGATGCTGAGAAGCTCCTTCTCGGTAGTAGTGTAGTTTCTTTCTGATGCTAGCAGTGTCCAATTGGCGAAAGCGATGGTATGGTGTTTTTTAGCATCGTCCTCCTGGTATAGTTGGGCTCCTAATGCTATATTGCTAGCGTCCGTCTGTAAATAAAAATTGATATTGAAATTTGGGTGGTTCATCAAAATCATGTTGGCGAACTTACTCTTAATTTCGCAGAACTCCTCCCTTTCGTTTTCCCCCCATCTCCATTGTTTGTTTTTCTGCAACACCGCACTGAGTCTTGCTGTAGTCTGGGCGTAGTTTTGCTGGAACTTCCTGTAAAAGTTACATAAACCAAGAAAACTTTGTACGTGTTTTATGTTTTTTGGCTCAGGAATCGTCATGATGGATTCCACTTTGTCTGGATTAGCCCGGATTCCTGTAGGTGTTATGATGAATCCTAAAAAATGAATTTCCTTCTGTAAAAACTTCGATTTATCCCAATTCACTGTTAGACCTCCCCGGGTGTAACTTATCTAATACATATTCCAAATGTTCGATATGCTCCTCGAACGTCCTAGAAGCTATCAAAATGTCATCCACATAGATGGTCAAAAAATCTAAATTGTGAGGTTGTAAAATTTCGTCAAGACACTTAATAAAACTAGCTACGCTGGTGTTCAACCCAAACGGTAGGCGAGTGAATTGATAATTCTTACCATTAAATAAAAATGCGGTATACTTGCGGCTATTTTGTGCTAGCGGTACCTGCCAATACCCTGCCGTCAAGTCCAGTGACGTCATATATTTTCCCCACTAAACTTCTGGAAAATCTCTTTGATTGCTTCAGGGGACTCCCTGTCTGGAATAATAATTTGGTTAATTTTTCTTGTGTCTAGACACAACCTAACTCTCCCGTCTGTCTTTATAATTACCACTAAAGGGTTGGAATATAGGTCGACACCGATCTCTCTATAATACCCCCCTCTAACACCCTATTCAATTCTAACTGTACGGCTCTCCTCTTTGAATATGGTACCGGATAACTTCGTTGTACATACGGTGCATGTTCCCTCACCTTTAATTCACACTTGTAACCTTTTGCCCTTCCTGGTTCCCCGGCAAACACTCCCCTAAAACCCTCTACTACCCGCCACAACGCTTCACGTTGAGAACTCCCTATTGCGCCACCCTCACCACAAAATTTGACCGCTCTATCCTCCCATATTCGCTCCTCACTCTCATCACTCACTCTCTCTCTACATATATTGTAACGTAACGGAAATACGGTCCTCGATGTTACATAAATCAACTTATAAGATTTAGAATAGAGAAGAAAATTTATTAATTATCCACACTTGTAAAAGGTCAGAAACCCAACCCATGATTGTTTAAATAAAATACGAATACAAGGTAAAAAGATAAGAAAGTGATAATGTTAATAATAATAAACCTCAAGGTTCAGTGAGAGGTAAACAACAGACATTGACACATAATGTAAAACTAATTTTGACTGTTTCATAATAATTGATGTTTTAAAGTAGATGAGAATGAGTAAATGGTGTATGACTTAAGTTACTGAAATGTACTTGTTATTAATTGTATCATGTTATATTGTTATCATGATAGTGATGTTATATTTTGTGTTAGCAAGTGAAAGTTTTCTGTTAATAGAATACCAGGTAATTAAGTATTATGTGTTATCAATTTACCATTATAGAGCTGTTGTTGAACTCAGTAATTGTTTACTAATTAATTTCATTTTATGTGTTATCCATAGGTCACGATAAAGCTTTTGTTAGATTTTATAGAGTTAATTATTTGTATACATGTACTAAGATAATAAGATGATTATAATTGTAAACTTGGCCAAAAAGGCGATAATTGTTAACGAGATACAAAAGAGTTTAATACAAACATGTCATAAATAGATAAAAGATTCTATAATATTGCAGATAGTAACAAGTTAAATTCAGAAGTAAATCAAGGTATAATGATAGGCCTAACAACCAGTAACATTATATAGTAAGTCAGATCAGAAAGGTTAGGTAAAGAAATTAGTAACAAATACTAAATAAAATCTAATGAGTTAGGAGAAGTTAATAATAATTGGTAATAACAAGTAAATAAACTCAAATTAAATAAACTCTTATAATGCCATAGTGCAATGATACCGATAGATAATGTTTAGTAACAGAAAAATAATATTTGTTAAAATAAATAGACTAAGAGGAAAAGACAGCAAAATATATAAGAATTAGTAAACAAGCCATAAGTAAAATTATATTCGGATATAATGGAAATTTAGAAAGGGATTATTTTGATGAGTGGAAGAACATTGTGTGAAATGATTATAATATAACATAATATCTAATAAGAATAAAAAAGATGGTTGCCAGGGACGACAAAAAGAGATAGAATTTGTTGATTTGATTACTGGATAAATTTACATGAACGAAGACGGTTTAGTTAAAGGACGCTCAGAAAAGATTTGATTTAATTTAAATACATCTAAGTCCATCCAAATTTAAGCAAAATGAACAATAAATCACAATAGTATGGTCAACTATCATTTAACCGTATTATATAATTGGACAATCTAAAAACGTATACATGAAAGTAACGACAAATAAAAAGGAAGAACTCTGATTGCAGAATTCAATAAAATGAACACAACAAAGTTAACTTAATTAACTAACAAAACCAGAGAAATAACTACCTGCATAAAGTGATATAATCCTATAACGTAAAAGAAACGAAAATAAACACCAAATTATATCGGAACTTCAGTTTACACAACTCAATAGAAAAAACGTAGTTGGATTCGAATTTCATCAAGGCATGTAACCACAAAACTCGGACATTGGTGAACAAAAGGAGCGGTATTTCTACATCATCCCAGGACCAAGAATTAAATTTATTTTCAACTTGGAACGAAGACTGACGAGAGCAAAGTCATCTGCATGCTGATCAGTTGCTGTCAAGACGAAAGGGTTATCTAGACACGGCCTCATCAAGTCACGATGCCGAGCGGACGGTAAAACTACAATTATTTTAAATATTATTTAATAAAAACTTAACTCTATATTGTAATACCTTGTATTCCTATTTATGGATTTTCTGATCTTACTAACAGTTGAAAGAACCTTCACGCCCTGTATTTAAAGAAATATAAAATCATAACTAAAAATCATATAAAACCTTGAATCCGATCGATAATCGATTACTTCTGACATATAGCCTTTTGTATCTAACGTAAAAGAAACAATTTTGTTGGACAAGAAATATTAAATAATAAAGAATCCTTTCAGAATTCCGATATCTTCTCATTTATATAAGATTTAGTATAGTGTGAATAAGATATAAGATAAGTAAAGAGTGTAACTAATAATCACCGTACGCGGTGGGTTAACCTACAAATTTCCGTTGTCTGGGAACCGCAGCGCTATTCGTGGACTGCTTAGGTATTAAAGAGAAGAGAATATAATAAAAATTTCTTCTCTTCTCTCCAACGCAGAATAGGCTTGAGCGAAAAATTCGAATTACACACTATACACATAATTTTCACCCACAATAACCCAATTATAATAAATAGAGAGGAAAGGAGATATACTTAACATTATTATAAAACGTATTAAAATAAGATACATAATAAATTGGCACTAAACGGAGAGAGGTTTAAACGAGGAACACCCGTTAAGTTATAATATTCATACTAACCTCCATGTCCCTATCTATAACCCTATTCGGTATAACCCGTATCCCCGAAATCTTCACCGTATCTAACACCCGCTCAAATTAACCGTTATCTGTTTACATTCACTATTTAATTCTAAGACCCTCTTTTTAAAATTGATTATTGCATTATTCCTGATCAGAAAATCATTACCCAATATTACTTCTAAGTTTAATCCTCTTACTACTAAGAATGTATTTTCATAAATCTCCCCCTTTACCACTATACTCAACTGGACTTGTGTGGTCACCCTTTTACTTCTAACACCCGTAATGCCTACAATGGTTACCCCCGCAACTGGCAAATATGAAATATTTTTATTACTTTCCCTTAACTTATTTAATATGTGTTCTGCTATTACTGATACTTCACTGCCTGTGTCTATTAGTGTCGTAACTGGCTTACCTTCAATTTCCAGCTTTACCTCTGTCAACCAGGCCTCCGGCCTCATCGTTCCCATCTCCTCTTCTTCCATTAGTTCTGTAGCCATATCTGTATGAATGATGTGATTCCTGTATCTATCTCCATGGACCCCGCAGTCATCTATCGACAATGGCTGGGTCTCCTTATCCATTGTCCTTCTCAATTTTCCGCCCGCTCGGCCGTACCTCCTGGTGTGTACACTCTTTCCGCTTGGTTGTTTCCTCCTCCATTTCTGGGTATTTCTGCTCGATCCTCACCTGTTCTCTGATGTGGGTTGCTAAATCTCTGCTGCATCCGGTTCTGATGACCTGGCCTCACCTTCTTGCATCTATAACAAAAGTTACGGTCTGCATAATTTTCCATTGGACACTCCCCACATTTCCACATCGGATATTGTCTGGTTGGTTCCCGTCCATTGTATGCGTGCGTTGTTCTCCTTGCTGCGTGTAACTCACTCTGTTGTTCACATTGGGTTGATGTGGACGTCTGCTGACTTCCCGATCTCTAATATTCTGAAAAACATCCAGCATATTCTCTAACTCACTTATGTTACTCACCTCTCTCGTCATCAAAGTGATTTGTACCTCTCTAGGTAGGTGTTTGCTGATATGCCGGACGAATGACTGGAATGGCAATGGCGGCTCTAAATACTTCGCCTTGTTGAAAAGTCTCATTGCGTATACCGTGATATTACTGTTATATCTCCCAAAATTCCCTGTTCATATTATTTCACTGCGCAATATCTCCTGCTCCTCTTCCGACCAATACTTGTTACGGAACGCTGTTTAAAAATTTTCGTATCTCCCCCATTCGTTTCTATGTACTTCCGCCCATATTTCGGAATTTCCTTTAAAACAATTTTTTAAAGTTTTACCTCCCAGCTATTACCGTTAAACTGATTAAACTCCCGTACTCTGTTTAAAAACTGCATTGCATGCACTCTACGGTTCTCACTACAAAATGTTTCCAGTTCGATTTCGTCTTTCGCGTTGCGGGTATATATTATTTGCTCAGCTACATTATTTGATTTTTTGCTTCCCACCACCTGTAATTCATCTTTAATCTCGCATATATTTTGTTCGATTATCTTAAATTTACTAGTATTCTCATTTTCATATTTGAGGTAATTTTCATTTATAACCCCCACGTTTTCTTGTACAAATTGTATATCTTGTTTACACTTATTAGCTATGTCAGCTATTTTATTCTGAACATTATCATTATTCTTGTTAATTGTATTCATGCTCTTATTCTGTACTTCTGCAGACTGTTCTTTAACTTGTATTTTAATTTGCTCTGTTATTTGTTCATTTACATTGTTTATTCTACTTTCTAGACTTTCTGTTATTCTATTATCTATCTCATTAACTTTAATATCTATGTTCTTGATTGAACTATCTACTTTGGTATTTAATTCGTTAAACTTACTGGCAAATTCTTCATTAGTATTTTCAAAACGCATGTTGATTTCATTAATATGGTTTTTTAACTCACTGAAATTACTTTCACATTTGATTTTTTGTTCATTTAGTTTAACATTTACTTCGTCAAAATTACTACTTATTTTATCAAACTTATTGTTTATTTCATCGAACTTGTTATTCTGTACTTCAAAACTACTCTTTACTTCTTTATTGTGTTCTTTCAATTCACTAACATCACTGCTTAATTTATCAAATTTATTATCAAACTTTTCATCATTACTATCAAAATGACTATTTATGTTTATAGTCTGCTTTTCTAACATTACCTGTATCATTTTGAACATTTCATAACTATCGTCAGACTTTTTACTTTGGACCGGCGTTGACTGATTCGTTACGCCTTCCATTATTTTTGATTCTGTCTCGCTCACATCACTATTTATTTGACTTTCGGTCTGGCTGTCAGTGAAGCTGACTTCATTGTTACTATTTTCATTTGTATTCATTTTTTATATTATTTACTAGATTCTAATCTCACAAAATTTTAATCTTATATGTACTCAGCATTAATTTATTGTTATACGTATTACTTAACTATAGTATACACATCACATAACCTTCACGTAATTTATACGACTCCCAAATCACGTTTATCTCCACGTGTAGGTGTGGTTTATATAAAATCAAATTTATAAACACAGTCCAAGTTCGCGGCGCCAAATGTAATGCTACACTTTCTTTGAAATCAATACACCATTTATTAATAAAATAATTTACCCTTTCTACACTCTTACCTTTGTACGGTCCAGGGTCTCTCACACGAACTCTAGGCTTTTAAACGTGATTTAGGGTTGTTTTATAAATGAACTCGACTCTCATTGTAATTGTTAATCAACTCAATTTTTATTTAACCTTCTTTCATACTCTTTTTGAATTTACTGACTATTCATTTTTTCTCTCAAAAATATTACTGTTTCTTTCAATTATTTTTTTTGTTTTTTACACAAAAACAAGCATTTAGGCTATTCTAACATTGCTTCACTTATTCTAATGACTAATCCAAATAATTCTTTCAAAGGCAACCCAGTATTTGCTCATTCATTCAAATTTAGAGCTCTTATTAGAAATTCATAATTATTTGTTTACATAATACAGTTACTGTGCTGATGTCGTCACTGCAGATCATGCGTTGCCCTCCTTTCATTTTGTCTCACTTTTTAGTCCGAAATTAGTTCTCCGAATTTAATTTTGATGCCACTGAATTGTAACTAAGTTCTCATATTTTTTATACCACTTTAAAATATAATTTAAGCCACATTTTAAAGGTGTTAATGTGTTTTCAGCTCGCAAGCCTTTTACGTTCAACCGGCCGGTTTGATTACTGTAAGACGACAGACGCTGAACACCACGGGTCCAAAATGGCCTTAAAAAGTTCTCTGGAACGGCAACTTGCTCCATGATTGGTTAAAAGGCGCCACATGATATCTCCTCCTTAGTCTCCTCTCTGAGCGCGAGTCTACCATAAGCTGGCCGAGACCCAACCGACCTGGGGCTCGTTAAAAAGTTCGTGATTATTCATCTGTGCGGGCACGCATGTCCGCACACTTTCACATTCCAGAGCATCAGGAATTGGTGCCTGTTGACAAGCTTTCTGTACAAATGTGCAACTGGGCGTTCCCTATGGGAATGTCTACTGTTAAAAACTGAGGCCCCAAATGGGTAACGCACTTCTACCATTAACTCTTAATAAAGAAAAACCCCTCAAATCTGTCCCGTTACACAGTCAAAATAGATGGAAGCGCACTCATGTTCAGAAGTTTTTACTTCTTTGTACTCTAAGAGAACTTTATGTACTGTTCAAGGAAAGATATCTGGAAAGAAAAATTGGATTTACAAAGTTCTGCGAACTTAGGCCAAAACAATGTGTCCTAGCTGGATCAAGTGGAACACATTCAGTATGCGTGTGTATGACTCACCAAAATGCCAATCTGATGATGGACCAGTGCAAAGTACCCTAACTAACTTCTGGAGAGCCCTCAGTAAAGATCTATAAAGATTTGACTTCCAGCATTGTTTGCAAAGATTCAACACCTAGATGCCACTTCGTCAAATGTGAAAAGTGCCCAGGTAGTGAAAAGCTAAAAGAACATTTTCAAAATTGTTTTGAGGAGGAGTGTATTGAAAACGGGACATTCAAGCAATGGATGCAAATTGACAACAAAACAACTTTAGAAACAGTAACAATGCCAGTTAATGATTTTGTGGACAGATTATTTGAAAGTTTGGCAAAACTGCTACGCCACTCTTTCATTGCCAAACAACAATCAGCTTATTTGAAGCAGCTTAAGGATAATATCCTGCCAGATGAGTACATAGTGATATGCGAGTTTGCTGAAAATTATTCTTTTGTCCTACAAGATGCTGTACAAGGATTTCACTGGAACAACGCACAAGCAACCATTCATCCAATTATCATATACTATAGAGGTGAAGATACAGAAAAGCTTGAACACATAAACCTAGTTATCATTAGTGGTTGTATGTCTCACAGTACAGTAGCTGTGCACCTGTTTCAACGCATGATGATTGACTTTTTAAAGCAGAAACTTCCATCACAGCCGCAAAAAATTCATTATTTCTCAGATGGAGCAGCATCCCAATACAAAAATAAGTATAACTTCCTCAACCTTTGTTTTCATAAGGTAGGCTTTGATGTAGAAGCAGAATGGAATTTCTTCGCTTCATCACATGGGAAAAATATTTGTGATGGGGTAGGGGGAACGGTTAAGCGCCTCGCTGCCCAAGCTAGTTTGCGAATGGTCTGCAATGATCAAATAATGACTCCTTGCCAGCTTTATGATTGGGCAAAGGAGAATATTCCATCTGTTAACTTCCTCTATACAACACAAGAAGACCATGAACCTGAGAACACCTTTTTGGAACAACGACTGGTGAATGCCAAAAACCATCAAATGGGCCCAACAGCTTCATTCTTTTATACCTGTCGGAAGTTCTACAAAACTTAACGTTAAGGAATACAGTTTTTGAACTGAAACCAAAGAAGAAATTGTGTCTCTTGAGGAAAAAATGAGCAGTTAGAACTTAGTGAAATAGTTGGGTTTGTGACTTGTAACTATTCAAATCAGTGGTGGTTAGGCTGTGTGCTCGGGATCGAAAATGAGTTTGTAAATATAAGCTTTTTGGAACCACATGGCCCTTCCCCTTCATTCAAGTACCCCCAGTTTCCAGACATATTGGGTGTGAGTAGATCAGATGTCCTAACTAAAGTTGATCCCATAACACAAACTGGAAGAGTTTATAAACTTACAACTCATGAAATGGAAAAAGCCAGCAAAATTCTTGCTCAAAGAAGAAATAAAAACTAATTGGCTTACTCAAGTCGGACAGTTTTAAAACCATAGCCACTTTAAAAGAGCTCAGTCATGTATGTTTTCATTAGTTTATATAATACATTTGGTTTAATTAAACAAAACTAGTTTTTTTTACCTAAACGCTATTTAGTTACGAAAGGTAACTTGTCCATAACTTGTGATCCCACTTAAAATTTTCAGGAAATGTAGATAATAAACAGTAGAATAACATATATTTAAAAAAAAATTTTAAAGAACACTTTCATATTAAAAAAAAAGCAAAAAAGTTTTACTTTTTTCAAAAAAACTTTTTTTTATAAAATGTGTCAAGTTATATATCAAATTAAAGCTACTAAAAAGAGCTAAAAAATGAGCCCAAGAACAAGTCTGTAGGCCCTATAGAACAAAAGTTATGATGCATTAAAGCTTGTTCCGCAAGCCAAAAAAACGAACTTTTTAAAATTTAAAAAATTAAAAACTAAAAAATGGGGTCACATAAAAATTAAAAAAAAAATATTTTTGTACTTACATTTATAGAGAGAATAAATCCTGCAAGCTTGATCAAATTTAAAAATGGTCAGGTTGAGTCACTGGTTGGTTTGACATGGAATGACCCAACTAATGATTACTATTATGAGGCATCAGTATAGTCATCCATGATACTGTTATGGCATTACAGAACATGCCATGTGTTTCTCGGCTATTCCAGCGGAGCCCGGCTATAATGGGTGTGTGTGTACATATTGCTGCTACTTTGAGATGAAGGACAATTATGTGACACTTGTCATGCGTCTGCAACAAGACTTTTCTAGACCACACAGGTCCGTGCGCGCTATGTTCAAGGCCGCAATCAATCACGCTCTAGTGTTTTCTAGTAGACGCGGGCCATTCTGGAATCTCAGCGGGGTATAAATATAAGACTTCAGCGACGCTTAGTTTCAGTTTGAGTTGTGATTTATTCCAGTGAGGTTCGAAGTATTGTGGTGTTGTGATATGTGTTTTATAATTGTGCAAGACTCTATTAATTAATATTATTATCGTGTGTGAAGAATTTTTATTTGATTTGTTGTAAGAGACTATCTTGTTGATTACAAACTGTTTAATTGTGATGATTAGTGACTTAATTGGTGTCTTGTATTTTGTTTTTCACTGTACCATACAACGATCAGTAGACCATTGTAACAATACTGATACATATTAGTCACACTTGACTTCTGATATTATATTCTCTGTAGTCAAATCTGTCTTATTTCAGTAATATTTAATTCATATGTGTATGTATGTGTAAGTGTAAGAGGAGGTATAGGCTATGTTTGTATTATTTTCCCTGTTTTTTTATAGCAATTGAAAGCCGTATTAAATATACAAGTATGGATATTGATGAGAGGCATATATTGGATGAGGAGACAGATGTTAACGAAGCTACAGCTCAGCAAGTAACAGCAGATGAAGATTCCCATAATGTCAGCTGCTCTAATGCCAGTGTTTCACAGGATGTGAAGGATGTAATTAATGTTAAAGAACTTGCAGACCGTGCCTGTAAAAAACTTCAAATTTCTGTAGAAGATAAGAAGGTAAGGATTCCTATCTTAACTAATATTTTATATAGTATATATTTTTAAAGTATTATTTACAAGTTTAGGATACTGTGCAAATCACCGATCGCATTATTTATGTTTGGCTGAATTATAAACAATTAAAAATATTTTTAATGCTTTCTAACATCAGAGTGAATCTATTTATTTTATCTATTGATTTATTCTCTCTCTCCAAGCATCATCAGTATAATGAACTGATGTGCTTCATGTGTAAACTTTTAGAGTTAGTCAGACATGTTGGAAAAGGTCTGTTTCTTTTTGCAACATCTCCACTCATATTGATTTGTCAATAAAGTCACTTGATTTCAATACTGTCTGATGTCTGAAGTAGTGTATACTATGTTCTAACAAAGGAGAGTTCTAATTTTAAAATGTTACAATTTTCACAACGTTTAACATCAAAATTAAATAAATACAGCATTTAAATCCTCAGTTATAGTTCCTTCCTTGCTCTTCTACCATAAGCATCAACTTTGTCCAACTGTTGCGAAGAAAGTAAATGTAGGGGAACAGTTTCCTGATAAAGAATTGTTTGTTACTGCATTGTACTATGCATTATATCAAATTTTTAGTCTTCTGTTTTTAGTCCTTTAAAAGTTATTAATTTTTTGTAAATGTCTGCTAATTCCATAACCAGCAAACTTTAAGAAATACTTTTTTTAAATATAATTGACAACAAATTATATTAGTGTCTGTTAATACAGTAAAAACGCAGTGAGAAATCCACCTAATTTATATACATTAGTATTTAAACCGTTATTTAGCAGAATTTCTGATCCTTCTTGACTGGAACTGTCATTCATTCCTTTTCTCATTGTTCATACCGCTCTTCTCTTGTCCACAAGTACTGATAGTATCTTTTTCAAGTGAGCAGACATTTTTTGTTTTTTCCATAGGGCTGTTACTCATACATTACAGGCCTCCTCCCTATGACAACCTCGTTGAAATATAGGTATGTATAGTCCATTAAATGTTTCAGTTGTGTTAGTTGGATTTTCATTATGGAAAGAGTTAAGTACTGGTCATGTTAGTGTGCATAAATCCTTACATAAGTCAAGTAGGTATGTTTGTTATATATCTTTTACTTATTAAACGTAGTTGCTGTGTATCACAGTTTTATAGAGAGTAATCGGTATTTAATTTTAACATTAATTGTAACCCAGTTGTTTGTAACAAACTTTTTATAGTAAGTGTTTTTTTTTTTTTGGCAGAAACTGGCAAAACTTAATATTAAAATAGCTTGGGAAGTGCCTTACGTACATACATTACAAAGGAAAACTTATGTTAATCTGAAGACTTTGGCTCTAATAAAGAATCATTTAGTTAAAAGTGGTTTGCAGTTGCGGGATAAAGAACCATATACACAACAAGAAATCAACATAATTATAGAAAACTGGGAAGCATTTAGTAAAGTTAGTGAACATAATTTAGAACTTCTTGAAATTTTTATGTAAGATGTGTGTTGTGGGTGTGTTCTTTGCATGCAGTCCTTACAAAATGTATTGTTTAATGTAGAGGTTTTTTAACATTCTACTTTCTCTTGTCCTGGGTGAAGGAACATATGAAAATCGTCCTTTGATAAGTATAAAAGTGCATGTAAAACGCATGGGGACAAAACATTCTTTTAGCCCAACTAAAGTACCAATTTGCTCTTGTGTATATTGTTAGCAGAATTGTTTATGTCTGTGTATTGTTTTAAAGTTCTCTGCATTTACTGAACTTTAAGATTTTTAATAGGAAAGTTGTTTTTATTTTCATACTTGTAAAAACCCCAGAGATACTGTAATTTCCTTGTAAAGGGAGGTCATGTTTATACCAAGAAAACTGTTGTATGTGTATGATGTATCAGATGAATAAGTATATGATAACTTTATTATTTAAATATTAACCTTTCAAAACTTTCCTCATTATCAACAGTAGTGCAAACTTAATTCCCTGCACACAATATTATATCTGAAAATTTTGTGTATACGTATGTTGTGATTTCCTAGTACATCTATCAGATCTCATGGGCTAAACTTAAAGTTGGGATTCTGGACAGAACAGTAACAATAGTAAGTATTTTAAAGTACCTCTTTATATATTATGAAGGTCAAGAACGTATCTTGTTTTTAATTTATTTTAATATTTTATATATGTGTATGTGTGTAATATCTTCAGATATATATATTATAATAACACGAAGTACATATGGTTTAAAAGCCACCCGTTGGTTGCGTCACTTTGTTAGAAAACAAAGTACCCGTTAAGCCTCGCGTTGGGATGCCACTTTGATACAAAACGAAGTACCCACTCTCTTTTAATTTATTAATTGTTTAATTGGTTATAGAAGTTATTTTTCTCGTTGTATGTAAAATTTCAAAGGTTCCGTTAATTATTATTAATTTTTTGAGACAAATCGGTTGAGGTTGACGTCTCACTGAAAACTAGATTGTTTGTGAATCGGCGTACTTACTTGAAGTTAAGTTCTACCTGCAAGACTGATTTGAGATAATTTACATTTGAAACTGTTCAAATCGTCTCAATTGCCGCTACGAGTGTTGCCAACTGTTATTATATTTACCAGGAAGCAATTACTGATAAAACACAATGATCTAATTAAATGAATTGATATTTATTTTTACATTAAACAATACAATAAATCACTCATGACAACCGCACATGTAATGTAAATAAAACGTAGGTATCTAGGATACATAACTCAATGCGACCGACATAGATGGCGACACACTCAAGTAATAAACATAATGATTTAAACTGCATTCAAAGTAGATTACATAAGATAATAAGGTATAATAAAATAATTATTTATTAACACTTGTCCATAATAATTTTATTTCTAAGTCGTTCAAATACTTTCTTCGACAATGGTTTTGTCAAGATATCTGCCAACTGGTCAACGCTGCTTACTTTGTCCAAAAAAACAGTATTTCCAATTTGTTGCTGTATAAATTTTCTAGGAATGTCAATGTGCTTCTTCCCTTTTGTTATTTTGCCTTCTGTAGTATTTTGTAACATTAAAATTGCAGATTGATTATCTATACAGAGCCTTATAGGAATATCCTTGAAATATCTAAGTTCGATACCAAGTCTCTTTATCCAGCAAATTTCATCAAGCGATGAAACAGCAGCTTGAAATTCTGCCTCTGCAGTTGATGTAGCAACAAGTCCCTGCTGTAACGGTACGAATAGGTCCAAGTAGGGATTTTGGGTAACAACAGATATAATTTTATTGTGAATTAAAATTTTGTATGTGTAAGAGTAAAGTTTTCCAAACATGTGAAACAATGCAGAAATCAGTGAAGGGTCGGCGTCAATGTCAGTGGCGTACGTGAGAAACTACAGCTATTCTGCCGGAACAAACGAACGATCTTATGTAAAAGTCATCAAAAGAATGCCAGACGTAATGGCTCCACCTTAAAAACAAAGACGTCATCACCAAACACAATAGAATTGATGACGCGACAACCCTTCCACTTGGAAAATAAGCGCCATATTGTCGTTCTCAGTCGCCTAACATCTTCCGTGCGAACTTCACGCTACCTAATTGCTGGCCAGCAAGTATTTAAAAATAACAACAAAATGTAACGAAAAGTGAATTAAATCTATTTAAAATCAATCAATTTAAAATGTAGAGACAGTGAGTGCAGTTAATAAAAAAGAACAGTGTAACAGTTTGGCAGAACACCAGCATGAACATGATTAACGGCAGACTGCATCTTCATCCCTAACACCAGGAAAGTAAACCTTTCACATTTTCAACCACCAACACTTTTTAACATTACTTGAGCTCAAATAATTGCAAATGTGCCATTTAAATTAGTTTGTGTGGGAGCATGTGTGCGTGGGTACCGGTACTATATAAAATCACAAGCATTGGTTCACGTTACGTGATTAATACAACGTAACTACTGCAGTAATGTTCTAAATTCATTTAAATAGGTAACCAGAATAAATTGGAGATTAAATATATATGGTGTAAATGTATCATACGTAAGGCTGATGTAGCGAAAATATTTCGCAGCCATTTTGTATTCTGACTTGGCAAAGGAGGAAGACTACATCTTGTTTTTTTTTTGTGTTTTGTTATTAAAGTATTTAAAAATTCAGGCAATTAAAACACAAGTTTTACTCAATGAAATCAGAGTCGGTTATTGCTCAATAACCATTCCGTTTCTAGCTCGTTTAATAGAACCCTGGACCCGAAAGTAAAATATATTGTGTTGGCAACACCACATGGCAATGTGCCTGAACCAGCATGGTAAACAAGTAAATGTTAACAAAGAATATAAAAGGTAAGTCAATTATAATTTCAAGAGTGTGTGAGTTAACAAATGGCGCCCTTACGGAGGGACTTTATATAAATAAATTTTATATAAATAAACCTGAATACAGAAACAGGATGGTTGTTGAGAATGGGTATGTAATCAATATACGTAAATAGTAGCCTAAGGTTAGTTTGTAACCACATGTGATAGTAATAAAACATATCTTGTCAGATAATGAGTATATGTTAAATATATGGTAATAGTTTGAAAAGAAATATATTTAAAAAATTTTTTGAGATGGCAGACAAAAAAGTAGATGTCAGTGTGACTGACAAAACATTTATGAGTGAGATGGGGGTTCACTCAACCCCAGTTAGCCAGATCGGTGAGTCTAGCGCCACCGAGTCTGTTGAATTAGATGCAATACAAGTAACACCCATCTCAACTCGGTCTGAAAACAAAACAGACGAGATGTTAACATGTTTATATAAGCTGATGTGTAGCAATTTTAATGAACTAAGCGGGGACATGAATTTTAAATTCTATGTTCAAAATAATAAGTTGGATGAACAAAAAAGCGATTCCAATATGAAATACGATAAAATAAATACCAAATTTGAAGAAGTAAAAGATGAAATTAAACAACAATTTTAATTTTAATCAACATATTAATGAAATTCATGCACGTTATGAGAATATGCAAGAACAGATCATAGAATCAGTCAGTCAGAAGTTTGATAAACAAAATGCAAGAGTAGACGACATTATTAATAACTTTAAAATGAATAAAATAGATGATAATTATGAAATTAAAATGGTGGTAGAAGGTAGTAAAGAGACCGATCAATTAAATGAAAATAAAGACGGTCAGTTAACATATAAAGACCATAAGGTAAGTGGTGTTGAGAATTACGATGATATAATTAAAAATAGTGGTGATGAAATTTTAGGGGAGGTAGAATGTAATGATGGAATGTTAGTGTATGTTGATGTGTCAGAGAGAAAGTGGAGAGAGAGTATACAGGTAGAGGGGTTGCAGGGAGTAAATTTTTCCCGTGATGTTGTAGTGGGGGGTGAAGAAAAGGCTTCACGAGTGTATTTGGGAGATATATGGTCTGCAAATAGTTGTCCCTTGATTTTTTGTGCATCTGATAGGTGGTGCAGTAATAAAGTTGTAGTGCCCCCTGCATATATTAAGAGAGAGAGTGTGACTTGGTGTTATGAGGAGGGATATTTTGAGAGAGAGAGAGAGAGAGAGAGAGAGAGAGAGAGAGAGAGAGGTATGGTGATAGGAAGGTAGAGTTGTTTGAGATTGGGAGGAGTTATACAGAATTAAGAGAGAGAGTGAATAGAAAGAGAGTTGATAATTATAGTAAGTACTTACCTTATGTTTAAACGGATGTAGCTAATGACGAATTATTAACGTACCTGGTGGTAACAGAGAATACTAAAGGAGAAATTATTATACCCAATGTCGACAAGAATTTTGAAATAATGGTATGCGATAATATTTGTATGATCAATAGTAGTGATACAATGGAAAAAACAATGATGATGATTGTTATAATTATGATAATAGCCATATGTATTCAATTGTAAATAAATGGTGTAGTAATAAGATCAGACTATTATATGATGATGGAGGGTAGATATTGTGTTGTTCATGAACATTTAATTATTTTAGTTTATGGTGATGACCTTGCTAACTTATGAAATGAGGTGTGGTAAACAGAAAAATAATGACAAAAAATTGTAAATAAATTTATAGTGAAACTAATTGTGTTTGTGTTGTGAAATGTATTCTATGTAAACAACATGTGTCTGTAGCAGAAATTGATTTTAATGATAATAATATTTTAGCAGACTAAATAAATAATGAGAGTCTGTAATAAATGAAGTGTAATTGTTTTGGAAGAAGGTGATTAAAGTAATGTTGTGTTTAAATAACTGATTGAATTAAAAAAATTTTTTTTGGAGATTAATTAAGTAATTATTGTTGTACAGAAGAGATTCTATAAAGAGTAGTAAATGAATAAACATATAATATTTCAAGCGTTGAGTTGTATTATTATTATGAGGTAAGTGATGAATTTTCTAAGGTAATTGTCAATGATCATATTGAGGTAAAAGGTGGTAAGAGAAAATGTTTGGGTGATGATAATTATTTAAGGCATTGAGTTAGTCAAAGTTAACTAATGGCAGTTAGATAAAATAAGAATTTTGGAGTAAAAGTAAGACAGAAACGGGTCAATAGTAGGGACACAGTAGTGGGAGTGCATATATTGAGAGAGAGAGTGATGTAAATGGTGAGTAAATAGTTGCTGGTGAAATTTTGTAGTGAGGGTGAGGTGGTAAGGAGTGATCAACGTGCGTCGTTGGGCAGGTAATTGTGAAGGGTCGAAGAGTGTTTGCCGAGATTATGGGAAGGGCAAAAGGTTATGAATGGAATTGCCATGGTAGGGAACACACATCCTAGGTACAAAGAGGGTTTTAGATATTTTATTATAAGAGGGGAAGAATTTAAGTGGAATTAGTGTTGGAGGGGGTTATTATTGAGAGATTGGTGTCACCTTATGCAAATCTGTTAGTGGTTGTTAGAAGAGAGAAAGGGAGGAAGGTTATATATTATAATGCCCATATAAATCGAATCATTGTGAATAACGGAGAGTCACCCAAACTAATTAATGATCAAAATGTGAACTAAAAGAAAATTCATCGTTGAAATATAATAATAAATTAAAGGTTGATAATAAATTCGAATTTGTGGAGAATCTAATGATACAATAAATGTGATGTAAATTAAAAGTTGATATAAAAAGATTAATAGAATGTTCAAGTTGTAATATTTATAATTTTATATACAAATTATTTAAAGGTGAATTGTTTATTGAAATGTAGCAATGTTAATGTTCAAGGTTAATGTTTTATTATGTTATATTATGTTGTATGGTCATAGTGTGTGTGGAAGGAGGTTACTAGATTGGGTAGTAACGTTTAATGGATAATAAATATATATATATAATGTTGATAATGGTGGTCATAAAGATAGTTATGATTTTGTTTTAAAGGATTAGGATCATGAAATATGATTAAGGAATTTCCAATAGATAGATTGTTCTAAAGTAGTGAACTTGGGTTTGTTCTATATAAGAATTATATAGATAAATTGTTTTGTTGATTCTATTATACTTAATTAGTTGTTTTAAATAGTATTGCATTAGTATAAAGAGTTAAATTTCTTCTTATGCAATGGAAAAGAGTTAAATATTATCGATTGGAATCGAAATTGTAATAAATGTGTAGGAATGAAAAAAAAAGAGAAGGATACATCTATAATAAATCTTGTTTGCATCTATGTATTAGAGATATTAGGTGTTAAGGAAAAACCATTGCTTATTAACGTAAACCAATGTAGCTAAGGGGAAACAGATCAGGCAGATCAGTTAGGGATATGGTATTATACAAGGCCACTATTTGATTTTTATTTCAATGTTTCAGAGTTTGGTGATGCTTTGGCGGCGGTCCTGAGCTGGCCAGCGCGTCAGCAGGAACGTCAAGTGCCTGACTGGCCTTGCGGTGTTGGGATCTCGAAAGAGAAGTCCAGTAAGGCCATGCAGGTGCGGTCACAATCACTGGACCAAGGGGTAAGTTATCGATCTTCTTTTTATGTAAACAATACAGGGGGTTGTGGCGACATATCCTAGCTGATCCTTTTAGGAAGTATGAATGAGTCAATGAGAGTTTTTATGCTTTGTCATAAAACCTCTCATTGAGGGGGTATTGTAACGGTACAAATAGGTCCATGTAGGGATTTTGGGTAACAACAGATATAATTTTATTGTGAATTAAAATTTTGTATGTGTAAGAGTAAAGTTTTCCAAACATGTGAAACAACGCAGATATCAGTGAAGGGTCGGCGTCAAGGTCAGTGGCGTACGTGAGAAACTACAGCTATTCTGCCGGAACAAACAAATGATCTTATGTAAAACGTCATCAAAAGAATGCCAGACGTAATGGCTGCACCTTAAAAACAAAGACATCATCACCAAACAATAGAATTGATGACGTGACAACCCTTCCACTTGGAAAATAAGTGCCATATTGTCGTTCTCAGTCGCCTAACATCTTCCGTGCAAACTGCACGCTACCTAATTGCTGGCCAGCAAGTATTTAAAAATAACAACAAAGTGTAACGAAAAGTGAATTAAATCTATTTAAAATCAATCAATTTAAAATGTAGAGACAGTGAGTGCAGTTAATAAAAAGGAACAGTGTAATAGTTCGGCAGAACACCAGCATGAACATGATTAACGGCAGACTGGATCTTCGTTCCTAACACCAGGAAAGTAAACCTTTCACATTTTCAACCACCAACACTTTTTAACATTACTTGAGCTCAAATAATTGCAAATGTACCGTTTAAATTAGTTTGTGTGGGAGCATGTGTGCGTGGGTACCGGTACTATATAAAATCACAAGCATTGGTTCACGTTACGTGATTAATACAACGTAACAACTTAAACTATTGTACTGCAGTAATGTTCTAAATTCATTTAAATAGGTAACCAGAATAAATTGGAGATTAAATATATATGGTGTAAATGTATCATACGTAAGGCTGATGTAGCGAAAATATTTCGCAGCCATTTTGTATTCTGACTTGGCAAAGGAGGAAGACTACATCTTGTTTTTTTTGTGTTTTGTTATTAAAGTATTTAAAAATTCAGACAATTAAAACACAAGTTTTACTCAATGAAATCAGAGTCGATTATTTCTCAATAACCATTCCGTTTCTAGCTCGTTTAATAGAACCCTGGACCCGAAAGTAAAACATATTATGTTGGCAACAACACCACATGGCAATTGCCTGAACCAGCATGGTAAACAAGTAAATGTTAACAAAGAATATAAAAGGTAAGTCAATTATAATTTCAAGAGTGTGAGTTAACACTGCTTTTGGGTGAACCATACAATAGGACCGCCTCTCATAATAATTACTCAGTAGTTGACTGTCTTGAGATGTCTCCTCCAAAATCTGAATCTGAATAAGCAATGAGTTCAGAATCTCCATTGAAACTTATTCCAAAGTTTACAGTGCCTTTCAAGTATCGAAATACATGTTTTACCATATTCCAGTGCTGTACCATGGGATTGTTTGAATATCTACTTAGGTAGTTTACTGCAAAGCTGATATCTGGCCTAGATACTGTAGCTAAGTAAAATAAACTGCCTATTGCCTCACGATATGGGACAGATTTATCGAGTGGCTGATCATTATGAAAAAGTTGTTCTTCGGTTAACATACCTATTTCCATTGGAGTTGACTTTTGATTTGAATCTTCCATTCTAAATCTTTTCAATATCTTTTCAGTGTAATGATGTTGGCTTACAAAAATTTCCTTATGTCTAATTTCAATTTCCATGCCAAGGTAAGTTAATTTGTTGTCTAACCCAGAATTATAAGTAATTTCAAATTCTGTGTTAAGTTTATCTAGTATATCTATCATTTTATGTTTTTCTTTTCCTATAATATCATCTACAAAAAGTACAATTATAATACTTCTGTCACCATTATAATAAATACAAGGATCATCGTCAGAACAAACAAAATTTAATTTCCTTAGGTAGTTTGTGAACTTCACATTCCAATTTTTCGATGACTGTTTAAGTCCATATATACTCTTGAGCAACTCACAAACTCTACCTGAGCCATCATCAAAGCCTACCGGTTGATACATCCGGTATCTGGTTGAGCCATCTTCTCATCCAAAGATCCATGTAAAAACGCTGTCTTCACATCAAAAGTCATCAGACGCATTCCATCGGAGGCTGAAATGCTGAGTATCAGTCGAAAGGATGCATGTTTGGCAACAGGACTGAAGGTCTCAGTATAATGGATTCCTTGTTCTTGCTCAAACCCTCTTGCAACTAGCCCGGCTTTGTATCGCCCATCTTGTTTTTGGCATAAAACCCACTGACAAGTCAAAGCTTTTTCTTCTTTTGGTAGACTTACTAGTTTCCAAGTTCTCGTCTTCATCAAAGATTCATACTCTTCTAACATCTTTCTTCCAGTTTTCATCCTGTAGTGCTTGTAAAATGGAAATATCTTCTACCTCACCTATCATGGCCATATTTACATTTTTGTTTCTGTTGTCTTCAACTACATAATCTACCATCCTTGCTGGCGTCCTTAAAGTAGCCCTGTTTCGAAGACTTCTTTTCTCTGGTTGTATACAAACAGTTTGATCTCGTTCCAAACACTTTACACAATGATTTTCTTGACATTCATTTTGCATATTATTGTCAGACACAGAGCTTTCATAAACATTTTCACTATCAGATTTTTCTTCTTCACTTGACACTATGTATTCCTTTTCTTCATTTGACAAGGTAGCTTCAATTTCTGTACAACTAGACTTACTGTTTACTTTTTCATCAAATATCATATCTCCTGATGTTACAACTTCATTTTTGTCTCTTAAGTAAACTCGGTAACTACTTGAATCTAAACTGTATCCTAAGAAAATTCATTTTTCTGATTTCTTCTGTGTTTTGGCTCTCTTAAAATCCTGAATGAAAACATAACAATCACATCCAAAGATTCTAAGCTTATTTACATCAATTCTGCGTCCAAACCATAAATCCACAGGACTTTTACCTTTCACAGAACTTGTTCCAGTCTGATTCAGTGTAAATGTAGCATAACTAATTGCTTCTGCCCATAAGTTTTCATTTAGATTTCTTGCATGTATAGCTGATCTAGCAGATTCTACAATAGTTCTCATCTCTCTCTCAATTCGACCATTTTGTGGTGCAGTGTAGGGGTTCGACTTACTGTGGAAAACTCCAAGTTCTTCACAAAACTTCTTCGTATCTCCATTTTTAATTTCTTTCCCATTATCAGACTGTAAAACTTTTATTTTCTTTCTAAACTGATTCTCAACTAAAGTCATGAAGATTTTCAATTTCTCAAAAGTTTCATTTTTAGTTTTTAAGAAATAGACAGTGCGAAAATGAGAGAAATCATCTTTGAGCATAAAAAATATTTTGCTCCTCCAAAAGAATTTCTATTAGTTTCGCACAAGTCTACATGAATTACATCAAGTACCTCTTTTGCCACTTCAAAATTTCTTGGATGTGGGAGACGATGGTTGTGGGGTTCTTTTTTATTAGCAGTGGACTGTATATTGTAAAACTAAAATAGTTAAAAGGATTTATTCCCATGTAATCAACAATGCATAAATATTAAGCGTTCACTGACCTTGTCCTTGTGCGTTGTAAATGTCCCGTTGTAAGCAGCACTTTGGTGATTTTTTAGGCAGTCCTAAACTTCACAATAATATTCCAACAAACATTAAACACATAAAATAAACACATGAAATAAGCACAAAGTAAAATAACAATAGCGGTGAATAATCTTTCTATTCTTGCGGTATACGTGTATAAACCAAAAGAAAACTGAACATACCGTACACTACAGGAAAGAAAAACGCTCTAATTATGATTGCTGATTACAATGTGAATTGTACTTTGAAACAGGTAATGGGAGTGCACTCTATTAGAGATAATGAAGTAGAGATAGGGTGAGTTTAACTATTTGTGACGGTACAATTCGGGTGCAATATTAAATTAATAAAAACATGGTACAAAAGACCATAATTATTGTATTCATTTATTTTTAACAATTTGGTAATAATTATTTAAATATTTCATAATCCCTGTAAAGCTGTGGTGAGTGGACTATATGAATATTTTATAATACGCAAATGTGAATTGACCGGATTCTGACCGTTTTCATTGCAAAACGACAAAACACAGCAAAAAACGTATGTCACATACCGAGATAAAGTGACGAGCCTGGATGACGTCAGCGGTAAGGAACGCATACATAAGTAAACAACTCAAGGCTTGGCTATATGAACAAAAGCCTGATGACGTTGCTTTTACCCCACCTACGCAATGTGAAACAAAGAATCTGGGTCATTTCATCCGGAAGCGTGAACGTAGCCGGCCGGCCAAAAAGTTCACCAACAGTAAATTTTAACTTTTACACCACCAAAAGTGGTTAATTACAAAAGTGTTTATCAACAGTGACACCTTACCATTCGGTAAGGTGTAATACTTCAAGATGTGGCCGGTAGCGAAATCGGTGAACTCGCGTGTGTAATGTTTTACCGGACAAACAACCGCAGCTAAGTAGCTGTCAAATTTGGTGAGAACGTCCAACATTTTTTTAATTTTATTAAAGTAAATCAAAATTCATTCAATGTTAAAATGACCAATTTTAAACCAAATTTTATTTAAAAAAAGTTAAATGAGCTCAAAAAAAAAAAAATAAATAAAAAAGAAATAAATTGTACCAGAGCGTGAGAGAGAGAGAGTGAGAGAGAGAGAGAGTGAGAGAGAGTGAGAGAGAGAGAGTGACTTAAATCTTGTAAGTGCTGGGTTGTGCGAGATATATATATGTTTAATGTTTAATAATCACATATCAAATGTTTATGTTAATGTTTACTGTTTATTTTGGAGGGTTAAAATGCTCTAAGGGTATGATGTTTGCTGAACGCCACATGGCGTAATATGTACGTAGAGTCTTTTGGAAAATAAATTGGGTAATATCATTTGGTAAAAATTTCAACCAGGTGTTATTATTTCACATAACAATTTCCGCTACTCAAGAGTTCGCTTAAACGAATTCCTGCCCTATAGTAAATTGTAAAGGTAAGTAAAAAAATACAAGTTATTTACGTCTATATTTATTTTCTTGCAAATCAAGATGGCGCCCGACCTTTGAAATTATTGCCTAAGTAAAGACATTATATCGTATATATTTATTATTTAACATATTGTTATGAAAACAAAATATCTGACATACCGGCCCCTTTGAACCGACTGGTTCAACAAGAAACATTAAAAGAACATAAGAACAAATTTGATCCTTTGGAAGAGTATAATAAAACTAAATTATAAGGGGCAGTAGCCAGTTGACTGGTCCAGGATTTTAGTAAATGGGAAGACGGGAAACCTTAACAGAAGGACGGGTCAAGGTTCCACCGGCAGTCTTCATGTTGACGACACGTACCACTCCATCATTCCCTGGAGATACTGAGATGACTCTCCCGAGCTTCCACTTGAGGGGTGGCAGGTTCGCTTCATGAATAACGACTAAATCTCCTATTTTGAGATTTTCTTGAGGTCTGATCCATTTGGACCGTTCTTGAAGTGTGTGGAGGTACTCCATTTGCCATCTTTTCCAGAGATGTTGTGTGAAGGCTTGAACCAATTTCCAGTGTTTTATGTGATTAAGTGGTGCATTAGTTAGTTGAGGTTCGATCAGGGCATTAAGAGGTCCTCCAGTTAGAAAATGCCCTGGTATAAGAGGTTGAAGATCTGAAGGGTCATTCGAGAGAGGAGCTATTGGCCTCGAATTAAGGATAGCTTCAACACGCACAACTAAGGTGGTAAATTCTTCGTACGTTAAAATGTGTTTACCTATGACTCTGGTGAGATGATATTTTGCACCTTTAATGGCACGTTCCCAAAGTCCACCTTGATGAGGTGCACGCGGAGGAATGAAATGGAATGTGATACTGTTGTTCGTAGCAAAATCTTGCATCTCTGGTTGCTTCATGAGATCTTGAAAACATCTTTTGAGAGAAGAAGCAGCTCCTATAAAATTAGTCCCACAATCAGAGTACAGGTCTGAAATAAGACCTCTCCTAGAGATGAATCTCGTAAGGGCTGCAATGAAGGCGTCTGTAGTTAAATCAGTAACCACTTCCAAGTGTACAGCTTTTGTTGCAAAACAGATGAACAGGCAGAGGTACACCTTTATAGGCTGTATCCTGCGAAGTGTAAAAACTTGACTGTGTAAGGGCCAGCATAATCAACTCCAGAAGCGTTGAAACAACGAGTAGGGGTAACACGACCGGCTGGTAGATCACCCATGAGCGGAGACGTGTTTGTTGATTTTGTACGAAAACATCGTACGCATTTAAATATTCTTGAGCGTATAACACTGCGGGCGGAGAGGATCCAAAAGCGTTGAGATAGTGTTGCTTGGAGGAACTGGGGACCAGCGTGCAGGTACATGCCATGATAGTAATCGATGAGTAAATGAATAGCGACATGATTTTTTGGCAGAAGAATAGGATGTTTGGCATTGTAAGTAAGCGCAGAGTTCTTCAGTCGACCTCCGACACGGACTATTCCTGCATCATCAATAAAGGGTGCTAGACGTTGGATGCGGTTTGAGCATGTCCTTTTCTTGGAGAGTAGATCTATGTCTTCTGCAAAGTGAAGTCTCTGAATGAGCCAGCAAATGTGGTTACAGGCATTATTTAATTCAGTTACTGTAAATGATCCACTTATGGTGGTTTTAAATTTCAAACGGGTTATAAAGCGAAGGACATAAGCCATTACATGAAGAAGAGTCTTCCAAGAAGAAAACTTTGTAAGAAATCCAAATGTTGGGACTTCTTTTGTGGTCATCATAAGATTAAGCACATTTGGTTTCATTTCGGGAATAGACTCCTCCGAAATCGGATGAAGGATAGATTGTGGCCAGGTCTGCGTTGATTTAGCGAGCCGTGGTGATCCTAGCCACCACTGGCTATGTTTCATCAGAACCGTGGGTGTCAAGCCTCGAGAAGCACAATCAGCAGGATTGTCAACAGTTGAAACATATTTCCAGACGTGCGGTGAAACTAAGTCTTGTATTTGTGCCACACGATTAGCAATATACACCTTGAGACGAAAAGATAGAGTGCGTATCCAAGATAGAACTACTGTAGAGTCGCACCATGCTGAAATGTTGTCAATCTTGTGATGCTGTGAGAGCTGTTCTGTACAGTAATGTAGCAATTTGGCTAACATGTGCGCACCACAAAGTTCCAAGCGGGGAATAGTCACACGCTTCAGTGGAGCTACTCTTGATTTTGTGATCAGCAGTCGTATGTTGACATCTCCTTCTGCGTCTTCTGTGCGCAGGAAGACACAAGCTGCAAATCCGGATTCACTTCCATCTGAAAATCCATGAAGCTCGATATTGATTGCGGTTGCTAAGGATATGAAATGTGGTATCCTTAGCTTTTCTATTTCTGGAAGTTCTTTCACGAATCGTGACCACTTCTGGGAAATATGATCAGGTAGTGGAGAATCCCAATCTAAGCCTAAGGTCCATACATGCTCCATTAAGACTTTAGACCAAAAAACTATAGAGGATATCCAACCACAAGGGTCATAGATCTGAGCAATTGATGAAAGTAAAGTTCTTTTTGTGTAATTACTTGAAGGTGTGTGCATCAAATATGAAAAGACATCAATATCTGGGATCCATTTTAGCCCTAAAAGACTTGAAAATGGCTGTTCCGACGTGCGTAACATGAGGGGTGTCTTATGATTATCTTGCATGACATTTTCTAAGAGTTTAGGATGGTTTGAAGACCACTTGCTCAGTTTGAATCCACCCTTTTTCAAAAGTAAAACAACATCCTCTTGAAGGTGGAGAGCTTCTTCCAGAGAATTGCTCCCTAATAGAGCATCATCAACATATATTTGCTGTTGGAGTGCTTCAGCAGCAAGTGGATGATTTTTTCCTTCGTCCATAATGAGCTGTTGTACTACTCTATTAGCAAGGTAAGGCGAGGACGTCATACCATAAGTGACAGTAGTCAATTGGTAGACCTTTAGCGGGACTGAATTGTCTTCTCTCCAGTATATTAACTGAAAGATCTGATCATCTTCATGGATGGATATCTGCCTAAACATTTGTTTGATATCACAAGAGAAAACAAATTTATGTTGACGAAACCGAAGAATTATATCAGTAATGTCATTGTGCAATTTTGGACCCTGATGTAGAATGTGGTTCAGGGAGACACCTGAAGAAGATGGTGCTGATGCATTGAAAACAACACGGATTTTCCTATCTTTAAAAACGCCATGATGTGGCAAAAAGTAATGCGGCTTGTTCAGAGACGGCACAGATGTGCACAGTTTCATGTGCCCACATGCTAAGTAGTCATTCATAAAATTGACATACTTCTGTTTAAACTCAGGTCGAGATTCAAATTTGCGTTCAAGTGTATTAAACAGGCATTTTGCCAAAGTTGTAGAGTCACCTAGTTGAGCAGGGTTTCCGCTGAAAGGCAAGTGACAAACATATCTGCCGGAGGCATCTCTCTTATGAGTAGAGACGAAGTGAGCTTCACATTTTTCATCTTGTGGAGCGAGTCTTGTAGTGTGAGGTGGTTCCTCTATGGACCAAAAACGTTGCAATGTTGCATGCAGATCACGATCATTTGTCGATAAAAGAGTCACTAAGCCTGAGTAAGGCTTAGACTTAAGTGAAACAGGTGTCGGACCAAGCACAACATAGCCAAAGATTGTATTGACAGCGTATGGCATATTCTTGCCGAGATTGATAAAGGTACCATTAAGAGTCAATGCAAATAAATCTGCTCCAATCAGAAGGTCAACTGGACCCGGAACATCAAAAGTGGGATCCGCTAGCATATAACCTTTGAGTCGCTCTTTAACTTCTGGTGGGAGCTGAACACGAGGCAGATTGCATGATATTTTATTAAGAATCATGACTGGGTGAGATTTTGCTAAAATATTCCCACTGAGCGAAGACAATGTCACAAAAGTAAGTCCCTTTGTTTTCACTGGGGCAGTAGAGATGCCACTAAGTTCTGGAACATCTGTTTGAGAGCGGTACAAACACAAAGTCTTTGCACAACTTTCTGAAATAATTGTTGTTTGGGATGCACTATCAAGCACAGCTCGTACAACTGCTGCATTTCCATTGGCAGATGTGATATGCACCAAAGCGGTTGCAAGCAACACAGTGTTATTCTGGTTGCAAGAAACACCTATCAAGGTAGTATCCTGGTGACACTCTGCAGAGTGGTTTTGCTTATGCATCGTCGTTTCAACAGAAGGGCACAAGGTAGGTCTATTTGACTGAGTCAATTTTTGTTGCGGTTGTGCGGAGCGGTTCTCAACAAAAAAATATAGTAGGCTATGGTGACGCCTATGACATACATTGCATGTGTGGACGGACTTACAGGTGACTAACTTATGTGTTCCAAAACAATTTTGACACAAGTTCTTATTTTTAACAAAAGCTTGTCTGTCTTGTACAGTAAGTGCGGAAAAAACTGCACATCTATATATGTTGTGTGAATTTGATGAACAGAAGATACAATGCTGAGTGTGAGTAGTGACCATCGCTATTTTGTGTGGTTTAAACTGGTTTGTATTTATTTTAAAGCCACTGATTTTTTGAGAGGTTTGAAGAGAAGGTTCATTTTTTGAGATGATATTAGTTAAACCCGCTGCCTCTTTACAAGAACATTCATTTTCTAAGAATGTAATTACTTCTGTAATGGTAGGAACATTTTGTAAATTATCTCGAGAACGTTCAAGTTTGGTCCTGAATTCCGTGTCAAATCTACGCAAAATATATGAGGTCAACAACAAACTTTCGCTAGCAATATCATGTCCTAGTGCTTTGAGCGCTTGATAATTTTCATTGTAGGTTGACAGGAAATTCCTCATTTGTTTAACTGAAGGATTGTGCAATTGTGGTAACTCAAATATATTGTTTACGTGAAGTGTTATCAACAATCTAGAATTTTGATATCTTTTTAGCAAAGTTTGCCAGGCTATAGCATAGTTTGTATTGGTGACAGGCAACGATTTAATTAAATTTAGCGGCTCATCAGTCAAACAAGAAAGCAAGTATGTAAATTTCTCCACATTAGAAATGGTTTCATTTTTGTGCACTGCATTTTCAAACAGACTGTGAAAGGCTGTTCTCAGGTTGTCCAGAAAATGTTCCCAAGTTTAAGCGAGGTAAATTTACGGTGGGAGTAGGCGCAACTACTTGTGATGCACCAGTGTGAGACTGATCCAGGGTTTCCTGCGGTAGCGATGGTAGAAAAGGAGCACACGAACTTTGTATAGCTATATTTAAGTCTGATATAGAATCTTGTAATCTTGAAATCTGTTCATTATCCAGATCTTCTGGTAAAGGTGTTGTGCTAAATAGTTTATTTATAAGCCTTTCAAATTCAGCATGTTTATTTTCTGCGGTGGAACTAAGCAAACCAACTTTTCGTGTTTGCTGTTCAGTTAAATTACCTATACCAATAACCTCAAAAGCAACAATTTGCTTATTAATATTATGAAGCCTACTCTCAATCAGTTCACTTTGCTTCACAAAAGAAGAAAATCTGATTTTGGTAATTTATTAATACACTCGCTTTAAAAAACAGATTCAGATGTAAATAACAAAAGAGTTCTAAGTAAAAGTTGTAATTCACAATGTTCTTCCAGTATTCAGTAATTTCCAGTCCAAATAATTTTTATTTTATTTTATTTATTTTTTTATCACTCTAAAATACCAATAGCGTAGATGACAGTAATAATGGTAATATGGTAATAAAGGAATATGGCTACTGTATTTTATAGAAACTAATACAGAGGTCGATTTTGAAGAAACACACTACACTTTAGAACTATGCTTGCTAGATAAAACATGAAATAACACACGCTGCACAATGAATCAGTAAACTATGCTTGCGTGAAAAAACATGAAAAAATCATAACAAAATGAAAAGAGCCCTGAGTATTGGCAATACTTGCCAGTAGTAAATAATTTTTTTTTTTTTTTTTTTTAATATTTAAGCGTTACAATAATTCAATAAACGTAATAATAAAGAGCGTAATAATTAATAAAAATCTTGCTTTCCAATGTTCTGGATTCTGAATGAAAGATGCTATCCGGCCCGGAGGACCAAAAATTTGGGGTTCTTTTTTATTAGCAGTGGACTGTATATTGTAAAACTAAAATAGTTAAAAGGATTTATTCCCATGTAATCAACAATGCATAAATATTAAGCGTTCACCGACCTTGTCCTTGTGCGTTGTAAATGTCCCGTTGTAAGCAACACTTTGGTGATTTTTTAGGCAGTCCTAAACTTCACAGTAATATTCCAACAAACGTTAAACACATAAAATAAACACATGAAATAAGCACAAAGTAAAATAACAATAGCGGTGAATAGTCTTTCTATTCTTGCGGTATGCGTGTATAAACCAAAAGAAAACTGAACATACCGTACACTACAGGAAAGAAAAACGCTCTAATTATGATTGCTGATTACAATTGTAACATGTCAAAATTGGGTCCTTATATTTATTACAGTTACGGGGTATTTGTATTTTTATTTATTTCATTTCGCGGGATTTTATAGAAAATATTGTGAAAGTTTTAATTTCCAGCAAACGTTAATTCCATTATAACAGACCACGTGGCAAGAAACAGTGTTGAAACAAAGCAGTAAGACGCAGTTGCTGTTGTGTAATTAGGCAAGGAATTTGCACCACCCTAAAATTTCTCAGAACTTTGCATAAGTGTGACCACGCACCCACGAGCAGTACAAGTACGCACTCGGAATGACACCTTCATCCGAAAACCAAGATGTCTGGGGAACGACTTTATTCATCGTCTCCTTAGCCGATCCTCAGGAAATGCCGCTAAGGACCGCCCACTTTTAGTGACGTCAACAGTGCTTAACAAATATCGTCCACGGTTACCACACAAAAAACACATGTGTTGAATGAACAGTGACGGAAGATCCGATCATGAGGCAGTGAAACTTCCGCTCTGTCCGAGCGTTTGGAGGGAGGCAGATTGATAATTTTCTTCCCAGTCGACTAGCAACCCAAGCCACGCGTGGCAGCTATCAGTTTTGTGCCCGGGCAAATCTTTATATTTTTCTTAAGTCGGCCGACAAAATACCTATGTGATATTACAAAAACATGTATAACAGTGCCTCCAGTGACGAAGAGTGAATAGTGAACGGTATTAATTATTATAAACCGTGTGAACATCCAGAGAATGAAAGACTTTGGAAGACGCACCACGTGGTCGGGAAAGAGGACGCCACACATGTAACGTTCCACACTGAAAGCATTATGTTCATTAATTTTACCTAAAATGGGGTGTTTTTTTATATTAGTAAGGGGTTTTAAGAATGTGAGTAGTGAGTGCGCAGGCTGGGCTATCTTAAAGTATGTAAGTAATAGTAAGTAAGTATAGGAAATAAGAGGTAAGAGTTGCACAACCTTTGAGACATGTAAAAAATCTATTTTGGAGAAAACTTATAAATTCAACACTTTTGATTAATAATAAACAAAAAAATAATTTCTCTTCCAAGATGTATTGTGTAAGTTATTCACACAACCTTGAAAATCACGCTAACATCTTACGTTCGTACGAGAATCCTGGCCCAGGATAGAAGTACAGGTAGGTCAAAGCAATTTATGTGTTTTTATAAATTTAATGAGTTTTATTAGAATCTCAATGGCGCAGCCGACAGGGACAGTTTTTATGAGTAAATAAAAATAAATTAAAAACCGTACCTACAAATAGGATGTAAGCGTGATTTAGAGGTTAAGTAGAAATGAGAACCAATTATATGTAAATGATGTTAAGATGTAGTTAAGCGATACGTAAATTATATTATACTGAATAATACAGAAACATTTAAAATTGAAATTTTATATAAAACAAAATCTCATAAATAAGAAAAATGGAAGACGGAGATAAAGTTAGTATGAGTGATGTAACTATCACGGGGGAGGGAGAAATTAATTCAGACCCTAAGGTGGTCAAAGAAAGCATTTCCAATGAATCAAATAATATAAATGATTCAGGATTGGAGACAACTCCAAACCTGATAGATGAGAATAATCTGACACAATCGGTAATAATGAGTGGAGCACAAGCAGAATCTACTCCTGTAACAAGTAAAGCAAAAGAGTTGTCATTGGACGATCTATTTAATTTCATGAGAACCATGTCTAGTGATATTAATGTAAAATTTGACGTGCAAAACAGTAATTTTAATAAAAAATTTGATATACAGAATGACAAGTTTGATGCAATTGACAAAAAATTTGAGAGTCGTTTTAACTCTAGTGACGAAAAATTTGACCGTCGTTTTGACGTTCAGAATAGCAATTTTAATATAAAACTCGAACAACAGAATATTCAGTTGCAGCAGAGTATTAGCGTAAAATTTGATGAGTTGATAAATAATATACAAGACAAGAATGAACGTCTAGAAAGTACCAATAAAATGAGAAATGATTTGAATAAAGTAGAACCGAGTACGAGTAATACAAATGAAAGTTGTAATGGCAATGTTGTATTAGATAAAGAATTAATAAATAATAATGATGTTGTTGAAAATATTGAGAATAGTGATACAGTCGAAGATGTAGTAGCTGAGAGTACTGATGAATTTGTAGAATGTGATTATGAGATGTTAATGTGTGTCAATGAGTTAGAGAGAGAGCGGAAAAATAATGTTGTGGTAGAGTGGGGACAGAGGGTAAATTTTCCCTTTATTATTTATGATGTTTATGATGATTTATTGAGTTCACAAGTGTTGTTGTTGAAGGGCAAGAGTCCCGTATTGGTAGATGAATTGAGGTGTTTATTTTTGTTGCGTAATTTTTACCCTCTGTCCGGAATAATTGTGAGAGTGTGATGTGGTGTTATGAAGAGAGAGAGAGATCAGTAGAGAATGGTATGTAACAGAATTGTATAATTTGAATAGAAAGTATGACGAATGGAAAGAAAGTTTAAAAGTATATTTGAATAATAATGACTATAATGATTTGACAAAAGTAATTAACCCGATAGTGAATGAATTTAATGACGGAGACTTAACAAAAATACCTAACGTTGACTGGTTTAATGAATATTTTGGTAAGATGAGTGAAGTTAGTTTGTATGGTTATAATACACAAAACAATAACTGGTGTATTAATGAAATTGAAAAATGTTATATAAAACCAAGACTTATCCATGACGATGGAGGCTAAAATATAAAACAATAAAAGACAGTGATAAACATTATGTTTTATGGTTCTGACATGGCAGATGTGGACAATGAAGTGCGGAAAAACTGAACAGTTGATAACTAAAGTTTGTAAATAATTGTAGTGCATTTATTTATGTGTATTGTAGAAGGTTAGTTAAACAATGTATGTATATAGGTAAGTGATAATAATAATAATAATATTTTGCAATTTAAATAAATAATAACATTAATTTTGGAAACAGTAATTGGCTAATTTGTATAATGGCAAACAATAATAAGGGAATTTGTATTTTCAGTAATTAATTTAATCAAACCAGTTTGATATGTTTTAAATATTTTGTAAATTCTAATGAATTCAATTTATTTTACGAGATTTGGAAATTTGATAATAGATGGCTAAATTGTTTAATGTAAATTAATATTTTTGTGAAATGTTTCAGAGGTGAGGTGAAAGTATTGGGGTGTAGGGGGTAGATGTTATGTGTATACCATGTTAAATGGAATGTATGTATAGAACTTTTACAATATGAATCATGTATAATAAAAATGTTTACAGGTAACTAAGATTTTAATTCAATAGTGAGATTATTGGAAATAATTGTGTTCAATAAAATGATAATTAAAAAAAAATTTTTTAATAATAATTAAAGGTGAGATATAATAATTATTAACAATAAATTTGGAAATTTTTGTGTGTGGATGGGAGGTGACTCAGAGGAGTCATGAATTTAAATTTTACAACATAAAAGATTGCTAACTAAAATTTTGATCCAGTAAAAAATGCTTGTGTTCTGTTTAAATAACTATACGCTCAGACATTCAAAATAAGGTGTTCATTCCATAATTTTAAATGTATTATTTTATTGTTGTACGTTAGATATAGGCATTGACAACAATATGTGTCTTCATTATGTGTGTATATTTGCAACTAAGTAAATAATTAAACCGTCTGGCAGGCGGTTAACATGAATTATCAGAATCAGAGAAATGGGAAACAAGGAGGTGAGAAGTAAGGAGAAATAAATATTGTAGCGTGACAGATAATCCACACAAATACATTACTCAATGATCATTAATAAAGCTCTAATATATGGAATATCCAGATGAGAATCAATTAAAATGCACTATTTAATAATATATTCACAAGAAAGGTTAAATAAAGAAAATTTCTGCAAATAATATAATATAATACAAATTTGAAAACCCAGAAGACTAAAAATGTTAATAACAAAATTACCCAGGTAAGATAGAAGCAGGCAATTAATATACCCCGACAAGGAAACCAGACCAGAAGAAACAAAGGCATACACAGCGTAAACTAAAGAAGAAAGAAGAACCACCAAATCTACTGAAGAAGGAAGAAAGAAGAATAACCAAACTCAAAGAAGAAAGAAGAATAATCCAAAACTAAAGAAGAAAGAAGAATAACCAAATTTACTGAAGAAAGAAGAAAGAAGAATAACCCAAAACTACTACTACTGAAGAAAGAAGAAAGAAGAATAAACCAAAACTACTACTACTACTGAAGAAAGAAGAAGGAAGAATAATCAAAACTAAATCTACTGAAGAAGGAAGAAAGAAGAATAATTAAAACTAAAGAAGAAAGAAGAACCACCAAATCTACTGAAGAACGAAGAAAGAAGAATAACCAAACTCAAAGAAGAAAGAAGAATAACCAAACTCATAGAAGAAAGAAGAATAATCCAAAACTAAAGAAGAAAGAAGAATAACCAAATTTACTGAAGAAAGAAGAAAGAAGAATATCCCAAAACTACTACTACTGAAGAAAGAAGAAGGAAGAATAATCAAAATAAAAACTACAGAAGAAAGAAGAAAATCAAAAACTAAGGCTACTGAAGAAAGAAGAAAGAAGACTAATTAAAACTACAGAAGAAGGAAGAATAACCAAAACTACAGAAGAAGGAAGAATAACCAAAACTACTACTACTGAAGAGAGAAGAATGAAGAATAATCAAAACTAAATCTACTGAAGAAGGAAGAAAGAAGAATAACCAAACTCAAAGAAGAAAGAAGAATAACCAAATTTACTGAAGAAAGAAGAATAACCCAAAACTACTACTGTTGAAGAAAGAAGAAGGAAGAATAGTCAACGCTAAAACTACTGAAGAAAGAAGAAGGAAGAATAACCAAAACTAAAGAAGAAAGAAGAAGGAAGTGAGACGACCCATATAAAACAAAAACCCCATAGGGAAGGAACCCCAAAAAACCCCAAAATCAATGAATGTCCAAAGAGAAAGTATAACACCCCAAAAAACCATATCACTGTAAAACTGACAAAAAACTAAAAGTGTTAGTAGTATTAAATATTAGTGCATTCAAAAAGTTATTGTTTAGTTTGTATAAACAAATCTTCACAGTTTCCCCCCATGGTTGAATATTTCATGTTAAAAACTAGAAAAAGACTAGTAAATATATTAATAATTCACCATAGACAAGTGTAAGTGATCAAATTATAACTAATAAACTTTAAAAAGGTGCATGAGTTACAGTACAAAGTAATAAACTTTAAGTTTTGTGAACAGTGTCTACTTTGATAATGAAATAGTAATATTACTAATAAAAAGCTACTAAAGCTGTATGAACATTCCATAGAATGGAATATAACTTAGATAGCCAGGGTTATACTTAAAGAGGGGGCATAAATCTTGTAAAATGGGGAATTACAAAACAAACTGTTAATGTGGAAGTAGTAAAAGATGTTAACCATTATATGTAACCAGGATGTTAGGTTCCTATTACATATAGTAATTAGATAAGTAAGGATTATTCATAAGAAATATTAGTGTTATAATTTGTTATTGTATTGTTCATTTTAATTTAGGAATGCCCTATCTAAAAATAGATATCATTCCGATGTTATAGAATACTTTTAATTATGTTATTAGGTAATATACAAAACAATGTTATTCAGAACACCAGTTTTATGTAGAGAGGTGTTATATGTTATTTATACAATCAATAATTACTGTTATACCAGTCAAAGAATTAATTTTTAATCAAATATAAAAGAATCAGAAGTCAGAGAAGGATATAAAATAACTACATTAATAAAACATTTTTGCAAATAGCCACACATCAAATCTAGGCAATATAATGAATTTAAACTGCAGAATATTTAACAAACCTAGTCTTATAAGCCAGACAAACTGACAATATTTAGGCAAGATAAACTCAACATATTAAATACTATGTAAATAAGGCTTGCTAAAGATATGGTCATTATATGAGTAAAATTATTTATTGGTCTAATAAAATACCAGTTAAAACTGAAATAGGTTCACTGACATTATCACAGGGGGAGTCATATACAAATGAATTGTATTAAAAAACCATCATTAATATACTAAATTGCAATAAAATAAGTGAGAATTGATGATTATATCAATTTCAGATTTAATAGAATAATAATTATATTAGGGAAAATGGCTATTATTTACTTAGAAGACAGGAAGTATAATTTTAGGCCTACCTCCCAAAAAAAATTATAAGAAATATAATTTTCAGATAAAACTTTGTAATACTAACTTAATTACTATCAAAAGAAGTAGAATAGAATAGTGAAAACGAATATGTATTTAATATTTCAAACAGTTAACTAATAACGAAATTACTTTATGAGCATAATGTACGGTTTTAAAATGTGTCGGAAGTTAAGATGATTTGAAACAATGTATGAGATATATTATATAGGCTAAGATTTTCATGAGACGAAGGAAATACAGACAGTTCATTATTATACCTCGAAGAGAGCACTTCATGTGAATATTTGACAGAACCAACCTTTAATGGCTGTTACGTTATAACAGAGTTCGGAATCATTTTATGTAAAATTAAATTTTTTAACTATTTTAATTATTGTGAAGTGGTGAAGTTGACCTATGAACTACATAACACCAATAAACGGAATCACATATAACTAATTAAATGAAATAACACTGAAATCGCACCAAATACCAAGTGAAAATTAGAGGTTAAACTGACACACATAAACACCAGTAGATATACCCATTTAACAACATTTTTACACCAAGTGAACTATTCCATCATACACCAGTGACAATAAACTATACCCCAGAAGATCATATACAATTGCGAAGAACATTTAACCGAAGAAAGGACATATTTATTCCAACAAGTACTTCGTCAACATTAGAAGCTATCAACGCGCATGCGTCAGGCGGCCATTTTGATCCAATATCATCACCGCAATAAGACACGACTGTGGACTGCATTCTGGTTCGAATAAAATTATATATAAACTTTTATTATTAATAACTACCATTGTATTGTTTAAATTTAAGATTTTTTTTTGAATTGTAAGTGTTATACTTTCATGTCCCTGACCTTCTCTGGCTTTTTATATTAATAACCGTTCAAAGAACCTACTTTTATGATATGAATATAAAACTTCTAATATCGACCGGCCCTGAGCGAGTCGATACGGCATTGTAACCTCGATTAATTAATCGACCAACTTTATTATTTTTGTTTAATAAACGTTTTGTTTGTTTTTTGGTAACTTGGAGTTGGTTTTTTATTATAAAAGGACATAACAGTTCATTAATCAAGAAAACTAGATAATCTTTAAAGGCAGTATAGGTGAACCTACCACCTTTCAAGAATAAGAAGAAGCGAGCTGTTTTCATCTAAACGTGGAGTTAACTGGATTATCTTGTTAACAAATTTACAGAACGGAAATTTATTACCAGAATAAACACCATGCCATCATAATTATAATTACAATCAACAACCTCGATTTATTCCTAAATATTAAGAACATAAATACAACAAAACATTTTTTTCAGAATTTATTTATTTTTATAAATATAAATTTTAAATTTATATTTTCTTTCAAACTGCTACCACAGCAATATATACCGAGTTTATTTGATAACGACCAAGACCAGGAACATTACCAAATCAACGTATCCCAGAGCGGAACGTCACTACTACACATACACACCATAAAAATTATTCTGGGTAATATTATACCAGAACACTACTACAATTACAATTATATTATGGTTTTATTACAAAAGTGAAGACCAACAGTGAGAGCATAACGAAGACTAGAAGACATTAGCTACATTACCACACACATTCATACATTTGATAATTGGTTTTATTACAAAATTGGCTAGCCCAAACAGTGGGGCTTACAGGAGAGTACGACACACATTCTTACAACCGTTATTTATTTTGTAATAATTCGTTTTATTACAATATATATAGATTTCATGTAATTTGTTCAATTTTGAAATGTGTTTTCATTGTGTTAGGGAGATCAGCTGATCAGCAATAACATGTCACTGGTAAAATGGTTTATAAATGTTCCAAGTAATTAATGTTCAATGTAATGTCTTAATGTATTACAGATGTTTTAAAGTAATGATAAAAATAATTGGATAAAGTGAGATGAATATTTTGTGGGACATATAGATCTGTCCAAGTTGAAGTTAGAGTTGAAGTAGTAAAGATCGAAATATTGTTTTGAAGTAATGTAATGTTGTTTTGAGTTAATGTATGTTATAGAATTTTGAGAAGTATTGATGTTGACACAGTAGTAATGGAGAATATATGTAGAGTTTTGAGTGATATATTGTTGTTTATAATTGATGTTGTTATTTTGTTGTAGTTGTAGCAAGGTAATGAGATTGAGATTTTGGGGATGGCAATTTTGTAGTAGGGGGTAGTGTAATGTAGGAGTCTGCAACATAATGATAAGTTGGGACGGGATTGGGACCGATTTAGTGGGACGGGGCCGCCTTAGGTAGAATCCAGGGGCCAGATAATGGGAAATGAGCTTTTGGGGGGGGGGAACACGTATCCTAAGTACAAAGGGTTAGAGAGTATTTTTTTATATATATAGAGAGAAGGTGGCGATTTGAGTTTAAGGATAAGTTGGGGTTAGAGAGTGTTTGATAGAGATTTTGATAGAGATGGGTGTCATGTGAGTTACAGTTGTTAGAGGTTAGAGTCAAAGGGAGAAAGATTATATGTGTATGCAGATCAAGTAGTACAATAAATGAGAATAAATAATTTAAATCACCCACAGTAATGGAGAATCAGATTGTCAAGCAAAGAGAGAGATTTGTAATAAAGATATAAAAGTTTTTATTTTGAAACCAGTGACAAAACTTTTTGACAAAAGTTGGAGATGTAAAATTAAGAATTGTTTATTTTGAATAATTTAAATGTCAATTTGCTTATTATTTATAATAATGTTTTGTTATTTTAAATGTTTTATTTTATTATGTTTTTGTGTTTTGAGAGAGAATATCACAGATGTTAAATGTATTTTCAGACATAATTGGTACATAACATGTAGGTCAAGGTTGTGGACTTGACCTAGTTTCAATCAGCTGATGAGGTCATATGCATACTAAGCTTGTATAGTAAGGAAGTTAATTCAACTTTGGTTTTTGATCAATTTAAACAAATTCTAAATAAGTTCTATATGTAAAGGAAACATTTTAATAAATTTAAATTTTTTTTGAATTTTAAAATTTTTTGGAAAATATTTTTTGAAAAAAAAAAAAAAAAAAACTTGATTTTGCGCCCGCCAGCTAATGAATATTTTAAGTATTGATTATTTTATTATTTGTGTGCTAACCATGTTTATTTTATTGATTTATTGTATTGAATTGTACTGTTAGACTTTAGGTAATCACCTGTTAGGCTAAGGATGTTTTGTTTGATTTTAAGAAGTGTTCCATTGGTGTAATTTTTTGTTGATAACAAGAAAAGAAAACTAAGGAAGAGAATTTTTTGATAAAATATTTTATTTTGAATTGTGAATTTTTTTTTCTTAGATGAAATAGTAAATTTTAAAGAATTTTTCAATGTATAATATGTAATGTGAGTGTGTGTGAGCCCAGTATCTGCTAAAGGCAGCCCAGCTTGCATATAAGGGGAAACATATCGGTGGAGGATCTGGCACGATCTAAGCCAGGGATTGAGGATTTTGGGGGGTAGAACGTTAGAAGGTGAGGTGTGCTGTGGTACTTGTCTGTTTGATTTTTCGGTGTTGGGATCTCTTATGGAGAAGTCCAGTGATCTCGTTCAGATGCGTCCATGGTCGCCAAGCCAGGGGGGTCGGGTACCCATGCAGATTAAGAACAAAGGGGGTTGTTGGCACCAGTTCCTCACCGGTCCTCTTAGGGGTTTTATCAATGAGATTTCTTCTGTTCTGGACAGCAGAATTCTCATTGAGGGGGTATTGTAACGTGTCAAAATTGGGTCCTTATATTTATTACAGTTACGGGGTATTTGTATTTTTATTTATTTCATTTCGCGGGATTTTATAGAAAATATTGTGAAAGTTTTAATTTCCAGCAAACGTTAATTCCATTATAACAGACCACGTGGCAAGAAACAGTGTTGAAACAAAGCAGTAAGACGCAGTTGCTGTTGTGTAATTAGGCAAGGAATTTGCACCACCCTAAAATTTCTCAGAACTTTGCATAAGTGTGACCATGCACCCACGAGCAGTACAAGTACGCGCTCCGAATGACGCCTTCATCCGAAAACCAAGATGTCTGGGGAACGACTTTATTCATCGTCTCCTTAGCCGATCCTCAGGAAATGCCGCTACGGACCGCCCACTTTTAGTGACGTCAACAGTGCTTAACAAATATCGTCCACGGTTACCACACAAAAAACACATGTGTTGAATGAACAGTGACGGAAGATCCGATCATGAGGCAGTGAAACTTCCGCTCTGTCCGAGTGTTTGGAGGGAGGCAGATTGATAATTTTCTTCCCAGTCGACTAGCAACCCAAGCCACGCGTGGCAGCTGTCAGTTTTGTGCCCGGGCAAATCTTTATATTTTTCTTAAGTCGGCCGACAAAAGATCTATGTGATATTACAAAAACATGTATAACAGTGCCTCCAGTGACGAAGAGTGAATAGTGAACGGTATTAATTATTATAAACCGTGTGAACATCCAGAGAATGAAAGACTTTGGAAGATGCACCACGTGGTCGGGAAAGAGGACGCCACACATGTAACGTTCCACACTGAAAGCATTATGTTCATTAATTTTACCTAAAATGGGGTGTTTTTTATATTAGTAAGGGGTTTTAAGAATGTGAGTAGTGAGTGCGCAGGCTGGGCTATCTTAAAGTATGTAAGTAATAGTAAGTAAGTATAGGAAATAAGAGGTAAGAGTTGCACAACCTTTGAGACGTGTAAAAAAATCTATTTTGGAGAAAACTTATAAATTCAACACTTTTGATTAATAATAAACAAAAAAATAATTTCTCTTCCAAGATGTATTGTATAAGTTATTCACACAACCTTGAAAATCACGCTAACATCTTACGTTCGTACGAGAATCCTGGCCCAGGATAGAAGTTGTACAGGTAGGTCAAAGCAATTTGTGTTTTTATAAATTTAATGAGTTTTATTAGAATCTCACAATGTGAATTGTACTTTGAAACAGGTAATGGGAGTCCACTCTATTAGATAATGAAGTAGAGATAGGGTGAGTTTAACTATTGTTATGAAAACAAAATATCTGACAATGGTGTTTGCCATAAACACATCCTTCACACACATAGTCATCCCAATCGTCTACATACTTTATATTATTTTTCTTCAAAATGTCTCTTACATAACTAATATTCTGATGTGCTAATTTTTCATGCCACTTTTTAATTGACATAGCAACAATACACTTTTCTATGTTTTCATAACGAAACATCATTCTAAACAATCTTCCATCTCTGTTTGCCATGGCTGTTAATTCACCAGTGTCTGAATAAAAAAAATACGAGCAATTTGTGTCTGATTCCTGACGATAACCCTTGTCCAATGCACTAGTGACGGAAAATAAGTTAAAGGGTATCTTTGGTGTATACAAAACATTTTTCAGTGTTATGTTACACCAATCTTGACCATTATAAGCTAACAAATCTATGTCTCCGACACCAACACCTTCTATAAGTGTTGAATCTCCAATCATGACTTTTTCTGGTTCTTGTAAAACAGTATAATTTTTCAACCAGTCATTCCTTAAAGTCATGTGCTGAGTGGCACCACAATCTTGGTACCATAGATCTTGATAGTCATTCTTCATTGATATATATTGTATATTAGTAACAGACAATCCAACATTAATCATCAATTTACTTTTTGACGTAGATTTGTCTGATTTTTCTGACTTGCTATCTACATTTTTGGTACAATTTTTGGCAAAGTGACCTTTTTCGTTGCACTTATTACACGGATAATTTTTCTTACAATATTCAATGTAACTTTTACTAGGTTTATTCTTGCAGTACTTCTTTATGCGCCCTTTTTGTCCACATTTAAAGCATTCCTTTACGTTCACTTGTTTTGTTTTATTATTGTTCTGTCCCTTTGATATGAAAGCATTCTGACACTCATTATTGGCCTGTTCACTTTCTTTTTGCCTGTCTTCTTCAAGTTTCAAACGCTCAAACATGTTGTTCAACGTTTTGTCTGTGGAAATAACATTATCCCAAGACGTTCTAAAATGACGCAGTCTTGTTGGAAGTATACCTAATATCCTTTCCATAATCCAGTTTTCTTTAACGCTTTCACCTATTGCAGACAATTCATCAGCATATTGTTGAATTGTCATGCAATTTTCTGTTACTGATTTGTGCTCATCATACTTATAATTAAAAAATAATCTTTGCAGGCCTTCAACTGAAATGTTTGATTTTTTTCCTGTATAAGGTTTCCAACTTTTCTAACATAACATTTGCAGACTGGCACCTTGCAATTTTGGCTATATTACTGTCAACATTCAATCCAATTAATATTTGTGCTTCTAAATCCTGAGAATTTACAGACTTTTTAACAATTAATATAATTAAATAACATACACCAAAATCACAACTGTCTTACCTGCATCGGGCCAGAGTCTTCACGTGAACTCGTACCTATAAGTGATTTAGAGTTAAGTGTTCGTTAATAAATCACACTCTCAATTTCGGCATTATATAGTAATATTTATTCAACAATTCTTTTTTAAATTTTCCTGACTTTTCATTTATTTATTCTCAAAACTGTCATTGACCATTTTATTTACTTTCCAAAAAATACCAACAAAACATAATAATTTACTTTTTCTGATAACTACTTCAAATTCTCGGAGTTATACTCACAACAATATTTAATTCAAATACATATACAGTACTACACATATTATCAAAGTTCACTTCCTACTGAATGAAATCTAATGGTTAACTTAATCTATACAAAGGCGACCCAGCATTGCCCACACTCACACTCATACATGATTTAAATCCCCCTTTTTAATTTTGAGCGCTTTTTAACATTTTATAATTATTGGTTTATGATATCGTTACTTGGCCGTCGGCATCTCCTCCAATCACGTGTCGCACTCCGTATGTTTTAGTCCGAAAAAGTTTCTGCTGGTTTAATTTTAATGTCACTGAATTATAACTGTTTTTTTACACTTTGTATATTGTCACCTTCTAGATCATATTTAAAAAATTTTACTAGGTTTTAGGCCCACGAGCCTATGTGTTCACCCGGCCGGGGAAAAGTTTCTTAGTCGACTGGGGAGAGCGTGCTCACCAGACTCCGCACTATAACTTGTTGTTGAAAAGGGAAGGCACTGCCTTCAGGCTACGATTTTTTCGTCGGCGTACACCAAGTCTGGTCTGTCTATGTGCCCAACGAGCTAATGGGGTTAAGCGGTGACGATATAAGAGGCTTAGGTGGGTGGAGCCTCTAATTGATTTCCTCCATCTCCAGAGCACATGGCAAGACAATCTTTCTGCTTCGCCATTTTCTTAGCGTCGGTTCAGCCTGTTGTGCGTAGATGCTATGCCCGTGTTTGTGTACGCGCATAGTTGTACGTGACAAACATTCAATTTCGAACAAGTATTGCTTTCTCTGACAACACCCAGCCCAAAAAGTTATGTTAGCATTCATTGTTTGAATCCAACGCTATTTCATATGGGACTTGCCATGATGATACAAAATAAATTTAAATAAGTTTAATGAAAACTAAAAACCCCCTTTTTGACACATTACAATACCCCCCCCAATGAGAGGTTTTCTGCCGAAACAGAAAAACTCATTGCTAAACCCTAAGAGGATCAGTGAGGATATGGCGCCAACAACCCCCCGTTAATTTCTAAACACGTCGTGGGTAAACTACCCCCCTAGCTCGGCGACTATGGCTGCACCTGAACGACATTACTGGACTTCTCTGTTTGAGATCCCAACACCATGAAATCGGACAGATACTCACCTTAGTACCACCTAACCTCAACTCATTCCACCAAAAAAATCAAAGACTGGCCTTATACCATACCAGATCCTCATCGATATGTTCCCCCTTACATGCATACTGGGTTTCCTTTAGCAAGTACTGGGTGCGTACACATACTCATTATTACATTAAACACACTTTTACATTCTACTTCTTGATATCAAATTCCAAAAATAATTTCTACTTTATTTTCAATTTCATTTCTCAATTTAACTGGTTTGACTGTACGGTCTCAAATCAACTCAGTTATGTAAATTTTGTTCAATAAAACAATAAACCCAAGTCCCTTATCAAAGATTCTCCTTTTAAGGTGATTCATTTTATTTACTTTAATTAATGAATTTAATCATAATTTTTTAAAATTATAAAAGTCTTCAAATGCCTTTATTTTATATCTACTCTTACTAACTAGATGCTCGCAATCATAATAAACAAATAAAAATAAACAACTTATTTCTACCATAGATTCCAAAATAGTTACACTTGATTACAAAGATAACCTAAAATACACATCATGAATCAGCTGAACTCTTCTCTACTTATATTGAAACTTAAAATTTAACATAAAATTCTTTACTGCCAAGCATAGAAAAAAATTGTTTTTTTCCAAAAAAACTTTAATTTCCAAAAATATTTCTTTTATCAATTACCCACAAAACAAAATTATTCATTTACATTAACTGACAATAGAATCCATGAGTCAATTACTAGATACATATCATGTCTCTGACATCAGTCATCAGCTGATCTCTCTGGGTCAGGTGAATGACCTTACCCTAGATACACTACACAGATCTATACCATGAAAAATACACAACATATGTTTATAATTCTAACACTCTAACATAGTAAAATAATAACATAATAGAACATAATAAATTCATTAGGATCAATTTCTTTCAAAATCAGTAAGCTCGTCTACAAAATTATCATATGGAGCAAAACATATTTGAATCAATTCCTCCTGAACAAATCATCTACGGTAATCATTTCTTGCATCAAAAATAAAATCATTTATTTAGCTAGTCAGCATCATTAAGTTTCAAATTTTAGTTCGTTACTCCCCTGAGTAACCTCCTTGCCACACACACTATTACCCCCACTGAACTGTGGCGTCCAGCTGCTTCCACAAGAACGGAAGTTTGTTAGGGGTAGATGCTGCCTACCCTGTTCTTGCTTCAGCGTTATATAAAAATTCGGAATTACTGATGTCCGAGGACACCAGTAATCCTACTATAATGATTCACACACCCTTATTACGGCACTACCACCACCTTCGATGATAGCCACTGTTCCATCGTTATGTAGGTTCCCCTGAGTTACCCCCCCCCCCCGGTTAATTTCTAAGTTCACCAATTTGGAATATATTTACATTATAAATCCACGGTCAGGGTTCAGTGAAGCCGTGACCGCCCAAAATGTAGGGGAAACTACTAAAAGACATATAAGGTCTACGCTTATACAGTACTGCTACTACAGTTCACAGAGGGTAAATTCTTATATGTTTGGTTATTTTTTTTTTAATTTTCCTACACACCAACTTAATACATAGTACCCTCCTTATGAACATTGTTATTACCTTAAAATAAACAATTCACATTTAAGTTTGACCAAAATTCACATCTTACAGCTTTAATTTTATTTTTAAATTCTATTAAATCTTTTACTTGTTTCATTTATTATTAAATTTTAACTATGATTTTCTAATTAACCTTTTCATCATTTATTGGTTTGGGTGATTCTCCGCTACTCACAATGATTTGATTTATTAAATTGGCATTTAAAGATAACCTTACTCCCCTTCTTACCTCTACCCACCATTAACAGATTTGCATAATGTAACACCAATCTCTCAAAAAATATTTACTTCCATTAACTTATCAAACTCTAACTCACCATGACTCATTCTACTCTTATAACAAAATACCTATTACCCTCTTTGTATCTAGGATGTGTGTTCCCTCCCTTATACTCATTCCCTTATTAGTTCCTGGTTCCTTCCCAGGTAACTCCGTCAAACCCCATTTAAAACTATTCCCTCCTGCCATAACGCCTGTCATTAAGGACTCCTTACCACACCACCCTCTTTACAAGATACCACCATCATTATTTACTCTCCAATTATATTACTTCCATTACTCTACATATAATCACTCTCTCCACTGTGTCCCTACTATTACCCTGTTTCTGTCTTACTTTTATTCTCAAAATTCTTATTCTGTCTAACACTCATTAAAATTACCTTTGACTGACTCAAATGTCTTATTGATATAATTATTATCACCCAAACTCTATTTTTTACCACATTTTACATTAATATGATCATTGAAAATTACCTTAGAAAACTCATAACTACCTCAAATTAATTTCATTATTTAATTTAAAACCTTTTAAGCACATGTAAACATTTTACTTTATTTACTTGTATTATAAAATTCATACTTACATTACATCACTCAAAACACATGATTCCTGTTATTGACACAAAATTATAAACATTTATCACCACCAGATCATGTACAATCATATGTACCTTCTGAAACATTGTAACAAGAATATGACTCCACAACTAAATACATTTTATATTTTTTCATTTACTATTTATTATCAAATTTAAATCATTCATTCAATTCATTAGCAAAATTCAATTATACAATATTAATTAATTAATTAATCTCAAATTCTTTGATTCAATCAATTATTGAAAACACAAGTTATTTTAATTACCTTACTCCAAAACAATTACAATTCATTTATTATCACCTTCATAATTATTCTCATTATTTATTTAGTCTGCCAAAATATTATTATTATTATTAAACCAATTTCTACTACATACACATTGTTTACATAAAGCACCCTTTACAACATAGACACAATTAATTTCACTATAAATTTATTTACAATTTTTTGTCATATTTTCCCGTTTACCACACCTCATTTCCTAATTTAGCCAGGTCATTACCATAAACTAAAATATTTAAAATGTCCATTCACTGATTTTTTATTACCCCCCATCATCATATATTAACCTGATGTATTTATAACACAAGTCATTCTTATCGACACACATTACATTATAATTATTATTGTAATGACTACTTTCGTTAATTATATTGACACAGTAATTAACTACATTTTTGTCTCCCATTATTTCATAAAGCCCGTCTACATTGGTAATTTTAGTCCTGTCTCCATCAGTATTATTGTTTAACATAAGGTACATTCTATCAACATATTCCTCCACTATATCCATCGCAACATCAGGTAAGTGTTTGTCATTTACAACCGTATCATCAAAATAATCATCTATATCTATTTCACAAGGTAAGTCACTTTTTTCACCTCTGTCAATATCTAAACCCTGCACTAACATTTCATAACCTCTATTAATCTCTAAAATCTCTATCTCTCTCTTTCTCTCTCTCTCATCACAATACCTCTCACAACCCCACTGACCTATTTCATACTACGCAAAGGGCACCACAAACTTACTATATTTCTTGGTTCTTCCAAGAACACCACAAAAAATTAAGGGACCATACGAAGACACCTCGTCTTCCACACAACTACCGGAGGAAACCTTGTCCTCATAACACCACGGTGAAAACCCTGTTTCACTATATATTTGGGAAAAATCTGCCCTTTGCCCACCTAACCTCTCTTCACACACACTTCCCATTTCATCAACACTTTCTCTGCTCACCACCTTACTCTCTAACACCACGTTTTTAATTATACCACTGTTATCACTCGTTAACTCATCATCATAATTATTGTTATTACTCACCTTGTTAATTATTCCTTCACTATCATTAACAACATTATTACCACTTACCTGTTTTAATTCGACCTCTGTATTCTCCTTTAATTTATCTGTCTCTCATTTCCACCTTTCCTCGTGTTTTTTAAATATGTCATCTAACCTTGTCTTTTGTTTACTAAACACTTCGTCTAACATTACTTGTAACTTTTTCATCAGCTCTCGATTCGACTCACTCAGATTAGCATAACTTACATTATTATCTGCCACCTGATCGTCTTTATTTTTGTTAAATTGGTCTGCCTCTCTACCGTTTTCTACTCCCATTACACTATCATCCTTATCATTAGGCCTATTCACTGTCTTATTTTCTACCACTATCACTTCAATTATTTTACCTTTATTATTTGTCATCTCACTACCAATAATAATATCATCACTATGCTTTTTAATTTTGGCAAATATTCCCTCCTCTTGTTCTTCCATTTGTGTCAAATTATCATCCAAATTACCTCACTCCTCGTCCGTCATTTTATCCACAATCCCTCTGAATTCGCCTTCCCATTCATCCCACGCGAAATCTATATCGTTTACTTGTGTCATGTTAAACAAAATTTATTTATTTTTATTTATATTATAAACGAAACGATTATATATATATATATATATATATGTTTATATATATATATATATATAAACCCACTATTGTCCTTAACACAATCGTTATCAAAAGTAAAAGTAAACACAATAACACTACCAAAACATGGATTCGCCTTCCCATTCATCCCACGCGAAATCTATATCGTTTACTTGTGTCATGTTAAACAAAATTTATTTATTTTTATTTATATTATAAACGAAACGATTATATATATATATATATATATATATATATATAAACCCACTATTGTCCTTAACACAATCGTTATCAGAAGTAAAAGTAAACACAATAACACTACCAAAACATAACCTTCTTCAATGTAAATATATACGTAATACACCTTAACCTCTAAATCACTTATTTTCGAGTAGACGTGGTCTACACAAATTATGAATTTGTGTAAACTGTCCTGTTCGGTTGCGCCATTGAGAATTTACAGACTTTTTAACAATTAATATTGTAACGTTACATAACCCCTGCCCAAATATGATAACATAATCACCAGAGTTACATAATCACCCATTTTTAAAAGTCAGAAATGGTGATTAGGTATCAAGCTATGAGAACCTTTGTACTTTAAAAACACTGTAAACAATAATCATAAAAGTGCAGTGTACAGAGTGGAACATAGTGTAATCGGTGAAAGTGTAAAACATTTAAAAAGAGCATCTCACAAATTTGTGCTGGAGATGAAAAAAAATCAGTATTGTAGCAATAGTCTATGATACTACTGACAAGTTTTGTATTTGTTGTAATTTTATATTGAGTAGGCCACAAAGGTCTTATAACTAGGAGTAATATTTTTGTTTAATATAATTATTTTGTTTAGATGTAAGATAATCCAGGGTTATGTATAAAATAATAATAATATACCAAATAATACTGTGTTAGCAAGATGGCATGTAAAAAAAAATAGTGTAGAGTAAGGATACCTTAAATGAATTATAAATCATAAATAAACCAAAATAAAAGGGATTAAAATATAAAATACCAGTGGCCAAGTTTAAGAAAAATTATAAAGAAAAACTGTAAATAAATTAAATTTGATTATAGATAAAATCTATAAAGGATTATTTTTTCTAAAAAGAAGAAATGAAATAATAATAATTATTATTAGCCTATATACTAAAAGGTATCTAGATTAGTCAATAAAAAACCATAAAAATTCTTGGTTACTAAGAGTAACTAACTAACAAGAATTTAATTAATTGTTCAGATATATTGGAAGTGAGCAGTTGAAAAGTGTAATGTCTTGTAAAATTTAAGAAATTTATAAATACCATTAGGAAATAATCAGTGCAAAATTAATAAACTTAATGAGTGATATCCACTACATCCTCAACATCCTTCGAACAGAATAATTCATGCCAGCAATTTGACGAAAATTGAAAAATCAGCCTTCCATTTTCAAGCCTAGTGTACCTAAATTCGACATTGTTGGTGAGATCGTTTCCTATTAAAATTAAACTAAATTACACCTCAACTATAAACTTAGAACACTAGAAACAGCACAATCTCTTTAAATACTTCTGGAAAAGAGGTGAACATAAACTTTAATTTTTATTAACCAAAAAACAGCAAGACGTGGTCTTGTTAATAACTTTCCGGCAGCCATGATAATTTAGTGTTCGTTTTTCGTCAGTGAAGAAAAGTAGCCTGCGCTCTAGCGATCAAAAAATCAACTACATGATACCAATTATACTAATTTTAAAATAATTTATGTAAAGCTTGATACTGACCCATATACATTTCTGACTTCCTCAAAGTTCAAGGAACCTTAAATAACCCTGGGAAATTAATTACTTATTTATTTCTTGTTATTAAAACTGAAAATAAAAATATTTGTTATATGATATATGTTTGTAAAAGTAAGATCGAACTAACTCTGTGTTTTATGAAATAATCGATTATCCATTCATGTTTTGGGAGACCATAAAAATGTTAAATAAATTCGAGGAATGCCTTGTGGTTTAAATAATAAAATGTGTATTATTTCCAGTAGATGGTAGTTGGTGACAGGTTATAAGAAGATCGAGAAGAGAAAGGAAATCAGTCCGGACATCCAGAATTTATTACGTACCATTTGAAGTCATTTAACCTCAAATGGGTTCGTAAAAGTAGCAATCAGCTGATGCCACGAGCGGAAAAATTTGAAATACTCTATCGTATACTGAGAGAGTAATTCTCTTTGCCTTTCTTCACTCTCTCTCCTAACTACTGTCAAACAACGGTATTGATTTCACATAAACAAAATTTAAGAAAATCATTCAATATCTTTGCATAATCACACACACTCGATTTTGAAGACATATTCGAGAAGGATAACGAATTCTTTGACTCTTAATTAAGCGAGATTGTCGAAGAGTAACAAATAGACGAAAATATTATTCGAGACTTAATCTCACAGCGAGAGACGTTACAAGATGGCGCCCAACGTGGGGCTTTAATTAGGAAGGAAATTTCGGGATATACGCAAGTTAATATAAGGAAAAAACTAATTTTTGTCGGCAACTATGAGAAGACAAGAAATGCATAATTCCAGTGGCAGATCAAAGAAGAGGGCAGAAGACACGGAGAAGGAAGAAGGTGGACAGGAACAAGAAATAGAAGTAGTCACGGACAGTGAAATGGAACAACAAACAGGCGATAAAGAAGAAACTGAAACAATTATGGACACGGAAAAGGAAATAGTTGAAGAGGATGCCAAAGGGGACCAACCAGATAAAGCGGAAGCCAGAAGAGAACCAGATTGGCAAGAAATGATGAGGCTAATGATGGAGAAAATTGATAGCATTAAGGAAAGCAATAAACAATCAAATGAGGAAAACTCAAGGAAACAAAATGAAACCTTGAGTGAAAAATTTGACAAAATAGATGAAAACTTTAAGAAACAGGAGGAAAAATTTAATAAAATAGATGAACATTTTAAGAAACAGGAGGAAAATAATAAGCAAACCAATGAGAAAATAGACGGTATTCAGGAAAGTTTAGTAAAACAACTAAACGAAAAAATTGAGACCATTCATACAGATATCAGACAAACCATGAATGAACAATACCACAAATTGAGAGAAACTATTGACGGACAAAGAGAATATATGAACACAAAATTTGAAGAAAATAATAAAAATATAAGGCAAATTCATGAGAAGATTGAACTGATCAGTAACACACTTAGCCAAAAAGCAGATACATACAAGGGGGAGACAAATAAGCAAATGGATGAAAGTTTCGGAAAGTTAGAGGAAACAATGGACAGTGATTTTAAGAATGTGAATGAAACACTAGACAGCACTTCCGAAGGTATTAAAGTAAGTCCGAATACAGAAGAGAGCAGGAAGGAAATAGAAATTAGAGAATACCAAGGTGTAATATTCTCTGAAAATAAAAATAACCACAACAAAGAGGATAATCAATACCTGGAAAAGAAGACCAAGAAAATAAGAAAAATATGTAGAAAGAAAATAATAAATACAAGAGAAGAATTGGAGATGATTACAGGTGGATTAATTAATGTATTTAACCTTCCAATTAATGAACAAAGGGAGTTAAATTAAGTTTAGATCTCAATTAAATATGTCGACGATTGAAGTGCATCAGAAGATATCAGTCATATCTTCAAGACGGAATATAACATTCAAAAATTTGGTAAATAATCCAGAGGTAAAAGGGAATGAAATGGTATTAAATATGAGTGACTATGTTATGTTAGAGGAGGTACAATACCTGTTAGTTAAAAAGGAACGAACTATGACGGGAGACCAGTACTTAAATGAAGCAAAGTGGGAGAGCCGGATGATAAGGAGATTATCAAGGAGAGAAGTAATTCCGAACACCCCAGTAATCCGAGGAAGAGGAGTAACGGAGTTAATGGACCATGGTTAGACCAAATAATAATCATTTATGAAATAATCGATTATCCATTCATGTTTTGGGAGACCATAAAAATGTTAAATAAATTCAAGGAATGCCTTGTGGTTTAAATAATGACCCTTCCCCACCCCTAAACCCTGTCCCTTTATATTATAGCTTGTTGTGTGTGAGCAGGGTGGGGGAGAAGGGTGAAGGGGTTGTTTTCACATATTTCCTGTCTATTCCAATCTGACGATGGGCTGTGAAGCTTGAAAGCGCTAATTGGGATAATTTTTATATAGTGGTGTGCAACTGTGATCATTCTGATTGTGATTTCAACCACTAACACAAATTTCTTCATTAAATAATGTTATCTGCAATTAGTTACTGAAAAATAAGAAGGAATCAAGAAGAAAAAGAAATATATAATTAAATGCAAACAGCAACAGCGAGCGTGAAGAATCCCAAAAGTGTTTATTATTAGTCGCCAATCGACTACTTGTAAGTTTTTTATTATAATGAAGTGACTGTAGAAATGTTCCAGCAATCATTTTCCTGAGCAGACGGTACATCCCTCTGGTCTCAGAAGGTGTAAGGATGGACAGCGGAGTAATGGACCCAAAAGTGGCCACCCAAACTGAACCACCGCACAGGATAGGGAAAAAATGTTAGGGAAATTGAATATTTAAGGGATAATAAAACAGCTGAGAAGATTGATATCAGATTCCAGAAGTATGAAGGAAGAAAACAGAAGGAAGATAGCAGACAGAAGCTCAATTGAGAAAGCAAATTTATAAAAGTAAATAGAAAAATGAGTGTTAAAAAAAGTTTTTATTGATTAGTGTGACCAGTCCTTATCAAGTAATGTTTGAAAGACCACCACCCAGAGAAATTAAATCATTAATGAATTTGCCTCCAAGAGAGAGAGTTGAGTATGAAATCTAGTCTGTTACCATTATTTAACCAAATAACAGGTGTATAACCAAGCAGAAATGAAGAAATATTATGAAGATTAATAAAGGAAGGAGAAGAGTGAAGAGTTCAACGATTATTTTTAAAACAAGTAAATAAAAATAAATCTGTTCTAGTGGGGGAGCTTTATGTAACGTTACATAACCCCTGCCCAAATATGATAACATAATCACCAGAGTTAAAACCAGTAATCACCCATTTTTAAAAGTCAGAAATGGTGATTAGGTATCAAGCTATGAGAACCTTTGTACTTTAAAAACACTGTAAACAGTAATCATAAAAGTGCAGTGTACAGAGTGGAACATAGTGTAATCAGTGAAAGTGTAAAACATTTAAAAAGAGTATCTCACAAATTTGTGCTGGAGATGAAAAAAAATCAGTATTGTAGCAATAGTCTATGATACTACTGACAAGTTTTGTATTTGTTGTAATTTTATATTGAGTAGGCCACAAAGGTCTTATAACTAGGAGTAATATTTTTGTTTAATATAATTATTTTGTTTAGATGTAAGATAATCCAGGGTTATGTATAAAATAATAATAATATACCAAATAATACTATGTTAGCAAGATGGCATGTAAAAAAAAATAGTGTAGAGTAAGGATACCTTAAATGAATTATAAATCATAAATAAACCAAAATAAAAGGGATTAAAATATAAAATACCAGTGGCCAAGTTTAAGAAAAATTATAAAGAAAAACTGTAAATAAATTAAATTTGATTATAGATAAAATCTATAAAGGATTATTTTTTCTAAAAAGAAGAAATGAAATAATAATAATTATTATTAGCCTATATACTAAAAGATATCTAGATTAACCAATAAAAAACCATAAAAATTCTTGGTTACTAAGAGTAACTAACTAACAAGAATTGAATTAATTGTTCAGATATATTGGAAGTGAGCAGTTGAAAAGTGTAATGTCTTGTAAAATTTAAGAAATTTATAAATACCATTAGGAAATAATCAGTGCAAAATTAATAAACTTAATGAGTGATATCCACTACATCCTCAACATCCTTCGAACAGAATAATTCATGCCAGCAATTTGACGAAAATTGAAAAATCAGCCTTCCATTTTCAAGCCTAGCCTACCGAAATTTGACATTGTTGGTGAGATCGTTTCCTATTAAAATTAAACTAAATTACACCTCAACTATAAACTTAGAACACTAGAAACAGCACAATCTCTTTAAATACTTCTGGAAAAGAGGTGAACATAAACTTTAATTTTTATTAACCAAAAAACAGCAAGACGTGGTCTTGTTAATAACTTTCCGGCAGCCATGATAATTTAGTGTTCGTTTTTCGTCAGTGAAGAAAAGTAGCCTGCGCTCTAGCGATCAAAAAATCAACTACATGATACCAATTATACTAATTTTAAAATAATTTATGTAAAGCTTGATACTGACCCATATACATTTCTGACTTCCTCAAAGTTCGAGGAACCTTAAATAACCATGGGAAATTAATTACTTATTTATTTCTTGTTATTAAAACTGAAAATAAAAATATTTGTTATATGATATATGTTTGTAAAAGTAAGATCGAACTAACTCTGTGTTTTATGAAATAATCGATTATCCATTCATGTTTTGGGAGACCACAAAAATGTTAAATAAATTCAAGGAATGCCTTGTGGTTTAAATAATAAAATGTGTATTATTTCCAGTAGATGGTAGTTGGTGACAGGTTATAAGAAGATCGAGAAGAGAAAGGAAATCAGTCCGGACATCCAGAATTTATTACGTACCATTTGAAGTCATTTAACCTCAAATGGGTTCATAAAAGTAGCAATTAGCTGATGCCACGAGCGGAAAAATTTGAAATACTCAATCTTATACTGAGAGAGTAATTCTCTTTGCCTTTCTTCACTCTCTCTCCTAACTACTGTCAAACAACGGTATTGATTTCACGTAAACAAAATTTAAGAAAATCATTCAATATCTTTGCATAATCACACACACTCGATTTTGAAGACATATAACATAAAGATAACGAATTCTGTGACTCTTAATTAAGCGAGATTGTCGAAGAGTAACAAATAGACGAAAATATTATTCGAGACTTAATCTCACAGCGAGAGACGTTACAATATAATTAAATAACATACACCAAAATCACAACTGTCTTACCTGCATCGGGCCAGAGTCTTCACGTGAACTTGTACCTATAAGTGATTTAGTGTTAAGTGTTCATTAATAAATCACACTCTCAATTTCGGCATTATATAGTTATATTTATTCAACAATTCTTTTTTAAATTTTCCTGACTTTTCATTTATTTATTCTCAAAACTGTCATTGACCATTTTATTTACTTTCCAAAAAATACCAACAAAACCTAATAATTTACTTTTTCTGATAACTACTTCAAATTCTCGGAGTTATACTCCCAACAATATTTAATTCAAATACATATACAGTACTACACATATTATCAAAGTTCACTTCCTACTGAATGAAATCTAATGGTTAACTTAATCTATACAAAGGCGACCCACCATTGCCGACACTCGCACTCATACATGATTTAAATCCCCCTTTTTAATTTTGAGCGCTTTTTAACATTTTATAATTATTGGTTTATGATATCGTTACTTGGCCGTCGGCGTCTCCTCCAATCACGTGTCGCACTCCGTATGTTTTAGTCCGAAAAAGTTTCTGCTGGTGTAATTTTGATGTCACTGAATTATAACTGTTTTTACTTCCATATTCCTTAAGGAAATGGAAGTATGGTGATGGCAAAAAAAATCGTGTTCGAGATTATTGCAGATTCTGATTGTACTACACTCAAAACATGAAAAAAAGTCGTTTTCCGAAAAGTGTCTGTCTGTGTGTAGATTTTTTTTCTATGGCAAACGATAACTGCCGCAAATTCAAACAGAATCAAATAATTTTTTGCATAGAGCCCTGAATTGTAGAGTTCTCAAGACCTATTGTTTTTGGTGAGGATCGGTTAAGGGAAAGGGGTAGTTTACCTGTAACGTTTTATGTTTTAACAATGGTATTTCCTATGGCAAACGATAACAGCCGGAAATTCAAACAGAATCAAAAGACTATTTGCATACAGCCCTAAATTGTAGAGTTCTCAAGATCTATTGTTTTTGGTGAAGATCGGTTAAGGGAAAGGGGTAGTTTACCTGCAATGTTTTTTTAACAAGGGTATTTTCTATGGCAAACGATAACAGCCGCAAATTCAAACAGAATCAAATAATGTTTTACATACAGCTCTGATTTGTAGAGTACTCAAGACCTATTGTTTTTGGTGAAGATCGGTTAAGGGGAAGGGGTAGTTTACCTGCAACGTTTTTTTATCAAGCGTATTTTCTATGGCAAACGATAACAGCCACAAATTCAAACAGAATCAAATAATTTTTTGCATACGTCCCTGAATTGTAGAGGTCTCAAGGACTTTCGATTTTGGTGAAGATCGGTTAAGGGGAGGGGGTAGTTTACCTGCAACCTTTTACGTTTTAACAACAGTAAAGTACTTGAAAATTCATTTAAACTTTTTCAAACAATGGTAATTGTTAAAAATAAAATAATTTTGTTGCCAGGCAATAAAATTATAATTTTTTCATTTTAATGTAAATTATGTATGAGTTAATATCTTTATATTGTAACGTACCGCTTTTTGAGGTGTTGTATAGTTAAATCCTGCCCCACGTTGTACGCGTCAATTCTGTAACGTACTGCTTTTATCACTAGGCGTTCACTACTTACGAGTATCTTGCAATTACAAGCTTTGTTAATTCCGTCCCACAGTTGTACGCCAATTCTGTAACGTACCGTTTTTTTTCGTGAGGTGTAGTAGAAGTGTTATTATATGCCTCACGCAGTATGCGTCACTTTTGAATTATACTAACTGACGTTTTAAACGGTATAAATAAAGGATTTTGGTTTATCTTGTTTTACTCAATCTAAAAGAAATCGAGAGTGTGTGATTTGGGGTCAAGGAGGTAATTTGTTCAGCCTTATGCAGAAGAGAGAGTAAGTATCATTATTGCCCCTCTGTTGTGACGATTCCTTCTGTATGTGGTGCTGAAATTTTCATTAACTACCCACTACAATAAATTATAACACGTTATAATTCAATATTAATTTTCAATAATATTGCTTTATTGATTATTGACTTTTGTCTCCAGCCACCAAAGTATAGGTATCACAATTAATCTTTTTAAAAAGATAACATCATCTCGCCTTTACCGAGTAAACATAGATCTGTCTAAAGAACAAAACATATATGTTGTTATTTAACCAATATTATGCTTTAATAAAATACATCAGTTATTACATAATTCTTATTAATTCCCCAGGGTTCAGGGTGAATTCTTTGTGTTATGAGAGTGTCAGAAATGGCTAATTGCTATGCTTTACAAATATCAAAAATTAATAAATAATTTTGTTTATTTTTCAAATGTTACATAGTTTCCGGAATTGCCGTCAGAGAGCAGCATGTATTTGTTTACTTTTGAAAGAACCATATGATAAAATGAATATTTTTTCATTCTATTTCACTATTAAAAAACGAGTTTTCTTCTGTATTTATTATGAAAAATGTTTATATTACCTCGCTCCGTGTTGTCCTTACTGGATTGAAGTTTTATTCTGTGATGAGGTACGTCTTGCGTTATTATTTCCTTTTCATTTCGAATATTTTCTGATTGTCTACTAGAAGTAGGCCGAACTATATTGGATCCTCAGACTGTTTTCATCCACTGGTTTTTAGTGTATATCACCATTTAATTTGGATTCTTCAGGTATGATTAGTTAGTATTCACTTTGTTTATTACTCTTGCGTGAATTTCGCCTCCTCCAACGTCCAAAAAAGGTTATTTTTTTATAATTTTTGTCGCATCGATTCTTCAACTCTCTGGTTCAGTTCAAAATTTTTATATCTTATTCACAATACTTGTTATTTTCCATCACTCTTAGTAACACATAGTATTTTTATTATGTAGGCAGTTTGTGATTATTATAAATTTATATTTTTATTTATGGAAAAATAATTCCCTTCCATTCCGGTTTATTTACTAATTTAATTCACATAATATGTTTTGGTTAATTTTTTTTTTTTATGACCTTGTATATAAATATTTTATCATTTTATTATCATTAAATAAATTTATATATTATTTATTTAGTATCGAATAGTGTTCATACCCGGTACTACTTCCTGTTGTCCTTTCCTTCCTAGGATTATTTTAATTTTATATTATCTTTGGTAGTTAAAATATTTATGTCTTTTAAAATTAAACCCTGGGTTTTCTTACAATCTAACATAATTATTTGAAACAATATAATATTAACTGGGGTATAACAAATTGTGGTTCATACAATATAAATTACAATAAATAAATAAAATCACAAAAATCGATTAGTATTATTACATACTACTTCCATAGTTTCATCCTATCCAAAACATACAGCACAGTTTAGTAATACACTAGTTTCAGTTTGGTTTTTCACCTCAATGGGTACACTAGAACTCACTTCGCACTATATACCACTCGAATTGTTTATTATATGGAGTGATATAATTAAATTTTGAGCGAGCTTTAGTTCTACCCATTTCTGACTTTTATTCTCATGATTTACTTTATTGGGACCGGGTTATGTACCGTTACATAAAGCCCCCCCACTAGAACAAATTTATTTTAGTTCAACTCGTTGATAGAAATAAATTGTTAATTGGTTCAAGTCTCCTAATGGTCTTGACTTTGTTTTCATAATAATGTTTCATTTCTGATTGATTATAAACTCTGGTAATTCAGACTTGTGGTAATTGTCGTTTTCTTACTTAACTCTCTCTCTCTTGGAGGCAAATTCATCAATTATTTCTCGGGGTTAGTGGTACTTCCACATTTTATTTGATAAGGACTGGTCACACTAATCATATTAAACTTGTTTTAACACTCATTTCTATTTACTTTTATATACTCGCTTTATCAATTAAGCATCGGTCTGCTATCTTCCTTCTATTTTCTTCATCTATACTCCTGGAATCTAATATCACTCTTTTCAGCTATTTTATAATTATTATCCCTTAAATATTCAATTTCCCTAACATTTTTCCCTATCCTGTGCGGTGGTTCCAGTCGGGTGGCCACTCTGGGTCCATACACCGCTGTCCATCCTTACACCTTCTGAGACCAGGGGAACATCATCCCTGCTCATAAAAATTATTGCCGGAACACTTCTACGGTCAATACATAAAAATAAAAAATTATAAGTAGTAGTCAATTAGCGACTAGTACCAAACACTTTTGGGATTCTTCATACTGTAGCTGTTTGTATTTATTTATATATTTCTTCTTCTCCTTGATTCCTTCTTCTTTTCCATTAACTAATAGCATATAACATCATTGATAGGCCTTATGTTTAAATTCTTTTGACTTTACTTCTTGTGACATATTCTCCGTATCATTTCTTCTTATATAATCTTCAATTCCGAGAAATTCTAATCATTGTATTAATTATCATCCTCCTTCAATTTCATTGGAGTCATTAAATTCATCTTTATTCTTCTTATCTGAGCACATTACCATCAATTGTTTATTTATATATTCTTCTTTTGTTACCATAAAAATATTATTTTTCCTATTAGTCCATTTTAAATCAATTCTTCATAACTAAATTATATAATCTGCTCTTACATTTTCTTGGTGTTTTGTCTTTTTATTTTAAATTATTGTTCGAAATAACTTGAGTAAGTTGTCCTTACGTCTTTTGGAATTTTGGGTTTTTTATTCTCTTCACTTTAAATTATGTTGTTCGAAATAAGTTGAGTAAGTTGTCCTTACGTCTTTTGGAATTTTGGGGTTTTTATTATTTACAATGGGTTGCTTGGTCCTGTATCCATAAAATCCGTCCCTTTTTTCTGGTTTGTTTGGAGTCTGTTTAACCGTGGTCCATTATTTCAGGTACTCCATGTTCTCGGATTGCTGGGGTGTTCGTAATTAATTCTCTCCTTGATAATCTTCTTACCATCCGGCTCTCCCACTTTGCTGCTATGAAACTTTCACTTAAGTACCAGTCTTCCGTCATAATTCGTTCCTTTTTGACTAACCAGTATTGTACCTCCTCTAACATAACATAGTTGCTCATATTTAATCTCATTTCATTCCCTTTTACCTCTGAATTATTTGTCAAATATTTGAATGTTATATTCCGTCTTGATAATCTGACTAATATCTTCTGATGCACTTCAATCGTTGACACATTTAACTGAGATGTAAACTTAATTAACTCCCTCTGTTCGTTAATTGGAAGGTTGAGTACATTAATTAATCCACCTGTAATCATCTCCCATTCTTCCTTGGTATTTATTATTCTCTTTCTACTTGTTTTTATTATTTCCTTGGTCTTCTTTTCCACGGTTTGAACATCCTTTTTGTTGTGGCTATTTTTATTTTCAGATGGCATTACACCTTGGTATTCTGTAATTTCTATTTCCTTCCTCCTCTCATCTGTATTCGGACTTACTTTAATACCTTCTGAAGTGCTGTCCAATGTTTCATCCAAATTATTGGAACTATGGTCCATTTGTTTATTTGTCTCCTCTTTGTATGTATCTGCTTTTTGGATACGCGTATTAACATTTTCAAACTTCTCTCCGAAAGTTTTCCATATCTCCTTATTGACATTCTCCATTTTACACTCAAATTGTTTTAAATTCTTATTATTCTCTTCAAATTTTGCATTCATCTCTTCTCTTTGTCCTTCAACAGTTTCTTTCAGTTCATTGTATTGTTCACTCATGGTTTGTTTGATATTTCCATGAATGGTTTCTATTTTTTCATTTAGTTGTTTGACTAAACTTTCCTGAATGCTATCTATTTTCTCATTGGTCTGTCTATTTTGTTCCTCCTGTTTCTTAAAATTCTCCTTATTTTCCTCCTTGGTTTGCTTCAAGTTTTCATCTATTTTATTAAATTTCTCGCTCAAGGTTTCATTTTGTTTCCTTGAGTTCTCATCTATTTTATCATTTGTTTGTTTATTGCTTTCCATAATAATTCTCAACATCTCCTGCATGCTCATATCTTCTTTTTGGGTGGATTTATCTGGTTGGTCCCCTTGGGCATCCTCTTCCACTATTTCCTTTTCCGTATCCATAACTACTTCGGTTTCTTCTGTATCACCTGTCTGTTGGTCCATTTCACTGTCCGTGACTAACTCTATTTCTTGTTCCTGTCCACCTTCTTCAATCTCCTTTTCTTCTGCCCTCTTCTTCGATTTTCCTCGGGTATTAGGCATTTCTTGTTTTCTCATAACAGCCAACGATAATTAGATTTTTTGATATATATTTTTATTAAATATCAAAATTCTTTTCTAATTACCGCCCCACGTTGGGCGCCAATTCTGTAACGTACCGCTTTTTGAGGTGTTGTATAGTTAAATCCTGCCCCACGTTGTACGCGTCAATTCTGTAACGTACTGCTTTTATCACTAGGCGTTCACTACTTACAAGTATCTTACAATTACAAGCTTTGTTAATTCCGTCCCACAGTTGTACGCCAATTCTGTAACGTACCGTTTTTTTTCATGAGGTGTAGTAGAAGTGTTATTATATGCCTCACGCAGTATGCGTCACTTTTGAATTATACTAACTGACGTTTTAAACGGTATAAATAAAGGATTTTGGTTTATCTTGTTTTACTCAATCTAAAAGAAATCGAGAGTGTGTGATTTGGGGTCAAGGAGGTAATTTGTTCAGCCTTATGCAGAAGAGAGAGTAAGTATCATTATTGCCCCTCTGTTGTGACGATTCCTTCTGTATGTGGTGCTGAAATTTTCATTAACTACCCACTACAATAAATTATAACACGTTATAATTCAATATTAATTTTCAATAATATTGCTTTATTGATTATTGACTTTTGTCTCCAGCCACGAAAGTATAGGTATCACAATTAATCTTTTTAAAAAGATAACATCATCTCGCCTTTACCGAGTAAACATAGATCTGTCTAAAGAACAAAACATATATGTTGTTATTTAACCAATATTATGCTTTAATAAAATACATCAGTTATTACATAATTCTTATTAATTCCCCAGGGTTCAGGGTGAATTCTTTGTGTTATGAGAGTGTCAGAAATGGCTAATTGCTATGCTTTACAAATATCAAAAATTAATAAATAATTTTGTTTATTTTTCAAATGTTACATAGTTTCCGGAATTGCCGTCAGAGAGCAGCATGTATTTGTTTACTTTTGAAAGAACCATATGATAAAATGAATATTTTTTCGTTCTATTTCACTATTAAAAAACGAGTTTTCTTCTGTATTTATTACGAAAAATGTTTATATTACCTCGCTCCGTGTTGTCCTTACTGGATTGAAGTTTTATTCTGTGATGAGGTACGTCTTGCGTTATTATTTCCTTTTCATTTCGAATATTTTCTGATTGTCTACTAGAAGTAGGCCGAACTATATTGGATCCTCAGACTGTTTTCATCCACTGGTTTTTAGTGTATATCACCATTTAATTTGGATTCTTCAGGTATGATTAGTTAGTATTCACTTTGTTTATTACTCTTGCGTGAATTTCGGCTCCTCCAACGTCCAAAAAAGGTTATTTTTTATAATTTTTGTCGCATCGATTCTTCAACTCTCTGGTTCAGTTTAAAATTTTTATATCTTATTCACAATACTTGTTATTTTCCATCACTCTTAGTAACACATAGTATTTTTATTATGTAGGCAGTTTGTGATTATTATAAATTTATATTTTTATTTATGGAAAAATAATTCCCTTCCATTCCGGTTTATTTACTAATTTAATTCACATAATATGTTTTGGTTATTTTTTTTTTATGACCTTGTATATAAATATTTTATCATTTTATTATCATTAAATAAATTTATATATTATTTATTTAGTATCGAATAGTGTTCATACCCGGTACTACTTCCTGTTGTCCTTTCCTTCCTAGGATTATTTTAATTTTATGTTATCTTTGGTAGTTAAAATATTTATGTCTTTTAAAATTAAACCCTGGGTTTTCTTACAATCTAACATAATTATTTGAAACAATATAATATTAACTGGGGTATAACAAATTGTGGTTCATACAATATAAATTACAATAAATAAATAAAATCACAAAAATCGATTAGTATTATTACATACTACTTCCATAGTTTTATCCTATCCAAAACATACAGCACAGTTTAGTAATACACTAGTTTCACTTTGGTTTTTCACCTCAATGGGTACACTAGAACTCACTTCGCACTATATACCACTCGAATTGTTTATTATGTGGAGTGATATAATTAAATTTTGAGCGAGCTTTAGTTCTACCCATTTCTGACTTTTATTCTCATGATTTACTTTATTGGGACCGGGTTATGTACCGTTACAATATATATAATTCTTCTGTACGTGTGTATGTCACTGAACTCCTCCATGTATAAAATAATATATCGTTCGTGGCAGGTAAGCATATCTCAGTTATGTAATGTTTACATTTCCATTTTATTATTATGCATACAGCAATAAAAAGGCAGGTAAGACACACACACACACACACACACACACACACACACACACACACACACACAAAATTCACGTTATTTCTGGCCTCACTCATGTTTATTTTCTTACATTTGCACGCTTTTTAAATGGAAAGTGCCGAAACCCACACCAACATAACGCGTGCAAGCCGAAAATATGGACATCAATTTGCTTCCTGTGGATCACTGGGCAATGTAACTGCACGTGTTTACAGAGGAACGATTCATAGACAGACATTTCGTCTTTAGGGAATGAACCCTCTGCAAGATGCTGAGGGTCCATGAGTGACTTCGGAGCGCTCCTTCTTTTTCGCGTGTTTGTTCTGTGAAACATACACTGTAGATTCGCAGCTTTACTCTAAGCAACGCTCAATAGGAAATGTTGAAAATTTTTGTCCACAGTGTACCCTCATTCACACTAAACCTGCTCTGATGTTTTAATTACGGACATCATATTATTACTACTTAATGGAGATCAATCATTAACTTATACAAGCCATTAATTTTATGCATATTTTTTATATATATATGTGTACAACGTTATCGGCAACAAAGAAGTAGTTTTTGTTAAAATTCCTTCCCGGGATATTTGGCCGTAGTCCAATGTTTTCTACAAAACCAGACGTTTTGGCAATGCCATCGACTTCCATCATCAGTGAAAATCGAGTGCGATAACGTGAGGTGGTATACGTTAGTGACCACAGTACTGTGGTTAAGGCTGAAGCAGTAAGTAGAAAGAAGTAGTTTCTATGGTAACATTTCATTTCGAAAATGATTTTAAATATAAATCTTAGAATATGGAAGTCATGTATGGTTCTCCATACCTATATTTTACACTTTGTATATTGTCACCTTCTAGATCATATTTAAAAAATTTTACTAGGTTTTAGGCCCACGAGCCTATGTGTTCACCCGGCCGGGGAAAAGTTTCTTAGTCGACTGGGGAGAGCGTGCTCACCAGACTCCGCACTATAACTTGTTGTTGAAAAGGGAAGGCACTGCCTTCAGGCTACGATTTTTTCGTCGGTGTACACCAAGTATGGTCTGTCTATGTGCCCAATGAGCTAATGGGGTTAAGCGGTGACGATATAAGAGGCTTAGGTGGGTGGAGCCTCTAATTGATTTCCTCCGTCTCCAGAGCACATGGCAAGACAATCTTTCTGCTTCGCCATTTTCTTAGCGTCGGTTCAGCCTGTTGTGCGTAGATGCTACGCCCGTGTTTGTGTACGCGCATAGTTGTACATGACAAACATTCAATTTCCAACAAGTATTGCGTTCTCTGACAACACCCAGCCCAAAAAGTTATGTTAGCGTTCATTGTTTGAATCCAACGCTATTTCATATGGGACTTGCCATGATGATACAAAATAAATTTAAATAAGTTTAATGAAAAATAAAAACCCCCTTTTTAACACATTACAATCCTTTTCAATCCATTCTTTTACAGCTGTGCTTGATTCATCTCCTTCAGGCTTAATTTTAACTGCCGTTGCGATTTGATAAATACCTTTTGATTTTAAGGTTAGGTTAAGTTTGAATATCCATGAATCATAGTTGGAACCTCCTTGCAAATCATCTTTCAACATTTCTATATTTGATCTGACTAAATCCATTTCGATTGTTTAATGTAGTTTCTTCACTACAACTGACTTTGCGCACTCATCAATTCTTACTGACAGGTGCAACAAAAAAAAAGGGTGCTTGCATATTTTTACTGTCCACAATTCAATTCAACAATATGTTTTATTACTTCTCTGGGCCCATAACGTGTTATTATATTTACCAGGAAGCAATTACTGATAAAACACAATGATCTAATTAAATGAATTGATATTTATTTTTACATTAAACAATACAATAAATCACTCATGACAACCGCACATGTAATGTAAATAAAATGTAGGTATCTAGGATACATAACTCAATGCGACCGACATAGATGGCGACACACTCAAGTAATAAACATAATGATTTAAACTGCATTCAAAGTAGATTACATAAAATAATAAGGTATAATAAAATAATTATTTATTAACACCAACTATTGCGAGCTCTCTATCTCCAACCTGAAATTGTCTAGTCTATATAGTAAAATAAATTTTGCTAACTCCTTTTATCTGTTAACATGGTAATTTATTCTTCAATAACATTTATGAAATTCTTTGGAATAATTATTAATTGATAATATTTCATTTTTACACTATGGTTGGTTTTATGAAACTCTCTTTTGTATTCTCAGGGTTGCTAAGCTGATATTCATAATCACAATGCAACGTGGTTGCTTGGTTAACTTATTTCATTTGAAAACGTGTAGGTTCTTTTAGTCTACAAAATACATAACTGGAAGATGAATTCTACTATCATAATTAAGCAGCAGGAGAGTGATTACATAATAAAACAAATCTTAATTACTAACATAACATTTCTTAAAAAAAAGTCTGAGGTCTGCATTGTAGGTTAGACTGGCTTGGCTGAATAATACTAGTTCGTTTTAAAATAAAAGATTAATTGTTTAATATCGTATAAAATATCAGTGTACTAGGGTTATTAGTTCCTTTAGTGAACAAGAACAATCATCTTAATCGCTAGATTTGACAACATTCTACAGGTGAGTCGCTAACTCTCATAAGCGTAGTTAGCTACATTAATAATTTGAACAATAAAAAATTATTGAATGCAGTAAGGTCCAATGCCCTTCTAATATTCACTGTAAAATCATCTTATTCTCTATTTTTGGTAATGGTTCCTCAAGTAATTTGAACACTCTTAAAAAACTGGTTAATTGTTATTGAATGCGTCTAATAATAAATAATTGGGTTGATATCACAAGGTTCAATGCCCTTTTAATGTTTCTATGAACTTGTCTTTTTCACTAAAAAGTATAAAATTTATCTTACAAGTCCATAATTCCTCTAATCAGGATTATTGTCATTCAATTACTTCTTAATTACAAACAAATTAATAAAGGTGATGAGGTTCAATGCCTCTTCAAGGTTCAATTAAATCATGTTAGTTTCTATATTCGATAACCTTTTATCGTTTTATGTTATAATATTTCTAAGTATTTTAATAATTGGCACTATACTTGCGTTCCGTGCCTTTTTCCTTTCTTGCCACTATTAACCTTTTATTAATAACTGCACTGCCTATGCGCACATACTCTAAGTTCACTTGAAAAAATCAAATCGACTTTGTTTACAAACGGTATAACCCCACTTTCACTTTTGTAGGTTAATGTTCTTAATCAGCTGAACGGTTCTTCTTCAATTTGTTTGCCAGAGTAACGTAGCTTCCTTGTCAAAGTACTGTAATCGAATATGTCCGATTCGGTATCCGAACTGGCATCTAATGTTTAATGATGACTTCTGATTGGACAATTTTATTAATTTTTGTGACCCTTCGGAATACCTCGGTAAGACAGAAGCCTTCAGTGCGTCTTTTTCCTGGTTTTGAGAGTACAAGAAAGGGCCATTCCATGCCAAATCATCCAGGGGCCAACACCCACTTGTCACAGATTTTAATCAAAATTTCGTCCAATTCTAACAAGTAGTTTCAGAATTATGGTCGTTTAAAGTTTTAAGAGATTTGAACTTCGGAGGACAATTTGAGCGGGAAACCAGCTTGTATGTACAGTATTTGGGCTTTTCTATATAAAATCAATATTTATTGAGCTAGAGGCTTCAAAATTTATTCATTTGTCCTAAATTTTATGGAGAATCAGATGATACTATAAGTATTGGCATTATGATTTTTCATCATGGATAAAATTATTCTTAAATATAAAAATGAATATTCTTTCAAAGTTGTGACACATATATCGAAAAATATCTGTGGCTAAAATCTCTCTCCAGATACCCTAATACAACTATATATGATGAAATAATATTGGTGGGTTTTCGAGTTTAAAGAGTTTTATTACAATGTAAATCTAATAATTTTTTTTCCGTGTTGTGGAAGTGGTATGTTCAACAAAGACAAAGTTTGTATTAAAAAAATTAGACAGTGAAAAAGTTCTTAAATATAGCACTATAGAGCTAAAATATATTGAAAATAACACGTACAAGGTCCATTTGCATTTACTTTGTACATATATACTAGTTGCAGCATACTTCAAATGAATAATTTTTTATGGTATGATGTCTCTTTGTAATGAGGAAGAAATTTTTGGATTGCCTTAAACAAGAGATCAGTTAAACATATACAAATAAACATTCCCACTTATTTGAAAAGAGGACAACATTATTTTTGAAATGTTAAAACAAAACTGGTGAGTTTTTATGTTTGTTTAATATTGAAATAATGTGCTACAATCTGTCTTAACAGTGAAGATGAATGAATATATTGTTATAAAATAATGTTTATAAAATTAAAACATTTTGAAATATTGCAATAAATAAACTATAATGCTGCAGTATTTTAAACATTTTTTTATTTTTCATGCAACTTTAGTAATTTTTATTTTAACTGTATCAAATAAATCAAAGCATTAAAATATATTTTTTGCTATAAGGAGGCATTTTAAGTTATGTAATTATTAAGCATTCTAAAGACATAATCTGAAGTTTATTACAGTTAAGAAAAACAAAACTCAGTTTGTAGGGACACACTGGTCATGTGCACACTGGTGTGTCTTACTCCTGTTATGACATGAAATGACAAGTCTGAACATGAATCCTCCTCCATCTCCAAAATCCCTTGCAGCCTTATTTCAGTATACAGCTTGCTCTGGTCTAGTTAACATCATTTGCTTTATTCACAATAATATAGGTTTCTTAATGTTATAGGTTGCATACTGTTTTAAGTGTCTAATTTTGTCGACTTACTCACAACTATACATAAATGTAACTTCATAAATACATAAATACATACATATTTCCATCTACTCACCATGTGTTTGGAACATTTCCGGTAAGCACGTGCTCCCAAGATACTCACACTACATTTTATGCCGGGGGTCCAGAATTCTATAAGTGAAAGTGCAGAAACATTGGGGTTGTACGAAATAATAAAACTGATTATCATTGAAAGGTGTAAAACTTTGTTTAATTACTTCATTTGCATAGTTAATCAAAATACAAATGGCTGTAACAGTACAAAATTGTCTGTATCGGAATAATGGGATGTAAGGGTATTTTTATTATGAATTTTATGGTAATCATCAAGTTAAGTTAGACAAGGTTAGTTTTGGCCCAAGTCCCAATAAATATGTAAATTCGCCGGTGGAGAGACGATCCAAGGTCAGAGGCGTACGAGCAAATTGAACCCACGAAAATGGCAGTGTTGGCGCTAAAATACGGACAATACTGACTTTCCATTGGTCTACGATAATAAATCGTCACCAAATCAATGACGAGTTAAAAAACAATTACGTATTAACCAAAACAGTGGTTAGAGAACAATAGACAATGACGTCAGATGCACGACCACTTACATAACAATTGCGTCTGAATCGCCCCCAGTCGTTGTAACATCACCATGGCAGTAACACGTGGAAATTGTGCTGGCATAAAATAGTCAGCGAAAGTGTTTATTTGAATTAACAAAATGTAACTAAAAGTAAATAGTGAACAAATAACAATAACCACCATGTAAATTCAGTGTAAAAGACAGACGAAAACTAGATATACAACGTCTGGCCCAGTCGTCAGTAACAACTCAAAGAGAGCACATGCTCAAACAGTGTAGTGGGCAGTTTTTGCCATAAAAATGAAAGAATTGTTTAAAAAATGTAATGATCAACAATAATGTAGCATCAGTGGACAACCAATGTAAAAGTTTAGTAAATTCAGTGCACAAAAAAGGACAAAGAGAGATTCGGCCGAACATCTGCCAGCCAACATGGGAGTCTTCTGAGGAGGCTACGCCGCATCAATTTCAGGAAAGCCCTTTCAAAATTACTTTCTAAATTTCAAACATGAGCTCTAAATCTATAAAATAAAATGTACTCAGTATCAGAAAAATGAATGTTGTGTGTGATAGTGTGAACGTGAGAGTTGGCCAACCTTAAGTAAATATATCTGAGGCGTTGGTTCGTGATCAAGTTTAGAGTAACTATTAACAGAAAGAAAATTTAAAAACATTCCTCTTGAAGTTTTAACTGCAGTAAATGAATTTGATAAAAGCCTTAATTTCAAAGAAAACGGCTCGGTAACCATGAAAGCATGGCTAGAAAACGGAAGTCATGAAGCCGCCATTTTGCATTTTATCAAGTATTAATTGACTCTAATTGTTTGTAATCGTAAACAGTAATAACTAAATAAAATCTAATTTGTTATCCTCATGTTGTGTGAATGGTTATTTCAGTACCCGAATACCTCTGTCTTGTCTTGCTTAACGCAATTCTGGACCAAAAGCCTAATGCAAGTAAATGAGCAAAACACGTGTTACTCCGGTGATAAGATTTATTATTCAAATTATACAATATTAAGTATCATACATTCAGTACTAATAATTGTATAAATAATACACAAAAAGGTGTAAGTTAACAGATGGCGCCCGAACAGGGACTTTATATATTAATAAAAAATATATAAATAAGCAGACAAGCGGAGGTTAGATGGGTAAAGAAATAAACAGAAAAGAGAGGTTATCTACAGAGATTACCTATAGTATAAAAGACGTACACAACAAATAAAAACAAAGTTTAGTACCATCAGTACGATAAAATGGCAGATAACGAAAGCATTAACGTAGAAAATACAAACACAGAATCATTGATGTTGAGCACGCCACAGGCGAACTCAACGCCTATAGTAAATACCAGAATGGAAGAAAATGACATAATAAAAACGATGAAACTGCTTTTCAATGAGCAGAGCATCAAATTCGATGTACAATTGAGTGATATTAAAAAAGAAATTAAAAACAAGGTTGCAATTTTGACAAAAGATTAAATGAAATATGTACAAAGTTAGAAAAAATAGAATTAGAAAAGAAGAAATTAGAATTAAACAAAGTTGGAGTGAACGAAGAGGACAAGGTAAGTGGGGTAGAAAATTACGATAAAATAGATGAAAATGTAGTAATAGGTGATAATAGTGTGGAGGTTGGTAGTATAAATGAAATTTTATGGGGAATAGAATATAATAATAAAGGAATGATAGTGTGTTTTGAAGGTTTAAAGAGTGGGTGTAAAGAGAGATATATTGAGAGAGAGAAGTGTTATTGGGAGAGTTATTATGAGAGATATTTTAAAAGAGAGAGATGTTTTGAAAGTGAGAGATATTGTGAGAGAAATAGGGAGATAGAGATTTTTAAAATAAATAGAACTTATGAAGAATTTATGGAAAAGTTAGGAACAGAGATGATATATAATAAAAATATGAAATACTTACCTTGTAAGGAAGTTGATATAGTAGTAGGAGATGATAATGAAAATAATGACTTAGTAACTTATCTGATTGTGACGAATTATACTGGAGGTGACAGGACAATGACCAATCATGACAGATTAAATGAGTTTGTGGACAATAATGAAAATTTGAATGGTATATGCATTTATGATGTTAATATAAGAGATTCAATAATAAGCAATGTATATAGATATAAGATAAGACTATTGTTCGACGATATGGGGTAATTGTTTATTGTGTTATGAACATTTAATTGTGTGGACAGTGTTTTTTAAAAATGGACTGATTCGGACTGATTATGGTAAATGATTTCATGATTATGTGAATTGTATATTATTGTGTATTGATGTCTATGTCTTTGTGTATTTTGCTGTTGTGTATTTTTATGTAAACATGTGTTGTAGAATTTTAAATAATTGAAGGAAGTTTAATAATGATTTTAAATGATATTATGAGATTCAGAGTCTAATGGTTAGCAAATGATTATATATTTGGATATTGAGAGGTATTGTTGTTAGCAGATAAGTGATGAATTTCTAATGGTATATTAATGTGAAATGTTGTAAAGAGTTTGGGGATAGTGATAAATAAGGGCATTGGAGTTAGTTAAATAGAGTAAATGGGAGTTAGGAAAAATAAAGTGTTGAGATACAGATGATATATAAAGAGGTGTTAGATATTTTAGGGACACAGTAGGTTAGCGATTATATGTAGAGTTGAGTAATGTGGATGGTAATTAAATTTGTTGTTGATGGTGATATTTTGTAATAAGGGTATTGGTGTAGGAGTCCAACGAGAGATGTTGAGACAGGAAGGGATCGTTGTGTGCCGGAAAGGGTTATCTGAAAGGGTCAGGAACCGATAAGGGAATGAGTTGGTTAGAGGGAATACACACATACTAGTACAAAAATGAGCGGTGCCAGAGGTTTTAAATGGGATTTGTGAAAGGGGGTTATTATTGAGATATTGGTGTCATAATGTATTAATGGTTAGAAGCGGTTGTTAGTAGAAAAAAGGAGGTGAGTAAGGTTAGATTGACGAATACCAAAATAAGATAGAGAAAATAGTGAGTAATTGAGAGTCACCCAAACTAGTAAGGATAAAAGGGTTAGAAAAGGGAAAATTCATAGTAGAAAGGTAATGGTATATTTGAAATTTTGTTGTTGTATAGAATCTAAATGAATGTTAAATGAATAAAAGTTAATAGAGAATTGTTGAAGTAGTAATGTGATAAAGTTTGGTACAAATCATGTAAATTTAAATTGTTTAATGTAAGGTAAATGTAACAATGTTAATATGTAATGTACAATGTTTTATGATGTTTTATTATGTTGATGATAGTGTGTGTGGTTAGGAGGCTACTGTAAGGGTAGTGACCATAATAACATAAAAAATTGTGTTATAGTAACCAGTCTCTAGAAAAAAGTGATTCTGTAGAAAAGGGTTTGAAATTAAAGTAAAGAAATTAACAAAGAAATTTAGATAGTATTGAAGTACTGCCATGCTAAATAAATGTAATGATTAATTGAAGTAAGTGAATAAAAATAGTAGTTGTTGTTTGAGAATCAAAAAATTTATGTTGTGTTTATTATAAGAGTATAATTTTATGATGAAAGAGGCAAGTTAATATTGACGGGAGTCAAAGCAATTGATACAAATATGTAGGAGTGTTGTTAAGTAGAAGGCTTATCTATCCTAAATCTTGTTATGTTTTATTGTGTTGTTTGGTACTTTGTAAATAACTAAAACCAACGCCTCAAATCACAAACCAATGCATCTAAGAGGAAACATATCAGTTGCGGATATGTAAATGAATGAGACCACTATTTTAAAATTTTGTATAGAATGTTTCAGAGTTTTTATGGTGTTGTGACCGCGATCCTGAGCTGGCCGGAGCGTCAGAACAGGAGCGTGCAGTGCCTCATGGCCTTATGGTGTAGGGATCTCTCAGGAGAAGTCCAGTAAGGTCAGACGGGTACGATCGACACTATGGAACCAAGGGTAAGTGATTGAGATTTTTTTTATTTTATTAACATTACAGGGGGTTGTGGCACATATCTGAACTGATCCTTTTAGAGAAGTATGAATGAGTCAATGAAAGTTTTTGTGTCTCGACACAAAACCTTTCATTGAGGGGGTTTTGTAACAGTACAAAATTGTCTGTATCGGAATAATGGGATGTAAGGGTATTTTTATTATGAATTTTATGGTAATCATCAAGTTAAGTTAGACAAGGTTAGTTTTGGCCCAAGTCCCAATAAATATGTAAATTCGCCGGTGGAGAGACGATCCAAGGTCAGAGGCGTACGAGCAAATTGAACCCACGAAAATGGCAGTGTTGGCGCTAAAACACGGACAATACTGACTTTCCATTGGTCTACGATAATAAATCGTCACCAAATCAATGACGAGTTAAAAAACAATTACGTATTAACCAAAACAGTGGTTAGAGAACAATAGACAATGACGTCAGATGCACGACCACTTACATAACAATTGCGTCTGAATCGCCCCCAGTCGTTGTAACATCACCATGGCAGTAACACGTGGAAATTGTGCTGGCATAAAATAGTCAGCGAAAGTGTTTATTTGAATTAACAAAATGTAACTAAAAGTAAATAGTGAACAAATAACAATAACCACCATGTAAATTCAGTGTAAAAGACAGACGAAAACTAGATATACAACGTCTGGCCCAGTCGTCAGTAACAACTCAAAGAGAGCACATGCTCAAACAGTGTAGTGGGCAGTTTTTGCCATAAAAATGAAAGAATTGTTTAAAAAATGTAATGATCAACAATAATGTAGCATCAGTGGACAACCAATGTAAAAGTTTAGTAAATTCAGTGCACAAAAAAGGACAAAGAGAGATTCGGCCGAACATCTGCCAGCCAACATGGGAGTCTTCTGAGGAGGCTACGCCGCATCAATTTCAGGAAAGCCCTTTCAAAATTACTTTCTAAATTTCAAACATGAGCTCTAAATCTATAAAATAAAATGTACTCAGTATCAGAAAAATGAATGTTGTGTGTGATAGTGTGAACGTGAGAGTTGGCCAACCTTAAGTAAATATATCTGAGGCGTTGGTTCGTGATCAAGTTTAGAGTAACTATTAACAGAAAGAAAATTTAAAAACATTCCTCTTGAAGTTTTAACTGCAGTAAATGAATTTGATAAAAGCCTTAATTTCAAAGAAAACGGCTCGGTAACCATGAAAGCATGGCTAGAAAACGGAAGTCATGAAGCCGCCATTTTGCATTTTATCAAGTATTAATTGACTCTAATTGTTTGTAATCGTAAACAGTAATAACTAAATAAAATCTAATTTGTTATCCTCATGTTGTGTGAATGGTTATTTCAGTACCCGAATACCTCTGTCTTGTCTTGCTTAACGCAATTCTGGACCAAAAGCCTAATGCAAGTAAATGAGCAAAACACGTGTTACTCCGGTGATAAGATTTATTATTCAAATTATACAATATTAAGTATCATACATTCAGTACTAATAATTGTATAAATAATACACAAAAAGGTGTAAGTTAACAGATGGCGCCCGAACAGGGACTTTATATATTAATAAAAAATATATAAATAAGCAGACAAGCGGAGGTTAGATGGGTAAAGAAATAAACAGAAAAGAGAGGTTATCTACAGAGATTACCTATAGTATAAAAGACGTACACAACAAATAAAAACAAAGTTTAGTACCATCAGTACGATAAAATGGCAGATAACGAAAGCATTAACGTAGAAAATACAAACACAGAATCATTGATGTTGAGCACGCCACAGGCGAACTCAACGCCTATAGTAAATACCAGAATGGAAGAAAATGACATAATAAAAACGATGAAACTGCTTTTCAATGAGCAGAGCATCAAATTCGATGTACAATTGAGTGATATTAAAAAAGAAATTAAAAAACAAGGTTGCAATTTTGACAAAAGATTAAATGAAATATGTACAAAGTTAGAAAAAATAGAATTAGAAAAGAAGAAATTAGAATTAAACAAAGTTGGAGTGAACGAAGAGGACAAGGTAAGTGGGGTAGAAAATTACGATAAAATAGATGAAAATGTAGTAATAGGTGATAATAGTGTGGAGGTTGGTAGTATAAATGAAATTTTATGGGGAATAGAATATAATAATAAAGGAATGATAGTGTGTTTTGAAGGTTTAAAGAGTGGGTGTAAAGAGAGATATATTGAGAGAGAGAAGTGTTATTGGGAGAGTTATTATGAGAGATATTTTAAAAGAGAGAGATGTTTTGAAAGTGAGAGATATTGTGAGAGAAATAGGGAGATAGAGATTTTTAAAATAAATAGAACTTATGAAGAATTTATGGAAAAGTTAGGAACAGAGATGATATATAATAAAAATATGAAATACTTACCTTGTAAGGAAGTTGATATAGTAGTAGGAGATGATAATGAAAATAATGACTTAGTAACTTATCTGATTGTGACGAATTATACTGGAGGTGACAGGACAATGACCAATCATGACAGATTAAATGAGTTTGTGGACAATAATGAAAATTTGAATGGTATATGCATTTATGATGTTAATATAAGAGATTCAATAATAAGCAATGTATATAGATATAAGATAAGACTATTGTTCGACGATATGGGGTAATTGTTTATTGTGTTATGAACATTTAATTGTGTGGACAGTGTTTTTTAAAAATGGACTGATTCGGACTGATTATGGTAAATGATTTCATGATTATGTGAATTGTATATTATTGTGTATTGATGTCTATGTCTTTGTGTATTTTGCTGTTGTGTATTTTTATGTAAACATGTGTTGTAGAATTTTAAATAATTGAAGGAAGTTTAATAATGATTTTAAATGATATTATGAGATTCAGAGTCTAATGGTTAGCAAATGATTATATATTTGGATATTGAGAGGTATTGTTGTTAGCAGATAAGTGATGAATTTCTAATGGTATATTAATGTGAAATGTTGTAAAGAGTTTGGGGATAGTGATAAATAAGGGCATTGGAGTTAGTTAAATAGAGTAAATGGGAGTTAGGAAAAATAAAGTGTTGAGATACAGATGATATATAAAGAGGTGTTAGATATTTTAGGGACACAGTAGGTTAGCGATTATATGTAGAGTTGAGTAATGTGGATGGTAATTAAATTTGTTGTTGATGGTGATATTTTGTAATAAGGGTATTGGTGTAGGAGTCCAACGAGAGATGTTGAGACAGGAAGGGATCGTTGTGTGCCGGAAAGGGTTATCTGAAAGGGTCAGGAACCGATAAGGGAATGAGTTGGTTAGAGGGAATACACACATACTAGTACAAAAATGAGCGGTGCCAGAGGTTTTAAATGGGATTTGTGAAAGGGGGTTATTATTGAGATATTGGTGTCATAATGTATTAATGGTTAGAAGCGGTTGTTAGTAGAAAAAAGGAGGTGAGTAAGGTTAGATTGACGAATACCAAAATAAGATAGAGAAAATAGTGAGTAATTGAGAGTCACCCAAACTAGTAAGGATAAAAGGGTTAGAAAAGGGAAAATTCATAGTAGAAAGGTAATGGTATATTTGAAATTTTGTTGTTGTATAGAATCTAAATGAATGTTAAATGAATAAAAGTTAATAGAGAATTGTTGAAGTAGTAATGTGATAAAGTTTGGTACAAATCATGTAAATTTAAATTGTTTAATGTAAGGTAAATGTAACAATGTTAATATGTAATGTACAATGTTTTATGATGTTTTATTATGTTGATGATAGTGTGTGTGGTTAGGAGGCTACTGTAAGGGTAGTGACCATAATAACATAAAAAATTGTGTTATAGTAACCAGTCTCTAGAAAAAAGTGATTCTGTAGAAAAGGGTTTGAAATTAAAGTAAAGAAATTAACAAAGAAATTTAGATAGTATTGAAGTACTGCCATGCTAAATAAATGTAATGATTAATTGAAGTAAGTGAATAAAAATAGTAGTTGTTGTTTGAGAATCAAAAAATTTATGTTGTGTTTATTATAAGAGTATAATTTTATGATGAAAGAGGCAAGTTAATATTGACGGGAGTCAAAGCAATTGATACAAATATGTAGGAGTGTTGTTAAGTAGAAGGCTTATCTATCCTAAATCTTGTTATGTTTTATTGTGTTGTTTGGTACTTTGTAAATAACTAAAACCAACGCCTCAAATCACAAACCAATGCATCTAAGAGGAAACATATCAGTTGCGGATATGTAAATGAATGAGACCACTATTTTAAAATTTTGTATAGAATGTTTCAGAGTTTTTATGGTGTTGTGACCGCGATCCTGAGCTGGCCGGAGCGTCAGAACAGGAGCGTGCAGTGCCTCATGGCCTTATGGTGTAGGGATCTCTCAGGAGAAGTCCAGTAAGGTCAGACGGGTACGATCGACACTATGGAACCAAGGGTAAGTGATTGAGATTTTTTTTATTTTATTAACATTACAGGGGGTTGTGGCACATATCTGAACTGATCCTTTTAGAGAAGTATGAATGAGTCAATGAAAGTTTTTGTGTCTCGACACAAAACCTTTCATTGAGGGGGTTTTGTAACAGTACAAAATTGTCTGTATCGGAATAATGGGATGTAAGGGTATTTTTATTATGAATTTTATGGTAATCATCAAGTTAAGTTAGACAAGGTTAGTTTTGGCCCAAGTCCCAATAAATATGTAAATTCGCCGGTGGAGAGACGATCCAAGGTCAGAGGCGTACGAGCAAATTGAACCCACGAAAATGGCAGTGTTGGCGCTAAAACACGGACAATACTGACTTTCCATTGGTCTACGATAATAAATCGTCACCAAATCAATGACGAGTTAAAAAACAATTACGTATTAACCAAAACAGTGGTTAGAGAACAATAGACAATGACGTCAGATGCACGACCACTTACATAACAATTGCGTCTGAATCGCCCCCAGTCGTTGTAACATCACCATGGCAGTAACACGTGGAAATTGTGCTGGCATAAAATAGTCAGCGAAAGTGTTTATTTGAATTAACAAAATGTAACTAAAAGTAAATAGTGAACAAATAACAATAACCACCATGTAAATTCAGTGTAAAAGACAGACGAAAACTAGATATACAACGTCTGGCCCAGTCGTCAGTAACAACTCAAAGAGAGCACATGCTCAAACAGTGTAGTGGGCAGTTTTTGCCATAAAAATGAAAGAATTGTTTAAAAAATGTAATGATCAACAATAATGTAGCATCAGTGGACAACCAATGTAAAAGTTTAGTAAATTCAGTGCACAAAAAAGGACAAAGAGAGATTCGGCCGAACATCTGCCAGCCAACATGGGAGTCTTCTGAGGAGGCTACGCCGCATCAATTTCAGGAAAGCCCTTTCAAAATTACTTTCTAAATTTCAAACATGAGCTCTAAATCTATAAAATAAAATGTACTCAGTATCAGAAAAATGAATGTTGTGTGTGATAGTGTGAACGTGAGAGTTGGCCAACCTTAAGTAAATATATCTGAGGCGTTGGTTCGTGATCAAGTTTAGAGTAACTATTAACAGAAAGAAAATTTAAAAACATTCCTCTTGAAGTTTTAACTGCAGTAAATGAATTTGATAAAAGCCTTAATTTCAAAGAAAACGGCTCGGTAACCATGAAAGCATGGCTAGAAAACGGAAGTCATGAAGCCGCCATTTTGCATTTTATCAAGTATTAATTGACTCTAATTGTTTGTAATCGTAAACAGTAATAACTAAATAAAATCTAATTTGTTATCCTCATGTTGTGTGAATGGTTATTTCAGTACCCGAATACCTCTGTCTTGTCTTGCTTAACGCAATTCTGGACCAAAAGCCTAATGCAAGTAAATGAGCAAAACACGTGTTACTCCGGTGATAAGATTTATTATTCAAATTATACAATATTAAGTATCATACATTCAGTACTAATAATTGTATAAATAATACACAAAAAGGTGTAAGTTAACATGGCGGCTTATACCGCACTACAACATGGCGGCCATTTGACTTCCGCTCTTTATTAATATTTTGCGTTTCCAATATTTATTCTCTCTTTATGTGTTTCATATCAAAAGAATTTATACTGCAGTACTTAATTTTATTTTAATATTACCATTTAATAAGATTCTTAAACACAAACCAACGCCTCTTCTAAAAGAAGCGGCCGGCCTGTTCTCTCACACTCTCTCTCTCTCTCTCTCTCTCTCTCTCTCTCTCTCTCTCTCTCTCTCTCTCTCTCTCTCTCTCTCTCTCTCTCTCCATATTTAATAATTTTGATTTGCTAAAAATTTCTGTTCATATTCTTTCGAGCTCATTATTTGATAAAAAGGTTATTGAAATGTTGCACTTTCCTGAAATGTTGAGGTTTCCGTGTGGTTCAGATGTTGCCCATGGATCGCCCGATGTTCGGCGTACTGTTATACTGATCGTCTGTCTGGTTGTCACTGACTCTACATTCTTAATTGTTATTAAATTTTGACTATTTTCTGATAACTGTTACATATTGATTATTTATAACATTTTAGCTGGTAAAATTTGCACCACCACACTTTTGCACGTGCTCACTCCATGAAGACTTGTAGCAGACTGGGCTGACATTTTGTCGTATTATCGACAGGTGGTGGGGGTTAATTGTTATTAATCGTTTGTCTGAGCCAGATGACGGTATTGTTCGTCGTCATCTTTTACATATGGAAACACAATAAAAATACAATACAAGATTCCTGAATACCATAATTCCCTAAGAAGGACGTTCGTACCGTTACAATTTATTTCTCAGTTATATTGACTTTAAATCAGTAAAAATCATATCATTGTAATGACATCATGTGTGATATGTGATGTGTTGTAGTGTGTTGTGGAGTGATTTTAGTACATACCCTAACAGTTTATTGTTTTTTCTTAACCATGGAAGTTATGGTGTGGTCTTAGTAAGTATAGACCGAGTTTTATATGTACTGTGGGTACTTTATTAAACTCTTCCTGTGAAAATACATCATTAACAAAGAACAGGGTTATTTATGTGATTTCTGATGAATTGTGTAAAGAAGATGTAGAACTTTTGAGTTGGCGTACAAACAATCAGTACTATAAAAAGACAAATTGTTCTCACCTTTTGTGCTATTTTTTAAAATATTTTCAAAAAAACCAAAAAGCGGGTGTTGTGATCCATTTCAAAGACATTCTGTTCCCTTGACAAAGAAAAATAATCTTAGGGTAATTACATTACAAAAAGCAAAGGATGTTAAGGAAAATAAAAACATCATCTTGGTCCCTGGAAAGCTGCTGTGCAGTAACTGTAGAAAATCAATATTAGAGGTAAAACCTGATCAAGATAATGAAGAAATGGTTGCAAGTCATCAAAGTGATGAAGAGAATGAAGAAGAATTACAAGCTGCAAAAAGAATTCTTAAGCGACACCTATATAAAACTAGATCCCACCATAATACCATCGATGATAATAAAGTTAACAAAAATAAAAATAATAATAAAAAGTATATAACGACAGTGTACGGTAGCCTTTTACCTAACATTATATCCAATGTGTTTTCTAAATTTAATATAAAAGCCGCGTTTAAAACAAATAATAATATTTCTAATTTGTTACGCATAAAACAACCATTCCCGTTAGAAGAGAAAACAGGTGTTTACAGGATGTCATGTGATGATTGTGATTGTTTCTATCTGGGTCAAACTGGCAGGTCTTTCTTGAAAAGATACAAAGAACATCTACCAAGGAATGATTTAGACAATACCAAATCTAATTATACGTGCCATCTAATGATGCATAACCATAATTACACAGATTTCAATACTAATTTCAAAGCAATCCATGTATGCGGTAAGGGTAGGTTAATGGACGCTCTCGAGGAGTTTGAGATTTATAAATCATTTAAAGACAAGAATATCAACAATAACAGTATATTAAACGAGCAATTAAGGTTTCAATCTCACTCACTATATGATACAGCCCTAAATATAATCGCGCATGACGGTAATGACTGGTGATAAGAATTGCCTTAGTTTAATTAGTGGCTCGGCAACTACACGCGCGGTCGGACCAGTCCAACGGAGCCGAAGTTACATCATGTTATGTGTGTGTCGTTATTGTGATTTAGTAAATATGTGCAAATGTGTTTTTATGTGAATTTTAACATTTGACGAGGATTACTGATGATGTGACACATGTCACGAAACGCTCTATATAAAAAACGCTAGAACGAAGTCACTGACAGATACAAGGTAATTAAATTATTGTGAAAAAGTGACGTGGATACTATAAAAAAAAAAGAATAGTTGACAAAGATAAACTGAACGAGGCTCTTTTAGGATTAGATGTAACACCACTAAAACTGAAATCATTACACACTTAAGAGAAAAATACATTAAAAAAAAGTTTAAACAGGCAAAAACTCAGGTTAAAAAAAAGTTGTCATTTGTCTTACAAGTAAATGATTCTCAGAGTGAGTCTTCAAGTGAATCAGAAGGTACAAAAAAGGGGAATGAATTGAAGAGCAAATCTGAGGATCTTGATTATTTGGTTAGTCTTATGAAGGACAAACTGAAGACAAACTTGTCTAGGCATCAGAAAATACAAATATTAACAATTGCTCCAAAGTCTTGGTCACGCAGAAAAGTGGCGGAGGAATTTGATGTATCAGAATATTTAGTGCGAAAAGCTAGATCTCTAACAAGTGAAAAAGGTATTTTAGCTTTACCAGAACCTAAACAAGGGAGAAAAATCTCCCAAGAGGCAATTGATATTGTGCATCAGTTTTATCAAGATGATGAATTTTCTTATATGATGCCAGCAGCTAAAGATCGCATTAGCATTAAAAAAAATGTTTACATGCAGAAAAGACTCATTTTATGTAACTTGGATGAATTGTTCATTGCTTTCAAGGAAAGATATCTGGATCTGAAAATAGGATTTTCCAAGTTTTGTTCTCTAAGACCAAAATGGTGTGTGCTGGCTGGTTCACCAGGCACCCATTGTGTATGTGTGTGCTTATACCACCAAAATGTGGAGCTCTTAGCCAATGCTATGAATCAGCATGACAAAGAATTTTTCCGTAACATGGTAGAAAAATTGGTTTGTAACAGGGAGAATAAAAATTGTATGCTACGGCGTTGTGATCAATGTCCTAAAACACCTGAGCCACTCAAACTTTATTTGGAAGAGGTTTTAGAAGACTTTGATGATGAAGAAGAAATAAAATTTTCCCAGTGGATGAGTGATGGCCGAATGAAGTTACAAACTATGCTTCTTCCTCGCCAAGAATTTATTGATTTTACTGTGCGAAAAATTGAAGCTCTAATCCCTCATTCCTTTATTACAAAATCTCAAAATTTGTACATAAAGCAGACGAAAGAAAATCTAGGATTTAATGAAGTTTTAATCTTAATGGATTTTGCTGAAAATTATAATTTTGTTTTGCAAAACAAAGTTCAGTCATACCACTGGAGCCATTCAAGTTGCTCTGTACATCCAGTGGTAATATATTCTAGGAACGGAGATGGTACCATAATTGAAACATCATTGTGTTTCATTTCTGATGTTAAACATGATATACCATTTGTCTACTCCGTTCAAGAAAAAACTACTAATTTCATTAAGTTGACTTTACCATTAGTAGACAAAGTCGAGTACATTACCGATAGATGCAATGCCCAGTATAAAAATTTTAAAACAATGATGAATTTGTGTTGCCATGAAAAAGATTTTCTACTAAAAGGAAGTTGGTCCTTTCATGCAACAAGCCATGGAAAAACTGTGTGATGGAATCGGGGGCACAGTTAAAAGAACTGTTACTAAGAGAAATCTCCAAAGTACAAGAGAAAGTGAACAGATCGTAAATGGTAGACAAATGTATGACTATTGTAATAATCTTTTTTCAAAAATAAAATTTTTCTTTTTGAGTGAAGAAGATATTGAAAACAATAGAAAAACTCTAGGTATTTGGTTTGAATCTGGGCAAAGCATAACAGGAACCAGAAGTTTTCATTATTTTCAACCTGCAACATCTGAAGAAATCACAGCAAAAAGAGTGAGCTCAGACTCTGATATCTGTTTAAGACAAAACATTTTTCGTAAAACAGCACCAGCTGTAGAACCAAATCTCCATTCTTTCGTGGCCTGTGTTTATGAAAGCAACTGGTGGATTGGAATGGTTCAGTGTATAAATGAGGAAGAAGGTGATTATGAAGTCCTATTTATGCATCCCTATGGTCCAGCTGAAACTTTTTTTTTAGCCTCAAAAAGAAGACAAATGTCCTGTACCACCAGCTCATCTACTTTGTTTAATAAAACCTCCAGAGGTAACTTCTCAATTGGGTAGATCATACAAGATTGATTCTGATTCACGGAAAGAAATAAACAACGCCTGGAACAACTTTAAAAGGTCATTGTAGACGAGCATTAATTTTTAAATGGAAAATTAATTATTAATTTATATCCTAGGCTACTTTTGAACTTAAGTGACTTGATTTGTTTTAAAAGATAAAGACGTTGAACACTTAACATCACCAAGATATATCATGTTATATAAAAAGAAGAGTTTATGGCACCTAAATATGAATATGTAGTAAGTAAAAATTAACCATAAGTGTGACTTGTAAATATTATATTTTCACTATATTTTACATCCCGGTTGTTATATGTAAGTCAACTCAATACACTATCACTTTGAGGTCAAAAAGTAGCACATGGCTCAGGCCGTTGAACATAACATCTTTTCTTTATGTAAAAATAATGTATTAGATTTACATTGTAATAAAACTCAAAAACCCACCAATATTATTTCATCATTTGAAAGGAAATTCCATGCTCTTTTCAGTAATATATGGTTGTATTAGGGTATCTGGAGAGAGATTTTAGCCATGTTTACTTGTATATGTAACTTTAGCCCAGGCAATAGAGCAAAAAAAAAGGCTGTTTTTGTTATTAAATTTAACAGCAAACCAGCTGTGCGATAATTTGAAAAATATACCATAGATGTTAAAAACCAAAATTGCAACAGCAAATCACCTTTTGCAAATTTTAGCAACAATAAAAACCATAAAAAATAGTGCTTTTTTACTTTTTTGCTCATAGTAAGGAACGTATTGAAGAAATCGTTTTACTATCAATAAGAAAGTTGTAGAGAATTGACAAATCTTTAAAATGGTCGTTTGTAAGCCCAGATTGGTGCATTTTTCACCGAGAAAAGCCGGAAAAACTGCTAAAAAGCGTGTTTTTTTTTTAAATTCATAACTTTGTCAAAAATGAAGCTGAAGCATTCACCTTCTGCCAAATGATAGCTAATGATATGTAGATTAATCAGGCTCAAGATAGTTTTTGACGGATAAGTAGTTCTTGCACAATTGCAGTTTAAACAAATTATAGCATATTTTGCAAAATTCACAGTATTAACCAGGGTGCACCGATTTTAATTTAACAAACGAATTTTGAAAATGCATGTTATACATTACAATTCGTTTATCTTGGATTTTTATATAAATTACGTTAAATGTGTTAAAAATGTCTTCGTACATAGCGTTAAACACGCGAGCTCGCGCTCGAAGCCAAACGGAGTCTAGGTAGTGGGGGGACGAGCCAGCAAAGGAGAAGAGAGAACTCGCGCGGCATTGTAGTGAACTATAATATACATTTGTTTTGTTTAGCCCGGGCTGCTCGCATTAGGGGCTACATAAGGCGGATTATATAACGCTTAAAATTTAAGTTTGAAACAGTTTATTGGAAACCATCTGAATAATATTACAAATAACGTATTTTAAAAATACTTTATTACAAAATATACATACAAATGATATACATAATCGCAAGACTATCGCTTAACATAATCGTAATATTACATTTTTCGCTTTTTGTGTGGTACTTCGCATTCATCGCATTCATTCTCAATAATTACATCTAGTTCACTGCATTCAACCATACTATCCAAATCATTTTCTTCAATTTCATCCTCGTTATTAAATGTTTTAATCGTAATATTTGAACATGCTCCGTCACTGCAATTAGCACATAATTCGGAACATTCCAAACCATGCTTTCTGCAGGTACATGAATTAGTATTACAGCCTGTTTTGCATCCACATGAGATTTGTTTTAGCAAATTCTCAGGCATTGGTGGATCTTGTGATCCAATGGGAACCAAATGATTATTGACCACTTTCCATCCCCATTGCGTCGGATTTAAATTTATATTACCAAGCCACAATTGTAACTGGTAATACGTGCGGAAAGCATGTTCTTTTGCTGCACCCTCTGACGGTGGCAAGGTCTCAAAAGCAAAATTCGGTTTAACCTTCGCTTTGGTATAATGCAAATAGCGAAGATCATTTAAACTAAAATTATTACTCTTTTGTATTAAAGTTTTTTCGGCTTTATGACTATATAGATTGCGAATTAGAATACAAGCACTTCTAGCTATTTGATCTTTGGTGCCATCATTTTTATAAAATATTTTTGCGAGTTCTTGTAATTTTGTGGCTTCCAAACTATTAATTAATTTTTGTTTACCTTGCTTATATAAACAAGATGTTGTGTCACATCCTGAAAAAACGTGCAAAAAACCAACTCTGGACTGCAACTCTTTGTGCGTAAAGCTGTTGCAGGTATAATACTTATACCAGACCTCCCATGAGCAACTTCTGTTTTTATTATTTCTTTTTGTTTTCTTTATTTGAGACGCAGATGTTCGCCAAGACGCAATTCAATCAGTGTACATGTCAAATCCAAGGCCTATCTACCCGGATACACGTGTGAGCATCTAGCGGTTAATTATCATATCATATCTGTCCTATCAGCTGTTGTCTGCCAAACCAGAGCCACAACACTTCCTTTTCGGACGAGCGTTAACGCCGCATCTGTCCATCACCTATCTTGATATTACATCAACCATCAGGTTTTGTAAACAACTTCAAGGGCGCACGTGGAGACATACTGCCCCAGATTTCAATAAATACCCGAGTCCTGACCGCAAAGAGGATCATTCGATCTTTCGGTCATACGCTATACAGTCGCGGCCCGTGTACCGTACGCTCGTTTCAGCCAGAACACTTCTCTACTACAATGGGTTATCCTCTAATTGGTGAGTGAACTACTGTTCGCAGACTTATCAAATACCTGACTTAAGAAACATGTAAAATTCAAAGTCTTATTGAACTTAGAATCTTTTGATCTTAACGAACTTAGAATCTTTTTGAGAGTAAAACAGAGTCACTACTTGGTTATGTAAAAGTATTATGATTTACTATTTGGTTATTAAAACTCAATCATTTGAATTAGAGTTCATTCTGATTTACTGACTATTCATTTGAACACGAGTTCATTTAGAAATGTTCTCGATAGAAGCTGTAATAGCTAACTAGTTAAGAAGAATGTTAATAAACTTTAAGTGAAGAGCAATTAATTGAAGAGTTGATTTAAGACCTAGTACCACACCTCCACTCGCTATCCCGACATATTATGGTGTCAGAAGTGGGATAGTACTTAATACTTTAAGTTTGTATTGTACTTATTTAACTCTTTTACGGGGTTAGACGTACCCACTTTGTCATGGTAGTAAAACTTGCATGGGAGTCTGTTTGAAAATGTCGGATTGCAGAAATTTTTAAATGATAAAAGAATTAGAGGCCGATTTATTGCCATTTTGGGATTAGTTAAATTTAACAGTATTCGTTTTAAAGAAGCTAGTTACATTTATCGGCATGGGCATCCTCTACAGCCACTCAGATCAGACAAATTTTATCTCAGTTTAAATGACTGGTTGCTGTCAATTAATAAAGAATTAATAGACAAAGAAAAATCTAAAGACGTAATTTTTATTTCACAGTCACACGACATCATTGTAGTAGCAAACCCCTATTTGTTACAAGTGGAATTGTAAGTGGTACTAGTTATTGACCTGAATTCTCGCAATTTGTGTATTTATATATGGGTAGTAAGAAAACTAAAGTTAGTGACACGAACGACCAGTGTATGGAAGTGTTTAGACCCTTCGGTGCTAGCAGTAGTAGTGTGTCAAATGTCAATGTACGTCCTAGTTTAAGCCCAGAATTGTTTATGAAGGTAGGCACTAGAGTGGGTGTCGTTACCATTTATTACGAACACGCGACGCAAAATTTACCGTGTACAGTGCCTTCAATTGCGAAACCACAAACACATATTTATGACGAACCTAGAAAGTAATGACCAGCCAATCTGGAATTTACTACTTGCCAATAAGTGACCCTGATGTATTATTAGAGGGATGTGAAACTTTGTTGAAAAATTTATTGCAGAGAATTGTTGAAAACATATAAACGGGTTTAGTAATTATACTAATGAACCTAACATTGTGAGAGTTAATATAATAAAAATTGAGATTGAATTTAAACGAATTTAATGAGTATTTGGGAGTTTGTGTGTTCTATTGTATTAGGGATTATACTGGTGATAGTTTTTCTCTTTACTGTATTGTTTCACGTTGGTTACGAAAGCTTGTTGTATTGCTATTTAAACACAACCTTGTGGAAGTGACACTAGCAGCGTAACAATGACGGATAAATCTAAGACGACTGCCGCCTCTTCGGCTACACCCGTAGCTACGCCCATTGTTAAAGACTTGTCGTTAGTAAATTTAGTTGAGAATTATCGGGGGGATGGTCGAGTTTCGGCATTCTTCCGGCGAATTGACGACGCAGCCGCGTTAGGTAATTGGAGCGAGGAGGACAAAATACGCATAGTCGCTATTAAGTTACGTGGTCCAGCCTCACTGTATTATAATTCCAACCCAGACTTTCGAAAGCCAGATTTGCGGTATGAAGAGCTAGTAAACTTATTCCTTGACTGGTTTAAGGTAAAGAAACTTGATCAATATAACTACACCGCATTGCAGAACGTTAGGCAGCGCCGTGACGAGGGTGTTGAAGCTTTCGCTGACCGATGTCGGGGTATTGGCCGAAAAGACCATTTTACAGGTAGATAACCCGAACGAACAACGCATACTCAACGCGGAGGGTGAACGGCGTATGCTAGCCGCTTTTATTAATGGCCTACATGGTGTACCAGGCCAACAAGTTAAATACAGATTACCCAACACACTGCAAGAGGCAATACCTAACCGTGGTGACGTGTTACAAATGCCAGTGACAAGGCCATATAGCCAGGAACTGTCGCTCTCGTGATAATAAGGGAGATAGAACTCAGACGGAAACCCGCGATCGTGATAACCGTATAAATAAAAATGACAATAATCGTTACAGTAACGGGGCCAATAATAGAAATGCCCATAGGTCAGATAGGAAGTCCCAAGTAAAATGTTACTCATCTAACGAGTTTGGGCACTTTGCGCGTGAATGTCGCAAGAAACAGAAGTCCCCAAACGAAAAGAGTTCGGCGTGGGAAGGCATGCACTCGTCGAACTAGGAACCTCAGTAGTAATAAAGAATTGTTCCTGTAGTGAGACCCCATCGACTGACTTAGTTGTTCATATTACAGCACATAATCAGGTATGGAGGTTCATTGTCGATACCGGATCCAGCGTTTCGATAATTAAGAGAGGGCTTAGTAGACATGCCATACACGAAACTAGTTTAACGGCTCAGGGAATAACGGGGGAAAAGTTATCTATTATCGGTGAGCAAGACATTGATATAAAAATTGGTAAAACGGCTTGTATGACAATTCGACATACATTCTTAGTAGTAAGCGGAGAATTTTTAGCCGCATATGATGGTATACTGGGACTAGATATTATGAAACGACTCAAAATTTCGCTGAATTTAGGAGAAGGATATTTGCAGTGCCAAAATAGGTGTAAAGTTGAGTTAGGCCTTCGTGGAGATAATACAATCTTCACCGGAAAAATTCATGGGCTACAGACTGATCACCTGGAAACCTGTGAACACCTGCCAGCTCTGGTAACCCCTAAATCACAGCCTGTTTGGAGAGTAGTTAATTCTGTCTCTCAGAGTCTGCCACCAATGAGTGAGTTTATCACTCGCGGTAGCTTAATCAGTCGCTCAGGTGACCGGATAGGTAAAACCTTACCTTCCACTGTCCTAGTAGAACCTCGTGAGCTCGACGTACAGGGCATATGCGTGGCTCGTGTTTTAAGTAAAGTAAATAGTCGCGACAAAAGTGTCGTAGTAAAAGTAGTAAATCGCAGCAAAGAAAGAGTAGAGCTGCAAAAAGGTATTTTGTTGGGGTTGGCGGAAGAGTACCCGCAACCTAGAGACGATGTCTCGGCCACCGCTAGTGCTGCAGGTGAGCATAAAGATAAAAATAGAGAAAATATAGAACATAGAAAAAGTGTTAATATTGCGCGCGTAAGTGTTGACTGCTTGGAGCCAGTCATACGTAAGAAATTGAGTCATTTGAGTAAAATAGATTTTGATGTATTGTATCCTGTGTTAACGAAATATGCGAAATTATTCGGGGAAGATACAGGGAATAAAGGATGTTTAACTGGAGTAAAACATCGAATATACACTGGAGATCAGCCTCCGATTAAGAAAAAGCCGTACCAATTACCTGAAGCCTTGAAGTCAACTGTGCACGAGCAGATAGACGATATGTTGAAAAAGAACATCATCACCATCTGACTCTCCGTATAATTTTCCTGTTGTAGTAGTACCTAAGAAGGTAGGTTCCGATGGAATTCTTAAACATAGATTTTGAGTAGATTATCGAGCTCTCAACGCCGTAACGAAGGGCGATGCGTATCCCCTACCGAATATAACGGAAACATTAGATTGTTTAGGTAAAAGTAAATATTTCACAACCATTGACTTAGCGAGCGGATACCACCAAGTACAGATGCATGACGATGATAAGGAGAAAACAGCCTTTTCAATTCCTGGTTACCATTTTGAGTTCAACCGTATGCCGTTTGGTTTGAAGAATGCACCCGCCACTTTTCAACGCTTGATGGACAGCGTGCTAACAGGAATTACCGGAATAGAAGCATTAGTATACCTTGACGATATTATTGTGTTCAGCCCGGATATAGTCAGTCATGCGACCCGACTCGAGAAAGTATTTGACAGATTAGAAAAAGCCAATCTGTACATGCAAATAAGCAAATGCGATTTTGGTGAAGAAAAAGTAGAATATTTGGGACACATTGTAACAAGTGAGGGAGTAAAACCGGATCCCAAGAAAATATCAGCCGTAAAAGGGTTACCCCGAACCGCAAACTGTGCGTGACGTTAGAGCATTTCTGGGATTAGTAGGCTACTATCGTAGGTTCATTCCAAATTTCGCCGGTCTTGCAAAACCACTAACCGAACTAACTAAACAATCAGTAGAGTTCAAGTGGACCGTAAAACGTTACGAGTTTCATTAAGTTATTGAAATACTGAATTTTGTCCCATTTTTAGGGTACCAACTGAGGTTACACATGTTTATTGTTGTTTAAAATAAATTAAATTCCAAATCACTTACCTTTACTAAGTTATTTACCAGGGTGTCGTCTGATGTACTTAGGCAGAGAAAAACGACAGGCAATGCAATGACAAACACCTATTTTTCAAGCACAAATAAATGGTACTTTATTTTTTGTAGCATGACAATTTTTCTGTTTACCTTTCGGTTTAAATTTACTAAAATATGCCAAAATAACATTCCGAACAATATTTGATTCACCTAGCCATACTATCAAGATTTATTAATTTGAATATATATATAAACTTACGACTAACTATAATATAACGGAAACCAGCGCTTTCACACACACACACACACACACACACACACACACACACACACACACACACACACACACACACACACACACACACACACACACACACACACACACACACACACCCCTATCCCCAGATTTTAAGAGCTCTATTAAGTGTAAACATATTAAACTTTTGAATATTTTAATCAAAAAAAAAATTGAAAGCTTCGTTTTTATGTATATTCTTGTAGATTACTTAGCTGTTAAATTTTTAGTCCAGAAGACGTCACTTGACTCTAGACGCGCACATTCTTGATTGTAACTATTAATTTCCGAAAATTGTTCATTTTACGTTATTTAGGTATAATTTCAATTTAACGTCAACTTTAAATTAACTGTTATTCACATTTTGTTGTTTTGCGGGCGACGTAAACTTCACCTAAACCGGCTAGCCGGCGGACGCGAAGGTTATATGCGTCTGACACTGGTAGTTGTTATTTGCCGACTGCCTTTGTTCTGTGTGTGTGACGAAACTAGTGGCACTGCTATACCCACATTCTAGCGTTATGTAAGGCGCTGACGTAACATCGCGTGATGCTGTTACATCACTTGTTTACAGTTTAAAGTCCTTGAAGCTGCCCTTGGCACAGTTTTTGTTGGCTGTTTCCTGCGTTTTATAAATTTTCATACATAATGTCACAAGCAGTGCTACCACTGTCGCTACTAATGAAATTTACCTTTCTGTTCCCGTTTTGTCCCAATTATTATTTTTTTACATTGTAAAATGTTGATTGCTTTATTAAAAATACAAATTTATTTATATTATCCCAGGTAGGCCAAAATGTCCCGTTACAATACCCCCTCAATGAGAGATTTTATGCCAAAGCATAAAAAATCTCATTGACACATTCATACTTGCTAAAGGGATCAGCCAGGATATGTTGCCACAACCCCCTTGATGGTTTACCAAAAAAAATTATATAATTAACTCACCCTTGGTCCGGTGACTGTGACCGCACCTGAATGACATTACTGGACTTCTCTCTCGAGATCCCAACACCATAAAGTCAGACAGATACTTAACGCCCCTGTTCTGACGCGCTGGCCAGCTCAGGTCCACCGCCACAGCATCACCAAACACTGAAACAACAAATCAAATATCAACTAAAGTCAGCTGCATGGAACTAGTATCGTCAAGGTCACACCGCTTACTTACAGCGTTGCCACTAAGCAACAGTTTCCCTTTCTTCCGAAAAATGCTACACTAGTAAGTAAGCCTACTTAATGTAAAGAATATAACAAAGTGAGAAAGTTTGTAATACATGTATTAGAGTACATTGTTACATTGTCAATAATTCTTAATAATAATTACATCACAATTAATATATTGTTAATAATTAATTAACAATTAATTTCCGTATCTTATACATAACATTCAATTCGACGCGTCAGCTATAGTTTGTTTGAACGAATTTTATACGCATCCTGTGTCTTAAGCTTGCCCCATTTAATTATTGAAGACACCGCACTATTCGTGACTCAGAAAAATATTCTATTTTTATTTCCTGCGCTGCTTATTAATTAAGTAAAAAAATTAGAACTATACTATAAGATGTTACATGCACAAGTAGCATAAAAATAATGGTATGTATAAACGTGAAACGAATTGGATTTCTTAAGAAAATAAGGATAATTTTATAAACAACAAATACAAATGTCTCATGAAATAAATTTAAAATTCCTTATTTATTTATATATATATATATATTGTCACGACACAAATAGCCAACCCCGTACCAGAGATAAAAAATATATTTATAATTGTAAAAAATACCTCTTATCAAATGAACTGATTGATTTTAAATAAAAATATAAGGAATATGACACGACAATACGACGACTTTAACCCAACCCAAGTGATTGAGACAAAAACATAAATATAAAGAAGGGAACCACGGAACATACTTAGTAAAATGTAAATATTTTAAAGTGATTGAGACAACAACCCAAACATAAAGAAGGGAACCACAAATAAACAACGAGAATGAGGAAATAATAAACCTAAGCCACAAGGAAACAAGTTTATGGGTTTAAATGACCCCAAAATGTCCCAAGAAACGGATGAAAGGACCTAATATATTAAACGAACAAGGAAAATGAAGAAGGAGGGAGACGAGCAAAAGTGAAAACCAAGAATGGTTCACCAAAATAAGTAAAATAGCACTCACCAAGAACATTGAAACCAAAACAAGGGTTACCAGGAGGAAGAAGAGATAACGGTTACTACCCATTAAAAAGGCAACCAGAAACCACAAATTAGAATTGTTATTAGTCAGTAAGTATTAGTTATTAAGTATTAATTGTCATTAGGATTAAGTCATGAAAGAGAAATAAGTATAGGGGTCACCCACTATCAAACAAATGATATAAACAGTGATATAGTGTAATAGTGTAGGTGTAAGAACCCCAAAGTGAAGTGTGACACTAGTGAAATGGTAATTAACAATAAGTGATTTACAAGTGAAGGTAAGGTAAAAGTTGGAAATAAACAGTGCATAGATAACTGATAAATAAGTAGTATTAAGAGTGAATTATAGTATAAGGGATAGAAAAACACTAGAAGTGATAATGACTTTTTATTTAAAAAGATGTTCAATAGAGTTAAGTTAACTATAGCCAGTAGTAAGTAAAAAGGGAGGATTCCAGAATAGAATAAATTGAAGGTGTTACCATGGAGGGAGTATAAAAATTGTTTAGAGATTGAGAAGTCAAAAAACTAACAAAGATACCTAATTTATAAAGGACTATTATTAATTTAATAACAAGTGATGTTGTTTATCACAACACAGATAATATGTGTTATAAACTAAAAAATTAGCAAATAAGGATAAGTTAGGAGTGAGTGATGATATCTCTTAATCAAAACAATAACTCTAATAACTTATAAAAAATTGTGTTCATGTTATTGTTAGAAGAGGATATGGCTGAATGCAATGTGCAGTCCATAAACCTAATGTTATATTTTTAAGATTGAAATAAGGAGAGCAATATTGAATAATAAACAAAACACCTACAGACTCAAAACACAACACAACTAATAAAAATAACAAAGTAAGCCCAATAGGCTGAAACAAAATGTGATTTGAACGAAATAAGTAAATTATTATAATGGCTACTTAGGCCTAGAAAAAACATAACTGTCAGAACCAAACATACAAAGATTATAACAAATTGAATCAGAATTTAGAAAATCTGAGGTGAAGGAATCACCAAGGATAAATTGTAGATCATTTATAACACAAAATATTGTAATAGGCATTATTATATAAAAAGAAATGTAATTAACAAGCATTAACATAATTGTAAAAACTTAAAATCTGAAAATACCCAAGCTTGTGGGGTATCAAAATAATCTATGAACGAGAATAAATACTATAGTGACAATATTTAATAACCAGGAAGGAAGATGGAGGAATAACAGTAATCAGAAGATATACGAAGGATTCGAAGTTTCGATAACAATACATCAACTCAAAATAAGCCTATTCGAAAAATACCGTTACTATGGAAACAGCGGTTGTTGACAGAAAAATACCGTTAGAAATTAGTAGAGAGAAAAAAAGAAGCGAAGCGTCATCAAGCCATACAGATGCAGAAGTCCGGAAGAAAGTTTTTTCAGTGTAAATCATGAAAATAATAGTATAAAGTTGCTGAAAACTAATCGTCAAAGAAGCAGATGACCACTACAACCAATATTACAAGACCCAAGACCTGAATAAACGGAAATTATCCATAAATAGAACGTCCAAACACAAGACGAAAGGACGCCACATTTTAATGAAGCCCAAAATCCAAGAAAACTGATTTTATGCAGCCAATTCCTATCTCGAACCAACTACCGAGGCCTATACACGTCGAATTGTTAAGTAATATCCAATTATTTATTTTCCACCAACCCTAATCACTTTAAATAATTTTGAAAGGTAAAATTACCACACTATAAAGATAGTATTTCTCTTTCATAGAGTATTTAAGCAAATTAAAACATAATGAAACATTGTTAACGTAAAATAACCTAAGAATTGAACACGAACTTACAGAACACCTTTACAACACTACACAACAGATTGTAACAGCACACTTTATATTTCTTGTACACTTAGATTAAGGTAATTTGTATTTTTATTGTAACCATTGTAGTTCTCTAACCCATAGTCAAAAGAATCCACGGATTTTGAAACCAAAACATTGTAATACGCCTAACGTAAACAGACGCTAGGTTAAATGGTTTCTAAATTAATTCGCCGCCCTGAAAATAAGATCTCATGTAATCAAACGATAATTATTTTGTTGTAATTGTAAATGTTTCCAGTTATCACCATTAAAAAAAAAAATTCATTACAGGGAGTAACAAGCGTTATCATTTCTTAGGGAGTGCTATATAATAATTACTTGTATTGAAGAGTAAATCGTAGCAGTAAGCTAGTTGCCAGTTATTCGTCAGAAGCGACGATTGAGACGGCTGTGCGAGCGGGAACGATTTGAATACACCAACCCGCTACGCTGATAATTTGTTCAAACACAGTTTTTAGTTGTTTTGTAAAAACGACTTGGCGCCACCCGGGATTATTACACCCCCTAAGAATAACAGGTAAGGTTACTGCCGTAATACACAGGTGATCAGAACTACGCTATAAACATCGTTAGCCACTAAATTACTGTAACGACCCGGTGCGAGGCGAACGCACTAATCATCCAAAACACATTATTTTATGTACACATTTTGCAGGTACGCAACCATTTTACTCGTTACAGATTGACGCCTGCAACGTGGGGCTTCACGAGTCAACACACACCCTGTTAATATTACTCGTTACAGATTGGCGACCAACCGGTGAGGCTGTAAAAGAAGGCCCACGGCGGCTATGAAGAGACATTCAATGTTTACCAGACAGGATAAAAAGAAAGAAATTGAAAGTGAAGGCCAGCCAGAAGAGATGGAAGAAATTGAAGAAATAATCGGGGAGTTAGTCGAAGAGGACGTTCAGGAAAACCAACCTGAGAATCCAGTTCAACCAGAACCGGAAGTGGAAGTAATGATAGGGGACCAACCACTCAAACCAGCGGAAGAAACAAAATTAGATCACATGATGAAGTTCATGATGGAACAATTCGGACAAATGAATAAAGAGAGAAGACAAGACAAGGAAGAGAGAAGACAAGACAAGGAAGAATTGAATAAAAGATTAGAGTCAAACCAAGAAGAATTGAATAAAAAATTAGAGTCATTGAGAAGGGAAGACAGGGAATTCCTGAACGAAAAACTGGACCAAAACAATGAAGAATTGAATAAAAGATTAGAGTCAAACAAGGAAGAATTGAATAACAAACTGGACCAAAATAAGGAAGAATTGAAGAAGCAATTCAAGGAGGACTTAGAGATCCTGAATAACAAAATGGAAAACAACCGAGAGGCGTTAGAAAAGAAGAGTGAGGAGATGAAGAAACAAATAAAAAAGGATCTTGAAGTGTTAAATGACAAGATTGAAAAGAATTGTGAGACACTCCTACAGCAAATAAAGGAAGATGGTGAGAAGAACAGAGAAGAATTAAGATTCATGCTAGTAGAGTTTTGTGAAGAAGTTAAACCGGCAAAAACGGGGATGAATAAGAGATGGGAAGAAACAAATTACCCAGTAAATCACCTTCAAGAAACTTTAGATAGTGATTTCAACCAATTGAGTGAAACACTAGACAGCACTCCTGGAAGCATCAAAGAAACGTTGGATGAGAACATGGAACCAGGGAATCAGAAAATAAGACAGAAGGAGATGGAAATTGTAGAAGAAACAAATATATTGTGTTCTGAAAATAAAGGTAACAATAACCCTGAGAAAATCCAACACATAAAAACCAACCACAGAAGAGGAAGAAAGAAGAACCGAATAATTAAGAAAATTAAGAAAACAGAGGAATGGGGAAGAGTGTATAAAAAGAAACTAATAAAAACCAGAGAAGAATTAGAAATGATGAAGAGCGGACTCATTGACGTGTTTAATTTGCCACTTACCTACCAAAGCAAATTAATAAAGTATAAGGATTGTAGGAGGACTCTGAGGGAAATTATAAAAGAAATTCACAACCAAACAGCGAATGAAAAATTCAACAAATCAATACTTAGATGGAAGATGCCAGAAATAGAAATGACTGACAACAAAACAGAGTATAACAGATCAAGAAGGTCAATAAAATACTGGAGCACACCAGAAATGGAAATACCAAATAAAAAAGCAAAGATAATATTAATGAGAGATGCACAATTAACTTCTCTGATTAATGGACAAAATAATCAAACGTTTGCGGTAAACATAAAGACTACAGAACATATGGTATTAGAGGAATTATGGTACAAGACGGAGGATACCTATTTCACCAGTAAGAAAACAGTTCTGCAATCCAGAGTTATCCGAACCATAAGGGCAGAGGAACTGATGGACCATGGGTAAACTAAGTGAAGATACTACAAACCAAGAAAAGGGACGGATCTTCAAGTTACCAGCCAAGCAACCCAATGGAATAGAAGAAAAAATTAAACTATAATTAACAAACTCTACTCCTAACATTAATGTCAAACAAAAAGGAAATTAACGTTTATCCAGAATAAATGTCATCCATCAGACATTTGAAGGAGAAGAGGAGCAAGACAACAAAGAGTGTAATAAGAAAGAGAAGGCAATAACAAGGAGAGAAAAGGAGTAGATCAACATATAATTAACAAGGTCCAACGTATAATAATAAATGAACCATATGTCATCACGAAGGACAATGGAAACAACACTTACGAGATAAGTAATATAACCACCAAAAAAGTAAAAGGAGTGTACAACCAAGCTTCCATAAAGAAGTTCTATGAAGAAAACTAAATAACTGGAATACGTTCATCCAGAATAAGTGTGACTATCATACACTTGAAGGAGAAGAGGTGCATAATAACGAAGTGTCGAACAAAAAGGAGAAGGCTATAATATGGAATGGAAATGATAATATAATAAATCCACAACCATGAGAATTGAATTGATACCAAAATAAAATTATATATTATAAAATGTACGGCCATATGTCATCACGAAGGACAAGTAACTGTAAATAAAATACAGATACCAAAATTTAAAAATTATGTGTACACCACTTGCAACAACAGATCGATGACTTATGAGGTCTAAAATAAAAAAATATCAAAACAAAGGAATGAGATACATAAATTCCTACTAAGTGAAATCAACTTACAATATATTAAAAGTTGATGTGTGAAGTATATGAAATAATTAAACAAAATGTACCAAAATAGGAATACGCTACACAAATTCCTATGGTGTAAGAAAATTAACTTACAAAGAATTAATACAAACTGAAATATACAAAAATAAAATCAGACCAAACCTGATAAGATAAGTACATGAAATTATAATAATGAATCAAAGATATTTATCTGTAAAATAAAAAATCTAAACTGGTACAAAGAAAGAGAGAAGTTATGTATGAATCAAATATACAAGCTATGGCTAAAGCAAAATATTGCTAATTAACTGAGAAAAGTATACCAATGTCTAAGATAATTAAAATGATCACAATGAGAATTGAAAACCGAAAAATGAAAAGTTAATGATGAAATTAACATATAAATAAATAAAAAACAATCAATGTATGAGCAAATGATAGTATATAGTCAAGGTACAGCGGAAGGAAGAATGAGTAAAAGGCCAAAGTGATCTAAAAACAAACCACAAGGTGGACAATCCCAAAATATATTATTATTATTAAGTCACAAGTTGACAAAAAAGGTATTTATGATTGACTGTTGAAAAGTCCAGCAATCAAATAAACTGAGCAGAGATGACGTGCCTCTGGTCTCAGAAAAATGAGTAGTAATGGGAGAAACCAGCTACTAAAGTTAGGGAAAAAATTGTGTATAAGGGAGAACACACCAATGGAAATAAAAAGAAAAACAGATCCAAATAAAATGGAATGAATTCAGTAAGAAGAGAAATAAAGAATGGAGAAACGACCAAGAAAGAAAAGGAAAAAGGTTATGTATAACTGATAATTTCATAAAAAACTATACTAGTGTTTTATCAAAATGATCAATTTTAAAGGAGAGGCATTATGTCACGACACAAATAGCCAACCCCGTACCAGAGATAAAAAATATATTTATAATTGTAAAAAATACCTCTTATCAAATGAACTGATTGATTTTAAATAAAAATATAAGGAATATGACACGACAATACGACGACTTTAACCCAACCCAAGTGATTGAGACAAAAACATAAATATAAAGAAGGGAACCACGGAACATACTTAGTAAAATGTAAATATTTTAAAGTGATTGAGACAACAACCCAAACATAAAGAAGGGAACCACGGAACATACTTAGTAAAATGTAAATATTTTAAAGTGATTGAGACAACAACCCAAACATAAAGAAGGGAACCACAAATAAACAACGAGAATGAGGAAATAATAAACCTAAGCCACAAGGAAACAAGTTTATGGGTTTAAATGACCCCAAAATGTCCCAAGAAACGGATGAAAGGACCTAATATATTAAACGAACAAGGAAAATGAAGAAGGAGGGAGACAAGCAAAAGTGAAAACCAAGAATGGTTCACCAAAATAAGTAAAATAGCACTCACCAAGAACATTGAAACCAAAACAAGGGTTACCAGGAGGAAGAAGAGATAACGGTTACTACCCATTAAAAAGGCAACCAGAAACCACAAATTAGAATTGTTATTAGTCAGTAAGTATTAGTTATTAAGTATTAATTGTCATTAGGATTAAGTCATGAAAGAGAAATAAGTATAGGGGTCACCCACTATCAAACAAATGATATAAACAGTGATATAGTGTAATAGTGTAGGTGTAAGAACCCCAAAGTGAAGTGTGACACTAGTGAAATGGTAATTAACAATAAGTGATTTACAAGTGAAGGTAAGGTAAAAGTTGGAAATAAACAGTGCATAGATAACTGATAAATAAGTAGTATTAAGAGTGAATTATAGTATAAGGGATAGAAAAACACTAGAAGTGATAATGACTTTTTATTTAAAAAGATGTTCAATAGAGTTAAGTTAACTATAGCCAGTAGTAAGTAAAAAGGGAGGATTCCAGAATAGAATAAATTGAAGGTGTTACCATGGAGGGAATATAAAAATTGTTTAGAGATTGAGAAGTCAAAAAACTAACAAAGATACCTAATTTATAAAGGACTATTATTAATTTAATAACAAGTGATGTTGTTTATCACAACACAGATAATATGTGTTATAAACTAAAAAATTAGCAAATAAGGATAAGTTAGGAGTGAGTGATGATATCTCTTAATCAAAACAATAACTCTAATAACTTATAAAAAATTGTGTTCATGTTATTGTTAGAAGAGGATATGGCTGAATGCAATGTGCAGTCCATAAACCTAATGTTATATTTTTAAGATTGAAATAAGGAGAGCAATATTGAATAATAAACAAAACACCTACAGACTCAAAACACAACACAACTAATAAAAATAACAAAGTAAGCCCAATAGGCTGAAACAAAATGTGATTTGAACGAAATAAGTAAATTATTATAATGGCTACTTAGGCCTAGAAAAAACATAACTGTCAGAACCAAACATACAAAGATTATAACAAATTGAATCAGAATTTAGAAAATCTGAGGTGAAGGAATCACCAAGGATAAATTGTAGATCATTTATAACACAAAATATTGTAATAGGCATTATTATATAAAAAGAAATGTAATTAACAAGCATTAACATAATTGTAAAAACTTAAAATCTGAAAATACCCAAGCTTGTGGGGTATCAAAATAATCTATGAACGAGAATAAATACTATAGTGACAATATTTAATAACCAGGAAGGAAGATGGAGGAATAACAGTAATCAGAAGATATACGAAGGATTCGAAGTTTCGATAACAATACATCAACTCAAAATAAGCCTATTCGAAAAATACCGTTACTATGGAAACAGCGGTTGTTGACAGAAAAATACCGTTAGAAATTAGTAGAGAGAAAAAAAGAAGCGAAGCGTCATCAAGCCATACAGATGCAGAAGTCCGGAAGAAAGTTTTTTCAGTGTAAATCATGAAAATAATAGTATAAAGTTGCTGAAAACTAATCGTCAAAGAAGCAGATGACCACTACAACCAATATTACAAGACCCAAGACCTGAATAAACGGAAATTATCCATAAATAGAACGTCCAAACACAAGACGAAAGGACGCCACATTTTAATGAAGCCCAAAAGCCAAGAAAACTGATTTTATGCAGCCAATTCCTATCTCGAACCAACTACCGAGGCCTATACACGTCGAATTCTTACGTAATATCCAATTATTTATTTTCCACCAACCCTAATCACTTTAAATAATTTTGAAAGGTAAAATTACCACACTATAAAGATAGTATTTCTCTTTCATAGAGTATTTAAGCAAATTAAAACATAATGAAACATTGTTAACGTAAAATAACCTAAGAATTGAACACGAACTTACAGAACACCTTTACAACACTACACAACAGATTGTAACAGCACACTTTATATTTCTTGTACATTTAGATTAAGGTAATTTGTATTTTTATTGTAACCATTGTAGTTCTCTAACCCATAGTCAAAAGAATCCACGGATTTTGAAACCAAAACATTGTAATACGCCTAACGTAAACAGACGCTAGGTTAAATGGTTTCTAAATTAATTCGCCGCCCTGAAAATAAGATCTCATGTAATCAAACGATAATTATTTTGTTGTAATTGTAAATGTTTCCAGTTATCACCATTAAAAAAAAATATTCATTACAGGGAGTAACAAGCGTTATCATTTCTTAGGGAGTGCTATATAATAATTACTTGTATTGAAGAGTAAATCGTAGCAGTAAGCTAGTTGCCAGTTATTCGTCAGAAGCGACGATTGAGACGGCTGTGCGAGCGGGAACGATTTGAATACACCAACCCGCTACGCTGATAATTTGTTCAAACACAGTTTTTAGTTGTTTTGTAAAAACGACTTGGCGCCACCCGGGATTATTACACCCCCTAAGAATAACAGGTAAGGTTACTGCCGTAATACACAGGTGATCAGAACTACGCTACAAACATCGCTAGCCACTAAATTACTGTAACGACCCGGTGCGAGGCGAACGCACTAATCATCCAAAACACATTATTTTATGTACACATTTTGCAGGTACGCAACCATTTTACTCGTTACAGATTGACGCCTGCAACGTGGGGCTTCACGAGTCAACACACACCCTGTTAATATTACTCGTTACAATATATATATATTTTAACTTAAATCTTTAAATATAGAATTTAAATTTATAATTCTATATTTTATGCATTGTCCTTACTAATTTTATAATTAAAATTTTCCTTATTTTATGAACTATAGAATTCCTTATGACTATTATAAATAAGCAGTATGTTGAAAAACTCACCTTAAATAGGGTTAGTCATACAATTATCACTTTGCAAAGTGATAGCACAGAGCACATTCATAACACTCCTGAAGAAAACACGCACACACGGTTTTTTATGTTTCAATAAAAATAGAAAATACTACGCTTCGCTATAGACACGTTTACCACCTATATACACTTTTTAACACTCCTGCCTTATTCGTCTTCGGATTCACTGGACTCAGGTTCGCTGTCACTACTCACACGTAAGTGTATAATGAAGGGCTCCACTGTGGTGTCTCTCGTGCACTGCTTTGAGTAATCGGCTTCTTGTAGTGCCTCCGCATGTCTTACGCACTTCTCCCAGTCTTCCTGAGTTATCCTGTCCAAAGCTTCGTGTGCAAGTTGTTCAATATCGGCCAATCTGAAAGTCGTATTCTTGTTTGCAACATACCGTTTAACTTGGGCCCATATCAGCTCGATCGGATTATACTGACAATGATATGGTGGCAGGCGCACTACTGTATGTCCCATTTCATTTGCCAGTTGATCCAATTCGTACGTCTTCTTGGCCGTTCGGATCTCTTCTTTAGAAAGAAGTTCATCCCTGGTTTCAGCTGTGGAAAATGAAATTCTCTTCTTACGCAGCCACTCCATGATATCCGCTTTACGCCAGTTTGAACATGGTGGTTTATCTATTTGTACAGAATGATAGCTGGCATTATCCATCACGATGACAGAGCCTTCTTCCAAGGAGCGCAACATACCAACAAACCAGGTCTTAAAAACTTCAGCATTCATTTCTGTGTGGTAGTCAGATGCAGCTGAATGCTTACTGCCACGAAAGACAAGTTTGGCACCTGCTATGAAACCTGTACTTGCGGATCCAGCATGTGCAATAATCAGCCGGCCACCTCTACCAGTAGGTACTTTCAGCCCACCGTTCCCTCTGGAGTCTTGCCAGATGTATTTATTCGTATGATTCTGTGATATCCAGGTTTCATCCAAATAAATTATAGGCCTGTTGTCCTCCGTACGATGTATATGCATGGTTCTCAAAAACTTCGCTCTCAAGGCAGCAATGTCTCTGCGCTCCATTAAAAATTTTCGTCCATCGTTGCACTTCTTAAATTTAAAACCAAGCACTTTCAGAAGGCGAAGTACGGAGGCTTCTGAACCAGAATAATTGATTTTCTGACAGAGATCAGCTCGAATTTTGCTTGCAGTGGGGTATTCCCCTCGGTCGTAATATTCTAGTACGGTCCTGCGGACTATTTGTTTATTAAAATCGTCCAGTTCAGTGTTTTTGTGTTCCCGTTTATACCCTTTCCTTGGAGAACTGAACACAACACTCACGCCTTGATCATCTGCCGAAGCAACGGTATTGCTAATACGTTGCACCGACTGTTCAGAAATGCCACAAGCTTCCGCTGTCAATTTTCGAACTTGTGCAAAGTTTATGTTCCTCCTGGCTTCTTCATTATACGCAAGATTTTTAAAAAACTTGTAAACGTTTGCTATGATGACTTTACTTTGTTTTCTAATGTCCTCTCGGCCCGCACGTACACCACCGCTGCTTGTACTCGAACTAAATGTAGGATACTGTTCCTCAATATCACTCATAATAAATACAAATTATTGAAATAAACTAATACACACACTGTCTACAATAAAGACGTCAACCGTTCACATGAAACGCACAAAATGTCTGTCAACAATACTAAGGACGATAAATATTTTGGATGTTCGTCTCTTCCTCACCTCGTCCACCCAACCTACTTGGAATGGGGTACTGTAACTGAAATGGGATTGGCTTTTGTCACAACAGCGACAATTTTGTTTACAGAAATTGCTCAGTCCTATTTATCTTTGTGCAACGGAAGAAAGGTAGTAGCGCGGGCAGTAAACATACACATTTTTGAGGGGATTATAAAATGACAAAGGCATTCATAAAAGTGTCAGACAGCAATATTTACCGAAAAGACATGCCGACAGGGTATACGCAATATGCATACCAAATGTGTACATATACCTAACAGAACTTCCGAACCATATGGCTTAGGAATGACCGTGTAGAGAACAAAAACAGATTCATTTACAAAAGGGAAAAGACCGTGAGTATGAAAAAATTAAAGCGACAACAGCAGGCAAGGTCAGCGTTCTCAGACAACTGTCAGTCTGTAGGATAACCGCCCATGAAGAAAACAGTAAAACTTTAATAAGTAAGTGCACTGTACGGAAATCACAAAATAACTGACCTAATGGTACTTCGTAAAGTTAGGGTGTGTATTGCTAAAAGGTTTAGATTCTAACATAAGAAAAACCAGCGCAGTATAAATAGTAGTTTCAGAGAACTGCAAATCGTAACAAAAAAAAAGCCAAAGAAACAGAAGAAACGCAAAGATAGAAATTCTGTAGATATTTACGCGACAACAAAAAATATGTTGCCGACTCACACAAATTTTAGAGCTCAAATACTGGCGCCCAGAATTTAACTGAGTAGTGTTACCCACAACTAATTATTCCTGATAAAACAAATTCATTTACGCGATACGCATAAATAAATTTGAAACGAAGAATATAATGTGGATGTATGAAATTTGTTTTCGTAACACTGCTAAAACGCTACACACTGTACTAGCCGGCAACAACGCTGGGCGAGGGGCGTGGAGGTGACAGGGAGAAGCAGTGAAAGTGAGTGACCTTGACGATACTACTTCCATGCAGCTGACTCTAGTGGCCTTATACAACACCATATCCCCAACTGATCTGTTTCCCCTTAACGGTGCTGGTTTGCGCCAAGAAGCACTGGTTTTTCCTCTTAACCTCTAACATATATATGAAGACCTAACAACACAACATGATACCCATTTTAAAATTCCATAATCTCATTCTGTCTACTTTCTCTTATTAACTTTAAAATCCCAAAATTCAAAATTATTGCCCTGATTCCCATCAGAATTTAAATAAACATTTCCCATTACCGTATTACACATTTCTCTTATACCCAATTTGCACCAAAAAATATATATTTTTTTTTTAAATCATGAAATTCTCTTAAATACTAACAAACACAATAATACATAAGAAAACATAGTACATTCATAATTCATATTGTTATTACTACATTAAAATAAACAATTCACATTTAAGTTTGAACATAATCTACACACTTTACATCATTAACTTCGAATATAAAATTATAAAATTTCCCTTTTAATCTCAATTTAACTTTTATTAATTCATTTCCCAATTTTTTTTTTTTTTTTTTTTTTTTTTTTTTTTTTTTTTTTTTTTTTTTTTTTTTTTACATCATTTGATTTATTTTTCCATTTCATTAACTTGGGGGATTCTCAGCTATTCATTATAATTCACTTTATCAACTTGGCATTTACCCATAATCTTCCCCTTTTACGACTCTAATACTCCCTTACAAAATCTTTATCTAATATGACACCCCAATATATGCAACTTGGACTGACTCAAACGTTTTACTCAAACAATTACTATCACCCAACTTCTATCCCTTACAACTCATTGAAAATTTTAACTATCACAAATTTATTTCATTTTTATTGAAAATCTTTAAACACACTGAAAACTTATTCTATAAAATATCATTATATTTTTATAATCCTTAATTCTAACATACTACATGCAATTAACACAATAAGACATAATAAATACAATATAGGAAACCTCTAGTGCATAGCGAGTCATCATTATTAAAATACAACAAAATTTTTTTTTAATTCGTTACCCTCCTGGGTAACCTCCCTGCCACACACACTATGACCCCTCCTGGACTGTGGCGTCCAGTTGCGTCCACAAGGACTGAAAATTTGGAGGAATTTGACATCTCCGTGTCCTTGCTTCTGCGTTACATTTTAATAAAACTAGATATAATATCTAAATGTTTATATTACACGCCCCTAATGCGGGTCTACCACCTGGCTTTGCTGTCCCTCCTCGGACAGAGTGGCAGCTGCTGTTTCATAGTTTGGTGATTCCCCTAAATTACCCCCCTGTCAATTTCAAAACTCACCTTTACAACGATAACAGCTATGGCTAGTTAAGGCAGAACATGACGCAATGAGCCCCAACCATAGCTGTTAAAGCTAAACCAATTCCACGGTCAGGGTTCGGTGAGGCCGTGACCGCCCGAAAAGTTGGGGAATCACAAGTATAATATATTTTTTTAAAATTAAAATTAACAATTTACATTACATGACATTTCTAGTCTTGGTGGTTTTTTAACCTCATACATTTCTTTCTTAACTTTCCCTACCTTGACCTTCATTAACATAAAATAATAAGTACAACAAAATATTTACTTAGTCACTTAAATTAATCCATTTACACTTAACGATGTTGTCATTACCTGAAAATAAACAATTCACTTTTTATACAATTTGTATAGAAACTTTATAAACATTATAATTTGTAATTTTCATTTACTATTTTATTATCACCATTTCATTATTTATCCTTCGTTGCAATTAGATTCCTCAAAATTTCAAAATTATTATTAACATTTATTTTTAACCTTTATGTTATTCCACAAACTAAACTATTTAAGATTTATTTATTCATTAATTGTTACTTAATTGAAATCTCCTAAAATAATTTAAATTCATTATAAAAATTCAAACATATAACATTCAATCACAATATTTAAACATCTCAAATTATTTACTTCAATTGATTATTAAAACACAACATATTTCAAATATTATCAAAAATTTACAAATCATTAATTATTGTCTTCATAATTATTTTTATTATTTATTTATACTGCAAAATATTAATAATAATATTATTATTATTATCACAACATTTTCTACTACATATACACACTGCTCACCTAACATTTTACAATACACACAATTGAATTCACTACAAATATATTTACAAACTTTTGTCATTTTTTCACACTTCATTGTCCAAGTCTGCCAGGTCATTACCATAAATTACCTGGCTTTGCTGTCCCTCCTCGGACAGAGTGGCAGCCGCTGTTTCATAGTTTGGTGATTCCCCTAAATTACCCCCCTGTCAATTTCAAAACTCACCTTTACAACGATAACAGCTATGGCTAGTTAAGGCAGAACGTGACGCAATGAGCCCCAACCATAGCTGTTAAAGCTAAACCAATTCCATGGTTAGGGTTCGGTGAGGCCGTGACCGCCCGAAAAGTTGGGGAATCACAAGTATAATATATTTTTTTAAAATTAAAATTAACAATTTACATTACATGACATTTCTAGTCTTGGTGGTTTTTTAACCTCATACATTTCTTTCTTAACTTTCCCTACCTTGACCTTCATTAACATAAAATAATAAGTACAACAAAATATTTACTTAGTCACTTAAATTAATCCATTTACACTTAACGATGTTGTCATTACCTGAAAATAAACAATTCACTTTTTATACAATTTGTATAGAAACTTATAAACATTATAATTTGTAATTTTCATTTACTCTTTTATTATCACCATTTCATTATTTAAATTAATTATAAAAATTCAAACATATAACATTCAATCACAATATTTAAACATCTCAAATTATTTATTTCAATTGATTATTAAAACACAACATATTTCAAATAGTATCAAAAATTTACAAATCATTAATTATTGTCTTCATAATTATTTTTATTATTTATTTATACTGCAAAATATTAATATTATTATTATTATTATTATCACAACATTTTCTACTACATATACACACTGCTCACCTAACATTTTACAATACACACAATTGAATTCACTACAAATATATTTACAAACTTTTGTCATTTTTTCACACTTCATTGTCCAAGTCTGCCAGGTCATTACCATAAATTACAATATTAAAATTGTCCACACACTGATTTTTTAATTTCAACCTCCATCATCATATATATAACGAATATATTTATAACATGCATCATTGTTATCCATGCACAATTTGTTATTATTATTATAATAATCCATTAATTTTATTTCATTCATTATGCCATTATAATTTATAGGGTTATTCCCTATTAATATTTCATAAATCTTGTCAACATAATTTATTTTTGTCCAGTCTCCCTCAGTATTATTGGTTAACGTCAGGTAAGCTATTTTATCATTTTTATATTCCTCTACTATTACATCATGTAAGTCATTATCGTTTATAAAGATATTATCAAAATAATTCTCTATCTCTCTTTCAACAGGTAAGTATTTTATATGGTTTATCTTCACCCCTTCTAATCTTTCTCTCAACTCATTATAATTCCTCTTTAACTTATATAATTCTATTTCTCTATCTAAATCTCTCTCACTCACATTAGTTAATTTCTGATTAATGGTTACATTCAAGTCTTCTCTGACTTTAACTATTTCACGCTCATGTTCTGCTTGTTTATTTTTCAAACTAGTTACATTAATTTTAATTGCATCAACTTGTTCAAAGTTACTTCTGAATTCATCATTTATATTTTCTTGTATTTCACTTGCTCGTTTGATTTGCTCACACTCATTAGCTATACATTGAACATTACAGTCAGTTTTGTCATCAAATTTACTTGTCAATGTGTCAAATTTTGTATTTGTCTCTAACATTTTCTCTTTTTGTTTTTCGTTAATTATTTTTATACCGTTTTTCATGTCGTTTTGTATCTTATTTATAACACTAGTCAGTTCATCTCTCACTCCCGCAATAGTCTTATTCTGTTCTTCTAACTTATTGTCTATTTCTCTTAATTTTTGGTCTTGTTTATTTATTTCTGTTTTCAAATCTATGGTATTAGCATTTATTTCTGATTTGATTTCAATCTTAAATTCATTCAAGCTCGTTTTCAAATTATCGTTTTCTGATTTCATCTCATTTTTAAATTCATTTAAACATGTGTTTATATTATTATTTTCTGACTTCAACTGATTTCTCATTCCTGACATCATCTCCATCATTAATGCTAACTGATTAAATATATTTACATTATCGCTCTTATTATTACATTCAACATTTACCGTTTCAATTACATTTGGTATTTCTAATTGTACATTCTCATCATTACTTTCGTTTGTTGAAATTAAATCGTCTTGAGTAACATTTAAAATTGACCCCTCCTCAATATCTTCACATAAATTTGCACTCTTGCTTTTCTCTGCCATTTTCGATCAGTTTGAAAATTAAGTTAACTTAATTTACAAAGTCCCTGTTCGGGTGCCATTAAAACGTTACGAGTTTCATTAAGTTATTGAAATACTGAATTTTGTCCCATTTTTAGGGTACCAACTGAGGTTACACATGTTTATTGTTGTTTAAAATAAATGAAATTCCAAATCACTTACCTTTACTAAGTTATTTACCAGGGTGTCGTCTGATGTACTTAGGCAGAGAAAAACGACAGGCAATGCAATGACAAACACCTATTTTGCAAGCACAAATAAATGGTACTTTATTTTTTGTAGCATGACAATTTTTCTGTTTACCTTTCGGTTTAAATTTACTAAAATATGCCAAAATAACATTCCGAACAATATTTGATTCACCTAGCCATACTATCAAGATTTATTAATTTGAATATATATATAAACTTACGACTAACTATAATATAACGGAAACCAGCGCTTTCACACACACACACACACACACACATATCTATCCCCAGATTTTAAGAGCTCTATTAAGTGTAAACATATTAAACTTTTGAATATTTTAATCAAAAAAAAAATTGAAAGCTTCGTTTTTATGTATATTCCTGTAGATTACTTAGCTGTTAAATTTTTAGTCCAGAAGACGTCACTTGACTCTAGACGCGCACATTCTTGATTGTAACTATTAATTTCCGAAAATTGTTCATTTTACGTTATTTAGGTATAATTTCAATTTAACGTCAACTTTAAATTAACTGTTATTCACATTTTGTTGTTTTGCGGGCGACGTAAACTTCGCCTAAACCGGCTAGCCGGCGGACGCGAAGGTTATATGCGTCCGACACTGGTAGTTGTTATTTGCCGACTGCCTTTGTTCTGTGTGTGTGACGAAACTAGTGGCGCTGCTACACCCACATTCTAGCGTTATGTAAGGCGCTGACGTAACATCGCGTGATGCTGTTACATCACTTGTTTACAGTTTAAAGTCCTTGAAGCTGCCCTTGGCACAGTTTTTGTTGGCTGTTTCCTGCGTTTTATAAATTTTCATACATAATGTCACAAGCAGCGACATTTCACTGTCGCTACTAATGAAATTTACCTTTCTGTTCCCGTTTTGTCCCAATTATTATTTTTTTTACATTGTAAAATGTTGATTGCTTTATTAAAAATACAAATTTATTTATATTATCCCAGGTAGGCCAAAATGTCCCATTACAACCGAAGCTCAGAATACAGCATTCACTACGCTAAAGCAAGCATTACAAACCGAACCGATTCTCCGATATCCTGATTATTCTTTGGAATTTTGATTAGCAACCGATGCTTCAGCCACCGCAGTAGGTGCAGTCTTATCTTAGGTGCAAGATGGTCACGAACATCCTGTCGCATACGCAAGTCGTCAGTTAAGTAAAGCCGAAAGAAATTATTCTGTAACTGAGAGAGAACTTCTAGCCTTAGTTTGGGGTACTAAATACTTTAGATGTTATTTGTACGGATGAAAATTTATCGCCATAACAGATCATGCCGCCTTGAGATGGATGCTTAGTTTAAAAGATCCTTCTTCTCGACTAACTAGATGGGCATTACGACTGTCCGAGTTCGAGTACGAAGTCCAGCATAAACCTGGTAAAAAGCATAGTAATTGTGATGCACTAAGCAGAAACGTGAACAAAGTAACGATTCCCTACCTTTCGCGAGAAGTAATATTGAACGAACAACAGAATGACCAGTTCTGTACCAACGTTGTAAACAGAGGAACGAATAAAGAAAGTATTGACGAACCATACTTTAAAGACGTCGACGGTCTAATCTACAGACGTACCCCCAGCAGTAATCAATTAGTAATACCAAAAACACTAGTTAACCGAGTAATAGAACAGCACCACGATACACCGTTTTCTGGACATCAAGGAATTAAAAGAACTCTAGCTATACTACAAGAAAGATATTATTGGCCTACAATAAAGACAGATGTGCACGACTATATAACTAATCGTTTGGCATGCAATCAACGAAAAACTACAGACTACAAAGTCGCTCCAATGGGTATTATTAAACCAGCTGAAAAACCATTTGCACTTGTGTCACTCGATATAGTAGGGCCGTTACCAACAACGAAAAACAGGAACAAATATCTTCTAACCTTCATTGACTATTTAACACGATATTGTGAAGCTTTTGCCATACCCGATCAAACCAGTGAAACAGTAGCCGAAGTATTTGTAAAAGGTATTATTACTAGACACGGAGTACCCAAGAAATTATTAACTGACCAAGGTCGAAACTTTGTATCAACCTTATTCAAGGAAACGTGTAGATTGTTAAAAATTAAGAAAATTCAAACCACCCCCTATCATCCGCAAGCAAATGGGTTACTTGAAAGACTTCATAGAACAATTGTCGATATGATGTCACATTATGTCAATAGATATGCTAGTGATTGGGACGAATACGTACCCTACGCAATGATGGCGTACCGTAGTACAAAACATTCAATTACAGGCTATAGTCCGCATGAATTACTTTACGGGGATAAAATGAACTTACCCTTAGACGATGATTTAGACGTACGACACGGAAGTGAAAATACAGAAGATACAGCTGACCACATGCAGTCATTAGCAAATAAACTAAAAGAACCCCGAGAAATTGCCATAAAAACAACACCAAACGCAAGACAAGTGAACAAACAGCGATATGATAGGAAAAGTAAAACAATTAACTACGAAGTGGGCGATAAAGTGTTTATCTTTAATCCAGCAGTTAAGAAAACTCCCAAGAGAAAATTTGGCAAACCATGGTCAGGACCATACGAAATTGCTGAAAAGATAAGTGAACTGAATTACAAAATATATTTGGACAAAAATCCAACTGCTGTGATACATGTAAACCGGTTGAAGAAAGCCACGACAAGCGATAAACACCCAAAATCAACAAGACGGAAACCGCAACAGAGCGCTGATACGCCAAACGACCCACACGCGGAAGTACCGCCTACCGGCATCACCGGCCTTGAAAACGAGTCAAACTGCGCTCATTCTGATTTACTGACTATTCATTTGAACACGAGTTCATTTAGAAATGTTCTCGATAGAAGCTGTAATAGCTAACTAGTTAAGAAGAATGTTAATAAACTTTAAGTGAAGAGCAATTAATTGAAGAGTTGATTTAAGACCTAGTACCACACCTCCACTCGCTATCCCGACACCTGCTTTAAAAAAATATATATTATTATAATCTTGAGCATGTTGATTTAAAATTACCAGAAGATTGATATCTTCACCTACAATTACAACAGTTGTTTGATTTTCAATGCGTGCATGTTCAATTGCAGAACTTACCTTGAATTATATACAACACTCGTCTTATAAATTAATTAGACCACTAACAATATCATTAATAATATCACTATACTATTAAATAATTTATATCGATCAAAAACAAAACAAATGTATCTTATAGTTCACTACAATGCCGCGCGAGTTCTCTCTTCTCCTTCGCTGGCTCGTCCCCCCACTACCTAGACTCCGTTTGGCTTCGAGCGTGAGCTCGCGCGTTTAATGCTATGTACGAAGACATTTTTCACACAATTAACGTAATTTATATAAAAATCCAAGATAAACGAATTGTAATTTATAACATGCATTTTCAAAATTCGTTTGTTAAATTAAAATCGGTGCACCCTGGTTAATACTGTGAATTTTGCAAAATAATGCTATAATTTGTTTAAACTGCAATTGTGCAAGAACTACTTATCCGTCAAAAACCATCTTAAGAGCCTGATTAATCTACATATCATTGGCGGAAGGTGAATGGTTCAGCTTCATTTTTGGCAAAGTTATGAATTTAAAAAAAAAACACGCTTTTTAGCAGTTTTTCTGGCTTTTCTCGGTGAAAAATGCACCGATCTGGGCTTACAAAAGACCATTTTAAAGATTTTTCAATTCTCTACAACTTTCTTATTGATAGTAAAACGATTTCTTCAATACGTTCCTTACTATGAGCAAAAAAGTAAAAAAGCACTATTTTTTATGGTTTTTATTGTTGCTAAAATTTGAAAAAGGTGATTTGCTGTTGCAATTTTGGTTTTTAACATCTATGGAATATTTTTCAAATTATCGCATAGCTGGTGTGCTGTTAAATTTAATAACACAAAAAAATCTCTATTGACTGGGCTACTTGTGAATTTAACTGATCTCTTGTTTAAGGCAATCCAGAAATTTCTTACTCATTACAAAGAGACATCATACCATAAAACATTAATCATTTGAAGTATGCCGCAACTAGTATATATGTACAAAGTAAATGCAAATGGACCTTGTAAGTTGTATTTTCAATATATTTTAGTTCTATAGTGCTATATTTAAGAAGAACTTTTTCACTCTCTAATTTTTTAATAGAAACTTTGTGTCTTTGTTGAACATACCATTTCCACAACATGCAAAAAAAATTATTAGATTTACATTGTAATAAAACTCTTTAAACTCAAAAACCCACCAATATTATTTCATCATTTGAAAGGGAATTTCATGCTCTTTTCAGTAATATATGGTTGTATTAGGGTATCTGGAGAGAGATTTTAGCCACAGATATTGTTCGATATATGCGTCACAACTTTGAAAGAATATTTATTTTTATATTTAAGAATAATTTTATCCATGATGAAAAATCATAATGCCAATACTTATAGTATCATCCGATTCTCCATAACATTTAGGACAAATGAATAAAGTTTGAAGCCTCTAGCTCAATAAATATTGATTTTACATAGAAAAGCCCAAATACATACAAGCTGGTTTCCCGCTCAAATTGTCCTCCGAAGTTCAAATCTCTTAAAACGTCAAATGACCATAATTCTGAAACTACTTGTTAACATTGGATGAAATTTGGCATTTTTTCTTATTTTTGTATTCACTTATTATACAAATTTGCATTCAAATCTGAGAACCTTGGGTGTCAAGTTGAACTTTGGCTGGATGATTTGGCATGGAATGGCCCGAAAATGGTTTACAAATAGACGCCCAGGGGCTGGTAAAATATAAAATCTTTATAATTAACATATTTTCCTTATTTTTCTTCCAATTTGCAATTCATTTTCATCATCGTTCAGTATTTTCTGAGACGCATGATTTAGATCCCCACATGGTATACTCAGTATTAACAAATATGGTTTCTGTAACTTATGATTAATACATTTTTTAATAAACATACCTTATTTTTACTTAAAATTAACACATGGCTCTCTCATCTCATCGAGATGATGCTTTCCAATTCCTGTTGAGTGCTTTTTACCTTGTTTCCACTCATAATTATTTATAAAACACATAATCTCTGTCTAGGCATTAACAGGTCTATGACATTACCAACTATATTTACTCTTTACAATTTAATAGTTGTTTTTTAACAATTGCTATTATATCACAATTACTCTGATGGAACCACTTCAACTTCTGGTTACCTCAGTTTTTCTTGGTACACCTTGTTTTTTGTTGTTTTTTACTCTTTACAATCAACCATAGGTTCTTCACTATTGGTTGTAACATGAATCATCTTTATTATAACTTATATTATAGTAATTCGATTTTTTTGTGTAGACGTTTTCTGTTGCGTGTAAACGTCGTCCTTAACGAAATCTGTAAAATGTAGAAGTGTGTCAGAGTGTAACTTGTGTATGTGTGTCTTACCAATTCGTCCTCGCTCGGTAACGTAACTTACGATGCTTGAGTCCGTAGCGAACGTACTTATAACCAGGTATCGTAGTCCCGACCTGAGGTTCACTAGGAGTGTACAATTCCCGGGTGGCGCCAAATTGTTTATTAAAACAATTAAAAATGTATTCTTATCAGCGGTTCTGCTCAGGCGGTGTGGAGAATTCAATTTGTCCCACCACTTATCGAGTTGTACGATCAAGCCAGCAGTTTGTTGTATTCGCTACTCGAGCGCTAGTCACCACTTAATAGGTGTCCGCTATAATTTATAATATTAAGAATACACCTTCCTACTGAAAATAAAACACATTATTATATACACAGTATTGATTTATTAACGATTGGTTATTACTGTTTTCATAGACACAAGCTATCTTTGATTTCTTATATAATTATGCACCGGTTATTTAGTTATGAGACAATTTCTCTCTGGGTTTTACAAATCGATTTTGAACGTAACTAACATACAGTATGGCGTTTTACCAAAGTATTCAACAAATAATTTCGTTCAATCGTTTGGATTCTTTTGATCACGTTAAAAGGCTTAGATGCAATTACAATAATAAAAAATACACAACCTTACAATGTTTCTACTTAAATATTGTAACATGTAGCTATAAGTGGTTTGTTGGAGTGTAGTAAAAGTGTGTTAAAGGTTCGTACATTAATACTAGGTTAGCTTTATAATTTGACAAATTTTCAGTGTCTTAATATTTTTATTTAATCTTTGAAAGAGAATAAAATTGATTCAGTGATATTTCAGAATATAGTGAGAAATATTCAAAGTGCGTTATTTCGGAAGTTTAGATAATTTATAAGATACTTAACAGCTTCGTAGCATATGATTAATCTGTTGGTCTGGAATAAAGGACTGTAGCCGCAATATAATTCAGTTTTCATTTATTCGGGCTTCTGGCATCTTTTTCAAAGTACGGGAATTAATTTATTCACTTCGTCTTGAATTAAAACGTCTTCTCCATCAGGTAATTGAGTTCAGTGATAGTCCGCCTCCTTCTCGTTCAATTTTGACAATTTGTTTAACTTTTAAAACATTTTAAATAAGAAAATTGGTTGTTCAGAATTCTGGCGTCTGTTTTTCCTGAGTGTCCCTTTTTGAGTAACAATATTCAACGGTAAATTCGTATTCAACGGTGGTTTCCATGGTTACCAAAGAATTCTGATTGGCTTAGCTTGATATAAATCCATTGTTATCAAAATTTGAATTCTTTTCAAATCTTCTTATACCTTCTGACTTTCTTCCTTCCATTATCTTCCTTCTTAAGTATTAATTATTAGCACTGTCATTTGTATTTTCTCACAAAGATTATTTTGGTATCCCACAATATTGGGTTATTTCATGTTTTCTAAGTTTACCATTAATTTAATATTTACTAATTACATTTCTCTGCTTATATAACTCCTTATTTTAATATTTTGTTTTTAATAAAATTTACCATTTATCCTTGGTTAATTAGTCACCTTGGATTTGTTAATCACTTGGCTATTTTCATACAATTAGTATTTGTTGGTGTTTGACCGTTAGGCCTGTTTCAAGTCTAAGTAGCCATTACTGATTTTTGATTATTTCATATACATTATATCTTTTTTTGTCCTAGAGTGTTATTTTGTTTTATAATTATGTTTATCTATGGATGTGTTTTGGTTCAGTCTTTGTGTGATTTTATTGTGTTACAATTGTTTTATTCATTATTTCTTGCTAATTATTTACTAATGGTTTTCTCTTTTCTAACTCAAACATTGCTTCCTTTTCTTATTTATTTACTCTGCCAATGTCAACAATATGGCTATTAATTACTATTTTTTCATCATAACATTTAGGTCTATGTTTGGGATAATTACCCAATCCATACCATATTGTAGCGTGACAGATAATCCACACAAATGCATTACTCAATGATCATTAATAAAGCTCTAATATATGGAATATCCAGATGAGAATCAATTAAAATGCACTATTTAATAATATATTCACAAGAAAGGTTAAATAAAGAAAAATTCTGCAAATAATATAAAATAATACAAATTTAAAAACCCAGAAAACTAAAAATGATAACAACAAAATTACCCAGGTAAGATAGAAGCAGGCAATTAATATACCCCGTCAAAGAAACCAGACCAGAAAAAACAAAGATACAGAAGACAGAAGAAGAAGAATAATTAAAATCAAGGAAGAAAGAAGACTAATTAAAACTAAAGAAGAGAGAAGACTAACTAAATCTACTGAAGAAAGAAGAAGGAAGAATAATTAAAACTAGAGAAGAAAGAAGAACAACCAAATCTACTACTACTGAACAATGAAGAAAGAAGAACAATCAAAGCTACTGAAGAAAGAAGAAAGAAGAATAATTAAAACTAGAGAAGAAAGAAGAACTAATTAAAACTACTACTACTGAAGAAAGAAGAAAGAAGAACTAATTAAAATACTACTACTGAAGAGAGAAGAAAGAAGAATAATTAAAATCAAGGAAGAAAGAAGACTAATTAAAACTAAAGAAGAGAGAAGACTAACTAAATCTACTGAAGAAAGAAGAAGGAAGACTAATTAAAACTACTACAGAAGAAAGAAGAACAACCAAATCTACTACTACTGAACAATGAAGAATGAAGAACAATCAAAGCTACTGAAGACAGAAGAAACAAAACTAATTAAAACTCAAAGAAGAAAGAAGAACAAACTAAATCTACTGAAGAAAGAAGAAGGAAGAATAATTAAAACTAGAGAAGAAAGAAGAACTAATTAAAACTACTACTACTGAAGAGAGAAGAAAGAAGGATAATTAAAATCAAGGAAGAAAGAAGACTAATTAAAACTAAAGAAGAGAGAAGACTAACTAAATCTACTGAAGAAAGAAGAAGGAAGACTAATTAAAACTACTACAGAAGAAAGAAGAACAACCAAATCTACTACTACTGAACAATGAAGAAAGAAGAACAATCAAAGCTACTGAAGAAAGAAGAAAGAAGAATAATTAAAACTAGAGAAGAAAGAAGAATAACCAAGACTACCACTACTAAAGAAAGAAGAAAGAAGAATAATTAAAACTAGAGAAGAAAGAAGAACTAATTAAAACTACTACTACTGAAGAAAGAAGAACAATCAAAGCTACTGAAGACAGAAGAAACAAAACTAATTAAAACTCAAAGAAGAAAGAAGAACAAACTAAATCTACTGAAGAAAGAAGAAGGAAGACTAATTAAAACTACTACTACTGAAGAAGGAAGAAGGAAGAATAAAGAAGAACCAAACTCAAAGAAGAAAGAAGAATAATAAAAATAAGAACTACAGAAGAAAGAAGAAGGAAGGATAATCCAAAACTACAGAAGAAGGAAGAATAACCAAACTCAAAGAAGAAAGAAGAATAATTAAGACGACCCATATAAAACAAAAACTCCATAGGGAAAGAACCCCCCAAAAAACCCCAAAATCAATGAATGCCCAAAGAGAAAGTATAACACATTAAAAAACCATATCACTGTAAAACTGACAAAAAACTAAAAGTGTTAGCTGTAGTAAATATTAGTGCATTCAAAAAGTTATTGTGTAATGTGTATAAACAAATCTTCACAGTTCCCCCATGGTTGAATATTTCATATTAAAAACTAGAAAAAGACTAGTAAATATAGTAATAATTCACCATGGAAAAGTGTAAGTGATCAAATTATAACTAATAAACTTTAAGAAAGGTGCATGAGTAGCAGTACAAAGTAACAAACTTTAAGTTTTGTGAACAGTGCCTACTTTGATAATGAAGTAGTAATTTTACTAATAAAAAGCTACTAAAACTGTATGAACATTCCATAGAATGGAATATAACTTAGATAGCCAGGGTTATACTTTAAGAGGGGGCATAAATCTTATAAAATGGGGAATTACAGAACTAACTGTTTATGATGAAGTTGTAGAAGGTATTAACAATTATATATGGATCCAAATGTTGGGTTCCAATTAAATATAGCATTTAGATAAGTAAGGGTTAGTCATAAGAAATATTAGTATTATAATTGTTATTTTATTGTTCATGTTAATTTAGGAATGCATTATCTAAAATTAGATATCATTCCAATGTTGTAGAAGTACTTTTTATTATGTTATTAGGTGATATACCAAAACAATGTTATTAAGAACACCAGTTTTATATATCTGGGTGTTATATTTTAATTGTATAATCTATAATTACTGTTATGCCAGATCAGAGAACTAATTTTTAATCAAATATATCAGAGTCAGAAGTCAGAGAAGGAAATAAAATAATTACATTAGTAAAACATTCTGCAAATAGCCACAATTCAAATCTAGGCAATATAATAAAGTTAAAATGCAGAATAATTAATAAACCTAATCTTATAAACCAGTCAAACTGACAATATTTAGGCAAGATACACTCAACATATCAAATACTATGTAAATAAGGCTTTCTAAAGATATGGTCATTCTATGAGTAAAATTATTTATTTGTATAATGAAATACCATTTTAAACTGAAATAGGTTAACTAACATTCTCATAAGGGGAGTCATATACAACTGAATTATATTAAAAAACCATCCTTAGTATACTAAATTGCAATAAAATAAGTGAGAATTGATAATTATACAAATTTCAGATTTCATAGAATAATAATTATATTAGTTAAAATGGCTATTATTTACATAGAAGACAGGGAAGTATAATTTTAGGCCTACCTCCCAAAAAATTATAAGAAATATAATTTTCAGATAAAACTTTGTAATCCTAACTTAATTACTATCAAAATAAGTAGAATAGAATAGTGAAAACGAATATGTATTTTATATTTCAAACAGTTAACGAATAACGAATTTATTTTTTGAACATAAAGTATATTTTTAAAGTGTATCGGAAGTTATGGCAATTTTAAACAATGTCTTTTTAATATTAAATTGGCTAAGACGTTTCGGATGAAGAAGAAAATAGGACAGTTCATTATTATACCTCGAAGAGAGCACTTCTTGTGAATATTTGATTGAACCAACCTTTAATGGACGTTATGCTACAACGGAGTTCTGAATCATTTTATGTAAACTAAATTTTTAACTATTTTAATGAAAGTGAAGTGGTGAAGTTGACCCACGAACTACATAACACCTATAAACGAAATCACATAACCAATTACATTGAAGTAACACTGAAATCGCATCAAACACCAAGTGAAAATTCGAGGTTAACTGACACACATAAACACCAGTTGATATACTTATTTAACAACATTTTTACACCAAGTGAACGTTTCCATCTAACACCAGTGACAATAAACTATACCCCAGAAGATCATATACCGTAGCGAAGAACATTTAACCGAAGAAGGGACATATTATCTTAACAAGTACGTTGTTTACATTAGAAGCTTTCAACGCGCATGCGTCAGGCGGCCATTCTGATCCAGTTCCGTCACCTCAATTAGAGACGACTAGGCTGCTTTCTGGTTTGAACAAAATTATATATAAACTTTTATTATTAATAATTACCAGTATATTGTTTAAATTTAAGACCTTTTTTGAATTGTAAGTGTTATACTTTCATGTCCCTGACCTTCTCTGGCTTTTTATATAAATAACCGTTCAAAGAACCTGTTTAAATAATACAATTGTAAAACTTCTAATATCGACCGACCCTGAGCAAGAACTCGATATGGCTTGTAACTTCGATTAATTAATCGACCAACCTTATTATTGTATTTAATAAACGTATTTGTCTGTTTTTTGGTAAATTGGAGTTGATTTCTCTTATAAAAGGACATAATCATTAATTAACCAAGAAAAATAGATAATCTTTAAAGGCAGTATATGCGAAAATACAACATTTCAAGAGTAAGAAGAAGAGAGCCGTTTTCGCCTAACTTGAAGTTAATTGGATTATCTTTTTAACAAATTTACCGAACAGAAATTTATTACCAAATTAAACACCTTACTATTATAATTATAATTACGATCCACAACCTCAATTTATTCCTATTATTAAGCACATAAATACCTCGAAAATATTTGTTCCGAAATTATTTTTTTTTTATAAATATAAATTTTAAATTTATATTTTATTTCAATTTGCTACACAGCAAAATACACTTTATTTAATTGATGGTAATAACATCCCAATTACCAATAACAAAGACCAGGAACTTTACCAAATCGACGATTCCCAGAGCAGAACGTCACTACTGAACATACACACCATAAAAATTATCCTGGGTAATATTATACCAGAACACTATACAATTACAATTATAGTAGGGTTGTATTACAAAAGCGAAGGTCAACAGTGAGAGCTTAGAAGACAAGAAGATATTAGCTACGTACTACACATATTATAAATTAAGCTATATTTTGCAATATCGTTTTATTACAAAATCAGCTAGCACAACCAGTGGGACTTACAGGAGAGCACAATCTACATACATCAACCTTTTATTTATTTTATTATTATACCCACTCAATCATCGTAATATTACATAATTTAGCGAGTCCAACTTGTGGGGCTCGATTACCGCAGAATACCAGAACAAGCAACACTTTATAAATTTAATTATAATTTGTAATAAATAAGTTATATTACAAATTTGGCGTCCAACTAAAGGGCTGTAATTAGGGGTTGAAAGGCGGTAATTACTTACCCAATTCCTAATTCAGCTTGGCAGCGGTTACCCAGCCAGGGAATCAGGGAAAATAATGCGTCGTGCCACATCAAAGAAGAGAGCGGCGGAGGCCGAGAAAGAACTCGATGTGGAGGATAAGGAGGCGACACCAGTGGAGGACGTGGAAAAGATAATAGAACGGGTGGAACAGGAACAACCCGAAATACCCACTCAAATAGGGGACGTCCAGGTCCAAGACCAGGAGATAGAAAAAACTAAAACTACAAAGGAAAGTAAAATGGACAAATTAATGGAAATGTTCATGCAAATGAGAGAAGATTTGAAAAAGGACATAGGAGAGACCAGTAAGAAAGTGGATTCAACTAAGGAAGAATTAAGCAAGAAAATGGATTCCACCGAAGAAAACTTGAACAAGAAAATGGATTCTACCACAGAAGAAAATAATAAAAGATTAGAAGATTTGAAGAATGATAACCAATCTTTAAGGGAAGAATTGAAGAAGGACAACCAAGAAACAAACGAAGAATTGGGCCGTAAAATAGAAAGGACCAATAAGAGAATTGAGGAAACCAGTAAAAAGGTGGAAAAGAAAATGGAAGAAAATAAGAAGAATTTGGAAGAAAAAATGGAAGAAACCAATAAGAAAATCGAAAGTGATCATCAACAGTTAAGGAAAGAGTTAAGAGAGGACTACCAACGGTTAAGAGAAGAAATAAGGGAGGATAACCGAAGATGGCATAAGGAAATGAAAGAAGACAGGAAGAGGAAAGAAGGGATAGAAAAGAATACAGACAAATCTTGAAGGAAGGTTTGAGTGAAATAGATAAAAACGTCACATCCTTGGATGAAGAATTGGATAAGACACTGGACAACAACAAACCAGAACGAAAGGAAATACCAAACAATAAAACAATGGAGCCAGTGATAGTGTTACCTGAAAAGAAAACGAACGGGAACAAAGAAGATACTAAGGATATGGAAGTGAAACCAAAGGAAATGAGAAAGAGGCATCCAAAGAAATTAATGAAAACAAGGGAAGAAATGGAAATGATGAACCATGGTTTATTTGATAATGATAATATCCCTATTACCAACAATGAAGAAATCGTGAGTTCCAGAAATTATGGAAATAGATTGATGGTAATCTCAGAAATGGTTTACCAGCAGACAGTAGTTTACCACGGGGAAGTGATCAGAGGTAAATGGAATACAACAGGGATGGAGATATATGGTAGATTGTCAATGGTATCATTGATCATTGATGGACCAGAGACGTACTGGTATATAAAACACTATGATAGAGGGAGCCGAATAAGCTTAGCAGCCAACAAAGGAATAGCAGCTAGGAAAATGAAATACAAGACAAAGGCCAGAGATGTCACTAGTACCGGAACGATGATGAAGACTATGGTCATCCGGACAATGAGAGCAAATGAAGTGACAGACTACGGTTAAGTCTAATACCATACACCTCCACAAAAAGGGACTGATGTTATGATAACCGGCAATGGCAAAAAACTATGTCAAAGAAAAAGAAATTATGAGCAACTGTCCAGCCTAATAAAAATCTTCAACCTGGGTAATTAAAAGGAAAAATAATTATAAGAAGTACATTTGAAATAAAGAAAAGAAGAGAGCTAATACCATATTTAGGGTAATAATATGATATGTTAACCATATTTATGAAAAAATATTATGAGTAAGGGAAGGTATAGAAGAAGTAAGAAAATCTCAAAATTCAAAAAACAAGTAAGAACACCTTACTACCTATTGTTTAGGAGATAATTTATGATGAAAAATCACTAAATTCAAAAATGAAGTAATGTCTACTTACTACCAAATATTTATGAAAAAACTTTATGGAAAATTAAAAGAAGAAAAATGAATTTTGAATTAAACCACAAAATTCAGAAGAAGTAAGAACAACTTACAACCTTATCTTAAAACAACTTTAGAAATGAACAAGAAGAAAGGTAATTTGGATAAAACATTACAAACAATTATATATGGAACCAATTCTGAAAAACTTTCAAGAATAAAGAAATGGCAGTACAAACCACTGATACAATTTAAATGAATAAACTTATTGTGAAGTAAAATTAATGAGAATTTTATGTCAAATAAACAGAAATATTAAACATATGGCATTAATAATAAAGGAGTGCATTTGGATAAAAAGCAAGAGCAGAATAAAATTTTGAAAAAGAAAGAAAAAACCATATATAAATAAGTCCATAAGAAAAAGATGATCATATAATAAATGTCAGTTATTAAAAGGACAATTAAAAGAGTAATCGAAAAAACATAATACTAGTGGAATGATTCAAAAATATAATACAAAATATATGCTACCAATGACCAGAAGGAGATTGTGATAACAGTCAAAAAATGACAGAGAATTAAAAACTTTACACTGAATAAGGAGTGATAATTATATTATACCAGCTTCCAATCACAAGGAGAAATAAAATGCCAGCAGAGCTAACCATTGAGAAAAATAACTGAGATAGAGATTCACTAAGATAGAAATATTAATAGATCTGTTCGTATACGAAGTGAAATATCCAAAGATATTTAATTTTTTTTTATAGTCATAAGGTGGACTATTCTTATATAATTTTATTAATGACTGTCTGAGATAAGTCCAGCAGTATTATTATGTATTGGTCAGAGATGATTTACCTCTGTAATCAATAAATGATGTAGTATGGCCAGCAGAGTGAGATGCCTACAGAGCCCCTCTGGACACTGCCCCAGCTAACGTATTAGGGAATTTTAGGGAATAAATATCCCAAGGATAAAGAAACGAGTTAAGAAGAAAATGGAAAAATAAAAAATAACGAACCTCAGATGACTATTACTATCAGTAAGAATCCAGTTAATAATGAAATATAGATAAGCTCAAAAATATGGGAAAAAAAATTTTTAGAAATGTGAAGGAAGTAAAGAAATATAATTTATAATATAATGTCATAAGCAATTACTTCAGACAAACTAAGTATGATCTGAACTAATCACTTCTGGAAGAGAGCAATCTGTAGCGTGACAGATAATCCACACAAATGCATTACTCAATGATCATTAATAAAGCTCTAGTATATGGAATATCCAGATGAGAATCAATTAAAATGCACTATTTAATAATATATTCACAAGAAAGGTTAAATAAAGAAAAATTCTGCAAATAATATAAAATAATACAAATTTAAAAACCCAGAAAACTAAAAATGATAACAACAAAATTACCCAGGTAAGATAGAAGCAGGCAATTAATATACCCCGTCAAAGAAGCCAGACCAGAAAAAACAAAGATACAGAAGACAGAAGAAAGAAGAATAATTAAAATCAAGGAAGAAAGAAGACTAATTAAAACTAAAGAAGAGAGAAGACTAACTAAATCTACTGAAGAAAGAAGAAGGAAGAATAATTAAAACTAGAAAAGAAAGAAGAACAACCAAATCTACTACTACTGAACAATGAAGAAAGAAGAACAATCAAAGCTACTGAAGAAAGAAGAAAGAAGAATAATTAAAACTAGAGAAGAAAGAAGAACTAATTAAAACTACTACTACTGAAGAAAGAAGAAAGAAGAACTAATTAAAATACTACTACTGAAGAGAGAAGAAAGAAGAATAATTAAAATCAAGGAAGAAAGAAGACTAATTAAAACTAAAGAAGAGAGAAGACTAACTAAATCTACTGAAGAAAGAAGAAGGAAGACTAATTAAAACTACTACAGAAGAAAGAAGAACAACCAAATCTACTACTACTGAACAATGAAGAATGAAGAACAATCAAAGCTACTGAAGACAGAAGAAACAAAACTAATTAAAACTCAAAGAAGAAAGAAGAACAAACTAAATCTACTGAAGAAAGAAGAAGGAAGAATAATTAAAACTAGAGAAGAAAGAAGAATAATCAAAGCTACTGAAGAAGGAAGAAAGAAGAACTAATTAAAACTACTACTACTGAAGAGAGAAGAAAGAAGGATAATTAAAATCAAGGAAGAAAGAAGACTAATTAAAACTAAAGAAGAGAGAAGACTAACTAAATCTACTGAAGAAAGAAGAAGGAAGACTAATTAAAACTACTACAGAAGAAAGAAGAACAACCAAATCTACTACTACTGAACAATGAAGAAAGAAGAACAATCAAAGCTACTGAAGAAAGAAGAATAATTAAAACTAGAGAAGAAAGAAGAATAACCAAGACTACCACTACTAAAGAAAGAAGAAAGAAGAATAATTAAAACTAGAGAAGAAAGAAGAACTAATTAAAACTACTACTACTGAAGAAAGAAGAACAATCAAAGCTACTGAAGACAGAAGAAACAAAACTAATTAAAACTCAAAGAAGAAAGAAGAACAAACTAAATCTACTGAAGAAAGAAGAAGGAAGACTAATTAAAACTACTACTACTGAAGAAGGAAGAAGGAAGAATAAAGAAGAACCAAACTCAAAGAAGAAAGAAGAATAATAAAAATAAGAACTACAGAAGAAAGAAGAAGGAAGGATAATCCAAAACTACAGAAGAAGGAAGAATAACCAAACTCAAAGAAGAAAGAAGAATAATTAAGACGACCCATATAAAACAAAAACCCCATAGGGAAAGAACCCCCCAAAAAACCCCAAAATCAATGAATGCCCAAAGAGAAAGTATAACACATTAAAAAACCATATCACTGTAAAACTGACAAAAAACTAAAAGTGTTAGCTGTAGTAAATATTAGTGCATTCAAAAAGTTATTGTGTAATGTGTATAAACAAATCTTCACAGTTCCCCCATGGTTGAATATTTCATATTAAAAACTAGAAAAAGACTAGTAAATATAGTAATAATTCACCATGGAAAAGTGTAAGTGATCAAATTATAACTAATAAACTTTAAGAAAGGTGCATGAGTAGCAGTACAAAGTAACAAACTTTAAGTTTTGTGAACAGTGCCTACTTTGATAATGAAGTAGTAATTTTACTAATAAAAAGCTACTAAAACTGTATGAACATTCCATAGAATGGAATATAACTTAGATAGCCAGGGTTATACTTTAAGAGGGGGCATAAATCTTATAAAATGGGGAATTACAGAACTAACTGTTTATGATGAAGTTGTAGAAGGTATTAACAATTATATATGGATCCAAATGTTGGGTTCCAATTAAATATAGCATTTAGATAAGTAAGGGTTAGTCATAAGAAATATTAGTATTATAATTGTTATTTTATTGTTCATGTTAATTTAGGAATGCATTATCTAAAATTAGATATCATTCCAATGTTGTAGAAGTACTTTTTATTATGTTATTAGGTGATATACCAAAACAATGTTATTAAGAACACCAGTTTTATATATCTGGGTGTTATATTTTAATTGTATAATCTATAATTACTGTTATGCCAGATCAGAGAACTAATTTTTAATCAAATATATCAGAGTCAGAAGTCAGAGAAGGAAATAAAATAATTACATTAGTAAAACATTCTGCAAATAGCCACAATTCAAATCTAGGCAATATAATAAAGTTAAAATGCAGAATAATTAATAAACCTAATCTTATAAACCAGTCAAACTGACAATATTTAGGCAAGATACACTCAACATATCAAATACTATGTAAGTAAGGCTTTCTAAAGATATGGTCATTCTATGAGTAAAATTATTTATTTGTATAATGAAATACCATTTAAAACTGAAATAGGTTCACTAACATTCTCATAAGGGGAGTCATATACAACTGAATTATATTAAAAAACCATCCTTAGTATACTAAATTGCAATAAAATAAGTGAGAATTGATAATTATACAAATTTCAGATTTCATAGAATAATAATTATATTAGTTAAAATGGCTATTATTTACATAGAAGACAGGGAAGTATAATTTTAGGCCTACCTCCCAAAAAATTATAAGAAATATAATTTTCAGATAAAACTTTGTAATCCTAACTTAATTACTATCAAAATAAGTAGAATAGAATAGTGAAAACGAATATGTATTTTATATTTCAAACAGTTAACGAATAACGAATTTATTTTTTGAACATAAAGTATATTTTTAAAGTGTATCGGAAGTTATGGCAATTTTAAACAATGTCTTTTTAATATTAAATTGGCTAAGACGTTTCGGATGAAGAAGAAAATAGGACAGTTCATTATTATACCTCGAAGAGAGCACTTCTTGTGAATATTTGATTGAACCAACCTTTAATGGACGTTATGCTACAACGGAGTTCTGAATCATTTTATGTAAACTAAATTTTTAACTATTTTAATGAAAGTGAAGTGGTGAAGTTGACCCACGAACTACATAACACCTATAAACGAAATCACATAACCAATTACATTGAAGTAACACTGAAATCGCATCAAACACCAAGTGAAAATTCGAGGTTAACTGACACACATAAACACCAGTTGATATACTTATTTAACAACATTTTTACACCAAGTGAACGTTTCCATCTAACACCAGTGACAATAAACTATACCCCAGAAGATCATATACCGTAGCGAAGAACATTTAACCGAAGAAGGGACATATTATCTTAACAAGTACGTTGTTTACATTAGAAGCTTTCAACGCGCATGCGTCAGGCGGCCATTCTGATCCAGTTCCGTCACCTCAATTAGAGACGACTAGGCTGCTTTCTGGTTTGAACAAAATTATATATAAACTTTTATTATTAATAATTACCAGTATATTGTTTAAATTTAAGACCTTTTTTGAATTGTAAGTGTTATACTTTCATGTCCCTGACCTTCTCTGGCTTTTTATATAAATAACCGTTCAAAGAACCTGTTTAAATAATACAATTGTAAAACTTCTAATATCGACCGACCCTGAGCAAGAACTCGATATGGCTTGTAACTTCGATTAATTAATCGACCAACCTTATTATTGTATTTAATAAACGTATTTGTCTGTTTTTTGGTAAATTGGAGTTGATTTCTCTTATAAAAGGACATAATCATTAATTAACCAAGAAAAATAGATAATCTTTAAAGGCAGTATATGCGAAAATACAACATTTCAAGAGTAAGAAGAAGAGAGCCGTTTTCGCCTAACTTGAAGTTAATTGGATTATCTTTTTAACAAATTTACCGAACAGAAATTTATTACCAAATTAAACACCTTACTATTATAATTATAATTACGATCCACAACCTCAATTTATTCCTATTATTAAGCACATAAATACCTCGAAAATATTTGTTCCGAAATTATTTTTTTTTTATAAATATAAATTTTAAATTTATATTTTATTTCAATTTGCTACACAGCAAAATACACTTTATTTAATTGATGGTAATAACATCCCAATTACCAATAACAAAGACCAGGAACTTTACCAAATCGACGATTCCCAGAGCGGAACGACACTACTGAACATACACACCATAAAAATTATCCTGGGTAATATTATACCAGAACACTATACAATTACAATTATAGTAGGGTTGTATTACAAAAGCGAAGGTCAACAGTGAGAGCTTAGAAGACAAGAAGATATTAGCTACGTACTACACATATTGTAAATTAAGCTATATTTTGCAATATCGTTTTATTACAAAATCAGCTAGCACAACCAGTGGGACTTACAGGAGAGCACAATCTACATACATCAACCTTTTATTTATTTTATTATTATACCCACTCAATCATCGTAATATTACATAATTTGGCGAGTCCAACTTGTGGGGCTCGATTACCGCAGAATACCAGAACAAGCAACACTTTATAAATTTAATTATAATTTGTAATAAATAAGTTATATTACAATATTCATAAATAATTGTTTAGATAATTATTTAACACTTATTATCTAATATTTGTGTACAATTCATTAACTTTGATTTATTGCTTGGGTGATAAACAACCTCACCTCTATTGAACTTGTTTCATTAATCTTCCCTTATAACATGGGTGTTTACTTATGGTTTTAAACTACTTATTTTATAAAAACTCTTTGCTTTCTTTTCCATGTCAACACTATCTTATTACTGTACTTTGTCATGTGATTCTCACCTTTAAATTCTACAATACACTTTTAAGCTCTACAATTATATTCTTTTATAATCACTACAGTTAATATCACTCTTCAGTGTTCATTATTACTGAATCAATGGTTTATTTTTAATATTATTCTCAATAACTTTCTTAAATGTTATTGTTCACTATCAAACCTTAAGGGTTTGTTACTTTTACTAAGTGTTTATCTTAGCCTTCCCTATTTTTACTATATCTATCGTTGACAATATTTTTATTTATTTATCACTTGCACTTTTAAATTATTTTGTGTTTATTATAATTTACTTAGTGTTTCTTTTCCTATCATTTCACTTTAGGGTAATTTCACTTTCACTAGGTTAACTTCCGTTTACTTCTCACTATTTCAATATCTTTCTCTTTCTCTACACATATTATATATATGTACTTATTAATATCATGTCTTTCTCTATTAACAACTTATATGTACTTCTAATTCTTTGGCTAGTGTATGTTTAGCTATCGTGTTTTATTAATGACTAATTACAATTGTCACTCCATCAATACTAACATTCATTATTTATATTGGTTCTTTACCGGTTTCATTATCTTTATTATATTTGATTACATTATTTCTCCCTTCTGTATTCTCTATGTCTTGTCTGTGTTTTCTTGACGTGTTTCATTTTATTTTCTTCATCGTTGGTTTGTTCCCTCTTTGTTCTCATTTTTCTTCTCCTTCACTTCTCCTCTTGTTTACTTTTATTTTGGTTCTTATCTGGCTAATCTCTGGGGTTGGGTCAATGTCGTTTGTCTGTCAGTTTAGTCTGTGAGTTTCTTTAATAATCACTGTTAGTTTATAATTCTTCCTCCTTCTTTCTTAATTACATTGTATATTTTTATTCTCTTCATTATTTATTTATTAAAATATATTATTTTTAAGTATTTTTTACATACTTATAGTCATCAAAATTGGTCTGAATTTGGCGATGTTATAATATAGATGTTTTTAAGTCCTTATCTTTGACAAACATACTTATTATAGTTATTATTAAGTTTTATAATTCTATGGTTTGCTTGGGAAATTTCCCTTTGCTGTTAGTTCCTTAATACATCCTCAATCTAGTGTCACATGACAAGTGTATTTAAATTGCATTATCATGGCTTAACTCTATGATAATAATTATCGTTTTATATTATGTTAGTCATATTACATCTCTTTGATGATACTGATATCACCCTCTTTCTCTTGGTACATTTCATCCTGTCTACTTTAGTCAGTTTATTTACTCTAATCATAACACAAATCTTCCTTTGAGTAATTAATCTTGTTACTGGTATGACCCTTATAACGTCTATTTGAAGTACATTACCATAGATTATGGTTTAACAAAGTTTTTATTTATTAATTCTTGTCATTATATGTGAAAAGTACTTGGAATTAGGTTATGTGTCCCCACTCTTACATACAACAATGGGTTGACTTTGATTTTAGTTTCTACACATTTCACACCATTATTTAACTGTACTAATGCTCGTAATTACTATTTACTAGCTAAAAGCATGGCTTTGTGGTGACTCGCGAAGCTTAAATACAAAAAATATTACGTACAAATAAATAATCACAATATTTATATTTGAGCTTCATGAATCATTATCAAACCATGCTTTTAGCTATTTAAAAAAAAGTAATTTTTGGTTTTTTGAAATAATTGTATGGCTAAAAAACTATATTTTGATTTTTTATATTTATTTATTTTTTTAAATATAAAAAATATAATAGAAAATTATTTTTAAAAATTAAATAATTAGAAAAAAAAGATTAACATAATTAATTAATAATTAAATCAGTAATTAGATACATTTTTAATCAGATACAAAATTTCTCGTTTGAGTTTCTTCTTGTTTTCTACACTTTAACATATGTGAATTTTTAATATTACAAAATCGATTGTAAGAAAATGTTCTGTTTAATGCTAAACCTTCTAAAGTTTTTACTCTCGACAACACAACGTATGTTAAACCAATAGAAGTTTCCTTTTCTCCAATATCTACAACAGCTCTATCTAAAGTTAAACCTTGAGACTTATGAATTGTAATTGCAAAGGCTAATTGTAACGGAAATTGTTCCCTTGAACAATTAATATTTCCACTTTTCAAAAATTTAGTTATAGGTGGTATTGGAACACAACCACTATTTTCATAAGTTGAATGAAAATAATTTTCAAAACGAACCATTATCACTCGTGGCATTTGATCAGGTGGACCATGATTTTCTTCATAGGTAATATCTTCAACGTAACCTAAAGCTCCGTTCACTAATCCTTTTTCAACCCACAAATTAGAACGTAACATAACTTTAGATCCAATTGATAAAATTATAAATGGTTCAAGTCCATCTGATAATTCTGCACTTGCTGGTTTTGCTTTAGAACAATTATGAATAGCTGGAATATAAGCAACTGGTTGACAAAATTCTTTTAAATTTTGATGATTACATTCTTTTACAATTTTATTTGTTGCAAATAGCCTAATTGCATCGTTGAAAAAATTACTTTCATTTTGTGAAAAAGTTTGTATACTATGTGTCATTAATATTTCATAGTCTTCAACTGTACATTCACCATTACTAACACGATCAAGTATATCTCGAAATATTTGTTGAGATTCATTTTGTCGAAATGATGATGAAAAAAAAATACTTTTGAATACTTGATGTAAATAATAATTTTCCTTCTAAAAGGAATTCACTTCCTTCAATTTTATCACTGTAAAGTGGTCTGTCATTAACAGGAGGTAACTGATTATTAGCCCCCCAAAAATATAAAAATAATCCACCAAACTGTTCATCTTGTCTTGATGGAATAGCTCTGCGTACTCTTAAATCAATTTTCCTCAAAAGACTACATTCAATCATACTCATTTCATCTATAAACAGAAATTTACAACCACGAATTTCCTGTTGAAATTGAGCAAGTGAGTGTGAACTGAGTTCTCTAAATACTTTATGTACTCCAAACAAAAGTTTGGAGTGTATTGTTGATCCATTAATATTAACAGCAGCAGCACCATTTGGTGCAAGCAATTGATAAGAAGATGATCCCAATGTTTGATTCAATCGACAAGTGAAATAATTAATTAAAGTACTCTTTCCAGAACTGGCTTTTCCTTGAATAACAATTCTTTTAATTGGAAGTTCTTCATTACCTTGTAGATAACTAAGTTGTTTTTCAAATATATTTGTCAGTTCTTGTTGTTCATCAGAGAATACAATATTTGGCAGATTATATTGAACATTAACAATGCAATTTCTTTTAATTTCTATTACTTTTTCTTTTTCAATGAAATTTTCTAATGTATTCAACACTTGTTGATTCAGAATATAATGCCAATTATATCTGATATCAATTTCTTTTCTACCTAGATCTACTTCTTCCTGAATAGTATTTGGTCCAGCAGCTACGTACATCCAATCATATGGTTGATCTATTTCTAATTGGTCTGTTTCTTCAAAATCTTCGTCTTCCAAATTTTGTAGCATATAATCCAAATCATAATTCAGAATATCGTCATTCCCAAAATGCTGCTTAGATATAATCTTCCAAGTACTATTATGTGTATTTAGATCATTCAGTTGTCGCCAGGGAATATGTAATAAAACTTGTTGCTTGTAAAAATTTTCATTGTTTTCAACACCAGGATCATATTTAATTTTTGGCATGACTAAGAATAAAAGGTAATTTTTTAGTACTATAATTTGCACCTCTTATAAATTTTTGTAAAAAAATCTTTTAAAGACATATTTTCAAATTCCGCTGATCGCTATTGATATTTTTCCAAAGAAATTGAAATAGAAATGCTTCCATCCTCTCTATTCATATCAAGTTGTTCCCATACATTATGTGATAAATTAATTAAAACAAATTGACGAGATGATCGAAACAAAGGCCAACTCATTAAAATCCAAAAAATTTCTAGAATAATCACGTTCAGCACACATTTTATCAAAATCTTTTGAACTATTTGTTGAACATTAACATTACTATGTGACGCTTGCACTGTTTGTCTAATGAAATGTTTCATACCTTCCGATCTTGGTTCAGCTTTGCTAGCATACCTAGCAATATACTTAAGAACAGCATTGAGAAGCTACTCACCTGTAACACTTTTATTAATTATTGTATAACACAAACTTACCTTGTATTAGCCCAGGATTCGACACACGAACTGTGAACTATAAACGTGACTTAGGGTTAACGTATTTCAATAACTACGCTCATTGTCAATGTTAATAATCTCTGTTTATTGATCGATTTCAATATTGATTTTAATACTCTTTTAAAATTTACTTATTTATCATATTCTTCTCAAAATTATAAAAACCTCTAGGCTACTGTTACCTGGCCAACATTCTAGTAGTAAATGTAAATAAAATCTTAACGTAAATAGCTAATTAAATTATAAAAAGCAACCCAGCATCTTGCTCACACACACTCATACAATATCTATTACCCCATCATTTATTATAAAGAGCTCTTTTACTTAAATTTTCAGGATTGATTAAACGTTATACAGTTACTTGGGTATGGATATTCCTTCCGACCACGTGCCGCACTGATTTCCGTTTTGTTCATAGGTTTGTCCGAATCAAGTCATCACTGATGATTTACTTACTGAAGATTTACTGTTCTGGCACCATTTTATATCACTTCCTCGTAACTTTAGAACAAATTTTGAAATTTTAATGAATTTTCGGCTCGCGAGCCTATTATGTTCATCCAGCCGCAGCCATGGCGGTTAGCTGGCAGACGCTGTTACTCCAGTGTCTACAAATAGCCACACCTTCTTGATCCATAGCAACTTGGTCTGTGATTCGTTAATAAGAATCACGTGACATGGTAATGAGTTACAATTGTCTTTCTTCCGTTATTAACTTTGGGTCCAAGAGTACAAAAAGCGGCACATGCGCGCTCGCACCCACATTCCAACGTTTTATCGTTCTCGTACCTGACTACCTACTACCGAGTTAAACACAAGGTGTTAAACAAATCAAGCCCTTTTTGACAATAAATGTTACCCAGCCACAATTGGCTCCAGATTATTACAATTGTTATTAAAATAAAAATAAACTCCCAGCCTTATTTGACCCATTACAATACCCCCCCCCAATGAGAGGTTTTCTGTCGAAACAGAAAAACTCTCATTGCTAAATCCTAAGAGGATCAGTGAGGATACTGGGTTGCCTTTAGCAAGTACTGGGTGCGTACACATACTCATTATTATATTAAACGCAACATCTCCACATTAATTGTTGTTCTAAAATTCACAGAAATATTTTATATTGGCTTCTCTACAAACTTCATTCGCATTTCTCAACTTTTATTGGCTTGACGTTACAGTTTCAAATCAAAAAATAACTCAAACAAATCAAATTAAATCATTTAAATTTTGTTCACCTAGGGAAATAGATCTAAGTCCCTTTCCAAAGATTCGTTTTAAAATTAATTTGATCATCTCTTTCAATTAATTAATTTAATCATAATTTTTTTTTCTTTTTTCAAAATCCTTTATATGAATTTACAACTCCTCTTAACCAAATGCTAACAATCATAATATACAAAATAAAATGAACACATTATTTTATCATAAATTCCCTTATTACTACATTTGTTTACAACACATATACTATGAAGAATATAAATCAGTTAATACATTAGCAATACACATAATCAGCAATATATCCTGAACATAAAAACACAACACAATCTGTACTTCAAATAAAATAAAAAATTTTTTTGTTTCATAATTAAATAATGTAATAAAATGTAATAATGTTTTATTAAACGTATATTCTGACAATAGAAAGAAAATTATAAAATAAAATATAACTTGAACTTACATTGATTGTTAAAAGAACATATGAATTGGTTACATTGACCATTATACAGTTCATACCAGTCATCAGCTGGTGTCTTACTAACAGGTGAATGACCTTTCTCTAGACACACTGCATACAACTATCACAAATCACAAAATCATATAGTTACAATCATAAATGTTCTTGTAGATTAAAATCGTTACAATTGAACCTAGCACTTAAAATCGTTTGTTCTCATAAGTGAAATACATCACTAATCATCGAATCATCGTTATAGCAACTGTTACTGAACAGGAACTGGGTCACCAACCACCAATTCTCTCTTTAGAGTAAGTGAAATTGGTCGGCCCGCTGTTTACAGAGGTCGTTACCTTCTCACTGATTGCTCAGTTACCATTCCTACTACATCATTTTCTTAATTCCCCCCTTTATACCCAGTTACAATTAGGTAACCACCCGCCAGATAAACCGGATCGAGCGTTTGCCTTATGCACAGATGCGTTATCTGTGCCCCTGGCTTGTAACGGCCAGCTCCTTTTCCACACACACTATTGTTTCCTGATGGTGGACTGTAGCGCCCATTTACATCCCCAAGAACTGAAGTTTATATATATGTAGGGTATAGACGCTGCCTATACCGTTCTTGGTTCAGTGTTATGAAAAAATTCGGCATTACTGAAGTCCGAGGACACCAGTAATCCTACTAAATATTATTTACACACCCTTAACACGTCACTATCACCCCCTACGATGATAGCCGCTGTTCCATAGTTTGGTGATTCCCCTGAAATTGACCCCCCAGTTAATTTCTAAATTCACCAATTTTGAAAATAATAACAAGTATGGCTAGGATACAATCTGCCTAACCACACTTGCTACCAATAATCCAAATCCACAGTCAGGGTTCGGTGACTCCGTGACCGCCCGAAAGTTGGGGAATCACAAGCAAAATATATATGTTTGATATATTCAAATTTAACATTTTCAATTCTCATTACATGAGGTTCCTAGTCTTGGCTGTGCGTTCTAACACCATACATTTTCTTTCTTAACTTTCCCTACTTGTGACCTTCATTAAGATAAAATGGTGAGTACAACAAAATATTTACTTATTCACCTAAACTAATCTATTCCTATTTACACAACCTAGCACCAACTAACGATTGAATCTTTAATTAGCCTACAGTTTAATTGACCATTTAATAAAAAGAATTTACTCTCCTTCACTCTATTAAAATAAACATTTAATTTGCATCTGAATAAAAATTACAAACATTTCAAATTTAGGTTTAGTTTCAAATTCTAGTAACTTTTATTTTGTTACATTTTATTATTACATTTCAATTATGAACTTCTATTAAGTAATTTCATCATCAATTGGTTTGGGTGATTCTCAGCTATCCACAATGATCTAATTTATCGAATGGGCATTAATATAACTTTACCCACCTTCTTACTGTAACAATCACTAACAGATTTACATAGGGTGACACCAATCTCTCAAAATATTTACCTCCACTAATTCTCTAACACAACTTAAATCATTCTCCTTCTTATTACAAAATACCCGATACCCTCTTTGTACCTAGGATGTGTGTTCCCTCCCTTATACTCATTCCCTTATTAGTTCCTGGTCTCCCCCAGGTAACTCCGCCAACGCTCATACGGTTCACCTCCTGCCACAACGCCTTTCGTTGAGGACTCCTCACCACACCACCCTCTTTACAAAATTCCACCATCATCTATTTACTCTCCAATTACATCACTCTCACTATACATGCACTATCGCTACTGTGTCCCTACTATTACCCCTTTTCTGTTCTACTTCTATTCCAAAATTCTTATTTTGTCTAACACCCATTTAAAATAACTTTGATTGACTTAAGTGCCTTATTGAAATAATTGTCGTCACCCAAACTACGTCTTCTACAACACTTTTTATTAAGTTAACCATTGAAAATTACATTAGAAAACTCATAACTACCTCAAATTAGTTTCATCATTTAATTTAAACCTTTAAACTCATTTAAAATTTATTATTCAAACATTAAACATTTTACTTTATTTAAATTGCATTATAAACTCCATACTTACATCACATCACTCAATTGAAAAAACACATGATGCCTGTCATATACACAAAATTATGAACATTCATTACCACAAATATCACGTACAACCATATGTACCTTCTGAAACATAACAATCATATAACTCCACAACTAATCATATTTTACATTTATTCATTTCTTATTTATTTTAAAGTTCAAATCTCAGAAACATCATTTAAATTCACTATCAAAAATTATTTCTACCACATTAATTAATTAATTAATTCATCTACAATTTATTTTAATTCCATCAGTTATTGAAACACAAAGTTACTTTAATTACCATAGTCAAAACAATTACAATTCATTTCTTACCTCATTACCTCATTAAACTCTCATTATTTATTTTGCCTGATAAAATATTATTGTTATTTAATCAATTTCTACTACATACACACATTGTTTACATAAAATACCTTTTACAACACAAACACAATTAATTTCACTATAAATTTATTTACAATTCTTCGTCATTAATTTTCTGTTTACCACACCTCATTTCATAAGTTAGCTAGGTCATCACCATAAACTAAAATAATTAAAATGTCCATTCACTGGTTTTTTATTTAACCCCCATCATCATATACTAGTCTTACTTTTATATAACAATTATCGTCTTTAATCACACTCATTTCATTATTACTATTTATATAATAATTCTTTAATATATCAAATTGTTCCGTAAAACCCACATAATAATCTACCGGATTATCCCACATTATTATTAAATCATATAGCCTGTCTACATCACTAGTTTTGGTCTTGTCACCATCTGTATTATTATCTATCACCCTTAAGTATTTTAACCTCTCAGTTTCAAAATCATTTACTACTAATACTCCACGTCTAAGCACCGGTAAGCTTCCCACATAATTATCAACGTTATCATTGTTTATTTCTGCACTATCTTCACAACAAGGTAAGTCTTTCATACCATCTATTTTTTCCAATTCTAACCTCTCTATTAACTCTTTATAACTCCTACTTAATTTAAATACCTCTATCTCCCCATCTACACACAACTCTCTCTCTAAATATCTCTCATCGTCATAACACCTGTCACAACACCACTGACCTACTTCATTATATGCAAAGGGCACAACAAACTTACTATACTTCTTGGCTTTTCCAAGAACACCACAAAAAATTAAGGGACTATTTTGAGACACCATGTCTCCCACACAACTACCGGAGGAAACCTTGTTCTCATAACACCACGGTGAAAACCCTGTTTCACTATATACTTGGGGAAAATTTGCCCTTTGCCCACCTAACCTCTCTTCACACTCTCTCACAATTTCATCAACACTTTCTATGCTCACAACCTTACTCTCTAACTCCATGTTTTTACTTATACCACTGTTATCACTCTTTATTTTGCTACTACTTGTTGACTCATTATTAGAATTATCATTATTACTTACCTTGTCTACCGTCACCTGTTTTGCATTTAAACTAACACCGTTACTATTAACATATTATAACAGGACCAAATATCATTTATTTGGAGTTATATGTTGAGAGTATATTATATTGATGTTTGAATAAATTTTAATAGTCGAAACTCCACTCATATGTTGTAGCGATCATAATAATGCATTGTAAAAGACGCACACGCGGCTGTTACATAATCAACTCGCTGTGGAATGCGTACGACCACACCCAAACTTTCAATTGTTAATATTTCGGAAACCAATAAATTCAGGCGAAATCCATTATAGCCAAAATGTTTGCCGAAATATTAATAATGGGGTGTGCGAATTTTACGCAATATAATTAAATAATAAAAGAGTTAATTAATTTTATGTGAATAGCTTCTGTAATAATTGAGCTACATGAATGAGCTTCTAATATGTTATAACTATAAGAATTTACAACAAATTGTATATTTTGGAATTCGCACAACTTGGTTTGCAACCAAGATAATTGCAATATAAAACTGCCACAGGAAATCCGGAATGACAATTCAGTTCCGTTGTGTTTAGAATATTAATAATAATATAAATTCTCCGTCTGTGGGAAACTAACTTCGTTCTCACGGACTAAGGTGATTCAGATTTTGTGTAGTAGGGAGAGTGTGTCAGCCAATCAAATCATTCGACGAAATCCCAACCAGCGTGGAGTTTTGGGGCTGATCGAACACTCTACTGCCAGTATTCAAGAAGAACAGACGTATTTCTTCGATCGTCTCAAAACCATAGTTTTGTGAAGACTCATCTGAAGACTCTACGTGGTCAACACGCATAATTACGATCATCACAACACAGATCAACTGTAACGATTCGTAATTACAGCGTCATGTCAAGATACTCTTTCTACATCAACAAACAAGCTTATTGTGCACTACAAGCTGTGATCATAAGCACGCAAGAGATCTACAAGACTACAAGACATTACTTCAAGAATACGACAGTGAGGCCGTCTAAACCATTGTGAATCAGCTGACGAGCGGACCTACAACTCGAAACGACGCACACACACGCTGACGTGGAACGTAAATCGACGAGGGACGTGAAGCAGTTCTCGCAGAAAGCCGCAGACGTAAAAACTTCAACAAACAGCAGGAGAGGAGAGTGTTGCTGATATCCGAGCTCAACGCCGAAACCCAGGACGCTCAAGTAGATCACTATCTCTAGCCGATTGGACAAGGACAGTGAGGGACATCTGGAGCATCTCTACGATCCACTTCAGTATCAGGAAAGTCAAAATCAAGTTATCTATTTTTCAACCGTCAATTTTTCTATTTTTTTTAAATTAAAATCATTGTAACATAAATCATTCAGGTGCCACAAATCAAAGACTCTAGTTAAATAAGAAAAAAAGTAGATAAAACAGAAAGCGCTATACAAATCTTAACAAAGAATTAAATAATTTGCTCATACTGCAGTATACGAGAGTCAAGTCACTAGTAAATAAAGGGACGTGAACTAGATTGTCACGCCTAGTTTATTTTGGAATATATTTAATTAACTTTAGAGTTTTGTTTTTATTTCATTTGAATCAAATTTTAAAAGCCATTGAAATTAAATTAAATTAAAGTAAATTAATTAATTAAATTTTCAGTAAAATTAACTCTTGTAAAATAACGAGCTGAGCATCTGAAAATTATCAACCATTAAGAAAACATTATTCAAGATCTATTTATTGTTTAGTTTATAAGAATATTTGATCATATAAATATTTCATTCTTGTGTGTCATTGGAGTAATAAACACCGATTTATTACCCCATATTGTATTTTTTTTTATTGCTGTACTACGGAGCCTACCAACGTCACAAAACTCTTCACTTTTAAAATAACTTATTTAGTGTGCTGTTGTCATATATTTGAGTTTACACACTTGCGAAATCAAATCCAAAATCCACACGCCCTAGTCGGAAGAAAACCGCAAGATCGGACAGCAGGTAGGAGCTCATACATTCACACAACACAACAACACGCATTAAGTAGAGTTACAATATATATCCGTTATTTTCGCTTGTATTAACCACATTTCTGACCTTATCGTTTATTCCTTCGTTATTTTCGTTTGTATTGTACTTACCTGTATTTATTTTCTACACTCCCATTTTCTCAATACACTGTTCTAATTCGTTAAATTTACTGGCAAATATCTCATTGGTTTTCTCAACATTTTTATTGATTTCATTAATATCGTTTTTCAAATCACTATTTTGCTCTTTCAATTCATCAAAATTATTTTCACATTTTATTTTTTGTTCATGTATCTCACTGCTTAATTTATCAAATTTATTATTTACTTCATTGTGTTGCTTTTCTGAACTTTCTTTCATACTACATATTAAACTATACAAATCTTTTAACATACCACTGTCGTCCGCTTTTTTATTTTGATTATTTGAAATAGGTGTTGAATGAATTTCAATTTCATTCATTATTTTTGACTCGGTAAAATTACTTTCACTCGTTATCATTTCATTTGTTTGAATTCCTGAGTCGCTTCTATTAACCGACTCAGTTAACACATTTTCTTTACTTTCCAACATTGATTTATTTTCGGCCTCATCGCCGACAATTACATTAATATCATCTGTTTTTTCTCCATATTTTATGGAATTTTCATATACTAATAAAACCTCACACTTACTATTGTTTTACTACTCACTTAGCCTAACAACTACTCACTGTACGTAATTCATACTGATTACTGCTTAACCTCCAAATCACGCTTATATTCACTTGTAGGTATGGTTTGTACAAAATTACATTTATAAAACTGTCCCTGTTCGGGCGCCATTGAGAAGCTACTCACCTTTAACACATTTATTAATTATTGTATAACACAAACTTAACTTGTATTAGCCCAGGATTCGACACACGAACTGTGAACTATAAACGTGACTTAGGGTTAACGTATTTCAATAACTACGCTCATTGTCAATGTTAATAATCTCTGTTTATTGATCGATTTCAATATTGATTTTAATATTCTTTTAAAATTTACTTATTTATCATATTCTTCTCAAAATTATAAAAACCTCTAGGCTACTGTTACCTGGCCAGCATTCTAGGAGTAAATGTAGATAAAATCTTAACGTAAATAGCTAATTAAATTATAAAAAGCAACCCAGCATCTTGCTCACATACACTCATACAATATCTATTACCCCATCATTTATTATAAAGAGCTCATTTACTTAAATTTTCAGGATTGATTGAACGTTATACAGTTACTTGGGTATGGATATTCCTTCCGACCACGTGCCGCACTGATTTCCTTTTTGTTCACAGGTTTGTCCGAATCAAGTCATCACTGATGATTTAATTACTGAAGATTTACTGTTCTCGCACCATTTTATATCACTTCCTCGTAACTTTAGAACAAATTTTGAAATTTTAATGAATTTTCGGCTCGCGAGCCTATTATGTTCATCCGGCCGCAGCCATGGCAGTTAGCCGACAGATGCTGTTACTCCAGCGTCTACAAATAGCCACGCCTTCTTGATCCATAGCAACTTGGTCTGTGATTCGTTAATAAGAATCACGTGACACGTTAATGAGTTACAATTGTCTTCCTTCCGTTATTAACTTTGGGTCCAAGAGTACAAAAAGCAGCACACATGCGCGCTCGCACCCACATTCCAACATTTTATCGTTCTCGTACCTGACTCTACGTAGTACCGAGTTAAACACAGGGTGTTAAACAAATCAAGCCCTTTTTGACAATAAATGTTACCCAGCCACAATTGGCTCCAGATTATTACAATTGTTATTAAAATAAAAATAAACCCCCAGCCTTATTTGCCCCGTTACAGCATGAATAGAAACGATGGCTTGTGAATCAACATTTGCTCGCCAAATTTTCAAAATTTGTGGACTATGGCTATTTAAATATGAATTATTTCTTTTTGAAATATATTCTAATTCACCATGAATAAATTGAATCTTACTTTCTGTGACACATTCTTTTAGAAACTTAAAACAACAAGTAGTTTCAGAAGAATTTTTTTTCTTTCTTTGACAATAAGCTTTAGAACATTTATGGATTTGTACTGCACATATTAATTGATTGTAATCAACATCTTGATCAGGTACGTTAGTAAAATGCATTTTTGATGGATGTATATCGTAGGTTTGAGAAGGATCTGGATGCCAAGTAGATATAAATTCATCGAAATACTTACTAATTTCTTGTATTCTTACAATATCATCTGGATTAAGATTATTGAGATCAGGAGCATTTTCAAGCCAGAAAATACCATGCATATGAGGACTACCTCTATGTTGAAATCTTTGACTTTGAAATATTTTTAAAAAAAATATTCCATAAAAAATTCTAACCTTTTATGAAAAAATAGGCAACAATTAAAGGATTAGAATTCAATAATTTTGATATACGAATGAATTCTTCAGTATTTTGATTGAGATTGGCATAATCATAATCAGGATCAAGAATACGATAAATCTCTGGCCAATATAAATCAGCTGCACTTAATGTAATAAAAACAGTAGGAGTTCCTAATTCTTCAACCATATCCAATAATTCTTGAGACTTCATATACCAATAAGAGCTTGATGACCTTAGATTAGCATTGTAAGATAAAATTGATTTATACAATCTTGGTTCGCTTTGTAATATTTCTTGAAGTTGTTGATTGTTTCAATACCATGTAAACGTGAATTTTTTTTAACACAAATATTCCAATTCTGCAAAGCTCTCCAACGCACCAGGCTGTTAAAAGGAAAAAATCGAAATCTTGGATGTTGAGCAAATCTGCCATCTTCATACATCATGGGAAATTTAAAATACTCACTATTGGAAATTTTACGAAACCTTGCATCTTTAAGATCACCTTTTCCAGTAGAAAATAAAGTTGGAAAAGCTCTACAAATATATCCGTCGCACGTAAATTCATTAATAGGTACAGAATTTATTCTAGGCCAAGGTAAAACGAGATCCATCATTATCTTCTGAATTCCCAGTACATTATTTACTGCCTGTCGATTACATTTAAAAGTGACCGTTGGAGCTCCAGATTCATAAATATTACTTAACAATGGATTTTGGTCATCATCTTCACTATCCAAATTAACATTGTCCAAATTAAATGAAATATTTTGTTGTTCTTGACTACATATTATTTGTTGAAAAACACTTTCATTATCAGGTAATCTTTCTAAATTATTTTCGTCAATTATAATATCACGATACCAAGGATTATTGTTTTTAAGATATGCCAAATCAGCCTTGACATTATTGCGAATTTACAATAAAATCTTTATACCCTTCACCCTCATGTCTTCTAACAAAAATATATTGTGAAATAGTATCAATATAATGAGGTAGAGAAGTAGTAAAATTTGTAATGTCTTGATGAAAATTAATTACTTGTCCACTATATCCCAATTGACCACCTTTAAGTCGATAGACTGTGATTACTGGATGAACTTGAGCAATTAATTGTTCTTCAACAAACGTTAATTTCTTCAGTACATCAGGTTGTGGACCAGGATCCATATTATTGTCAGCGGAAAAATATTTACTTCATTTTTGACATTAAATTTATGACAGAGTACAAGATCCATCCTCTTCAATATGTAGATCAAACCAACGACGATGACATACATTACACAATTTGAAATCCAAATTTTTCTGAGCAGTTTCAAAATTCACTGCATACTCGTAAAAACGGGCATCATCACGATGGGGACATTGTTCATTGTGTCTATCTTCTCATTGTCACTCTCTTGGATCACGCATTAATGAACGATTACGTGCACGTTCTTTACGGCCAGTCAGCGTACTATTTCGTGGCATTTTACTCTAATAATACAAATTATTAAATAAATAATAATAATAATAATTAATTTAATTTTTTAATAATTTAACACCTAATAAAGCTTTAATATATTATAATAGTAAATAAAGTTATAACATTAATAATAATAAAAATACTACACTAATATAAATTAATATAGAGAATTAAATTATTTTTTCAATTATTATTTAATTAACATCACGCATTAATGAACGATTACGTGCACGTTCTTTACGGCCAGTCAGCGTAAGATTTCGTGGCATTTTACTGTAATAATACAAATTATTAAATTAATTAATTAATTATTAACAATAATTAATTTAATTTTTTAATAATTTAACAACTACGTATAATTTAAATATAATTTATTTCAATAAACATCACATTTGTATTATTAAAATCTAAAACATTAAAAGTATTAGTAAGGAAAATTTAGTGTTTATTTTTCAAATTATGTATGATCATAGTCATAGTGTGGGGGGAGCCAAAAAAAATGTGTACACTAATTTCAGTGACAGATAAACGTTGAGTGAAATATAAGATGTTTATGCGTGCGTGCGTGCGTGCACACACACACACACACACACACACATTGTAACGTTACATAACCCCTGCCCAATAATGATAAATAAATAAAGGAGGAACAACCACAAGAGTAAAAATCAGTAATTACCCATTTTAAAAGTCAGAAATGGGGATTATGTATCAAACTATGAGAACCTTTGTACTCTAAAACACTGTAACCATTGAAAACAATACTAAGTGTAATCATAAAAGTGCAGTGTACAAAGTGAAACATAGTATGGTATGTGGAAGTGTCAAACATTTAAAAAGAGCATCTCACAAATTTGTGCTGAAGATGAAAAAAGCAGTATTATAGCAATAGACTGTAATACTATTGACAAGTTGTAGTTTTGTATTGTGTAGGCCACAAAGGCATTATAACTAGAATTAATATTTTGTTTACTATAATTATTTTTGTTTAGGTTTAAAATAATCCAGGGTTATATTAAACTAATAATGGCCAATTAATACTATATTAGGGAGATGGAATGGAAATAAAGTAGTGTAGGGTAAAAATACATTGACCAAAGTATAAGTAATAAATAAAAACAATTAAAAAATCATTAAATTATAAAATGCCAATAGCCAAGCTTAATTAAATTCATGAAGAAACATCTTATATAAATTAAAATTAATAATAACTAAGATTTGTAAAGAGTATTTTTTTTAAAAGAAGAAATGAAATAATATAATATACTAGCCTATTTACCTAAAACGGTACCTAGGTTAGCCAATAAAAAACCATCAACTTCTTGGTTACTATGAGTAACTAGCTAAGAAGAAATTGATTGATTGTTAAATGGTATTCAATGTGAGAAGATGAAAAAGTGTTATGTCCTATAAAATTTTATAAATTTAATAAAGAGTATTCGGAATAAACCACTCCAAAGTTAAGAAAACGAGTCAGCACTAGACACTACATTAGAGACATCCATTGAACTACAATAATTCACACCAGAAAATCGATGAACACCTATAAATCCTGCTAACCACATCTCAATCAAGACGCCAGCATTGAAAATCATTGGGTGAGATCGCTTCCTTTTAAAAATTAACTAAATTACACCTCAACTATAAATATAGAACACTTGAAACAGCACCATCTCTCTAAATTCATAAGAAAACAAGGTGAATATAAACTTTATTTTATTAACTGACAAACAGTAAAAATATGGGTTCGCTAATAACAGTACAGCCGCCATTATCCTTAGTGTTCGTTTTTTCAGTGAAGAAACGTAGTCTGCGCTCTAGTGGTCAAAAAATCAACTGAATGAAATAGATTATAACAATTTTAAATAATTAATGTGTAGTTTGATACAAACCCATATGCATTTCTGACTTTCTCAAAGTTCAAAGAACCTTAAATAACCCTGGAAAATTAATTAATTATTCTTTTTCTTTATTTAAAAACTGTAATTAAAAACATTTGTTATGTGTTATAATATGTTAGTAAACTTAAGATCGAAGTAACGTTGTGATTTGAGAAATAATTGATTGTCAATTCATGTTTTGGAGACCATAGTGTCCCGTAAATTAAAAAATAAAGTCAAGGAATGCCTTGCATTTAAATAACAAAAGTGTATTATTTCTGGTAGATGGTAGTTTGTTACAGGAAATAAGGAAAAGTCGAGAAGAGCAAGGGAATCAGTTCGGTCATCAAAAAATTATTAAGTACTACAAAGATAACATAACCTTAAATGGATTCATAAAAAGGGAGAAAACAGCTGATGCCACGAGTGGAAAAAAATTTAAAATACTCAATTCCATACAAAGAGAGTAATTCTCTTTCTCTCTTTCACTCTCTCTCCTACCTATTTTCAAACAACGGCATTGATTTAATACAAACAAAATTTATAAGAGATCGTTCAATATTCTTTCATAATCACACACACTCGATTTTAGAAAGTAATTAATGCAAACAGATAACAAATTTTGTAACCGAGATAGACGCGAAAGTGCGAGTTGAAGAGGGAGACGTTACAATATATATATTAGACTTGATTAAGTCAAAAAAATTTTTGAAAATGCAAAGGTTTTTGGTTTGATATAATAAACAGTATTGCATAAAAAATTATTTACTATAATTCGTTAATGACATTTTATTCAGGGCGTTAATTAAATTCTACATTTTTAAAAGTATTACAATGAAGTTGTAGAAAACAGGAACTTACAAAAATGAAATAAATGTGTTTAGAGCTTTGTTAAGTTCAAGGAAATCTGTAATATCATTGTGTGTAATGTAGTGTAAGTGCTCTTATTTCATGACATGGAAACCAAGCCTGTGGACATATAGGAGCCGTATAATTTAAATAATTACGTATATATTTTTTTGATTGAAAAAGTAAAAAACTTACCTTTCACACAGAAAATCTCTTTTAACAATGTAACTTAACCTCAAATGCAAATATAAAAATATTTTCACTTGCCGATATTTATACAAAAAATATACATGACAAATGAATCTTGGATTTATGAAATATGTTTTATGATTTATGAAATATATTTTATAAACAACACACCACACCAGTATCTTTCATTTGTAACGCAAAAATTGAGCAATCGCAAATTTTATAAAATCAAACTATGCTGAACGCAAAGAAATGTGTATGTTTTAGAAAGCGGGGAGGTAGTGAAACGCCTGTACCATTAGGCGGCGTTACATGAAAGAAATTAACTTGTAAAAAAGCTGTAGAGTATAGTGGTAGGTTAGCAACGCCGGCCTTGGGGCTGACGTCTATAAGGAAGGTAATATTAGGCTAAGTCATGTTTTGGGGACATAACTATCATAAAATGTATTATTCGCTAGGATATTAGGGGTGTTTGCCAATGTTGTAAACTTTAAGTGCATGTAACAATAGATACCGTTATGTTCGAGAGAGCGATGTAAGAGTGAGATAGATAGTGACGCTAGTTTTTTAAGCACGTGAGACACGAAAAACGTTCGGCAAATCAGAGGAAGCGTCATGTGTTGCGCGGGAGGTTTTCGCTAAGGAGATTAGGTGATTTTGTATTTAGCGCTAGTCTAAACCTATGGGATTGTTTTCTATCGAGACTTGGTAAGGGAAATTCAAAGCCTAGTATAAAAATATGAATTTGGAGAGAAATCAGTCAGTCTTCTTTTATATCGGCGAAACTACACTGAAGAGACTCGCGTGCGCTGTTTTGCGTTTACTATATAGATATAAATTTTATTAGTAACTTAAAGAATAAAGTAAATTCGCAGCAGTAAACAGAATATGGGAACGCGATAATTGCTAATGCTAAATTTATAAAGTTTAATATACAGTAATAAGTTAATGAGTGAATGTTCGGAGTAGTAACGAACGACGAGAAGTAAATACTACATATAAATGTTCATCAATACGATATGTTGTGGTGCAATCACTGAAGAAAGCGAATTAGTTCGGGTTAAATTCACGACGGTATGAGATAATCGAGACACACCCGACGCGAACTGTGTTAGATGCACTTAATGTAAATTCAAGAATACATTGTAAACCAGAGTGTATAATTATACGACACAATTGTATGTATCACTAATATGTCAAGTGTAGTGTACATCTGTGATAAGGTGAATTAGTGCATTCATAACCAGGATTAACGCGCAACAAACAGCTGCTGACGACTCACCGGCATGCAACACCTTAAGGACTACGTACATCGGAAGGATTCTCCATGCAAGTAACAAATAAATGAACATTTGATTCAATATTGTTTTATAAATATATATATTGTAACATCACAAGATGTCACCTAACCTAAGTGTATGTTATTAGATTTCATAAAACAGAATAACCATGTAAATAGGTATAGAATAGTCAAAATAAACAAGAAAGAAGAAACCAAGAGAGAAGAATAAAGCGGAAGTGCCATGTGAAACAGTAACCCAATAGCTGTTTGACACTACAACTAGACTGAGACTAAAACGAACTAATGGACAGAATAAATGTAAATTCAACTGTCAATTCAGTAAATGGTTAATGTAAACCGAATGTCATTTATAAACAAAAAATAAACGAATGAGCAGTTAAATACTGTGAAAGCAAAATCAGCATTTTTCTGATAATAAATGTGACAATGAACAGTAGATAATGAATGCCAAAACCAATGTTAACAATGACTATATTGTAGGAACTAAGATGTATTTCTGCATCAAATATACCTGTCAGAAAAGAGAGCTAATTATATAAGAGAATCTTACACAAATAAGATGTCTCCATAATTTACCGAATTGAGAACCAATAGGCATTATTAAGGCCAAATTTCAGTGTAGGCGATACACTTAACAAACTTAGACCAAACATTAGTCAATAAAATGACTATCAATAATTATCACCAGTGCAAAATAAAATGCACCAGAACAATGGTTATGCATTAACATAACGAAAAATGATATTAAAACGATAGGTTTAGCCATAATTTTAATTGTAAATAGTAGCTTAAAACTAACTAACGGTAAACGAAATGTCATTAGTCAGTAGGATCATTTATTACTATGTATAGAATTAAGGTGTACAAGTAAAGTTCAGTGAAAAAAAACGTCAGTACAGTATTAATGGTGTCCGCACATAAACATTTGATTGATAAAATGTTATGTGGATACGAGAAAGGTTAACCAAAAGTGTAAAATCGGCGACTCATAAAGAGCAGACGACAGTAAGAATAGTGTACCCGAACATTGATTTTCTAACAATGTCGGTTAAAGTGAAAGTAATGCGAGATCGAGTGATATCAATTTAAAGGAAACAAAACAATCTTTAATTTGATAATAATATCAACTCAATCGTGACGGTATTAAGCGTATTACAACTGTTAGCATCATTTTATAAATGTACATCAGGAATCTGAATACGAATAATAACAACAATGATAACAGAAGCGACCTGTCAATCATCTCAATATTTGACAGTTAGAAAAACCGTTACCAACCGCCAAAAAGTGATACGTCATCTTCGTCTCACCTGTCTGGACCAATAGGAAAATTAGTTATAAAATGATAATTTTACCTAGGCCCGATCCAAAAGGAGGGTATATAAAGACAAACCAGCGAATTTTGACGGAGACCTTTACTAACTAACAAGCTGAACAGACGTACGCTCGTCTCCGCTACATTTTTCTTATAACACATAGCGTCAGCTACCTTGTACTCCAGAACCAATAGTTAACAACGAGAAACTTTACTTCAAGTTCATCATCAACCAACAACAGTGTTCAAGTGCAGTTTATTTTAATTTTGTGCGGGAATGACGAACAGAAAATAATTTATTGTCAGTACTCACGATCCATTTTAATCAGAAGAGGATCGAATTATTCTGTTCTTGTGCGAATTAGTGCCGAAATAAAGTAATCTCTATAATCCGATTACTTAAGTGATAAAAGGTTTTAATTAAATAATTAAAACTATGAAGGTAAAAGTGCAATTATTATTATTCTTGATCTGAGCGCAATAACTTGTATTTTGCTACCATAACCTGTACTGACGCAAAACACAAAAACAGTATTTAAGATTACACCACGTTTCGATTTATTATTCAAATTTGTTATTAGTAAGTAAGCTATATGTTAGTTGTAAGGGCTCTCAATTGAATAATATTGTCATTAAAAAAGCAAGCGTTGATGAAACGCACGATCTTCCAATAGATCTTTTTTTTTTATTTACTTGGTAAAGGTAACTTCAAACTTTGTTGATCAATTGTATCATTGGATACTGTGTAGGCATAATTGTTTTCTTTCGTGTCTCAAAGAATTCACAACTGAGATAGTAATAATAACGATAATAATAACAATAATACTAATATTAATAATTGTAATAATTTTATACTAAAAATAAATAGTATCTGGACTTAACCAGATTTCTAATTCATGTTCTGAGCAAGCCGTATGAGGCATATAATAATTAACTTTTCATTGTACAACTTTGTATGTTACATTATGTGTATTTTTTGAATTCACTATAAGGGTGCAAATAAACCCATTATTAACAGCATCACCTGATTTGATTTATTTTATTTTTTTTGAATAATTAAATATTCTCTTTAAAGAAACTTAAACAACCTTCTGTTGTGTTTGACATATTGGAATAGCATTGCCAAAAAGTGGTACTCAACTATTTTAAATTTTCTTTTCATCTAATAATTTTTATGAACGGGTTTTACACGGGATTTTCCCTGAATAAATCCGTGTGGCGCCCATTAATTTAATAAACAAGGTGACATAACCTTGCAACCAAAGGGAGTTGATGAATGTAAGCTGAGTTGACAGTTTAGTGAGCTGCAAGTAAACGCAATCAGGTACGTAAAAGTATATGTTTGTTTACAATATTGTCCAGACTTTACGGGACTTGACTTACTCAGACTACCTGTAATCAGAAGAAGTTTCTACTACCAGTTTCAACCAGACGAGATCTACTATCAAGCAATCAACTGCCATACTTCATGTTTTAATTTAAGTTAATCTAACATTTAAATATAATCAACTTTATTATTTTTGTTTAATACAAGGGAATTCTTTAAAAGAAACAAGTGTATTTATACCTTTGTAAACACTGTGAGTAACTTGAATGTTGTATGGTAAAATACTTTACTACATTAGTTACCTTCAAGTAGAAATAACCATTCTCAACATTGAGTTATCTAAAAGGAACACTTCACCCATAGATAAATTTTGTTTTAATGAGACTTTTAATACTTTAACCACGAATTTAAATTTAAACCACAACCACTCTTTTATTTTACTTCAAGTTAATTGTAAACACACACGTTTTCATTTTATTACAGATAGAGTAGACAACCCGTGTGGCTTTAAACGGAATTTAACTATTATTATAATATAATTACTATAAACAAATAAACATAATCAGTTTAAACATAACCCTGAATCCAACGTGTGGCAGATTTAACCACGAAAATCACATTAATTAGTTTACTTTATAAATTGACGATACCAACGCGGGACTTTATAAAAGGAGGAAATACCAAAACTAATAATAAAACCCCACACGTCATTAGTTTACTTTATAAATTGGCGCACCAACTAGTGTGGCTTAAAAAATATTAAATAAATATATTTTTTATATTTTATATTAGCCCGGTAGACACGAAAAAATTAACATGCCGCACACCCATCAGTACGATACAAGATATAAGGACAGTAGGGTAGGAGAGATGCAACGGGATGTAGATACATACGAAGAGCAACCCACAGACGAGATGGGAATTATTACAGTCAACAATGTCGAAACTAGTACCAACGAAGTGCCTCGTGTAGAACCGGAGATGGAAATGATTGTCAGCGACCAACCAAACAGACCATCCGAAGAGATGAGATGGGAAGCGATGATGAAGATAATGATGGAATTAAAGGAAGACGGTAAGAAATCTCATAAAAAACTGAATGACTCTATGAACAAAAATATGGAAGCATTACAAGAAGATGGTAGGAAATCCCGGGAAGAGAACCAAAGAAATATTGAACTATTAAATAGAAATATAGAGTCGATAAGGGAGGACCATCGGGACTTAAATAGAAACCTGGAATCGCTTAGTAAAAATGTGGAATCGCTGAAGGAGGACCTAAATAAAAGGATAGACGATACGCATAAGTCTATGGACGCGCTGAACGGTAAAATCGACGATAACAGCCAGGCCATTAGAGAAGAATTGAACACCACCTTAATGAAAATTAGCCAAAAAATGGATGACATGAATAACCGGAAGTGGGGAGAAGAACGGAAGGTATCCGAAGACAAAAACATGGAACAACTGAGTCCAGAGCCTGAGAATAGTGAAGAAGGAAAGGACGACAATGACTCAGAGATAGAAGAAGTACCAAATGATGAAACCATGGAAGAATTAAGTCTACAATCCGAAGACACTGGTAAACAAATTGAGAACAAAGAAGACCCGAAAGCATTGGTGCCTGAGGATACACACCATAGGAATGAAGAGAACATTCAGCATAAAGAAACTATCATTAAAAATGTAAGGAACAAGATAATTAAGAAGACAGGAGAGAAGGAGACAAAGATAAAAAGAATAATACGCTCTAAGAAAACAAGGATTACAAAGGAAATATTAGAAATGACTAGGAGTGGATTAATTAACTTCGTAGACAACCCAATTATTCGTCATAGAGCAAGGACCAATGGTAAGAAGTATAATCAAGACTTCATGAAAATATTAAAAATAAATCACCATAAAACCGTGGGTAAAAAATTAAATAAGAGTCAGATTAAATTAAAAATACCACCAAATAAAATACACCAAACAAAATCAATCGATTCCTTAATGCATAACCGATCATTAAACCATTTAATTAATGACCCAGATGACGGAACGATTAAAACAACGTTACATGCCATTGACTATGTTATGACGGAGAAGGTCATAAACGATGAGGTATTCAAAGCAAATACTCCTAGAAGAAAGAGGCTTCACAGGGAGAAGGAAAATGATCAAGAACAACTGGACCAGCTCATTGAAGGGTATGCCCAAAGAATAAGGGAAATGCGGAAGAAGAGGGACCAAGCGATGGAAGAATCCAACCAGGAAATGAACGGAGGTCGACCCGGATTAGAAGAAGGGCCAGACATCAATAATAGCCCAGGCCCAGAGTACAATGAACACAGGAATACCAAAGATGATGAGAGGAAGAAGGCAAGGAAACGGGGAGCCAACGACTATCTAGTAGCCGCCAAGTGGAAGAACCGCATGATAGGAATAGAGTGGAAGAGCACAAATAACCCCATGAATATCGACGAGTAAGCAATGATTAATGTTAAGGAGGGATAATATGCAATAGGAAGCAATATTCCTCACCCATACGTTTATGTTATAAAAAAGTAAAATATATATATTGGAAAAAACCACTACTATAAACAAACCCATTTGTGGTTAAACTACAATATGTTGAAGGTGACTGATGAGCTATAACTAGTTAATCCGCCTTATCAAGTTACAAAAGTGTGTAGATTTAAGATATAAGCCGAACCATTTGTTAATGATGAAAATTTACTAGACCTATTACCCTAAGGGATAGAATATTAGATAAGGTCAATCAAATGATTTAATAAGAAAATGCTATTACTGTACTATACCTAGAGAAAAATATGTATCTAGATGAATATTCTATATGACATAATGTTTATAAAATAATTATAGTATACCTCTCATAAAACTCAAATGTTAAATAAAACCGTCCAGAATAAAGGTTCACCCAACTAACCTTTGAAGGAGTAGAGAGGCAGTATAACAAAGTGTGTAAAATAAAAAGAAGGACATTATTATGGAATGTAAGGAAAGAAAGAATAATATTTGTGAAACAAACCATGAAAATCCCAAGAATGTCTATGAAATAGATATTAGTATATTGTCAAATGAAATTGTAATTACAGCATAGTATATAGTGTATAAAATCATCCAGAATAAGTGAAAACCACCATCACTTGAAGGAGTAGAGAAGAAAAATAACAAAGAGTATTAATTGTAAGAATAACTATTGTTATAATGAAATGAAAGGAAAGAACAATGTTTGTCAATTATCAAATATGATACATCATAAGAATATGTCAGAGAACATCAGAAAAAAAGAAAAAACCATTTAGTATACAAACAATGTAAGCCTGATAATTCAGGAGGAATATAACTCGTTAAGAAAGATTTAATGAACCATGGTGAAAACAGAAATATATTGTAAACTCTAGACAGAACAAACAAATGCATAAGTACTATAAGCATCAAAACCAGTGTATAATCTTAAAAATATTTAAATGAACCACGACAAATTGTTCACTAGTACATAAGTAACTATATAGCTGATAAAAGCATAGCTAAAAAACATCAAATCTAAAAGAAGTAATTACCTGTAAGAAAGAAAGTATGTTAGCAAGTATAACGATAGAAATGTGATCTAAATGAAAACCTCTGATACCTTGTATATTATAGTGAATATATTATATTATTGAATATGAATGATATGTGATATTTTTTTTGAGTTGTGATAGTGCAACTATTGCCAGGTGCAATGTTTATTTTTACTCAGACAGAGAAGAGTAATGCCTCTGAATCTGAGAATGTGTAGGGAGGAACGGCAGAGGATGTTAGCCATAGTGAGCCACCCTGATTCCAAAACCTCTACTACAGTTAGGGAATTATATTGTTTTATTATATCAAGGAATATTATGAAAGAATCTGTGAGGTATAATTTATAATAACCATCCAAATGATCACGAATGCAAAGATATGTAGTGAGAAAGTAGAATGTAAATAAAACAGGGAATAATTAACTTGAGAAACAAGATCCATTATAGTTAAATGATTTAGAGAGTAAGCAGCTTGAAATTACTAGTAAATTAAGAATTGTACTATTGTATAAAAAGCCAACCTAGAGTAATACACCAATAATATGTTTAAAAAATCTAGGAATACAAGAGAAAATTTTTATTGAAGTATACTAAGAAACTGACATGAATTGATAATTTTACAAAATATAAATTTTTCAAATGATCAATTTTAAAGAGGGTGTATATGTAACATCACAAGATGTCACCTAACCTAAGTGTATGTTATTAGATTTCATAAAACAGAATAACCATGTAAATAGGTATAGAATAGTCAAAATAAACAAGAAAGAAGAAACCAAGAGAGAAGAATAAAGCGGAAGTGCCATGTGAAACAGTAACCCAATAGCTGTTTGACACTACAACTAGACTGAGACTAAAACGAACTAATGGACAGAATAAATGTAAATTCAACTGTCAATTCAGTAAATGGTTAATGTAAACCGAATGTCATTTATAAACAAAAAATAAACGAATGAGGAGTTAAATACTGTGAAAGCAAAATCAGCATTTTTCTGATAATAAATGTGACAATGAACAGTAGATAATGAATGCCAAAACCAATGTTAACAATGACTATATTGTAGGAACTAAGATGTATTTCTGCATCAAATATACCTGTCAGAAAAGAGAGCTAATTATATAAGAGAATCTTACACAAATAAGATGTCTCCATAATTTACCGAATTGAGAACCAATAGGCATTATTAAGGCCAAATTTCAGTGTAGGCGATACACTTAACAAACTTAGACCAAACATTAGTCAATAAAATGACTATCAATAATTATCACCAGTGCAAAATAAAATGCACCAGAACAATGGTTATGCATTAACATAACGAAAAATGATATTAAAACGATAGGTTTAGCCATAATTTTAATTGTAAATAGTAGCTTAAAACTAACTAACGGTAAACGAAATGTCATTAGTCAGTAGGATCATTTATTACTATGTATAGAATTAAGGTGTACAAATAAAGTTCAGTGAAAAAAAACGTCAGTACAGTATTAATGGTGTCCGCACATAAACATTTGATTAATAAAATGTTATGTGGATACGAGAAAGGTTAACCAAAAGTGTAAAATCGGCGACTCATAAAGAGCAGACGACAGTAAGAATAGTGTACCCGAACATTGATTTTCTAACAATGTCGGTTAAAGTGAAAGTAATGCGAGATCGAGTGATATCAATTTAAAGGAAACAAAACAATCTTTAATTTGATAATAATATCAACTCAATCGTGACGGTATTAAGCGTATTACAACTGTTAGCATCATTTTATAAATGTACATCAGGAATCTGAATACGAATAATAACAACAATGATAACAGAAGCGACCTGTCAATCATCTCAACATTTGACAGTTAGAAAAACCGTTACCAACCGCCAAAAAGTGATACGTCATCTTCGTCTCACCTGTCTGGACCAATAGGAAAATTAGTTATAAAATGATAATTTTACCTAGGCCCGATCCAAAAGGAGGGTATATAAAGACAAACCAGCGAATTTTGACGGAGACCTTTACTAACTAACAAGCTGAACAGACGTACGCTCGTCTCCGCTACATTTTTCTTATAACACATAGCGTCAGCTACCTTGTACTCCAGAACCAATAGTTAACAACGAGAAACTTTACTTCAAGTTCATCATCAACCAACAACAGTGTTCAAGTGCAGTTTATTTTAATTTTGTGCGGGAATGACGAACAGAAAATAATTTATTGTCAGTACTCACGATCCATTTTAATCAGAAGAGGATCGAATTATTCTGTTCTTGTGCGAATTAGTGCCGAAATAAAGTAATCTCTATAATCCGATTACTTAAGTGATAAAAGGTTTTAATTAAATAATTAAAACTATGAAGGTAAAAGTGCAATTATTATTATTCTTGATCTGAGCGCAATAACTTGTATTTTGCTACCATAACCTGTACTGACGCAAAACACAAAAACAGTATTTAAGATTACACCACGTTTCGATTTATTATTCAAATTTGTTATTAGTAAGTAAGCTATATGTTAGTTGTAAGGGCTCTCAATTGAATAATATTGTCATTAAAAAAGCAAGCGTTGATGAAACGCACGATCTTCCAATAGATCGTTTTTTTTTATTTACTTGGTAAAGGTAACTTCAAACTTTGTTGATCAATTGTATCATTGGATACTGTGTAGGCATAATTGTTTTCTTTCGTGTCTCAAAGAATTCACAACTGAGATAGTAATAATAACGATAATAATAACAATAATACTAATATTAATAATTGTAATAATTTTATACTAAAAATAAATAGTATCTGGACTTAACCAGATTTCTAATTCATGTTCTGAGCAAGCCGTATGAGGCATATAATAATTAACTTTTCATTGTACAACTTTGTATGTTACATTATGTGTATTTTTTGAATTCACTATAAGGGTGCAAATAAACCCATTATTAACAGCATCACCTGATTTGATTTATTTTATTTTTTTTGAATAATTAAATATTCTCTTTAAAGAAACTTAAACAACCTTCTGTTGTGTTTGACATATTGGAATAGCATTGCCAAAAAGTGGTACTCAACTATTTTAAATTTTCTTTTCATCTAATAATTTTTATGAACGGGTTTTACACGGGATTTTCCCTGAATAAATCCGTGTGGCGCCCATTAATTTAATAAACAAGGTGACATAACCTTGCAACCAAAGGGAGTTGATGAATGTAAGCTGAGTTGACAGTTTAGTGAGCTGCAAGTAAACGCAATCAGGTACGTAAAAGTATATGTTTGTTTACAATATTGTCCAGACTTTACGGGACTTGACTTACTCAGACTACCTGTAATCAGAAGAAGTTTCTACTACCAGTTTCAACCAGACGAGATCTACTATCAAGCAATCAACTGCCATACTTCATGTTTTAATTTAAGTTAATCTAACATTTAAATATAATCAACTTTATTATTTTTGTTTAATACAAGGGAATTCTTTAAAAGAAACAAGTGTATTTATACCTTTGTAAACACTGTGAGTAACTTGAATGTTGTATGGTAAAATACTTTACTACATTAGTTACCTTCAAGTAGAAATAACCATTCTCAACATTGAGTTATCTAAAAGGAACACTTCACCCATAGATAAATTTTGTTTTAATGAGACTTTTAATACTTTAACCACGAATTTAAATTTAAACCACAACCACTCTTTTATTTTACTTCAAGTTAATTGTAAACACACACGTTTTCATTTTATTACAGATAGAGTAGACAACCCGTGTGGCTTTAAACAGAATTTAACTATTATTATAATATAATTACTATAAACAAATAAACATAATCAGTTTAAACATAACCCTGAATCCAACGTGTGGCAGATTTAACCACGAAAATCACATTAATTAGTTTACTTTATAAATTGACGATACCAACGCGGGACTTTATAAAAGGAGGAAATACCAAAACTAATAATAAAACCCCACACGTCATTAGTTTACTTTGTAATATTTATAATCAAGTATAGTGACTCAATTTGTCTAAAAAGAACTCATTGCCACGAAATAATATTCAAATTGTAAGGCAAAACAATTCAAGTTATGTTAAAGAAATTTGTAGTATATAAATACAAATGAATCATTAAAAGTTGATTGATATATTTTAATTTGTGTTTATTATTACTGGCGCCCTGAGGTACAATAAAGAGTCGGTACACTGGAGTAAGTGTTATAGTCTATTGAATAGAAATATTAATATTATCAGTGATTAAAGTAGTTTGTAAACCTTACTTCTTACATGCTCATAGGCCAACATAATATGCAAATCAACAATTTAACTCTTTCGTAAAGGCCTATCAAGTAGTGTATTACACATTCAAGAAAAATGGTAGAATATTCGGTATATACGCACTTTGTCTAAAACCATGGAACGCATTAGTAACAGACAATATAGTAATATTAAAGAAATCCCACATATGGTGAAACTTTACATACATACCACGGAACGCAATAGTAACAGACTATATAGTAATATTAAAGAATCCCACAGATGGCGACACTTTACATACATATATATCAAGGTCTATACAAACAGGTCAGAACACGATACCACAATCCTTTGCGGTGGCAGCCATATTGATTCTTAACATCGGTGTGAAAATGTGAAGTGGGCGTAACCAAGCCTTTGTGTGCTATCTTTAATTAAATACGATGGGATATTGCGCTGCACCAAATTGCAAGAATAAATCATCTGACGGGATTAGAGTATTTCGTTTTCCAAGAGATAAGCAGAGAAGAGTGCAATGGGTTCAAAATTGTAGACGGGATAAGTAGTAAAGTTCAGGTAGGTGCAAACTGTATATTATTTAAATTAAACTTTACAGTTTTTTAATTGAAATTAAGTTGGTACAATACTTTTCTCCTAATGCTTTTTGATATGATAGTGAGAATTGTTTAATTTTGTATAATGATTATCTAAAAATTATTCTGATTTTGTTTTCTCATTTAGATAAAACAACTCACAGAAAAGCAAAATGCAATGGAGAAGAATCTCGACAGCTTTTTAAAACCAGACCAGATTCAATATCTTCAAAGAGTGTCTACAACAAATCCTTATAAATGGTCGAACCAAACAGTGAGACATGCATTACAAGTGAAATGTGCTGTGGGCAATAAAGGATATGAATTCTTGAGAAATACTTTTATCCTTTACCATCTTCGAGAACACTAAGCAGAAGGATTGAGTCCTGCAAGTTTGCCCCAGGAATTCAGTATGATATCATAGAATGGTTAGGTTTTAAACTGCAGAGTGCTAGTGATGAAAGTAAAATCTGTGTTTTGTCATTAGATGAAATGCAATTGAGGCCACATGTTGAGTATGACAAAGGTTTAAAGCGGTATGTTGGTTTCGTAAGCAGTGAATTCATTGACTCTGATGAACCTGAAATTGCCACTCATGGCCTTGTTTTCATTGTACGTGGTCTGACATTACATTGGAAACAAGTAGTTGGTTGTTTTGACAGGAAATTCCACCAATTCAGCTAAATTGTGGAATTTTGTCAAAAACGTTATTGTTTGTTTGTATTCACATAGTCTGATTGTAAAGTGTGCTACAAGTGATATGGGGTCTAATAATAGAGGTATGTGGGGTGGTATTGGAGTCCATTCTATAAGGAACCAAGTTAATTGTAAGCTTTCACATCCATGTAAGCCAGATGAAAACATTTATTTTGTTGCCAATGTCCCTCACTTACTGAAAAACATAAGAAATTGTTTATTGAGTCAAGATATAAATTTACCAGAAGGGATTGTAAATGAAAATCAACTCAAGTCAAATGCAGTATCTGTTAAACATGTAGCAACTTTGGTTGAACATCAAGAAAAAGGTGGCCCAGTACTAGTTCCAAACCTTACAAAGAATGTAGTCAACTGTAGTGCTTTTGAAAAAATGTGGGTACCACTTGCATGAAATTTTTTCTCATGCAATGTATCTTCTGCTTTGTTGTTTTCTGTTTCTATAGGAATCATGCCCAATGAGGCAGTAGCTACAAGTTGGTTTATTCAGCAAATAGGTAAGTGGTATGACATAATGTCAAGCAGAAATAAAAGTGATGCTCTCAGTACCAGCAACATTGATAAATTACTTCATTTGAAAAACATTTTGAAGTGGTTTCCATCCTTATGTTTCAGTGGCAAAGCTGTATGGAAACCAATTCAAACAGGGGTGCAGCTGTCTACCACAAGCATTTTCAAGTCGAAAGCCAGTTGAAGAATGTATAGAATATGACCCTCAGTTTCCAAGTGAAGTTAACCTTAATATAATTGAGATGTCTGGGCTGTATTACTTAGCTGGTTGGGTAATCCATAAACTTGTTAGGATTTCTAAGAAAATCACCTGTGAGACATGCATTGAAAGTATTTGTACCTCAGAACCATCAGAGAATTTGCCTCATGAATGGGTCACAACTGTTAGTAGGGGCAATTTAATACATCCTACAGAAAGGGCATTCCATGTTTGTCACCATGCTGAGGTAACTTTTCAGAAGCACAGTAGTTTCTTCTTAAATAAAGAAAATGTATTGGATAATTTGGTGAAACTAGTATTAAGTTCATGCAATGACAAGTTGTTGAATGTGGATTGTAACCATAATATAACTGAGTCAATTGTTTCCAAGGTTTTGTCAGTGAGATTACATATTTTGGCAGATGATATTAACAAAAAACATGATGCCAAGAAGTTGTATGGAAGTAAAACTGTATTCATGCGTACTTCAGCTGATGCACATTTCTCAAAAAAAAAAAATATATGACTTCTATTTTCTTCACATTATGATGCTCATGTATGGTATATTAAAATGGATTGTAAAATATATATATTACAAACAATTATATTGTTTTTTTCATCCCTATTTCAATCCTTGCTACTTAATTCTCTCTAAAACAGATTAGTTTTGACTGCAGGCACGCCCACTTTTAAGAATCAGTATGGCGACTCCATAAGTAACATTGGTGTCCTGACCTGTTTGTATAGACCTTGATATATATAGATTTGCGATGTTATTCAATTTCTTTCTTCTGCAAGTAGTATAATATAGACATGCAGAAGAAAGAAATTGAATAACATCACAAATTTATATAATTACTGCAAGAAACGTTACTTATATAGAATATATAGATTTATACAAACAAAATTATTACAATTATGTCTTGTCAAAATTAATTTTTTATAAAAATAATGGTTTTTTTTTTTATGAAATTGCTAAACTGCTACAATTTTTATTGTTCAGACAAAGCTTTTCGTCATCACTGACATCATCAGGTCTTAAACAACCAACCAGGTTATGTCAGTGATGACGAAAAGCTTTATCTGAACAATAAAAATTGTAGCAGTTTAGCAATTTCATAAAAGAAAAGTAAGGATGGCTGCTAATTCAAACAATACGAAGATTAAAATAATGATTGTTGACACATCTAGACATGAATATTATAACCAAACTGCCGTCCGTCTTCTTTCTGTAGCGTGTAAATGTCGTCCTTAACGTATTCTGTAAAATGTAGCAGAGTGTCAGAGTGTAACTTGTGTACATGTGTCTTACCAATTCGTCCTCGCTCGGTAACGTAACTTACGATGCTTGAGTCCGTCGCGAACGTATGGATAACCAGGTATCGTAGTACTGCCCTGAGGTTCACTAGGAGTGTATGATTCCCGGATGGCGCCAAATTGTTTATTTAAAACAATTAAAAATGTATTATTATCAGCGGTTCTGCTCAGGCGGTGTGAAGAATTCAGTTTGTCCCGCCGCTTATTGAGTTGTATGATCAAGCCAGCAGTTTGCTGTATTCGCTGCTTGAGCGCTAGTTACCACTTCATCGACGTCCGCTATAATTTATAATATTAAGACTACACCTTCCTACTGAAAATAAAACACATTTTTATATACACAGTATTGATTTATTAACGATTGGTTATTACTGTTTTCATAGACACAAGCTATATTTGATTTCTTATATAATTTTGCACCGGTTATTTATTTGTGAGACAGTTTCTCTCTGGGTTTTACAAATCGATTTTGAACGTAACTAACATACAGTATGGCGTTTTACCAAAGTATTCAACAAATAATTTCGTTCAATCGTTTGGATTCTTTTGATCACGTTAAAAGGCTTAGATGCAATTACAATAATAAAAAATACACAACCTTACAATGTTTCTACTTAAATATTGTAACATGTAGCTATAAGTGGTTTGTTGGAGTGTAGTAAAAGTGTGTTAAAGGTTCGTACATTAATATTAGGTTAGCTTTATAATTTGACAAATTTTCAGTGTCTTAATATTTTTATTTATTCTTTGAAAGAGAATAAAATTGATTCAGTGATATTTCAGAATATAGTGAGAAAAATTCAAAGTGCGTTATTTCGGAAGTTTAGATAATTTATAGGATACTTAACAGCTTCGTAGCATGTGATTAATCTGTTGGTCTGGAATAAAGGACTGTAGCCGCAATATAATTCAGTTTTCATTTATTCGGGCTTCTGGCATCTTTTTCAAAGTACTGGGATTAATTTATTCACTTCGTCTTGAATTAAAACGTCTTCTCCATCAGGTAATTGAGTTCAGTGATAGTCAGCCTTCTTCTCGTTCAATTTTGACAATTTGTTTGACTTTTAAAACATTTTAAATAAGAAAGGTTGTTCAGAATTCTGGCGTCTGTTTTTCCTGAGCGTCCCTTTTTGAATAACGATATTCAACGGTAATTTTTTCTACCAGTCCCGTTTCTATGGTTACCAAAGAATTCTGATTGGCTTAGCTTGATATAAATCCATTGTTATCAAAATTTGAATTCTTTTCAAATCTTCATATATCTTCTGACTTTCTTCCTTCCATTATCTTTCTTCTTAAGTATTAATTAATTAGCACTGTCATTTGTATTTTCTCACAAAGATTATTTTGGTATCCCACAATATTGGGTTATTTCATGTTTCATAAGTTTACAACTAAATTAATATTTACTAATTACATTTCTCTGTTTATATAACTCCTTATTTTAATATTTTGTTTTTAATAAAATTTACCATTTATCCTTGGTTAATTAGTCACCTTGGATTTGTCAATTACTTGGCTATTTTCATACAATTAGTATTTGTTGGTGTTTGACCGTTAGGCCTGTATCCAGTCTAAGTAGCCATTGCTGATTTTTGATTATTTCATACACATTATATCTCATTTTGTCCTAGAGTGTTATTTTGTTCTTATAATTATGTTTATTATCTATGAATGTGTTTTGGTTCAGTCTTTGTGTGATTTTATTGTGTTACAATTGTTTTATTCCTTATTTTATTCACTCTGCCAATGTCAACAATATGGCTATTAATTATTATTTTTTCATCATATAACATATAACATTGAGGTCTATGTTTGGGATAATTACCCAACCCATATACTATTCATAAGTTTGTTTATACTATTAATTAACACTTATTGTCTAATATTTGTGTACAATTCATTAACTTTGATTTATTGTTCGGGTGATAAACAACCTCACCTCTATTGAACTTGTTCCATTACTCTTCCCTTATAACATGGGTGTTTACTTATGGTTATAACCTACTTATTTTATAAAAACTCTTTGCTTTCTTTTCCATGTTAACACTATCTTATTACTTTGTCCTGTGATTCTCACCTTTAAATTCTACAATACACTTTTAAGCTCTACAATAATATTATTTTATAATCACTACAGTTAATATCACTCCTCAGTGTTCATTATTGCTGAATCAATGTTTTATTTTAAATATTATTCTTAATAACTTTCTTAAATGTTATTGTTCACTATCAAACCTTAAGTGTTTGTTACTTTTACTAAGTGTTTATCTTAGCCTTCTCTATTCTCCCTATTACTATCATTGACAATATTTTTATTTATTTATCACTTGCACTTTTAAATTATTTTGTGTTTATTATAATTTACTTAGTGTTTCTTTTTCTATCATCTCACTTTAGGGTAATTTCACTTTCACTATGTTAACTTCCGTTTACTTCTCACTATTTCAATATCTTTCTCTTTCTCTACACATATTATATATACTTATTAATATCATGTCTTTCTCTATTAACAACTTATATGTACTTCTAACTCTTTGGTTAGTGTATTTTTAGCTATCGTGTTTTGTTAATGACTAATTACAATTGTCACTCAATCAATACTAACATTCATTATTTATTTTGGTTCTTTACCGGTTTCATTTTCTTTATTATATTTGATTACATTATTTCTCCCTTCTCTATTCTATATGTCTTGTCTGTGTTTTCTTGACGTGTTTCATTTTATTTTCTTCATCGTTGGTTTGTTCCCTCTTTGTTCTCAATTTTCTTCTCCTTCACTTCTCCTCTTGTTTACTTTCATTTTGGTTCTTATCTGGCCAATCTCTGGGGTTGGGTCAATGTCGTTTGTCTGTCAGTCTAGTCGTTGAGTTTCTTTATTAATCACTTTTGGTTTATAACTCTTTCCCCTTCTTTCTTAATTACTTTTTATATTTTTTATTCTCTTCATTATTTATTTATTAAAATATAGTATTATTTAGCATTTTTTACATACTTGTTGTTATCAAATATGATCTGAATTTGGCGATGTTATAATATGAATAATTATGTTCAATTTCAAGTCTAGAGGTTCAGTAGTTTTTCCGTAAAGTGTACCAAAAAAAATGTACCAATTGTTGCCTAGTAGTAGGACTCGCTTCACTCGTCCTAATAATTTGATAATTGTTTTCTTGTTACTTTAATATTATTTTTATAACATTACTGGTGACTTATCAGTTTCCTTCTGATATCACTTTTTCTATATCATTTACATCACTATTAGACAAGATACACTATTGTTTTGATTCTTTATACTTTCTTAAATCATACTAACATAATTTTTTACTCTCACTCTCCTAACTATTAGTGATTACTTTATTCATTTATATTACATTATGGTCATAGTCAGGTCTCCTAATATAGTCTGTCAATGTTTTGGCTTTCTTTAATAGTCTCTCATTCTGTACTTCACTTGCCTTCTTTTTTCTAGCTCGTAGTTGTATTTCTTCTGTTGTAGATATTGTGAGATGCCTTGTCTCTTCATTTGTTTCTCTGTTTGTTGAATTTTATTGTTGATTCATTCACTTCTTTTCATTTTCATTATGTTTGTTTCTTGTTTGCTCACTGACCTAATCTATTGGGTTAATCACATTTTAATATATTTTCTTTCTTGATTTAGTTTTCATTACTACCTTTTATTCTTTATTTGTAAGTTCATTCCTTAATTATTATTTCTTTAAATGATTGTAATACTTATTGCACAGCTCTGATCCTTGGTAGGTCTTGTGTCATTTCATTGTTATGTTATTATTTCTTTTATGAATTTGCTAACTGCTATAATTTTTTATTGTTCGACTAAGCTTTTCGTAATTACTGACATCTTCAGGTCTTAAACAACCTTTAAACAGGATTGTTTAAGACCTGAAGATGTCAGTAATGACGAAAAGCTTAGTCGAACAATAAAAAATTATAGCAGTTAGCAAATTCATAAAAGAAATAGTAAGGATGGCTGCTAATTTAAACAATACGAAGAATAAAACATGCGAATTGCAAGCAGATAAATATAAAAATGTTATGTTATTGTTTCTAAAATTAGGTTCAAAAGTGTGGTGATGATATTTATCGTTACAGTATACTGCAAGTAGGTCTTGCAGTATGTATATTTGAAGATATTACATGGGAGACCTGGAGACCTGCAGGAAACTCAACGAGTTACTTACAAAGGAATAAAAGATATAATATACATAGTCTAGTATAGCCACCTGTGAATTGCTGCTATTGATACATGTATGAATGAATTCATGGATATTTAACAAACAGGAATACATTATTAATTATTAACATGCCCGTATAAAAATACATTACTCTTTAGTCAGATGCTTAACTAATGAATTAACATGAATATATGTAACTTTATGTAAGCCACACACACACACACACACACACACACACACACACACACACACACACACACACACACCCACACACACACACACACACACACACACACACACACAATCCATCTTGAGTCTTGAGGCTGATCCAGATGCAACAATTTGCCTGACAGTAAAAATCGTCAAGTAAGGAGTGTATGAACCATAACACTGTGCAGTTTTCAGAACTGAACGAACACTTTTTTAATATTCATGTTGAATGCGGTATCCAAGTCACTTGTACGAATTAATAACTAAATTACCTTAAATTGTCCACCTTGTGATGACTTCTTATAATTTTTCTGTGACGCGTTTCAGAGCTTATGCTCCATCATCAGATATAGATTAAGATAAAACTATCACTCTTACCGAGGTCGTTATATAATATAAAGTGTCAAAAAGTTTTTGCATATAAACAGCGCGCGGAAGTAGGGTGCGCACCCGTTCACGTTCAATTTGCCACTGAGCGGTCGCTACCTTATCTTCGTACTGGCGAGCAATTTCAAGGCCGTATCATACAAGTGGTTTGAAGCAAAGTTTAGTTGATCATTCAACACGCAATCGCGACTGCTTGGGTCGGCGTATGCACTATAAATTTCGAACTCCTCCAAGGCATTCATGAACCGACCCTTCTTACATACATGTAACGGAATTAAGTTGGAATTGAAGTCCGTATAGTTGTGATTATGTGAAGTTAGGTGTTGGGCGTAGTTAGTTTTAATGCTGTTAATATTACTTGTTTTTGATATATGTTCTCGAAAACGCTTAAGGAAACTTCTCCCAGTTTGTCCAATGTACAAACTATTGCAACCATTGCATAGTAGTTTATATATTCCTGTTTTTTCTTCCGGGGTATGTGTTTTTTTGGTCTTAGAATGTTTAATAATTTATTATTGGTTCTGAACGAGATATTAAAACCAATATTGTTCAACACAGATGACAAAACATTTTTTGTACATTATTATTTGTTCGTGGTTTAAATTTGTTTCTTTCATGATCTTTTAACAGTTTGTGTCTATGGTCAAACTACTGTACCCATTAGCAACCGCGACATGTTTTATAGTATTTAGTTCATCCCGAAAGTCATTATCATCTAAAGGAATTGTTAATAACCTGTCAATAAAACTATTATACGCTGCCATTTTCTGCGAATATGGGTGGGCCCGACACCTAACTTCACATAATCACAACTATATGGACTTCAATTCCAACTTAATTCCGTTACATGTATGTAAGAAGGGTCGGTTCATGAATGTTTTGGAGGAGTTCAAAATTTATAGTGGATACTGTGGCAACAGCGATTCATTACGTCTGCTCTCCGGTACCAGCGACATGGCGCGTGACACCTGAAGAATACGAGGCGAGCCAATCCGGGATCAGCAGCCGCCGAGACGTGACCAACTACGTGTTCGGAGCGAGTCAATTAGCGATCCTGGTTAGTACATAAAACTCGGGCAGGCAGAAAATTTTGCGCACACTTCATTGCCACGCCATCGGACGCACTTCACCCTCACCTCTCTCGGACGACATCGGCGCGGAGTCAGCCGGAAGGAACGGCCGAAGAATAGAACCGGCGTTCTTGCGTCTTCGCCCTCCAGTTCCACGCCACCGATAGGACGTCGCTGGGCCGGCAACCGACTCTACACCTGATGCCGAAAGAAGAGGAGGACTGCAGTACGTCACGAACAGTGGGCGCAGCCACCGAACATCTCAGAGTGGCACTACCAACATCAGCGTTCTCGCCACCAGGTCCTTTTTAGGGCCACCAAAAATACTAGAGTGTACGATTGGCGCCATTTGTCATGCGGCAAGCCTTTTGTCCGGTGACAATACGCCGACCCGGCCTTGAAATTGCTCGCCGGTACGAAGATAAGGTAGCGACCGCTCAGTGGCAAATTGAACATGAACGGGTGCGCACCCTACTTCTGCGCGCTGTTTATATGCAAAACCTTTTTGACATTTTATATTATATAACGACCTCGGTAAGAGTGATAGTTTTATTATAATCTATATCTGATGATGGAGCATAAGCTCTGAAACGCGTCATAGAAAAATTATAAGAAGTCACAAGGCGGACAATTTAAGGTAATTTAGTAGTTATTAATTCGTACAAGTGACTTGGATACCACATTCAACATGAGTATTAAATTAGAGCCTAGCCAAGCAAACATGGTACAGTATTTAAATTCCAAAATGTCAAAATACAGTTCTTAAAAACTAGTTTGCATATTAAGTTCAATAAAATTTGTTTACAAAAGAACATAACTCCTAAGTATGCCACTGTGAATATTAATTGCTCCCCCAAGGCTGCAAAAACAACACAACAATACACAACGTTTTCGTGTTAAAGAAGAAATTAAGGCATTACATTAAAAAATCTCTCCTCAATATTCGTTTATTCAAATTGCATCTACAGATTCTGAACAATATTCATCCTGTCATTATTGATAAGGTTTTAGAAGCAGCACACAAATACATATCTATTATTGTACACCGCACACATTTTAATCAGTTATGCAAACTTCGTAGATTAGAACATAAACATTGCCAAGCCTCCACTATTGTTTGTAAACACACATTTTATCCCAGAGTCATGAACCTAACTACAATAAGCTTTGATGATAATGAAATTAAACTTTTAAATAAAGGATTAAATTATAATCTTCCACCTGTCAGAAAAAAACAAACTTATCTATGAGGTTGTTGAAGTGGAAGCTGCCGTAAAAACTATTCCAGACTATTCCCGAATTTGCAAAATGAAGCACGTGTTCTTATAAATAGTAAATTCAATAAAGCCATCATACAGAACAATAATCTACCTCTCGTCTCACGATGCCAGTCTAGGTACTCCAGTGAACATAGAACTTTAAAACATATGAATACAAAATTAATCAACAACAATGCCCGTATCGTTAAAGCAGATAAAGGTAATACGCTAGTTATCATGGGCTCTGTTTCATACAATGCTAAAGTTCATGACTTCATTTCTAACAACAACATTAAACTATTAAAATCTGACCCCACTGAAATATATGTCAGAGAACTTAACAATTGTATTAACAAATGTATCAATTTATTTATTGAAAATACACGACGATACCTAAAGCCCATAAATGCAAAGGCCCCGATATTCACAGGATTACCCAAAAGACAACATACCCATCAGACCACTTGTGAACTTTACCACCGCCCCTGGCTTCAAAACTGCAAAAGCACTTGTTCGGTTGATTGAAGATAAGTTACAATTACAAAATAATCATAGCATCTGCAAACAACACTGATTTCATTAACAGAGTTAAATCCGTTGAATTACAGCTGAACCACAAATTGGCATCATTTGACATATCTAATTTATACACAAATATCCCTGTAAAAGATACATTACAGATCTTGAGAAATAATCTGTCTGATAGTTGTTGCATGAATATACAGATGATAAATGAGTTAATCAACCTACTCGAGGTAGTTTTAAAACAAAATTATTTCACCTTTGATGGCTTATTCTACTTTCAAGATGATGGACTGGCCATGGACTCACCCCTCTCTGGCCTATTAGCGGATATTTATTTGAATTTTTATGAGAACACGCTAAAGAGAACGTTAAATAATAATATATATGCAAAGAAAATAATATTTTATGCACGGTATGTAGACCATACTTTTTTCATTTTTGATGGTACTACAAGACAGATCGAGCTGTTCAAAAATTGTTTAAATAAAATAAATAGGAAGATCCAATTCACACTCGAAACCGAAGTTGACAGTAGATTAAATTTTCTAGATTTACTATCACCCGACAGGTAAATAAGCTAATGTTCAACATTTATAGGAAGCCTACTACTACTGACATTACAATACATGCGGACTCTCATCACCCATATTCACAGAAAATGGCGGCATATAATAGTTTTATTGACAGGTTATTAACAATTCCTCTAGATGATAATGACTTTCGGGATGAACTAAATACTATAAAACACATCACGGTTGCTAATGGGTACAGTAGTTTGACCATAGACAAACTGTTAAAAAAGCATGGAAGAAACAAATTTAAACCACGAACGAACAATAACGTACAAAAAATGTTTATATCAACTAATTACACAAGCGTAATGCCTAAGGTTTTGTCATCTGTGTTGAACAACATTGGTTTTAATATCTCGTTCAGAACCAATAATAAATTATTAAACATTCTAAGACAAAAAAAAAACACATACCCCCGGAAGAAAAAACAGGAATATATAAACTACTATGGAATGATTGCAATAGTTTATACATTGGACAAACTGGGAGAAGTTTCCCAGTTTTAAGCGTTTTCGAGAACATATACCAAAAATAAGTAATATTAACAGCATTAAATCTTAACTACGCCCAACACCTAACTTCATATAATCACAACTATACGGACTTCAATTCCAACTTAATTCCATTACATGTATGTAAGAAGGGTCGGTTCATGAATGCTTTGGAGGAGTTCGAAATTTATAGTGCATACACCGACCCAAACAGTCGCGATTGCATGTTGAATGATCAACTAAACTTTGCTTCAAACCACTTGTACGATATGGCCTTGAAACTGCTCGCCGGTACGAAGATAAGGTAGCGACCGCTCAGTGGCAAATTGAACATGAACGGGTGCGCACCCTACTTCCGCGCGCTGTTTATATGCAAAACATTTTTGACATTTTATGTTATGTAACGACCTCGGTAAGAGTGATAGTTTTATCTTAATCTATATCTGATGATGGAAAGTGCATGTAGCTGCTCCACCCCAAATTCCCATTCAACCTCACTCAGATTTTTATGTATTTTGACTGTTTTGAACCACTTTGTCACTTTCTTTCATTCACACCACTGTCCTAACTCTTGACAATTTTCATGTCAATTTTTAATGGAATTTGTAGAATTAACAGAAACGTATTCTGTGTGTTAATTAAAGCCAAAGACTACCATGACTGTGACAAGAAAAATCAAACCTATGATGCATGAATAGAAAAGTTTAAGGAAGTATATAGTATGGTGACCCCAAAATAACATAAAAATAGTCTGCAAAGTGACAACATAAGGAAATGTTTGTGGATAAGCCATATTTTCAAATTGGTGCTGTTGACCTTGTGTCACTCTTTTACCTCTTGGTAGTTATGTTTAAAATTCAAAGCCAGTTCATAAAGATAAAACATTTCAATCACTTTTTTTTAGTTAATAAATAAATCAACAATAAATTGTATCATTAGAAAAAAATTCACTGATAACATTCATTCAGTAGTTTAAACTACTTTCATTATATACGAGATCTGACAATTAAGTCGCTAACTCATCCTAGAAAATATGTTACATACCTTATTACTGAACAGTGCTGTGGTCACCTTCAAAGTACTCCCCTTGGGAAGCTATACACCGATGCCAGCGCCTACTCCACCCTTCGAAGCAATTTTTGAACTCTTTTTCTGGAATGGCCTTCAAAGCTGCCAGCGTATTAGCCTTAACGTCCTCAATATCATCAAAATGTTCTCCTTTCAAAACTTCTTTGATCTTTGGGTAAAGAAAGAAGTCGGGGGCAAGGTTAGGTGAGTATGATGGGTGGTTACCAAAGTTATTTGTTTCCTGGCCAAAAACTCCCATACAGACAGTGCCGTGTGCAAAGGTGCATTGTTATGATGCACGAGCCATGAGTTGTTGGCAAAAAATTACGGTCGTTATTGTCTCACTTGTTCACACAACCTTTGCAGCACTTCTAAACAGTGCACTTGGTTAACTGTTTGTCCTGTTGGTACAAATTCATAGTGAACACTCCCTCGGATATCAAAAAAGGTTATCAACAACATTTTGATTTTGATTGTGGATTGTGGAACATTTTCAGTTGTGGAGAATTGGATGACTTCCAATGGGCACTTTGTCACTTTGTTTCAGGGTCATACGCAAAGATCCAGGTTTAATCACCTGTGATTATTCAACCCAAAACATCATCTTACCTCTCCAACACAGGTCTGTGCACAGTTCAACCCTCCTTTGCTTTTGTTCATCAGTGAGCTCCTTTGGGACCATTTTGGCATACACCGTGCACATGCCAAGGTCTTCAGTTAAAACTTTCCGCACAATTTCCCTGTTAGTGTTCACGTAGTCTGCTATGGATCTCACGTGCAATTTGCACGCAGAATTTGATGAATTTTGGCAATCTTTTCATCCGTTTGGCTCGTTACTAGCCGCCCTACGCTTTCTTCATCAGTCACTTTTTCCCTCCCCTCAGAAAACTGTTTAATCCATTTGTACATCTCTGTTTTCTTCATGGTATTCTCGCCGTACACTTGCACCAACATTTAATGCAAAATTAGCTTTTACTTTAACATTCATGTTTCGTATGGTATCCAAGTCACTTTTATGTAATATTAAGTGATTACCTGTATGCGGTCCGCCGTGTGACTTCTCAAACTTATTACGTTACGCGTTTCAAGGCGTATGCCTCATCATCAGACGTTTAAAAACCAAAAACACACATATCACACAAAACTGCGTTTGTCAAAAAATAAAATTGCAGAAACAAGCATATTATAAGGTGTGCACCCTACATCACGTGCACATAATATGCTTGTTTCTGCAATTTTATTTTTTGACAAACGCAGTTTTGTGTGATATGTGTGTTTTTGGTTTTTAAACATCTGATGATGAGGCATACGCCTTGAAACGCGTAACGTAATAAGTTTGAGAAGTCACACGGCGGACCGCATACAGCTAATCACTTAATATTAGCTTTTACTCCCTCTTTTGCCAGTTTCACCAGAGTTTTGATGTTCGTTTGTTGCTCTAATTCCATCTCAGACATTTTCACAACAGCGCGTGCACACACACACACACACAAGCACAAACGATGTGCGCCACTCAGCACAAATCCGCCACGTGTCAACATGAACATTGCTGTGAGACACTGGAATACCAAGGTTATGAAATCTTACAGAGCTGCTTGTATAGTGCTGCCCTCTGTGCTAAACGGTGGCGAGTTTGTGAACTTAATTGTCAGACCTTGTATTTATTTTGAAACTAAATTGTTTGTAAAAGAACTTTATTAAAAAAAACCTTACTATAAAGGACATTATTCAGAATTATGTAAGTTTTTTTTTTTTCCAAGTAGATTGTGTTATTAGTTTGCTTTATTGTACAAGAAATTTACTAATGATATAACCTAATTGTAGAAGGAATTTTATAATTGTAATATAATATAACATAATATGATTACTACAAAAGATCAGAAAACTTTTAGAGTTAACTTGAAGTTGTGTGTGTGTGTGATTATAGCGGTGCCAGCTATAATATATACAGTAATTATATTATTATTTTATTCAGTTGAATTTAGATTTGTTCTTTGACGTATATTATTTATTTTGTGTTTGTGTAGTTGTACAAATTTTTGCAAAGCTACATTGTTAGGCTGGACAGATTTGTGTTCATGAAGTTCCATTACTTTAATTAATAAGAAAGAAGTTTAAATGCAGGTAATTTTCAACTGTTGTAATCTAAAAAAAATAGTCATAGTCATTACTTACGTAGTTGCCCGAGTATTACAGATATGTAGATATTTAAGTAAACAGTTTACTTTGCCATTCTTTACTTAAAGTACATAGAACTCATGTCAATAAATTACATTTTTATAATCTGTTGCAGTGATTTAAGAGAATTCACTTAGCTTTGACTCAGTTATTAACTTTCTTCACTCCCTTAAGTTCATGTAAGGTAATGTAATAAATTTGCATAGATTATAATTTTACTTATTTCAATAAGTAGTGTAAAAAGAATACTAAGCCTTAAAGTTCATGAGTGTGTGTGTATGTGCTTCAGAAATATGGGTTTGATTATCCAGCCACTTTCTTCAGGTCTCACAGTGCCATGAAATGTATACCTAAATTAGAGAGGTACAAGTTCAAGCTGTTTCTTGCCAGGAATCTACAAACACGATTACTACTCAGTGTTCAGATCCGATTTGAAGAGTTGTATGATACAGTGAAACAAGGCAGGTATGTAATGTTGTGAGTGAATAATTCTATATTTTAAATATTGTTACGACGGTCTACTTGATCGTTGTAGGTACAGTGGAAAACAAAATACAAGACACCAATTAAGTCACTAATCACCAGCTTTAATTTTTACAGTTAAACAGTTTGTAATTAACAACAGTCTTCTACAACAAATCAAATAAAAATTGTTCATGGGCAATAAAATGTCACTAATATTAAACACAATTGTATTACAATTATACCGATTGATTATAAAACTCAACACTTCACTAATAACCACTTGAACATACACAGTAATATCGCCTGATAATAACTTGAACCGCAGTGTAAATATATCGCAACTATACTGAATAATAAGGCCGCTGCTGCCTGTATTTATACCCCCGCTTACAGACGAGAACATTCCTAACTACGCATTATCTCTACTATGGCATACTTAACTGCGGCCTTAACACAGTGCGCACTGCTGTAAGACCAGACAAAGGAAAAACTACTAGATAGATTCCTTCAACACCGCAATGCATATTTAAAACCAAATATTTATAAATCTAATTTAGCCAAACATCGTCTAAATAATAACCACCAATTTCCAAACATTGAAAATATAAAATTAATTAAAACATACAAAAAGGTCAAAAAATGAATATTTGGGAAAATCTTAACATTTACACACAATAACAATAATTTATTAATTAAAGAACAAACCCAAATAAAAACAAAACAAGACGATCTATTTAAAATTATAAATTTACTAAAAAATAAAAATGAATAAAATATAAACAACAAATTTTCAAATATAACCGAGAAAACAGCTGCTGAAGAAAATAAACATTAAAACAATCATTAACTAATCGACCTAAATCGATTGTCAATTATTTTACATTAAAATCGATACAAATTCGATTATTCGTTAATTTTATATTAATAGAATTATTTCGATTGTTATTAATTTATTTAGAAACCTCTGTTGATACTGATATTTTTCAGTGAAACGTGCGTCAGGTGTTAAAAAGAATATACAAATTATACTACTTGCAGAAGAAAGAAATTGAATAACATTACAAATTTATATAATTACTTCAAGAAACGTCGAGTTACTTATATAGAAAATTATATATATATATATATATATATATATGTATACGAGGTGTGATTTGAAAGGTTTAAGACAGGTGGCGCCACTCCTCTAGGTTTGCCCGCGGGTGTGGAAGGGGAAGCTAGTTTTGTCCTTGAAACGTTGTGAAACAATCACCGTGACATCTTTGTTCAGTAGAGAGTGGCATCCTGGTGAGTGAGGACGTGTGATCGGGTCTTGGCGGATTTTTGATTTTGTAAAATGGATGAAAAAATGGAACGAGTTTGTGTCAAATTTTGTTTTAAAACCGGGAAATCAGCTTCGGAGACTTATGAACTCTTACAAACAGCTTTCGGGGATAAATGTCTGAGCCGGTCAAATGTTTTTATCTGGTTCAACAGATTCAAAGATGGCTGCAAATTAGTCGAAGATGACCCCTGGTCCGGCCGGCCTTCCATTTCAAAAACCAACAAAAACATTGTGAAAGTTAGCGATTTAGTATGCTCTGACCGTAGACTTACAATTAGGGAGATGGCTAATGAACTGAATTTAAGTTTCTACGCGGTTCAGTCAATTTTAAGTGAAGATTTGAACATGCGTCGAGTGTCCGCGAAATTCATTCCGAAATTGTTGTCAGACCAGCAGAAACAATACCGACTTGAAGTGTCCCAAGAATTGTTTAATCGGGCCGAAACTGACCCAGATTTGTTAAATAGGGTAATTACAGGCGACAAAACATGGGTTTATGGGTGTGACTCAGAAACAAAGACACAATAATCGCTGTGGAAGGGTCCAAGTTATCCACGACCGAAAAAAGCGCGACAAAGTCTGTTGCATGTGAAGACAATGTTGGTGGTTTTTTTCGATTCTGCGGGTATCGTGCATCATGAATTTACTCCTAGGGGGGGCAGACAATCAACCAGGAATACTATAAAAGTGTCCTTCAGCGTTTGCGCGAAAATTTGTGGAAGAAAAGGCCTGCAATCTGGCGAGACAAGAATTGGGTCCTCCACCACGACAATGCACCGGCTAATCGTGCGTTCTCGATCACAGAATTTGTTGGCCAAATTCAAAATTCCTGTGTGCTTCCACAACCCCCCTATTCCCCTGATATAGCCCCTGCCGACTTCTACCTGTTTCTTAAATTGAAAATTTCGCTGAAAGGGGACCGATTTGACTCAATTGAAGACATCCAGGCAAAGACGGAGAGGGTTCTTAAAACCCTTATGAAAGAAAATTTCAAGGAATGCTTCCAAAAGTGGAAACACCGTTGGAGTCGGTGTGTTTAGTCAGAAGGGGACTACTTTGAAGGAGATCCATCACAATAGCCTGTAAGTACTGTCATTTTGAAATTACAAGCCCAGTCTTAAAACTTTTCAATCACACCTCGTGTGTGTGTGTGTGTGTGTGTATATATATATATATATATATTATAATCTGACATAGTTATTGGACGAGTTATTTGCCACACGTTGGGTGCGTCAATTTGTAATCAGACAAGTAATTGCGTTAATTGTAATACTTACTTTGTTGTTCGTTAAGTTGTACCGATTTGTTTATTACGTTTTATAAATACTTACGAAAGTCGACCTTCGGCTCACTCAGTCGTTCAATATGAATTTTCTGCCTCGCCGCCTGGTTGGTCAACACTGCTTGGCGAAATCGACTTCGTCAACTAATGTATTCTAATTTTTATTTACCCCAAACTTTTGTATTAATCCTTTGAATAAATCAAACATACAGTTGAGAATAGGCATTAGGATTTATTAACAGTTTTATATATATTGGTCAATTACAATTTCTGAAATAAAACATAATATTTATTATTGCGCTGGCATGTTTACTTTTTCCGCAGTTGGCTCTATGTTCTGCTAGCTCAGTCCGTGTCTAGACGCTTGGTAATGGCGTATGTTTCTTCGTTAGTTAATTTTGATATCTCAGGGAAAAGTTCTTTGGACTATAGAAAATATTGGTTTACAGACTAATAAAAGCACAAAATCTTACAAAATACCTTATAACTAGTATATAACAAGTGATATATTTAAGTATTGAAAGTAAGTTATCACTATGGGAACTAGTGCTCAATAGGTTAATTTTTTAGAGTTTTAATTCCGGTAAAACATTTAAAATATACTCAACACTCCTTTAATTCGGCTTATCTTGGGCAACACTCCTCTGGAATATTTCTGTTGGTCCCTTCTGGTATGGTTTAGTGAGATCCAGGTTCAGTTGATCCAATTTTGGTGTTCAGATTCCCTCAGTCTTGTTGGTTCACGTTGATCCCAAGGTTTAGTTAGGCTTTCTTCTGTTCTTCCTTCGGTAGGTGGTTATTTCTGAATTAGGTCTTCTTCATCAAAGTTTTTTATATAATATTCATTATATAATGTGTTGAATTAGTGGACATCTCATCATTAGTTATATTAGAATTATTGCTCGTGTCTTCTTAATCACAGTTTGATAAAATTTATTGATTTCTTTACTTATTTATCTTCATTGGCTACATACATCCACCCTCTATGATAGTCAATAATGGAATAATAAATTTTCAATGGTTAAACATGTAACAAGCTTTTGTTGTCATGGCAACTCTCTGTGAAACTCTAATCCCCATTGGTTAATAACTTATAACATTGTTATATTAACTAACGTTTTTCTGTTCAAAATTTATAAAAATCTTTTAAATTACTATAACTTTCTTATGCTATTTGTAATATTAAATACAATAACACCATGGTTTTGCTTTTTTCTTACAGATTTCTTATTTTTCCAATTTGATATTTCTTTAGTTAAAATTTACCTTTAAACTAAACATTATGTAGCCAGTTTTGTACCTTATACTTTTACTTTGATACCTAAACAGATTATACACTTTAATTTATGCTTGGCTATTGTTTTATCTTGAAATTTACAAAATTCTGCTCATCAATGCTAAGCCTAATGCCTATATTTCATAATATCTCTATCCTATTCTTTTTTAGAATATTTTATATATTATTTATTTCATTTATTATGTTATTAAACATTACTAAAGAAACAAACTAACTTAATTCAAAACATTTGATTTCTTTTAAACTATCACACATTGTATATTTATCTTATTCTGCTTTATAGGTCCATGCCTGTAACTAAACTTTTCATCTATTAATGGTTTTTTGGCTTTAACATAACTTGCCATTTAATTACTTTGTTTATTTATTAACAAAAGAACTCTTATAACAATCTTAGAATGTTAAACTAATATTATTATTAAAATATAAACTCATTTAATAAAATATAGTGTCTAATTCTCCCTGTTTCCACTCTAATATATCACTTTTATCTTATTTTCTAAGTGTTTATTATTTCCTATTACTTTATAACGTTCCTTAAATTAATAACACAATAAGTCTTATATTCTACTTACTAGCTAGCACACTACTCTAACTGGGGTTGCTATAATTATTATTTATATAGCCTTTTGTTAATAGTATCTCACTCTATAGTCACTTACACTTCACCTTTTTTAAAATAGTGTTTATTTATTTAAAATAACTATCACTTGGTTTGCTATAATATTTATATAGTCTGTGGTTAATAGTTTATAATTATATAGTCCTACACTTCACCTTTTTTAACATAGTGTTTGTGTGTTTAAAATAACTATCACTTGTTATTTCTTTTATGAATTTGCTAACTGCTATAATTTTTTATTGTTCGACTAAGCTTTTCGTCATTACTGACATCTTCAGGTCTTAAACAACCTGAAGATTGTTTAAGACCTGAAGATGTCAGTAATGACGAAAAGCTTAGTCGAACAATAAAAAATTATAGCAGTTAGCAAATTCATAAAAGAAATAGTAAGGATGGCTGCTAATTTAAACAATACCAAGAATAGAACTATCACTTGGTTTGCTATAATATTTATATAGTCTGTGGTTAATAGTTTATAATTATATAGTCCTACACTTCACCTTTTTTAACATAGTGTGTGTGTGTTTAAAATAACTATCACTTGGTTGCTATATTATTTATATAGTCTTTCATTAATAGTTTCTTTATTATCACTTTTCACTTGGCACCTCTGTACTCATAATTATTGTTGCTAAGTTTGATTTTATTTTATTTACTTTTGGCTAACTTATTACGTAACAGGGTATTTTTTATGCATATCTTCCTATCTGGTGTTTTACATTTATCTTTCTTTTTCTTTTCTTTTAATAACATATTATATCTAGTTTACATTTATAATTCCTATAGTTTACACATCATTTATTCATTTATTGCCCTATCTGATTTTGTACATTTATTTTACATATTATTTTAGTTACTTTTTGGGGCTATCATGATTGTAGTCATATTTTGGGTTGTATCAATGGTTTTCTGTTTCTCTCACCTTATCCAATCTATTGGGTTTAGTCTTTGTCATTGTCTTAGTCATTTTTCGTTAGTAGTGTTGGCTATCAATCTCCATGTTATTTCCCTTTGTTTTCCTTCAGCTTCATCTTTTCTTCCATTAATTATAAATGAGTTTTGTTGCTATCTTATGTCATGTTACATAATCCATCACCGCCAAAATTGATTATTTCAAAAATAAAGATTGTTTTTCTGAAATCATCAATTAACTTTTCTTCTCTTTTATAGTTTCTTATATAAAGTTGTTATTATCGTGGAATTCATCAATTATTGCCTTCTAGTTTATCTTTATTGATTCCATAGTTCATGTTTCTTGATATTTATAATGAGTGTTATATCCCTTGAAAGTTTTACTTCCCTAAAATCTTCTCCTTCTATTCATATAAATTGGTACCAGTCAGAGGGCACGTGTGGCTCTATTACTCTGCTATCCATTTATACATATTCTGAGTTCTGAGGCTGCTCAATAAAATGATTGTTGGAACTTATCTCAACATACAATCACCATTTAATAATAATAATAATAAAAATAATAATAGTCTATTTGCGACTCATATAATATAAAATATAATAAAAAAACACTCTAGGGATTAATTACTCTGTTGTTATTCATATCATGACTTTCTCTTCTTATTGATTTATTCAGATTCCTTATCTATGTTCGTGGCGATGTTCTTAACATATATTTTGTATTATTTCTTTAACTTACTTCGTATGATAGTTGTTTTCCATGTCATTACTTCTCTTCTCATTTATAATTAATGTCTAACTTGTAGCTTTATCTAGGGTTATTTATTCAATTCTTCTCATTATTGATAGTCCTTTAGTAGTTCATTGTCCCTTTTTTACTGGATTGTCTTGTCTTACTAATTTATCGTCAATTGTCTTGTTTTGTTCTCCTTAAGAATGTTATTTCTTCTCATAATTAAATTGTTTCAAATATCTAGGTGTAAGTTGTCCTTACGTTATTTTGAATTTAGTTATTTTTTCTCTTTAAAATTAAATTAGTTCAAATAGTTTGTGTAAGTTGTTCTTACATTATTTTTGAATTTTGACAATTTTTCTCTAAATTCCATACTAATACTTCCACCTCCGTTTGTTTTTTTATTAATTATTAGTGTCATCTTTTTCTTCTTTCTTCCTTTATTAATGCTGTGTCAGTTATCTCTAACATCAGTCCCTTTTCACAGTAATGTTCACATTTGGTTTACCCATGGTCCATAGATTCATCTGCACTGGTTGTTTGGATCACTCTGGTGTGCATAACTAATTCTGTCCTGGTGATATAGGTCTCTGTTACCTTGTACTGCAATTCTTCTAATACTATACGTTCATTAGTATCCATGCCGACATCAATCACTTTACCATTTTGTTATACTACTTCCCTGGTCAGAAAGCGACAAATGTTATACTACTTTTACTGCTGATAAAACTTAACAATTACTGAATAATTTTTTAAATATCGGGCGCCATCTTGTGATATACCTTGTAATATAATCTATTACAAATATAAAATAAATAAAATATAATTATTGTTGTGAATCACACGATTAGTCTCCTTAAAGCTAGCAAGAATTATGTCGTCTGAATCTCGGTGTTGAACTCGCCAATGATACAGCTCCACTTTGGATTCACCAATTACAAAGAATAAATTAAATATAAATAATATTTTATAAGTAAGTGTGATTGATTGATAATAAAATAAAATTTTGTGAGTTATGAAATTTGTACTAATATTTAGTTTTTTGTTCAGTTGGTTAATTTAATTAATTAATTGTGTGTGTACTTTTCTCAGATATTTATTCTAGTACTGTAAATTATTTTTGTTTAGAAGAAAAAAAAAATAGTTAACATTCATCACACAAATAAATACAACTCTTGTAACTGAATAATGATGTTCATTTATTGACATTCAAAATTATGCGCCATTCAAACTGCGCATGGCCAAGGCATTGGCTAATATGTGCTCCAGTCGGTAGCGAACAAGATCAACAAAATATATTTTTTACAAGGTTAGTAATTATGGTTCTTTTAACGAGTCGAAATGGTCAGAGGGCAAGGAACAAGATACATTCTTACAGGTATTCTTAAACTAAATTATTATGGCTGAAATAAAACAATATTATTATTTAAATTGTCAATTATGAAAATTAATATCGAACCATTCGACGAAATGACGTCACTCCCTTCAAGCTGGCCGTGTCCTCGTGCTGGTCCGGGAATCAAGTATGGCTGCCGTCACCTCGATGTTAGCTGCTATACTGCTGGAACTGTCTGAGCTTCTCCCGCAGAAATAAAATGATATTCCCTTCTCTGCGAAGTAGTGTTGGTCCAGGAAGATGGTGTAGAGTGTCCTCTCTTCTCATGCGATGTCGTTTCGTGATGGGTTTCTTGTGAAGTGTCCGGTGTTCAAATATGTGTATACGTGTTCTGCGAATATGGTCCAAAATTGTCTCAAAATGACCGTTGATTTCTGGTGCTTGTGTTGTATGATGTTATTACTGTTGTTTGGAATTTGTGAGGTGTTAAAAATTAATAGTTAATGTTATTTTCACTTTTAGTTAACCTCAGTTACATTCTGCGTAACCACACTCGGTTTTACACAAAATTATTCTTTTTCGGTATTCTGTTAATACATTTTCAACTAGTCGTCTTCACGATTAACAATAGACTAATAGACTGAACGTCGTCGTTTTAGGGTAATTTGTGATATGTCTTTTTCCTCTTTCTATTGTTCAATTATAAAAATATCTGTCTAAGACTTGGTTCACCATCTAAATATACATAATAAGTTTTCTTATTTTTTACTGTATTTCAAATATTTCTTAATTTTACATAAATCTAACTACTCAGTAATATTGATTAATTAATTTTACCTATTTGGATATATAGCTGGGTTTGTTTCAAGTTCATTTAAGCCCAAAAATTACAATTTTTTATAATTATTGTATGCCTCATATTTTGTACAAATTTAGTGTTTAAATGGTTTTTAATTGTTTTTTCTGATAATATTTCCATGGAATAATCTTAATAACTCCGTGATTATCTTTGTTGTTAATAATTTTGTTGTTAAAACACTTCAATATTGATTAATTTACTGTTTAGTCTGATTTGATTACCATTATAGGCCTAGTATTATTTGTTTCCAAAAGAAGTTAATTTTCTTTCCTTTGTCATTCTATTCGCTATTAATTGTATCTGTATTAATTATATTTTCAATTTCTGTGTTGTATGTATTGAATTCTATTCCCTGTTATGTAGTTTGATTCTCTGATAGATAGTTTTGGGTTTACATTACTAGTCTGTGTTTTCAAAAGTGGTGTCTTAGCTAATCTGCTTTGTACATTCTATATGGTTTACAGTTTTAAAAATAAAATCATTACATTTCTATTTCCTACTTGGCTCTCTGCCTTACAAACTTGAAAATTAAATAACATGATTTTAAAATACAATGGAATATCTTATATCTACTAAAACTTTTTTTTTATATCATTTAAACATAATAAAAACATCTTATGCCTAATAACACTTTCAGTTATCCACTGTCTCTTGTGTTTATTATAACTATTTTAGTAATATAATGAAATAAAAATAAAAACATCGTATAATTAATGACACCTTCAGTTATGAACTGTCTCTAGTGTTCATTATAATTATTTTTGGTAACACACTGAAAAAAATAAATAAAAACATCTTATAATTAATGACACCTTCAGTTATTAACTGTCTCTTGTGTTCACTATAACTACTTAATTTTTGAAAACACTTTTATTATCAGAATTGACCTCAGTCATTAGACTGTCTTTTATTTTCTATATAATATTTCCCTACACTGATGGTAGTCTTTTTAATAGATTTCTATTTCTTACCCTACACTTTATTATTGTGTGTCACTTATTTTTGTCTACACTAATGGTAGTCCTTTTAATAATTTTTCACATATTATACTTATAACTAGTATACAATTCGGTTTTCTTTGGGATTGTATCTTGTAACTTGTTACTGGGTCTAAATATATTGGTTTCAATTTTGTTCAATGGTATGTATCCCATTATTAACATTTTTTGGAATAGCTCTTCTTGCTTCTAGGCTCTTTGTAGGAATCTTGACCTATTTTGTCCTTTCTTCATTATTATATTAGTAATTCCTGGTCTTGTGGCTTCTCTGCTTCTTGACCTTATACATTTCCATTATTAATATGGTTTTCACCCTTTTATTTCCTTTTTCTAGTCTTTCCCTTTTTACTGCTTCCCCAATCTACTGGGTATACTGCTGGTTTATTGGGTTTTTATATAGTAAGTTATTTTGATCAATGGTTTTCTTTGTTATTTTTTATTCTTATTAATATTTTATTGACTTAATATACAGTTTCTAGTTTAATCCTTAAAACAATTCATTCTTCTCACTCACTATGGAACCTTTCTTCTTTATTTATGTTGCATTAAGTTAAATGTTTAGCATGATAATTTTGTTATGCTACAACCTTTAAACTTACCTTAGGCCAGAATTCGGTTAAGCGAACAATATGATAGCGGAAAGTGTTATCTGAAATAATTACTATTACTTGAAATGGTTACCAATGTTTACCTTTTATTTACATCTTTAAATACACAACAAGTGATTCTATAGTGCGAAATGCGCACGCTACTATATTGCGCCATGAAATGCAGTTCCTCTATACAAGTTAAAATTTATTATTGTATTTTAGAAATACATAATATGAAAATGTTTACATACATAACAATGTTATACATATCTATATATGCATAATTTTATTGAAAAATTGTTCACAACCCAGCACTTGTTAATATTATTTTGTTCACGCTCTCTCTCTCTCTCTCTCTCTCTCTCTCTCTCTCTCTCTCTCATTCTCTGGTACAATTTTTTAGTTGTTTTTATGAGCTCATTTTGTTTATTTAATGAATAATTTTGGTCATTAATTATGAATTTACTGATATTTTCTTTGATATAAATATTGTAAAATTATAGGACAGCTGATACTTAGCTTCCGATGTTTTTCAACATCGCACACCGCGAGTTCGTCGATTCTGGACGATCACATCGTCGATCACTTTTGCCGATTTGTTACTAATCGGACCACTGTTATTTAAACCACTTCTGGTGGTGTAAAATTTAAATATTCACACTCAGTGAATATGCCGGCCGCGTGATGTGCCGACCGGCCCTATTCACGGTCCAGGCGAAAATGACGAAAAGTCTTTGTTAAACATTGCGTAGGTGGGGCAAAACTACGTCACCAGTCTTTTGTTTGTACGGCCAAGCCTTGTTTGTTTACAAAAGTATGCATTCCTTTGGCTGACATCATCATGGGCTAGGCTTGTTTACCGCTATCTGTGACACATAGTTTTTTGCGACATTTTTACCTTTTCAACGAATTCGATCGAAATCCTGTTAATTCCAATATGCGTTGTATAAAATATTCTATAGTTTATTCACCAAAACTTTATAGGGATTATGAAATATTACAAAATTTATTACAAAATAAATAGTTAGGGAATAAAATACAATAATTATGGTTTTTAGGACCATAGTTTTATAAAAGTATGATTGTACCAGAATTGTACCATCACAAAACCCCCTCAATGAAAGATTTTGTGCCGAAGCATAAAAATTTTCATTGACACATTCGTACTTCCTAAAGGGATCAGCCAGGATATGTTGCCACAACCCCCTTACAATGTATATAAAAAGAAATACAATAACTCACCCGTGGTCCGATGATGATGACAGTACCTGCATGACCTTACTGGACTTCTCCTTCGAGATCCCAACACCATAAGGCCAATCAGGCGCGTAACGCTCCTGCTCTGACGCGCTGGCCAGCTCAGGACCGCCGTCATAACATCACCAAACACTGAAACAATTAATTAAAAATATCAAAATAGTGGCTTGGTATATGCTATATCCTTAACTGATCTGTTTCCCCTTAGCTATGTGCTGGTTTGCGTTAAGAAGCACTGGGTTTGCTTGAAATACAAGAAATACAAATACAAAAAATATAATCAACAAGAATTATATAGAAGTGCCATTCTCTTCATGGACTATCCTTTAATTTTAAAAATCGTTTCGATTCCCATCGATAATAATTAACTCTTTCTGTTTTATAATTAATGTAATTATAAAAGAAACAAATATCTAAATGAAATACATGGATATAATAATTATATATAAACCCCAAATTTATGGATATGATCTCCCTTTACATTAATTACTCAAACAGGGAGAAAAACGTTTTATAAAAAAAATAAAATCTTATTATTATTTAATATTTATTATTATTATTAACAGTTAATAACTGGCGCTGTTAATAATATTTACCCCTCTTTCTCCTCCACACACTCTATTTCCTATACATCATGTTAAAATGTCTATGTTAATACATAAAACACAATACATAATACATAATAATACATCATAATCAACATTGATACAGTTAATACATTGAAATAGTCAATTCATATTTAATCTTAATCAGAATTTACACATTCTACCTATTTAAATTTGCATTTAAATTATAAAAATTACAATTTCAATTAATTGATTAATTAAGTCTAAACTTTCATTAATTAGCCATCAATTATATATCATAATTATAAAATTTATTTCAAATTTATTATTAATATTCATATTATATTATTATTATTTCATCTCTACTCTGAAAATTTTACCTAACCTTTCACATTCTTATCATTGTTTAGTCTGGGTGGCTCCCGTATTCACTATGCTTTTACTTATTATATACTCTTACTCACCTTTCTTAACAACCATATTTACCTATCATGACACCAATTTCTCAATTATAAACACCTTTCACTAATTTCATTCCGACGATAAATCCTATGGCACCGCGCGTCTTTGTATAGAGATGGGTGTTCCCTACCTGGCTATATACATTCATAATTTTTTTTTTTGCCCTTCCAAAATAATCGGCAAACACTCCCCTAAACTACGCTATTACCTGCCACAACGCTATACGTTGGCCACTCCTTATCACCTCACCCCCACTACAAAATATCATCAGCAACAAATAAATGTTTAACCTTTACTTTACTCACCTCTACAAATAATCACTAACTACTGTGTCCCTAAATATCTAATACTCTCTTTGTGTATTATTTTCTTTAAAATTCTTATCTATCTAACTCCCATTTACTTTAATTGAATAACTCACATGCCTTTATCTACACCCAGGCACTATTCCTTTTTAAACATCCTACATTACCATAATCATTGACAATTGCATTATAAAATATATCTCTCACCTACTCATAACAATACATCTCAATCTTCAAATATATATTCTTACTTAATCATTTTTATTCATTAGAAATGTTTTATTCGTTACAAATTAATAATTTAACTTCATTACTACTGGAATTATAAATTTAGTACAACTTTCTTTTGTACCACTTTAATTCAGTAATTACTCTTTAATTAGTATTCAATTATTTAAACTTTTCACTTGTTTAGTTAAACAAAAACATGTTAATTGTTAATTATTAGAACAATTACTAAAACATACATGGTGTACATAAAATTTACCTGTAATACACAACATCAAAATACATAAATACATTGATATTAATACATATAAAACAATGAAAAATATACAATCCAAACTCATTATTTTGTCATTAATCAAAATCAGTCCATATGCAGTCCAATTCAAAACCACTTTTCACATATATTTAATGTTCATTACATAATTGAAACAATCTATCCTCCATCGTTGAATAACATTCTAATCTTAGGTCTATTTATCTTATTGTTTAGTAAATGAATTATATAATTATACTCATTATAATAATTATCAAACATTTTATATTCACTCACAATTTCGTTTACATTAATAGATGTATTTCCTATTAATTTATCATATTCCAGGTCACGATCGGGTATAGTTCTGTCTACATCAGTATGATATGTTATAATCTTGTTAGTCATATAGTCATCATAATTTTCTACTACTACACCTGTAACTTCCCAGGGTAAGTGCTTAATACCATTATTCTCATCATCTATTATTGTTATCTCAATTTCATTATAAGGTTTGTATTTATTATAATCATCCACCATCTCTACTCCTAACCTTTCTACAAATTTTCTGTACTTTCTATTTACTTCAAAAATTTCTATTATTCTCTTTCTCTCACCATATCTCTCACAATCCCTCTGTACACTTTCTCTCTTAATATATTTCTCACCACAACACCAAGTTACACACTCTCTCTCTCTCCAAATATGCAGGGGTCACTAACTCAAAATTACATATTGTAACTCAATATGAGGTACACAAAAACACCAAGGAACTCTATTTGTAGACCTTTCGTCTCCCAAATATAAATCTAAGGAACTCTCGTCCTTATTAAAAATACGTGAAGACTTGACTTCACCCCCTAACACAACATCAAAGGAAAATTCTACCCCCTGCATCTCTTTTACAAATGTACTTTCTCTCAGCTCTCTCTCTGACTCAACACACTCAAACACCTCATTATCATTTTCTAATATCATATCATTCTTACTACCTGTAAACTCATTATTCAAATTATCATTATTACTCACCTTCTGATTCTCTATTTGGATTAACTTCTCATCCAACTTTTTAATTACTTTGTCACATTGTTTAACAAGATTATCGCTATGTTTTTTAATTTCAGTCTTTATTTCATTAAACTTTATATCAAAACTATTTCTAATTTCATTTTTCTGCTCGTTAAGTATTTTATCAAAATTATCGAGTCTTACACTCTGTTCATCAAATTTGTCATTCAAGTTAGTAAACTTTTCATCAAATTTATTTAATAGTAACTGCATCATTGCAGCTGTATTATTATTCATTTTGCTTATTTTAATATTACCCGTATACATATAACCTTATAACATAACCTCGTGGAAGTTGGGTTATGGTTACGTATTTAAAATTGTGTTTATTACCTCAGATAACTTTTCCGCTCTCTTCGTAGGCGTACCCACATAAAACAAAAGTTTATGTCGAGTCCCTGTTATTACGGGCGACAATTGTTATACTACTTCCCTGGTCAGAAAGCGACAAAAGTTATACTACTTTTACTGCTGATAAAACTTAACAATTACTGAATAAATTTTTAAATATCGGGCGCCATCTTGTGATATACCTTTAAACTTGCCTTAGGCCAGAATTCGGTTAAGCGAACGATATGATAGCGGAAAGTGTTATCTGAAATAATTACTATTACTTGAAATGGTTACCAATGTTTACCTTTTATTTACATCTTTAAATACACAACAAGTGATTCTATAGTGCGAAATGCGCACGCTACTATATTGCGCCATGAAACGCAGTTCCTCTATACAAGTTAAAATTTATTATTGTATTTTAGAAATACATAATATGAAAATGTTTACATACATAACAATGTTATACATATCTATATATGCATAATTTTATTGAAAAATTGTTCACAACCCAGCACTTGTTAATATTATTTTGTTCACGCTCTCTCTCTCTCTCTCTCTCTCTCTCTCTCTCACATTCTCTGGTACAATTTTTTAGTTGTTTTTATGAGCTCATTTTGTTTATTTAATGAATAATTTTGGTCATTAATTATGAATTTACTGATATTTTCTTTGATATAAATATTGTAAAATTATAGGACAGCTGATACTTAGCTTCCGATGTTTTTGAACGTCGCACACCGCGAGTTCGTCGATTCTGGACGATCACATCGTCGATCACTTTTGCCGATTTGTTACTAATCGGACCACTGTTATTTAAACCACTTCTGGTGGTGTAAAATTTAAATATTCACACTCAGTGAATATGCCGGCCGCGTGATGTGCCGACCGGCCCTATTCACGGTCCAGGCGAAAATGACGAAAAGTCTTTGTTAAACATTGCATAGGTGGGGCAAAACTACGTCACCAGTCTTTTGTTTGTACGGCCAAGCCTCGTTTGTTTACAAAAGTATGCATTCCTTTGGCTGACGTCATCATGGGCTAGGCTTGTTTACCGCTATCTGTGACACATAGTTTTTTGCGACATTTGTAGCTTTTCAACGAATTCGATCGAAATCCTGTTAATTCCAATATGCGTTGTATAAAATATTCTATAGTTTATTCACCAAAACTTTATAAGGATTATGAAATATTACAAAATTTATTACAAAATAAATAGTTAGGGAATAAAATACAATAATTTTTAGGACCATATTTTTATAAAAGTATGATTGTACCAGAATTGTACCATCACAATTTATTTCATTGAACAGATATTTCAATGGTACATTTATTCTTTGTGGTTTCATGGATATTTTATTATACCTTTCTAATGGTGGTATATTCCATTTACCTATTGATTTTTTAAAGTTGTATATGTGGTGTTATAGTAAGTCATTTCTAAAATTTTGTTTGACCTCCTTCTATAATCTTGGACATGTATGATTTCTTCATGGTCGGTAATTGGTTGATTAAATACGTTTATTAATCCATTCTTCATCATCTCCAATTCTTCTCTTGTATTTATTATTTTCTTTCTACATATTTATCTTATTTTCTTGGTCTTCTTTTCCAGGTATTTATTATTCTCTTTGTTGCTGTTATTTTTATTTGCAGATAATATTACACCTTTGTTTTCTTTATTTTCTATTTCCTTACTACCTTCTATTTTCTGATCTACTGGTTCCCTGTTCTTATTCAATGTTTCTTTAGTACCTTCGGAAGTATTATCCAGTGTTTCATTCAATTTCTTGAAACCACTATCTAATGTTTCTTTGATCTGATCGGTTTTGTAATTTGTTTCTTCTCATCTCTGATTCACCTCCATTTTTGTCTGCTTTATTTCTTCACGATACTCTGTTAATTGTTGTTGCAGTGTTTCTTGGTTATATTCGATTTTATTGTTCAATGTTTCAATATCTTCTTTCACCTGCTTCAAGGTTTCGCTGGTTTTCTCATTACTTTTCTCTATTTTTTCTCTTATCAGTTTATTCTCCTCCTTCATTTCCTGTTTTAATGTTTCCATATTCTTTTTATTACTCTCCTCATTCCGGTCGAATTTTTCATTCATTTGTTTCTTCAACTCCTCACTATTGTTGTCCAATTTTTCATCCTGTTTCTTAAAATTGTCATTTAATGACTCAAACTTCTTATCTAATTCTTCATTGTCTTCCTTTCTGGTTTTCTTACTATTCTCTTCCATTTGTAGGAACATTTCCATTATCCTATCCAATTTCGTTTCTTCCGTGGTTCTAGTTGGTTCGGCCGGGGTTAATATTTCTTCCACATCTGCAACCGATGTTACTTCCCTTTCTTCTGTTCTGACTTCTTTCTCGGCCTGCTTCTCCAACATCTCAGCTTCCTTTTCGGCCTCCGCCGTGCGTAGCTTAGACTTGCCTCTTGTGTTATGCATTTTCTGTTTTGGTTTTCTGTAGCCGCCGCTAGAATCTATTGAATTTAATTACAAGAATTGTTAATTAATTCTAGCCCTACTAGTTGGTGCGCCAATTTGTAATCAGACAAGTAATTGCGTTAATTGTAATACTTACTTTGTTGTTCGTTAAGTTGTACTGATTCGTTTATTACGTTTTATAAATACTTACGAAAGTCGACCTTCGGCTCACTCAGTCCGCCGTTCAATTTGAATTTTCTGCCTCGCCACCTGGTTGGTCAACACTGCTTGGCGAAATCGACTTCGCCAACTAATATATTCTAATTTTTATTTACCCCAAACTTTTGTATTAATCCTTTGTAATTCGCGAGAATAGGCGAAAATTGTGATTTGAACCAGAGTGGGAAAGTGACGCTCGACAGAATCTGACAGGTCAAATATTGTTCAGACAGGAATTTTGCACGACCTGATTATAAATACCAGGTTGCGCTAATAAAGTTTCTTCTTCTCGATTCAACCGTTGCCGCAGGAGGCTGTCAGTTGACGACGCCAATTCACATCTATACTAAGAGTCACAGGACAAACTAGATGTCCAACCAGAGCCGCAGAATACATACGATGAAGTCTATGGACACACTGGCAGCGTATGACGTGAGACGAGACGACTATTAATCAGCACATGCAGTAGAACACGACCAGAAGGACACGGAGGACATGACCAGAGGACCAGAAGGACACGACCAGAGTACCAGAAGGACACGGAGAACACGACCAGAGGACCAGAAGGAGGATGTACCGATGAATAACCATGTCAAACGAGGTGATAAAAAACCATTGAAATTATAGACATTTGAAAGACACTAATTAAAGTTGGAATGAAAGACATTCAACCAATATTAAAATAAATAAATTATACATAAATGTAAAAGCAGAATAAAAATTAGAAAAATATTTCTTGTATCAAATTTAGTAATTAGTAATGTAAATGATAAGAGAAATATTTAAATTTTGATTTAACGTAATTAGTCAAGTCTTTGATGATAAAGGAGAATGCATATGCAGTAGAAAGTTAAAACAAAGTAATATAAAAGAAATTTGAATAGAAGTAAATTCAGTTTTGAAGGTAATGAATCAGCAATTGCAAAAAAGATGAGCACACAATGAGTAAGCCGAGAGCAAAATAAATATTTTAAAGTATTTAAAATAAGATTTGTGTATAACTTGTGTATGTAATTTGTTAGCAATAAGTTATGTATGAAATCTTCGTACAAACGGTATAATAAGGAGTCAATGTTTAATATGCGATATGAAAGATTTTGTTTAATAAATAAATTATGGAACAATTTTGAAACTTAAATAACGTATCATTTTCTTATTACGTTTATACCCATGAAATCAGTTGAATAAATTAAATTGAATTTGTTATGTTATATAACACACATATTTAAAGTACATTAAATAAATATCAATTTGTAGTGTTATAAAATTTTGATGTCCCAAAAACGTGGGGCTCCTCAAACACAAATAAATTTGTATTTGCAACCTATATACACAAAGATATACCGTTTTAAAAATTGTCTCCCAAAAGCGTGGGGCTACACAATTTAAATTATATTTAAATTAAATGTGTGTTGTACTATATATATATATAATAGATAAGGAGATCTCATCTACAGTAAAATTTTACAAATCGATGCATTCAACAGTGGAGCTTTTGATCTTCATCTAATTAAATAAGTAACAATATATAATTTATTATAAATTGACGCTCTTGCACTAGTTACATACTCTTTTGATTTGTAACAATATATATATATATAAATTATATATTGTTACTTATTTAATTAGATGAAGATCAAAAGCTCCACTGTTGAATGCGTCGATTTGTAAAATTTTACTGTAGATGAGATCTCCTGCAAATCAACGTTAATTTATTTATAAAGAAAATTATATATTATGAGGTTGATATTATTCAGTTCTTGATCATAGACCTGTGTTAAATAGTTATCAAGTGTTTTACCAGAGAAAAACGCTATATTCCAATTATTATAGTGAATAATTCAGTATTTGTCTCCAACCCTAGTCGGTATGGATTATCTAAATTTGAAAGAGAAGAGAGCGAAGAGCGTAAGTTAAACATATTTAAAGCGGTCCAGGTCACTGTATGATAATTATATATAATTTACCTTAATTTCCGTCCAGTGACGTCGAGCGTAATTTGTATTTGGTTACGCGTTTCAGGCCATGTGGCCCATCCTCAGACCATCACTCCGAGAGGAGCTCGTTAAACAATAAAAAAATCCACATAAAACAAACACATAATAAATAAATACAAAAATATATTAAAACATATAAAGACGTTCTATTACACGAACACGGTGCACCGCGTGTAGCATGTCTGAACTGTGTCAATGGAACCTGTTATCTATTATTATCTGCAATCGATCGCAGCGCGGTATCATACAGTGGGTTGGACCTGAAGTTAAGTTTATCATTAAGTATGTCGTCACACACACCAGGGTTATTATGACCTCTATATATCTCGAATTCTTCAAGTGCATCCATATAACGGCCTTTGGCACAATAATGTAGGGGAATGAAGTTATTGTTGAAATTTGTATAAGAATGATTACACGAAATCAGATGCCTTGTAAAGTTAGATTTAATATTATCTATGGAAAAATTACCCCTGTTAAAATGGCTTTGTGGTGTGTGTTCGCGGAATCTTTTGATGAACCTGTTTGGCCGATATAAAATCGGTCACAATCGTCACATAAGAGCTTATAAATACCGGTTTTAGATTCAATGTTTGTCGGAACGACTGGGCGAACCAAGTTCCGTAGACGGTTATTTGTTTTAAAAATGACAGTATAACCTAATTTACTTAAAGTGGATGTAAGGATCCTAGGCATCAACTCAGTGTATGTTGTTGTGATGTATTTGTTGTTAGGTGTATTATCATGTGTCTGTTTGGAACGACGGGATTTGTGTTTTCTAAGAATATTGTCAATCATTTGGGATTCATATCCGTTGGCCAGAGCTATGTGTTTAATTATGTTGAGTTCACACTCGAAATCATCATTATTTAGGGGGATCATCAAAAGTCTGTGAATAAAACTGTTGTAGGCCGCTAATTTTTGAGAGAAAGAGTGGTGTGAGTCTGCATGTATGGTCACGTTTGTGGTGGTAGGTTTTCTGTAAATTTTAAAATTTAAGCTGTTAAGTTGCCTGGTGACAGTAAGATCAAGAAAGTTGAGTTCTTTATTGGTTTCAGTTTCCATAGTAAATTGAATATTGTGGGTAACAGTATTCATATGATTTTTTAGATTACTGATTTGGCGTAAAGTACCGTTAAAAATTAGAAAAGTATCATCAACATATCGGCCATAAAAGATAACATTATTGGCGAAGATATTATTGTTAAGGATATAATTGTTCTCATAAAAGTCAAGATATATATCAGCCAGCAGGCCGGATAACGGTGAACCCATGGCCAGGCCGTCTGTTTGAATATAATAATTACCATTGAAAGTAAAATAGTTTTGTTGAAGGATGAGTCTTAGTATGATAATTAGTTCTTTAATGAGTTGTGTGTCCAATTTGTTAGTATCATGGAGATTGTCATTCAAAATATCTAAAGTTTGGTTCACGGGTATATTTGTGTATAAATTGATGATGTCAAAGGAGGCTAGTTTGTAACTGGCTTGCAATTTTATGTCATTGACCTTTTTTATGAAATCAATATTGTTGACGATAATATGGTTGTTTTTGAGAAAGATATTGTCTTTAATTAGTGTGACAAGTTTTTTGGCCGTTTTGAAACCCGGGGCTGTAGTAAAATTGACTAATGGCCTGATAGGCATGTCATCTTTGTGGATCTTGGGTAAGCCGGTAAGTTTTGGGGCGCGCGTTGATAGGTTTTAAGGAACGTCGAGTGCGATCGTTAAATAAATTGGTACAATTGTTAATAGTATTATTTAATGATTTTACATATGAGTCAGTGGGATCGGAATTTATTATCTCGATATTGTTATCAGAAATGAACTTGTGTACTTTCTGTGTGTATGTGTCGTTATGGATTATTACCAAAGTATGACATTTGTCTGCTTTAGTAATAAGTGCGTTGTTATCATGCAACTTAGTTTTTATCTTTTTAAGTGTCTTGCGTTCAGCCTGTGCTCTTAACTGTTTCTGTATGTTACGGCCATTAGTATTAGGGTTATTTAAAATTTTATTAAATTTATAGTTAATTATGTGACGTGACTGGTTTTGGAGACTCGAGTCATCAATGGCCCTGACTGCGGTCTCGGCATTAATAACTTCATCAACAATATTGTGTTTGTTATCAGGTGGAAAGTTATAATCTAAACCTTTATTAAGTAAGTTTATTTCATCGTTATCAAATGCTATATTGGTGAGGTTGACCGTGCATAGGTAAAACGTATGTTTACATTCGGGAATATGATGCGAACGTTGTGCTGAAATCAAACGTTTAAGTTTCATAGTTTGTTTTTGTCGTAATGTACGCATTGTATCTGAAATGTATGTGTTTACTTTGTCTATTATATTATCTATAATGGCAGGATGAATCTGGTTATAAATTAGCAAATGCAGTTTGAATAAAGCTTTGTTAAGAATGGCCTTTTTGGCATATAATGATTTAATTTTCTGTTTAACACGATAAATTTCAGCGTGTTTCTTAGTATTTATTGCTGCCTTAGTATTAGAATTAATGTGTATAATGGCATATTTAGGAATGATTTTATGTTTTAGACAAAGAACATTAAATTTGATGTGCATGTTAGTTTTAAAAAGCTGGATTTTAGTATTTTGATATTTAAAAACCGCGCTTGCTTGATGAGCTTCTAATTTAAACATATTTAAAGCGGTCCAGGTCACTGTATGATAATTATATATAATTTACCTTAATTTCCGTCCAGTGACGTCGAGCGTAATTTGTATTTGGTTACGCGTTTCAGGCCATGTGGCCCATCCTCAGACCATCACTCCGAGAGGAGCTCGTTAAACAATAAAAAAATCCACATAAAATAAACACATAAATAAATACAAAAATATATTAAAACATATAAAGACGTTCTATTACACGAACACGGTGCACCGCGTGTAGCATGTCTGAACTGCGTCAATGGAACCTGTTATCTATTATTATCTGCAATCGATCGCAGCGCGGTATCATACAGTGGGTTGGACCTGAAGTTAAGTTTATCATTAAGTATGTCGTCACACACACCAGGGTTATTATGACCTCTATATATCTCGAATTCTTCAAGTGCATCCATATAACGGCCTTTGGCACAATAATGTAGGGGTATGAAGTTATTGTTGAAATTTTGTGCCGCCCCTTGGCAAGACAACACAAAAATCGGGAACTAGTTTAATTCTTTACCAGTAAACTAAACCAGCTGCCGTTGTTAGTAAAACGCTTACCAACAAAATTACAAAACAAGTATGATATAGGAAACTGACAAGGTTTGCATAAACTTATTCACTCACTAGGTATTAGCTAAAACATCTCTTTATTGCTATTGAAATATTAATGAAACATTATTACTGATTTTAAAGAAGGTTATTTTTGTAAATAGTGCTTTTACTGCTTCAAAGATCTTAATTATATTATTCTTGTTATATCAAAAATTTATTCATATAACTGTTAGTTTTAATACCACGGATCCGGGTCTCAATTTTCTCAAAATTATTAATTTATCAATATATACATTACGGTTACTATTACTTCTTACAAAATTACAAAATATACAAATCTGATAATTTGTTCATTACATTGCGAAAGTTCTTTAAGGTTCTTTGTTACTTCTTATTAAGGGGAAATTTACAAAAGTTGTGGTTTGATATCACCTGAGGTTGTTGTTGTATTCTTGGGACATCTCCAGTTGTCTTCTACGGGTTGAGTACGTTGTTCTTGGTGCATCTACATCGGGTTGATTTTTAGTTTACTTGAAGCTCTCGAAGATAGGTTGTTTACTTGAAGTTCCACATGTTGTAATTTCACTTTTCTTAGTGCAGATTCTTGTAGTTCACATTTTCTTTATTTTAATTACAGTTATAGTTCTCACTTTGCAGTACTACAGTCTAGTAGTTAACTATGTTACACTTACATTTGATTTTGTTTTTTAAGAGATGTGTTGGCTACCTTTTTCTATTTTATTTATATACTTTCTCACAAACTCTAGACACTACATTATTCACAATAACTAGATTTCACGCTGGATATACTTCTAGAGAACATACACCTACGTATATGTGTACAACACCAAAACTCACGTCTACTCATTGCGACGTTCTACGGCCGAATGCGCGTATAGTTTAGGGGAGAGGGCTCAGTAAGCTAGTGCGTATTTACGCGCTAAGAAAATAGTTCGTACTTTTTCTATTATTATTTATTCATTAATTAGAAGATAAATACTTTATGTTTATTTTATTATGACTTAGGGATTTCTTTATTTCTCTAGTCGCATTTTTAATTATTTAAGTAATTATTATTATTATTATTTACTACTTAATACTTTTCTTGGCGTGTTGGTACTGGCAGGTTTCAAGTTGATTCAGGAATCTGGGTATAGGTAAGGGTGTATGATACTCTTACTTATTAAAATTAAAAAATTTTAATCTGTGCGATTTTTGATACATTTAAAATCGTCACATCCTCCTGCACTTAACTATGAAAAACGGGGGGGTGTAATAATAGAAAATCTAATAAACAATTATATTTTTATCTTTCGTGAAATTCCCTTTCTCTCGTTTCTTAACATTTACCTTAATATTATTTACATATAAATAGACATTACTTATTTATTAATCTATTTGTTACTCTTGTTTCCCGTAACTTCACAATATAGTGGCCCGACTGATTTTGTTAGCATACTCTAACTCAAGTAGTTAGTTTTCTGCTCTTTCATTTCCCTTTTCCAGTGCGGTGCCATTGTGACTATGTTACGTCTTGATCCCTATATCTCTTAATTCTACTACAGTAATCTAAAGTTGATCCCATACTCAACCTTAGATCCTATTTTAACACTAATTTCTTATTCTACTGAGATACGCGGAATTTCACAAAGTGGGAATCTTTATTTACATTTAAACAATGAGCAGTTACAATCTAAGAGGGGTCAAACACTGAACACATTGTATTATACACTAGGGAGGTTTTCATTGTTTAGCGATGCTACCATTTATAACAATAGGGGAAGGCTTACTACAATATTTCCTGTACGAACGGGTTTGTCTCTATTACTGTCAAGCTGGGGGAATTATTTTGAAGAAGGCCACGACCGGGCGTTTACACGACTCAAATATACTTTTATTATTATTTTCTCTTTACTCATTTTACTTCTACACTTTACACTTTTATTACACGTTATTTTTATTCAAGCTATTATTAAACCTTTTTATTTAAAGTACTTATTATTTATTTTATTTCAAACACTTATAAACTTGAATTTATTTAAACACACATACACATATATCTTATTTAATATTAAGCTTTGGGATGTAATCTTATCTTAATTAATCAACATAACTTATTTCACAACAATTAAATTCTCAGTATTGACATATATAATTAATCAAAACAAAACGATAATACTATTTTAGTAGAGAGAAATTTCATATACGGAAAGTTCATTGATTTAACTAACAGCACAAAGAGTCAGCTGTTTTGGGGTGTCGTCTAGTTGCATAGGGTGGTAATTCAGAACAATACAAAAACAGGAAAGAGCTTGTCTAACGTGGCTTTGTTTTCTTATGGGGAGGAGGGGTTATGAATGAGAAGGGTGTTTACAAAGGGGAGAGTTAACATTCCTCAACACATATTTAACATGAACCAACTGGTTTCTATCAACTTGTTTGGAATGGAATCCTAACCAGCTATGACTTGCTTAATACGCCAAAGTCGCGATACTAATATTATTATAACATAATTTAAATTTTACTCATTTATTTTTTTTTTTATTTCTGAGTGAATAAATTTATGTTTGTCCTTTTTTTTTTATCGTTAACGACTTATAAACTTACACAACAACAATTACATAATTATGTTGCAATTTTCTGTACGTGACACTCTGTAAACAATATTTTTTTTTACCAAGAAAATTACACAATTTTAAATTCAGCAGAGTGGCGCAATTTTGTGCCGCCCCTTGGCAAGACAACACAAAAATCGGGAACTAGTTTAATTCTTTACCAGTAAACTAAACCAGCTGCCGTTGTTAGTAAAACGCTTACCAACAAAATTACAAAACAAGTATGATATAGGAAACTGACAAGGTTTGCATAAACTTATTCACTCACTAGGTATTAGCTAAAACATCTCTTTATTGCTATTGAAATATTAATGAAACATTATTACTGATTTTAAAGAAGGTTATTTTTGTAAATAGTGCTTTTACTGCTTCAAAGATCTTAATTATATTATTCTTGTTATATCAAAAATTTATTCATATAACTGTTAGTTTTAATACCACGGATCCGGGTCTCAATTTTCTCAAAATTATTAATTTATCAATATATACATTACGGTTACTATTACTTCTTACAAAATTACAAAATATACAAATCTGATAATTTGTTCATTACATTGCGAAAGTTCTTTAAGGTTCTTTGTTACTTCTTATTAAGGGGAAATTTACAAAAGTTGTGGTTTGATATCACCTGAGGTTGTTGTTGTATTCTTGGGACATCTCCAGTTGTCTTCTACGGGTTGAGTACGTTGTTCTTGGTGCATCTACATCGGGTTGATTTTTAGTTTACTTGAAGCTCTCGAAGATAGGTTGTTTACTTGAAGTTCCACATGTTGTAATTTCACTTTTCTTAGTGCAGATTCTTGTAGTTCACATTTTCTTTATTTTAATTACAGTTATAGTTCTCACTTTGCAGTACTACAGTCTAGTAGTTAACTATGTTACACTTACATTTGATTTTGTTTTTTAAGAGATGTGTTGGCTACCTTTTTCTATTTTATTTATATACTTTCTCACAAACTCTAGACACTACATTATTCACAATAACTAGATTTCACGCTGGATATACTTCTAGAGAACATACACCTACGTATATGTGTACAACACCAAAACTCACGTCTACTCATTGCGACGTTCTACGGCCGAATGCGCGTATAGTTTAGGGGAGAGGGCTCAGTAAGCTAGTGCGTATTTACGCGCTAAGAAAATAGTTCGTACTTTTTCTATTATTATTTATTTATTCATTAATTAGAAGATAAATACTTTATGTTTATTTTATTATGACTTAGGGATTTCTTTATTTCTCTAGTCGCATTTTTAATTATTTAAGTAATTATTATTATTATTATTTACTACTTAATACTTTTCTTGGCGTGTTGGTACTGGCAGGTTTCAAGTTGATTCAGGAATCTGGGTATAGGTAAGGGTGTATGATACTCTTACTTATTAAAATTAAAAAATTTTAATCTGTGCGATTTTTGATACATTTACCCGTCACAATTTGTATAAGAATGATTACACGAAATCAGATGCCTTGTAAAGTTAGATTTAATATTATCTATGGAAAAATTACCCCTGTTAAAATGGCTTTGTGGTGTGTGTTCGCGGAATCTTTTGATGAACCTGTTTGGCCGATATAAAATCGGTCACAATCGTCACATAAGAGCTTATAAATACCGGTTTTAGATTCAATGTTTGTCGGAACGACTGGGCGAACCAAGTTCCGTAGACGGTTATTTGTTTTAAAAATGACAGTATAACCTAATTTACTTAAAGTGGATGTAAGGATCCTAGGCATCAACTCAGTGTATGTTGTTGTGATGTATTTGTTGTTAGGTGTATTATCATGTGTCTGTTTGGAACGACGGGATTTGTGTTTTCTAAGAATATTGTCAATCATTTGGGATTCATATCCGTTGGCCAGAGCTATGTGTTTAATTATGTTGAGTTCACACTCGAAATCATCATTATTTAGGGGGATCATCAAAAGTCTGTGAATAAAACTGTTGTAGGCCGCTAATTTTTGAGAGAAAGAGTGGTGTGAGTCTGCATGTATGGTCACGTTTGTGGTGGTAGGTTTTCTGTAAATTTTAAAATTTAAGCTGTTAAGTTGCCTGGTGACAGTAAGATCAAGAAAGTTGAGTTCTTTATTGGTTTCAGTTTCCATAGTAAATTGAATATTGTGGGTAACAGTATTCATATGCTTTTTTAGATTACTGATTTGGCGTAAAGTACCGTTAAAAATTAGAAAAGTATCATCAACATATCGGCCATAAAAGATAATATTATTGGCGAAGATATTATTGTTAAGGATATAATTGTTCTCATAAAAGTCAAGATATATATCAGCCAACAGGCCGGATCGATTTGTTATTGAACTCGTGTTTTAGATGTTACAATTTAATTATAATTTTCCGTTTGTCTTTTATCTCAGGGTACGTGTAGTTCTTTTAACTATTAGTAAGGTCAGGTAATGCAAATTTAAGGTTACTAAGTATTACAATATTGTTATAAACTCTTATTATATACAATTAAACATAAGCTGGTTTGTTACCAAACTGGATCAGATACTTAATGTGGCAGTGTCTTGTTATGACGAGACGAGAACAGAATGGCGATGCAGCTCTTGAATAAAAACAACATTCAGCTTCTCAATAAAAGTTGGATTTGATGTCCCAGAATGTAGTAGAAGTTTCAGTTCTGTTCTTCGTTATTCTTCACGGTTCTGGTAGTTGCCGGTCCCAATGGAATTTGTGTAGTATTAGGACTTCGTTTGTTTGTTGAAAGTGAGGTTTGGTACTTCAATACAAAAGTTCTTCGTTTGTTTTTTAATATATATTTTAATTAATTTTGCATTCCTCCGCTATGGATCATCTTTGTTTAATTATAGTTCATTTTCATCATTACACTTTTACTGTAAGTAGGTTGAATGAGTATTTTTAATTCAGTTAACTTTAATGGTATGCAGAATTATATTTGCTGAGATATAGATATAGGAGTTACTACTCAGTGCTTTTAAATGGATTTCTTTTATGACATTTAATTTATTTAATTTTATTCATCTAATTTGGTCTTCTCTTTTTTAAATTTGTATGCTGAACTTTACCCATTAACATATAACAATTGAATGTTGAAATCAACAAGATATCTTGCATTTTGTTGTCCCTAACAACCATCTTCCTCTTATGTTATTGGATAATATTTGTTATCCTAGAGCCGTAATTAGGAAATATTCTTACACTTATTTAATAAAATACTCCCTTATTATAATTACATTAAATCACATAAAACTTTCACCTAACATGCATTATTAAACCATATACATTTTACTACATTTTCTTCTTGATCAACTTATTTTAAAAGGTATTATTTTCCTTTTACAAAATACTAACTTTAGGCCTATTTGTTTTATTACATGTGTTATAATTTTTTTTGTTTTTAATTTAATTTTCTGACCTGACCTACTGTACAACGAGTCACTGGCTTATGGCCAATTATTCTAATTTTAATTTATCCTGATTTCAATTTATGATTATTATTTATTTTATGATTGAACCCTTCATTGGTTTATAACATAATTACAATGACCCCTTGACAATTTATTAACAATTATTGTCTTCCTGGCCAAGTTTACAAATATTATTTTATGATATCTTCATTAAATATTCAAAGTAAACACATTTAACACGATACCATACATAATAAATACACTTGTATTTAATTACTTAAATACAAGTTTAACATGAATGAAATTAGTATCCATTACTTAATACTTTCTTAAAGCAATGGCTTCACACCTGCTACATACAAAACACAGAATAAACATCATGTAAACACAATATCATGATAAAGCACAACAACGTACATCATTATAAAACATTAAATATCAATTAAACAGTACTATTTTGAAACTTGTCTATAGTAAATTCATCTCATTAGACACTGTGTTTATAGTTTACATCTTCCACTTATCACTCCATATTTTATATTTATATACATTTTTACTATTTTATTACCTAGTAACCTTACTAGGTATCATCAATACATTTTTTGGGTGATGTTTACCTTCCTCACCTTAATTATGGCCTACCTTGGGTATTGTTTGAATTTCTATGGACAAAGTTTTTATGTAACGTCTGGGACCTTAACTTTGTTACGTTACAATATATATATATATATATATATATATATATATATATTATAACGGAACCAAATATTAACTATTTGGGGTTATATGTTTACCGCATACTGAAACCATGTTTAAATAAAAGTAACAGTTAAAACTCCATTTGAATGTAGCGCATTGAAAATAATGCTGTGTAAAGCAACGCACACGTGGTCGTTATGTAATCAGTTCGCTGTACAAGGAAGCGACCACACCCAAACTGTTAATTATTAATATCTCGGAAACTAATAAATAAAGGCGAAATCTAACATAGCCAAAATGTTTGCCGAGATATTAATGATGACGTGTGCAAATTTGATGCAATATAATTAAAAAATGTAAGAGTTAATTAAAATAATTAAATAACTTCTGTTAAAATAGAGTTACAGTAATGAGATTTTAGTATGTTATAAAGATAATAATTTCTGACAAATTGTATATTTTAGATTTCACACAACTTGATTTGCAACCAAGTTATTGCAAAATTAAGTAAGTACAGGATATCCTTAGCGACAAAGTGGTTCCGCCGGATAATTAAATATTAGATAATAATTCTATTCTCCGTCTGTGGGAACCAGACTTCATTCATGCAATACACTGTCGGGCCGGAAGCTACTAATATGCTACAGAACTTAGGACGCGAGCAGGACGATAACCTCGCACTCCTTGCTAAAAAGCTAATGTTAGCAGCTCACCCAAATCCTCACTACCTTATACAAGACAATATATTGTATAAATTGTTACAGGGCGAATGGAAAGTGGTATTGTCTCCAGCGATGCTTGCGTGTATAACACAATCTTTACATATAAAAATGGCGCACGCATCTCCTGTAAAATGTGTCAAAATATTGCAGGAGGATTTTACAATAACCAACATGTACCGTAGGGTAAAGAAATTGCTAAAAACATGTTATCCATGCCAGACAGCGAAAGTACCAAACGTACACACTTACGTGCCCATGGCCAATGTGATAACGGAAGGTAAGGGACAGATGATCGCCATCGACTTTCTGGGACCATTACCCAAGGCTACCAGAAATCTAAAACACATGGTAGTTTGTGTCGATGTGTTTACTAAAAAAGTTAGCCTTTATGCGATCCCTAGGCCCACCACGAAGTCTGTTTTAAATATTATACTTAATAAGTATATCCCACAACATGGACCAATAAGGAACGTACTTAGTGACCAGGGAAAGCAGTTCCAAAACAAACACTGGGCAGCCACCCTGGAACGTAACGGTATCAAAGCAGTCCTAACCTCGATCCGACGACCACAGGGAAACCTTGCCGAAAGGGTGAATCGGGAAATCGGTAAAATGTTCCGTATCTATTGCTATAAGGAACAAAGTAAATGGCCCGAGTTCTTACCATTCTTCGAAAAGGCAATAAATGAGAGTTATCATGATACCACGGAATACACACCAGCAGAATTAGACTCTGGAACCATGCCAGAGAGGTTTTGGGATAATTATTTAAGTAAGCCAAAGACTTATAATCTACCTCTGCCGGTGCAATGTAAAAATCAACTTGTGAGGGAAAGAATAGTTGAAAAAGGGCGAAAAAGGGCAGACAAATTTAATACGACGCATAAACTAACGAACTTTGTAGTAGGCGAGAAAGTATTGCTCAAGGCGAATCCTGTAGGCTGACGAGACGTAAATGTGGCTGCAAAGTTCTTTCGTTTATATAATGGACCCTATCTGTTGGCTCAACAACTCGCACCTCACACGTTTATCGTTACGACGCTGGACCGAACGAAAACGATCGGTAAATTCCATGCGAGCTCTTTGAGAAAATACTTTGAGTAGCATGGCGTTCCAAAGCGCGTCGCGACGAAATAAAAAGACTTTAAAAAGATAAATAGTATTTAGAGTTAATAATAATTGTATTATAATAATTAAAATTAAAATAAGTAATTTGTGTTTTATAATATTATTAATAATAATTATAGGTAACTTGTGTACTAATAATAATGTTTTTCTATAGCGGTAAATAATAAGCGTATAGAGTGAACGAGCTCGCGGCAGGAAACAGTTACGTCACGCGATAACGACTACCTGACCCACATTTGAAACTAGGTCAAGCAATTAGCCGCGCGACGGGCGATAACGGTTCTAAATACTGTCAGCAAAATTCCTTAGTACGCGTGCCATTGTTTACAAATAAAGGCTACTACTCGTTTTAAAAACATTATACGCAATAAGTTGCAAATATGATAGTTTAATACATGTATTTAGAGTTAGATTGTATATAATGCAATAACATTAACACTTGTGTACGTGTCTTCAGAATAAGTAATACAATGTATAGCTAGTAAGAATAATGATTACAGAATATGTGTGTAATGATTAAGAAAAAAAAAATAACTGTAATTATTACATTCATTTTTTTTTTAAAGCGGGTGTGGGAATATATAACGGAACCAAATATTAACTATTTGGGGTTATATGTTTACCGCGTACTGAAACCATGTTTAAATAAAAGTAACAGTTAAAACTCCATTTGAATGTAGCGCATTGAAAATAATGCTGTGTAAAGCAACGCACACGTGGTCGTTATGTAATCAGTTCGCTGTACAAGGAAGCGACCACACCCAAACTGTTAATTATTAATATCTCGGAAACTAATAAATAAAGGCGAAATCTAACATAGCCAAAATGTTTGCCGAGATATTAATGATGACGTGTGCAAATTTGATGCAATATAATTAAAAAATGTAAGAGTTAATTAAAATAATTAAATAACTTCTGTTAAAATAGAGTTACAGTAATGAGATTTTAGTATGTTATAAAGATAATAATTTCTGACAAATTGTATATTTTAGATTTCACACAACTTGATTTGCATCCAAGTTATTGCAAAATTAAGTAAGTACAGGATATCCTTAGCGACAAAGTGGTTCCGCCGGATAATTAAATATTAGATAATAATTCTATTCTCCGTCTGTGGGAACCAGACTTCATTCTCACGGACTAAGGGAATTCTAAATTTTATGTGGTAGGGAGAGTGTTTCGACCAATGAAATCATTTCATGCAGCCCCGGCCAGTGCGGTGTTTTCTGGTGGAAAAATCACTCTTCTGTCAGTACTCACGAAGTTAAGACGTAGTCCTTCGATCGTCTAGTAGCCAGAGCGGTGAAGATCAACAAGAAGACTCTACGAGGTCAACACACACGCAATTACGAACACACTAACTACAGATCATCTGTATAGCTTGTAATTGCTACGTAAAGGCGAGATACTCTTCAAGACATCAACCAAGCTTATTGTGTACTACCAGATAGTCATAAGCACGCAAGAGATCCACCCGACTTCAAGACCAGACTTCAAGAATACAGCAGAGAGGCCGTCTAAATCATTGGTTAACAGCTGACGAGCAAAGCGACCGCCCGAACGAAGCACACACACACACGCTGACGTGCAACGTGCAAATCGACGGAGAACAGGAAGCAGTTCCAGCAGACAACAGCAGACGTTAAAATATTCACAAACAGCAGGGAAGCAGAGTGTTGCCGAATTTTGAACTCCACGACCGAATCCAGCCGTTCTAAGCAGATTACTTTCTCTAACCAAGGACTCGAATCGACGAGGGACAAATCGGGACGACATTCTCTTCAGTAACAGGAAAGCAAAATCTATTTATTTATTTTTCAGATCAAATTTTCTATTTTTCAATTAAAACATTGTAATTCAAATAATTCAGGTGCCAAACAAAAAGCAAAGACTCTAGTAATTAAAAAGTAAATTCGTTGTGATAATCTGTATAGCAGTTTAAGGCTTTAGTAAGTTATAGTTAAGAAATAGAAGTAGTATAAAAGCGCTATACAAATCTTAACTGACAATCTAATCTTAGATCATACTGCAGTAGATCAGAAGTAGAATCACTAGAAATGAAATAACGTGAACTAGACTGTCACGTCTAATTTATTTTAACTAATTATGCAAATTAATTTTAGAGTTTTATATTTTGTTTCATGAACACGTAGATTCAAATTAATTAAATAAATTTAATTAAATTCAAATCAATTAATAAAGTCAAATTTAAATTGCAATTAACTCGCAAAGAACGAGTTCAGTTTCTTTCAACTATTAGACAATCGAAAAACATCGATTCATTGTATAGACTATAAGAAAATTCATAAGATTATAACCATTCTATTCTTGTGTGTTGTTGGTGTAATAAACAACGTTTTATTACCCCATATAACAGTGTTTTATTGTTGTACGATAAAGCCTACCAGTCTCACAAAACTCTCCCCCTTTAAAGTAACCCATTTTGTGTGTTGTTGTAATAATTTGAGATTACTAGCTTGCGAACTTCAAATCCAAAATCCACACGCCCTAGTCGGAAGAATCTGCAAGATCAGACAGCAGGTGGGTACTCACACACAACATTACATTACAATAACGAATAGTAAAAGTAGAGTTATAATATATATATTGTACTGCTGTTAAAATGCACACAGTACATAATAGGGAGATAATAAATTTTAAAAGAGAAAGGATGCAGATTTTGTATTGAATGTAAACAAAAAAACATTGGGAATATCGACTTACTCAGTCAACATAGGGGTCGATTCCTATATGATATAAAACCATATTTAGTTATATGTTCAGAAAATAATATATGAAATTGGAATGAATGTTATAAGAAGAGTAAAGAGTAATAAAATTATAATTTAATAAATAACCAATAGAATTACGAATATTAGAGGTAAAATAAAGATGTTTAATAAGAAATAGAAAAATGATATATGTTTTAATAGGTATATGATAAACAGATGTAAAGAAATTAGGGAATTATCATAGGGGCAATTTTGTAAATTGTTAAAAAATTGTATTATATAGTGATGAAGGAAATGTATTAGTCTTCAATTATATCTGAGAAAAGAAACATTATTAGTCTTCAATTAAATTCATTAAGAGTAACATGAAGAGTCTAATTATATATCTAATAGTAACTACATGAAGAGTCTTAAATTATATTAAATAACATTTGTACATCATAAAGTTAATGTAACAAGGAAAAGAAAATACAGTAAAGGAATTTAAATTGTGATACCAGAGTTTTGATATTAATATTTAATAAATAAATAATAATACGAGAAATATAACAATATCCTTGATAGAACGACGACAGAAGAGGAAAACCTTGGACTGAAGAAGAGTTTAAGTGGTCACAAAGGATAGTTAAGTGTTCCGAGGAGACATCTGTGTTGCAGTAGTCCTGGAGAGCGGCATTCAGCGGTGAGAGCAATAAGAAATTTGTGTGAAGGAACAGATTGCAAAGCTAAAATTGCTTTCGAAAAAAGGTAAACAACAACCAGAAGTGAACCCGTGGCAGCTGGAAGAATTCAGAATCGGTTAAGTTACATTAGTTTGTTATTTATTTTTTACATGGTTAATTATCAAAATACTACATATTAACTGAATCTGGTTTGGTTTAAAGAAAATAAAATAATCGATACAATCGTAAATACGATCAAATAACTTAATAATCATTAACCCTGAGAGAAAGAGTTTCTTTACATGTACTGGTAAATAAAAAAAACATAATAACAGTAGGTACATTTCTTAATTACCATACGTATAAATAATTACAATACATAAATGACTGATCCAATGTGGAGCAGATCTTAATTACAATACCTGTAATTAATGTACAGTACATAAATGACGCAACCAACATGGTGCATATAATAAATATTATTATATCAGAAAATAAACACAGTACGATATATATATATATATATATTGCAACTCTACTTATATGCGTTGTTGTTGTGTCGTGTTGTATATGAGTACCTACCTGCTGTCCGATCTTGCGGATTCTTCCGACTAGGGCGTGTGGATTTTGGATTTGAAGTTCGCAAGCTAGTAATCTCAAATTTATTGCAACAACACACAAAATAGGTTACTTTAAAGGGGGAGAGTTTTGTGAGACTGGTAGGCTTTATCGTACAACAATAAAACACTGTAATATGGGGTAATAAAACGTTGTTTATTACTCCAACAACACACAAGAATAAAATGGTTATTATATTATCAATTTCTTACAGTCTAACAATGAATCAATGTTGACCAATGTTTTTCGATTGGTTAATAATTGAAAAACAACTAAACTCGTTATTTGGCGAGTTAATTGCAATTGAAAATTTAATTAATTAATTGATTTGATTTGATTAAATTTCTTTTACTAAATTGAATTTAAATGTTAATGAAACAAAATATAAAACTCTGAAGTTAATTAGAATAATTTTCAAAACTAAATTAGACGTGACAGTCTAGTTCACGTTATTTCATTTCTAGTGATTTGACTTCTGTTATACTGCAGTATGAACTAATAATTAGATTGTTAGTTAAGATTTGTATAGCGCTTTTATGTTACTTCTTTTTTCTTAACTATAGCTTACTAATGACTTAGACTGCTATACAGATTATCACAATGAATTTATTCTTAATTACTAGAGTCTTTGATTTTTGTATGGCACCTGAATTGTTTGAATTACAACGTTTTAATTGAAAAGATAGAAAATTTGATGTTGAAAAATAAATAAGTGGATTTTGCTTTCCTGTTATTGAAGAGGATGTTGTTCCGATTGTCCCTCGTTGATCCCGGTCCGGTCGCTAGAGAAAGTAATCTGCTTAGAGCTGCTGGATTCGGTCGTTGAGTTCAAAATTCGGCAATCAAAATTCGGCAACACTCTGCTTCCTTGCTGTTCGTGAATATTTTAACGTCTGCGGCTCTCTGCTGGAACTGGTTTCTGTCCCTTGTCGATTCGCACGTCGCACGTCAGCGTGTGTGTGTGTTTCGTTCGAGTGGTAGCTCTGCTCGTCAGCTGTTCACCAATGATTTATACGGCCTCTCTGCTGTATTCTTGAAGTCTGGTCTTGAAGTCTGGCGGATCTCTTGCGTGCTTATGACTAGCTGGTAGTACACAATAAGCTTGGTTGATGTAATGAAGAGTATCTCGCCTTTACGCAATAATTACGAGCTATACAGTTGATCTGTATTTACTGTGTTCGTAATTGCGTGTGTGTTGACCACGTAGAGTCTTCTGATGGATCTTCACCACTATGGTTACGAGACGATCGAAGAATTACGTCTTTACTTCGTGAGTACTGGCAGAGGAGTGATGTTTCAGCCCGAAAACACCGCGCTGGTCGGGGTTTGGTCAAATGATTTGATTGGCTGACACTCTCTCCCTACTACATAAGATTTGAATTCCCTTGGTCCGTGAGAATGAAGTTAGATTCCCACAGACGGAGAATTAATATTATTTTTAATATTATTATCCGGCGGAACCAATTTGTCGCTCCGGATTTCCTGTGCTTATTTAATTTTGCAATATCTTGGTTGCAAACCAAGTTGTGCGAAATCTAAAATATACAATCTGTCAGAAATTATTATATCTATGACATATTCAAAGCTCATTAATGTAGCTCTATTTTTACAGAAGTTATTCAATTATATTAGTTAACTCTTTTATTTGTTAATTATATTGCGTAAAATTTTCACACGTCATTATTAATATTTCGGCAAACCTTTTGGCTATCTTGGATTTCGCCTTAATTTATTAGTTTCCGAGATATTAATAATTAACAGTTTGGGTGTGGCCCTTCCTTGTACAGCGAGCTGATTACATAACGGCCACGTGTGCGTCGCTTTCCAAAGCATTATTTTCAACGCTCTCCATACAAATGGAGTTTTGACTGTTATAATTTATTTAAACTTGATTTTATTATGCAGGCGACATATAACCCCAAATAACTAATATTTGGGTGCTGTTATATACGCCCACACCCATTTAAAAAAAAAATGAATGTAATAATTACAGTTATTTTTTTTTCAATCATTACACACGTATTTTGTAATCACTATACTTATTACCTATACATTGGATTACTTATTCTAAAGACACATACATAAGTGTTAATGTTATTACATTATATACAATTTAACTCTAAATACATGTATTAATAATATTATATTTGCGAATTATTGTGTATCAATGTTTTTACAACGGGTAATAGCTAACTGTAGCGTTTAAAAGGTTTGTTTGTAAACAAGTGGCACACGTGCAAAGGAATTTGCTGACGTTTTGTTTACTGTCATTATCGCCTGCCGCGCGGCACTAATTGCTTGACCTACATTCAAATGTCGGTCAGCTGTTACCGCGTGACGTAACTATTTCCTGCCGTGCGTTTGTTTTGTTGTACACGCCCGTTATTTACCGCGTTATAAATGCGTTATTATTAATACACAAGCTATCTACAATTATTATTAATAATATAAAACACAAGTAATTCACTTTAATTCTAATTATTATATAATTAAATTATTATTAATTCTAAATATTATTTATTTTTTTAAAGTCTTATTATTTCGTCGCGACGCGCTTTGGAAGGCCATGCTACTCAAAGAGCTCGCATGGTATTTACCGATCGTTTTCGTTCGGTCGAGCGTCGTAACGATAAACGTGTGAGGCGCGAGTTGTTGAGCCAAAAGATATGGACCATTATATAAACGAAAAAACTTTGCGGCTACATTTATGTCTCTTCGGCCTACAGGATTCGCCTTGAGCAGTACTTTCTCACCTACTACAAAGTTAGTTAGTTTATGAGTAGTATTGAATTTGTACGCCCTTTTTCGCCCTTTTTCAACTATTCTTTCCCTCACAAGTTGATTTTTACACTGCACTGGCAGAGGTAGATTATAAGTCTTTGGCCTGCTTAAATAATTATTCCAAAATCTCTCTGGCTTCGTTCCAGAGTCTAACTCTGCTGGTGTGTATTCCGTGGTATCGTGATAATTCTCGTTTATTGCCTTTTCGAAGAATGGTAGGAACTCGGGCCATTTACTTTGCTCCTTATAGCAATATATACGGAACATTTTACCGATTTCCCGATTCACCCTTTCGGCGAGGTTGCCCTGCGGTCGACGTATCGAGGTGAGGATTGCTTTAATACCATTACGTTCCAGGGTAGCTGCCCAGTGTTTGTTTTGGAATTGCTTTCCCTGGTCACTAAGTACGTTCCTTATTGGTCCATGTTGTGGGATATACTTATTAAGTATAATATTTAAAACGGACTTTGTGGTGGGCCTAGGGATCGCGTAAAGGCTAACTTTTTTAGTGAACACATCGACACAAACTACCATGTGTTTTAGGTTTCTGGTAGCCTTGGGTAATGGTCCCAGAAAGTCGATGGCGATCATCTGTCCCTTACCTTCCGTTATCACATTTGCCATGGGAACGTAAGTGTGCAAGTGTGGTACTTTCGCAGTTTGACACGGATGACATGTTTTTAACAATTTCTTTACCCTACGATACATGTTTGTAATTGTAAAATCCTCCTGCAATATTTTTACACATTTTACAGGAGATGCGTGCGCCATTTTTATATGTAATGATTGTGTTACACACGCAAGCATCGCTGGAGACAATATCACCTTCCATTCGCCCTGTAACAATTTATACAATATATTGTCTTGTATAAGATAATGGGGATTCGGGTGAGCTGCTAACATTAGCTTTTTAGCACGGAGTGCGAGGTCATTGTCCTGCTCGCGTCCTAAGTTCTGTAGCATATTGGTAGCTTCAGGCGTGACAGTGTATTGCATATTTAGCACTCTCAACTCGTCGTCAGCTGCTTCATATACCTCCTCCTTTTCTACGGGCGGATATCTACTTAGAGTGTCTGCGGTGGTATTCTCTGATCCTTTGCAATATTTAATAGTAAATGAGTACTCCTGAATAGCTAACACCCATCGTGTTAGTCGGGAATTTGCTAATCGACATTTTAATATAAAAGATAACGCCTGATTATCTGTGTGGATCTCGAAATGGGTACCATATAGGTAGTGTCTGAATTTTCTGAGTGCGTTTATTATGGCGAGTATTTCTTTCTCAGAAGTACAATAGTGCAACTCAGCGCCTTTGAGCGTTCTATTGGCGTATGCTACAACATGAAGACTACCTTGTTCGTCTTCCTGGTGCAACACGGTGCCGATAGCATACTCGCTAGCGTCAGTGTACATTACGTACTTCCTACCCTGTTGTGGATGGAACAATTGTAAATTAGATTGGAACAGGCCCTTAACCCTCTAAAACGCATCGTTCTGTTCAGAACCCCATTTCCACTTTATATTTTTGCGTACCAGCTGTAGCAAGGGGACTGTATATTCGGCGTATTTGCTGGTGAATTTCCTGTAGTATCCCGTGAGTCCAAGGAATGCTCGTAGTGCTTTGAGGTTCTTGGGCACCGGGAACTCCACAATACTCCTGAGCTTCTCTGGGTCCGTACTGATACCTGTAGCTGAGATTATATGTCCCAGGAACTTCATTTGAGACTTTACAAACTCGCACTTGTGTATCTTGAGCTTGATGTTGGCTAACCTCAGCTTCTGGAATACGCTCCTCAGATCCTCGAAGTGTTCCTCCAACGTGCGGGATATCACGAGGATGTCATCGACGAATATTACAGTGTATGGGTCTACCTCAGGTCCTAGAGCTCTCTCGAGGCATCTTACAATCGCAGCAAGACTCGTGCTAAGGCCAAAAGGTACCACCTTGTGCTGATAGCATTTGTTATTGAATATAAATGCTGTATCCTTACGATCTTGCTCACAAAGCGGGACCTGCCAGAAGCTTGCTGTTAGATCGAGCTTCGTGAGGTACCTGGCTCCTTCACATTTAATGAAGAGGTCCTCAGCTGTCGGTGCGCAGTCAAACTCTTTCTCTACCAGACTGTTTAAGTTCCTCATATCCAGGCAGAGTCGGATTTCTCCAGTCTTCTTGCGGACGACTAGCAGTGGGTTGAGGAAGCTGCTATTGGATCTCTCTATAATATCTTCCTCCAACATCCGCTGTATCTCCTGCTGGACCTCGGCCTGGTATTTTATAGGTACCTGGTAGATTCTCCTTATGAACTTCTCCGGCTCTGTGAGGTGGATTCTATGTTCATACACTGACGAGATTGAGTGCTCTTCACTGAAGATACCGCTGAACTCTTCTTGTAGCGACGACAATCTCCGTTCAGTTCGGGAATCTAAGGTTGTTTCCCCCTCTTCACAGTCTTTATAATGAATCACTTGTTTTGGTGGCCGTGTGATTTTAATTGGGTCACCATGATTTTGTGTGTGTGTATGTGTGTTCAATTTAAAAGTGTAACTAACATCGTCAATGGTACATTTTAATAAGTGTTCACTGGTGTTAATTTCCGCACGTATTTGTTCTAGTACATCTACCCCCAATAACATATCACATATTAAATTGTTTATACCCACTACACACACTTCAAATTGCACTTTTTCTAGCATGATAGTTAGATAGTATTGAGTGTCAATTTTTTCTTTTGTATCGGTAGCGGTTCGTATATAAAATTGATTTATTGGGAGTGATGGGGCCGTACGAAAATATTTTTTATTGGCACGCAGGAATCTTTCACTGACGCTGGAAACAACGCTGCCGGTGTCCAACAAAATTTGTGTGGGAACGCCGTTGACAAAGGCGTGTAACACCGGACACGCTGCGCTCACTGGCCTTTGTTGCGCGGGACCGGATTCTAGCAACGGATCCCTGACGTCCGGTGGGAACACATTATTAACGGGCACACAAGTTACATAATTAAAAGTACACATTTCACACAATATACAATCCTTATAATTAGCATGCTTACTTTTACAAAATTTTGCCGAATTTATAGTGCATCCTTGCTGGATGCGCATTTTGGCACGTTTTTTGTAGATTGGTAATTTTTTGATTTATTGTTTGAGTCTTTATTGCTTTGGGAGTCGCTGTCTTTTGCAGTTGTATCAGCTTTGGCTAATTTGACCGTTTGAATCGCTCTAATCGGGGCCCCGTCGTTGCCCTTACCCTGCCCCTTTGGTCTACCAATATTTTGTTTACCCTTGTACTCAAAGGTTTTATTTGGCGGTTTTGACGGTGTTTGGGGTGGAGTAGAACTTGTACTCGGTCTTTGATCAGGTTGCTGATGATCTGATGATACTGTACCCGCGTATTCTGCCCTTCATTATTTTGGCGAGAATCAGGGTTATAACGCCACCCACCAAAATCAAAAACTGTCTCGCTTTGGGACACTAGAATGAGGAGTTCATCGACCGTGCGTATACCCTGCGTAAACACAGCTACTCTTATGTTGTGATTAAAGTGATAGGCAAGTTTCGTGACTATGTCAATCCCCGAAAATGCTGGGGTTAAATGCTTGGCGCGTTCGACCTACTGAATTATATAATTTTCCGCGGTAATACCCAATTTTCTATCAAATCGGCCATACTCAAGTTCATTGCGTAGGAGTCTTTGAGTATGCGAATTCCAGTCGAGGCTTTCAAATTTTTGTTTGAACTCCGCGTATGTGGACACTCTATCGCGTACAATGTTATACCACTTACGCGCCGAATCACGCATCGTGTTAACTACCCACTGTATTTTGTCTTGATCTTCTAGTCGGGAACCTACTCTAGCCATTTCACTCTCACACGCTAACAAAAATTCAATAGGGTTTTCGTTATTTTCCCCCGTAAAATACACGCGATTTTTCTCGTCAACAGGACCTTGTACCAAAATATTAGGAGCGGATCTCCTCCGTACCTCCTGTCGTACTTTCAAAATCTCGTCATTTAACGCTTGTAAGACACTCTCTTTATTAGAGTCTATATTAGATCGCGTCTCTACAATTTGAAGCGTCTAATCTATCTACTCGTCATTGCGTTTCCGTCGCGTCGGCTTGAATCTTTACCTCTAGAGAGTCGACTTTTCTCGCGACGTCTTGCGTTTGTTTTTCGCAGCGGCTAATATGGTCCTTGAACCGGCCCTCCATACGTGTTACTTGTTCAATAAACGATTTTTGAATAGTGGTCTCAAAAACCTTAAACCATTCATTTATTTTGGTATCAACCGTATGTACTTTTTCACCGATCTCAGCGACTTTTGCGGTTAACTCTTTATTACTCTCTTCGATTTTTTTATTGCTTTCCGCGATTTCGGTGACTCTAGCGTCTACATTTTTCGCGCTTTCGTCTATTTTCGCGGTCATTGCTTTATTACATTGCTTAATTTCCGTATTTATGTCGGCGTTGCTTTGGTCTAATTTCTCGGTTAGGCTAACTCTCTGCGCCTCGATGTTAGACTTTAATTCTGCGATATTTATCTCAGCATTGGCTGTTATTTGTTCAAATTTCGCGTTCATGTTAGCGGTTAATTCGGCATTTGTTTTCTCAAATTTCGCGTTCATATTTTCGTTCATTTGTTGTATTTGTTTAAGTATTTTATCCATATCCATTTTAAATACACACAATTTCAAAGATAAACAGTTTCAAATACACAGAACAATTTCAAATACACAAAATAATTTCACTGCTGTACGAGCACCTGTCACAAAACTCTTTGGGGATTGTTCAGTTGGACGCCAGCTGTTTTAGGAAGTAAAACAGCAAAGTTTGTTTTAACGTGAAAATTAAATTTGAATTGAATTTAATTTCTAGCCCCACGTGTAGGGCGACATATGCAACTTTACTTATGTCGTTCTGAACGTGAATTTAATTTAATGTACGTTTGCCGGGCCCCACGTTGGCCGACATATGCAACTCTACTTATATGCGTTGTTGTTGTGTCGTGTTGTGTATGAGTACCTACCTGCTGTCCGATCTTGCGGATTCTTCCGACTAGGGCGTGTGGATTTTGGATTTGAAGTTCGCAAGCTAGTAATCTCAAATTTATTGCAACAACACACAAAATAGGTTACTTTAAAGGGGGAGAGTTTTGTGAGACTGGTAGGCTTTATCGTACAACAATAAAACACTGTAATATGGGGTAATAAAACGTTGTTTATTACTCCAACAACACACAAGAATAAAATGGTTATTATATTATCAATTTCTTACAGTCTAACAATGAATCAATGTTGACCAATGTTTTTCGATTGGTTAATAATTGAAAAACAACTAAACTCGTTATTTGGCGAGTTAATTGCAATTGAAAATTTAATTAATTAATTGATTTGATTTGATTAAATTTCTTTTACTAAATTGAATTTAAATGTTAATGAAACAAAATATAAAACTCTGAAGTTAATTAGAATAATTTTCAAAACTAAATTAGACGTGACAGTCTAGTTCACGTTATTTCATTTCTAGTGATTTGACTTCTGTTATACTGCAGTATGAACTAATAATTAGATTGTTAGTTAAGATTTGTATAGCGCTTTTATGTTACTTCTTTTTTCTTAACTATAGCTTACTAATGACTTAGACTGCTATACAGATTATCACAATGAATTTATTCTTAATTACTAGAGTCTTTGATTTTTGTATGGCACCTGAATTGTTTGAATTACAACGTTTTAATTGAAAAGATAGAAAATTTGATGTTGAAAAATAAATAAGTGGATTTTGCTTTCCTGTTATTGAAGAGGATGTTGTTCCGATTGTCCCTCGTTGATCCCGGTCCGGTCGCTAGAGAAAGTAATCTGCTTAGAGCTGCTGGATTCGGTCGTTGAGTTCAAAATTCGGCAACACTCTGCTTCCTTGCTGTTCGTGAATATTTTAACGTCTGCGGCTCTCTGCTGGAACTGGTTTCTGTCCCTCGTCGATTCGCACGTCGCACGTCAGCGTGTGTGTGTGTTTCGTTCGAGTGGTAGCTCTGCTCGTCAGCTGTTCACCAATGATTTATACGGCCTCTCTGCTGTATTCTTGAAGTCTGGTCTTGAAGTCTGGCGGATCTCTTGCGTGCTTATGACTAGCTGGTAGTACACAATAAGCTTGGTTGATGTAATGAAGAGTATCTCGCCTTTACGCAATAATTACGAGCTATACAGTTGATCTGTATTTACTGTGTTCGTAATTGCGTGTGTGTTGACCACGTAGAGTCTTCTGATGGATCTTCACCACTATGGTTACGAGACGATCGAAGAATTACGTCTTTACTTCGTGAGTACTGGCAGAGGAGTGATGTTTCAGCCCGAAAACACCGCGCTGGTCGGGGTTTGGTCAAATGATTTGATTGGCTGACACTCTCTCCCTACTACATAAGATTTGAATTCCCTTGGTCCGTGAGAATGAAGTTAGATTCCCACAGACGGAGAATTAATATTATTTTTAATATTATTATCCGGCGGAACCAATTTGTCGCTCCGGATTTCCTGTGCTTATTTAATTTTGCAATATCTTGGTTGCAAACCAAGTTGTGCGAAATCTAAAATATACAATCTGTCAGAAATTATTATATCTATGACATATTCAAAGCTCATTAATGTAGCTCTATTTTTACAGAAGTTATTCAATTATATTAGTTAACTCTTTTATTTGTTAATTATATTGCGTAAAATTTTCACACGTCATTATTAATATTTCGGCAAACCTTTTGGCTATCTTGGATTTCGCCTTAATTTATTAGTTTCCGAGATATTAATAATTAACAGTTTGGGTGTGGCCCTTCCTTGTACAGCGAGCTGATTACATAACGGCCACGTGTGCGTCGCTTTCCAAAGCATTATTTTCAACGCTCTACATACAAATGGAGTTTTGACTGTTATAATTTATTTAAACTTGATTTTATTATGCAGGCGACATATAACCCCAAATAACTAATATTTGGTGCTGTTATATACGCCCACACCCATTTAAAAAAAAAAATGAATGTAATAATTACAGTTATTTTTTTTTCAATCATTACACACGTATTTTGTAATCACTATACTTATTACCTATACATTGGATTACTTATTCTAAAGACACATACATAAGTGTTAATGTTATTACATTATATACAATTTAACTCTAAATACATGTATTAATAATATTATATTTGCGAATTATTGTGTATCAATGTTTTTACAACGGGTAATAGCTAACTGTAGCGTTTAAAAGGTTTGTTTGTAAACAAGTGGCACACGTGCAAAGGAATTTGCTGACGTTTTGTTTACTGTCATTATCGCCTGCCGCGCGGCACTAATTGCTTGACCTACATTCAAATGTCGGTCAGCTGTTACCGCGTGACGTAACTATTTCCTGCCGTGCGTTTGTTTTGTTGTACACGCCCGTTATTTACCGCGTTATAAATGCGTTATTATTAATACACAAGCTATCTACAATTATTATTAATAATATAAAACACAAGTAATTCACTTTAATTCTAATTATTATATAATTAAATTATTATTAATTCTAAATATTATTTATTTTTTTAAAGTCTTATTATTTCGTCGCGACGCGCTTTGGAAGGCCATGCTACTCAAAGAGCTCGCATGGTATTTACCGATCGTTTTCGTTCGGTCGAGCGTCGTAACGATAAACGTGTGAGGCGCAAGTTGTTGAGCCAAAAGATATGGACCATTATATAAACGAAAAAACTTTGCGGCTACATTTATGTCTCTTCGGCCTACAGGATTCGCCTTGAGCAGTACTTTCTCACCTACTACAAAGTTAGTTAGTTTATGAGTAGTATTGAATTTGTACGCCCTTTTTCGCCCTTTTTCAACTATTCTTTCCCTCACAAGTTGATTTTTACACTGCACTGGCAGAGGTAGATTATAAGTCTTTGGCCTGCTTAAATAATTATTCCAAAATCTCTCTGGCTTCGTTCCAGAGTCTAACTCTGCTGGTGTGTATTCCGTGGTATCGTGATAATTCTCGTTTATTGCCTTTTCGAAGAATGGTAGGAACTCGGGCCATTTACTTTGCTCCTTATAGCAATATATACGGAACATTTTACCGATTTCCCGATTCACCCTTTCGGCGAGGTTGCCCTGCGGTCGACGTATCGAGGTGAGGATTGCTTTAATACCATTACGTTCCAGGGTAGCTGCCCAGTGTTTGTTTTGGAATTGCTTTCCCTGGTCACTAAGTACGTTCCTTATTGGTCCATGTTGTGGGATATACTTATTAAGTATAATATTTAAAACGGACTTTGTGGTGGGCCTAGGGATCGCGTAAAGGCTAACTTTTTTAGTGAACACATCGACACAAACTACCATGTGTTTTAGGTTTCTGGTAGCCTTGGGTAATGGTCCCAGAAAGTCGATGGCGATCATCTGTCCCTTACCTTCCGTTATCACATTTGCCATGGGAACGTAAGTGTGCAAGTGTGGTACTTTCGCAGTTTGACACGGATGACATGTTTTTAACAATTTCTTTACCCTACGATACATGTTTGTAATTGTAAAATCCTCCTGCAATATTTTTACACATTTTACAGGAGATGCGTGCGCCATTTTTATATGTAATGATTGTGTTACACACGCAAGCATCGCTGGAGACAATATCACCTTCCATTCGCCCTGTAACAATTTATACAATATATTGTCTTGTATAAGATAATGGGGATTCGGGTGAGCTGCTAACATTAGCTTTTTAGCACGGAGTGCGAGGTCATTGTCCTGCTCGCGTCCTAAGTTCTGTAGCATATTGGTAGCTTCAGGCGTGACAGTGTATTGCATATTTAGCACTCTCAACTCGTCGTCAGCTGCTTCATATACCTCCTCCTTTTCTACGGGCGGATATCTACTTAGAGTGTCTGCGGTGGTATTCTCTGATCCTTTGCAATATTTAATAGTAAATGAGTACTCCTGAATAGCTAACACCCATCGTGTTAGTCGGGAATTTGCTAATCGACATTTTAATATAAAAGATAACGCCTGATTATCTGTGTGGATCTCGAAATGGGTACCATATAGGTAGTGTCTGAATTTTCTGAGTGCGTTTATTATGGCGAGTATTTCTTTCTCAGAAGTACAATAGTGCAACTCAGCGCCTTTGAGCGTTCTATTGGCGTATGCTACAACATGAAGACTACCTTGTTCGTCTTCCTGGTGCAACACGGTGCCGATAGCATACTCGCTAGCGTCAGTGTACATTACGTACTTCCTACCCTGTTGTGGATGGAACAATTGTAAATTAGATTGGAACAGGCCCTTAACCCTCTAAAACGCATCGTTCTGTTCAGAACCCCATTTCCACTTTATATTTTTGCGTACCAGCTGTAGCAAGGGGACTGTATATTCGGCGTATTTGCTGGTGAATTTCCTGTAGTATCCCGTGAGTCCAAGGAATGCTCGTAGTGCTTTGAGGTTCTTGGGCACCGGGAACTCCACAATACTCCTGAGCTTCTCTGGGTCCGTACTGATACCTGTAGCTGAGATTATATGTCCCAGGAACTTCATTTGAGACTTTACAAACTCGCACTTGTGTATCTTGAGCTTGATGTTGGCTAACCTCAGCTTCTGGAATACGCTCCTCAGATCCTCGAAGTGTTCCTCCAACGTGCGGGATATCACGAGGATGTCATCGACGAATATTACAGTGTATGGGTCTACCTCAGGTCCTAGAGCTCTCTCGAGGCATCTTACAATCGCAGCAAGACTCGTGCTAAGGCCAAAAGGTACCACCTTGTGCTGATAGCATTTGTTATTGAATATAAATGCTGTATCCTTACGATCTTGCTCACAAAGCGGGACCTGCCAGAAGCTTGCTGTTAGATCGAGCTTCGTGAGGTACCTGGCTCCTTCACATTTAATGAAGAGGTCCTCAGCTGTCGGTGCGCAGTCAAACTCTTTCTCTACCAGACTGTTTAAGTTCCTCATATCCAGGCAGAGTCGGATTTCTCCAGTCTTCTTGCGGACGACTAGCAGTGGGTTGAGGAAGCTGCTATTGGATCTCTCTATAATATCTTCCTCCAACATCCGCTGTATCTCCTGCTGGACCTCGGCCTGGTATTTTATAGGTACCTGGTAGATTCTCCTTATGAACTTCTCCGGCTCTGTGAGGTGGATTCTATGTTCATACACTGACGAGATTGAGTGCTCTTCACTGAAGATACCGCTGAACTCTTCTTGTAGCGACGACAATCTCCGTTCAGTTCGGGAATCTAAGGTTGTTTCCCCCTCTTCACAGTCTTTATAATGAATCACTTGTTTTGGTGGCCGTGTGATTTTAATTGGGTCACCATGATTTTGTGTGTGTGTATGTGTGTTCAATTTAAAAGTGTAACTAACATCGTCAATGGTACATTTTAATAAGTGTTCACTGGTATTAATTTCCGCACGTATTTGTTCTAGTACATCTACCCCCAATAACATATCACATATTAAATTGTTTATACCCACTACACACACTTCAAATTGCACTTTTTCTAGCATGATAGTTAGATAGTATTGAGTGTCAATTTTTTCTTTTGTATCGGTAGCGGTTCGTATATAAAATTGATTTATTGGGAGTGATGGGGCCGTACGAAAATATTTTTTATTGGCACGCAGGAATCTTTCACTGACGCCGGAAACAACGCTGCCGGTGTCCAACAAAATTTGTGTGGGAACGCCGTTGACAAAGGCGTGTAACACCGGACACGCCGCGCTCACTGGCCTTTGTTGCGCGGGACCGGATTCTAGCAACGGATCCCTGACGTCCGGTGGGAACACATTATTAACGGGCACACAAGTTACATAATTAAAAGTACACATTTCACACAATATACAATCCTTATAATTAGCATGCTTACTTTTACAAAATTTTGCCGAATTTATAGTGCATCCTTGCTGGATGCGCATTTTGGCACGTTTTTTGTAGATTGGTAATTTTTTGATTTATTGTTTGAGTCTTTATTGCTTTGGGAGTCGCTGTCTTTTGCAGTTGTATCAGCTTTGGCTAATTTGACCGTTTGAATCGCTCTAATCGGGGCCCCGTCGTTGCCCTTACCCTGCCCCTTTGGTCTACCAATATTTTGTTTACCCTTGTACTCAAAGGTTTTATTTGGCGGTTTTGACGGTGTTTGGGGTGGAGTAGAACTTGTACTCGGTCTTTGATCAGGTTGCTGATGATCTGATGATACTGTACCCGCGTATTCTGCCCTTCATTATTTCGGCGAGAATCAGGGTTATAACGCCACCCACCAAAATCAAAAACTGTCTCGCTTTGGGACACTAGAATGAGGAGTTCATCGACCGTGCGTATACCCTGCGTAAACACAGCTACTCTTATGTTGTGATTAAAGTGATAGGCAAGTTTCGTGACTATGTCAATCCCCGAAAATGCTGGGGTTAAATGCTTGGCGCGTTCGACCTACTGAATTATATAATTTTCCGCGGTAATACCCAATTTTCTATCAAATCGGCCATACTCAAGTTCATTGCGTAGGAGTCTTTGAGTATGCGAATTCCAGTCGAGGCTTTCAAATTTTTGTTTGAACTCCGCGTATGTGGACACTCTATCGCGTACAATGTTATACCACTTACGCGCCGAATCACGCATCGTGTTAACTACCCACTGTATTTTGTCTTGATCTTCTAGTCGGGAACCTACTCTAGCCATTTCACTCTCACACGCTAACAAAAATTCAATAGGGTTTTCGTTATTTTCCCCCGTAAAATACACGCGATTTTTCTCGTCAACAGGACCTTGTACCAAAATATTAGGAGCGGATCTCCTCCGTACCTCCTGTCGTACTTTCAAAATCTCGTCATTTAACGCTTGTAAGACACTCTCTTTATTAGAGTCTATATTAGATCGCGTCTCTACAATTTGAAGCGTCTAATCTATCTACTCGTCATTGCGTTTCCGTCGCGTCGGCTTGAATCTTTACCTCTAGAGAGTCGACTTTTCTCGCGACGTCTTGCGTTTGTTTTTCGCAGCGGCTAATATGGTCCTTGAACCGGCCCTCCATACGTGTTACTTGTTCAATAAACGATTTTTGAATAGTGGTCTCAAAAACCTTAAACCATTCATTTATTTTGGTATCAACCGTATGTACTTTTTCACCGATCTCAGCGACTTTTGCGGTTAACTCTTTATTACTCTCTTCGATTTTTTTATTGCTTTCCGCGATTTCGGTGACTCTAGCGTCTACATTTTTCGCGCTTTCGTCTATTTTCGCGGTCATTGCTTTATTACATTGCTTAATTTCCGTATTTATGTCGGCGTTGCTTTGGTCTAATTTCTCGGTTAGGCTAACTCTCTGCGCCTCGATGTTAGACTTTAATTCTGCGATATTTATCTCAGCATTGGCTGTTATTTGTTCAAATTTCGCGTTCATGTTAGCGGTTAATTCGGCATTTGTTTTCTCAAATTTCGCGTTCATATTTTCGTTCATTTGTTGTATTTGTTTAAGTATTTTATCCATATCCATTTTAAATACACACAATTTCAAAGATAAACAGTTTCAAATACACAGAACAATTTCAAATACACAAAATAATTTCACTGCTGTACGAGCACCTGTCACAAAACTCTTTGGGGATTGTTCAGTTGGACGCCAGCTGTTTTAGGAAGTAAAACAGCAAAGTTTGTTTTAACGTGAAAATTAAATTTGAATTGAATTTAATTTCTAGCCCCACGTGTAGGGCGACATATGCAACTTTACTTATGTCGTTCTGAACGTGAATTTAATTTAATGTACGTTTGCCGGGCCCCACGTTGGCCGACATATGCAACTCTACTTATATGCGTTGTTGTTGTGTCGTGTTGTGTATGAGTACCTACCTGCTGTCCGATCTTGCGGATTCTTCCGACTAGGGCGTGTGGATTTTGGATTTGAAGTTCGCAAGCTAGTAATCTCAAATTTATTGCAACAACACACAAAATAGGTTACTTTAAAGGGGGAGAGTTTTGTGAGACTGGTAGGCTTTATCGTACAACAATAAAACACTGTAATATGGGGTAATAAAACGTTGTTTATTACTCCAACAACACACAAGAATAAAATGGTTATTATATTATCAATTTCTTACAGTCTAACAATGAATCAATGTTGACCAATGTTTTTCGATTGGTTAATAATTGAAAAACAACTAAACTCGTTATTTGGCGAGTTAATTGCAATTGAAAATTTAATTAATTAATTGATTTGATTTGATTAAATTTCTTTTACTAAATTGAATTTAAATGTTAATGAAACAAAATATAAAACTCTGAAGTTAATTAGAATAATTTTCAAAACTAAATTAGACGTGACAGTCTAGTTCACGTTATTTCATTTCTAGTGATTTGACTTCTGTTATACTGCAGTATGAACTAATAATTAGATTGTTAGTTAAGATTTGTATAGCGCTTTTATGTTACTTCTTTTTTCTTAACTATAGCTTACTAATGACTTAGACTGCTATACAGATTATCACAATGAATTTATTCTTAATTACTAGAGTCTTTGATTTTTGTATGGCACCTGAATTGTTTGAATTACAACGTTTTAATTGAAAAGATAGAAAATTTGATGTTGAAAAATAAATAAGTGGATTTTGCTTTCCTGTTATTGAAGAGGATGTTGTTCCGATTGTCCCTCGTTGATCCCGGTCCGGTCGCTAGAGAAAGTAATCTGCTTAGAGCTGCTGGATTCGGTCATTGAGTTCAAAATTCGGCAACACTCTGCTTCCTTGCTGTTCATGAATATTTTAACGTCTGCGGCTCTCTGCTGGAACTGGTTTCTGTCCCTCGTCGATTCGCACGTCGCACGTCAGCGTGTGTGTGTGTTTCGTTCGAGTGGTAGCTCTGCTCGTCAGCTGTTCACCAATGATTTATACGGCCTCTCTGCTGTATTCTTGAAGTCTGGTCTTGAAGTCTGGCGGATCTCTTGCGTGCTTATGAGTAGCTGGTAGTACACAATAAGCTTGGTTGATGTAATGAAGAGTATCTCGCCTTTACGTAATAATTACGAGCTATACAGTTGATCTGTATTTACTGTGTTCGTAATTGCGTGTGTGTTGACCACGTAGAGTCTTCTGATGGATCTTCACCACTATGGTTACGAGACGATCGAAGAATTACGTCTTTACTTCGTGAGTACTGGCAGAAGAGTGATGTTTCAGCCCGAAAACACCACGCTGGTCGGGGTTTGGTCAAATGATTTGATTGGCTGACACTCTCTCCCTACTACATAAGATTTGAATTCCCTTGGTCCGTGAGAATGAAGTTAGATTCCCACAGACGGAGAATTAATATTATTTTTAATATTATTATCCGGCGGAACCAATTTGTCGCTCCGGATTTCCTGTGCTTATTTAATTTTGCAATATCTTGGTTGCAAACCAAGTTGTGCGAAATCTAAAATATACAATCTGTCAGAAATTATTATATCTATGACATATTCAAAGCTCATTAATGTAGCTCTATTTTTACAGAAGTTATTCAATTATATTAGTTAACTCTTTTATTTGTTAATTATATTGCGTAAAATTTGCACACGTCATTATTAATATTTCGGCAAACCTTTTGGCTATCTTGGATTTCGCCTTAATTTATTAGTTTCCGAGATATTAATAATTAACAGTTTGGGTGTGGCCCTTCCTTGTACAGCGAGCTGATTACATAACGGCCACGTGTGCGTCGCTTTCCAAAGCATTATTTTCAACGCTCTACATACAAATGGAGTTTTGACTGTTATAATTTATTTAAACTTGATTTTATTATGCTGGCGACATATAACCCCAAATAACTAATATTTGGTGCTGTTATAATATATATATTGTAACGTTACATAACTCCTGCCCAAATATGATAACACAATCACCATCGTTCAAACCAGTAATCACCCAATTCTAAAAGTCAGAAATGGGTATTATGTACCAAGCTATAAAAACTTTGTACTCCAAAAACACTGTAAACAATAATAATAAAAGTGCAGTGTACAAAGTGAAACATAGTGTACTCGGTAAAAGTGTAAATCTTTAAAAAAAAAGCAGATTTGTACTGGAGATGAAAAAACAATCAATATTGTAGCAGTGGACTATATTGCTGCTGACAAGTTTTGTATTTTTTGTATTTTGTAGGCCACAAAGTCTTGTACCTAGGAATAATATTTGTGTTTAATATAATAATTTTGTTTAAATATAAGATAACCCAGGGTTAAATATAAAATAATAATATGTTAGCAAGATGGCATATAAAAAAATAGTTTAGAGTAAGGATACATTAAGTAAATGATAAATCATAAATAAATCAAATTAAAAGGGATTAAAATATAAAATACCAGTGTACAAGTTTAAGGAAAAATATAAAGAAAAACCTTAAATAAATTAAATTTGATTATAAATAAAATCTAAAAAGGATTATTTTTCTAAAAAGAAGAAATGAATTTATAATAATTAATAATAGCCTATATACTAAAAAGTATATAGATTAACCAATAAAAACCCATAAAAATTCTTGGTTACTAAGAGTAACTAACTAACAAGAATTGAATTAATTGTTAAACAATATTGGAAGTGAGCGTTTTGAAAAGTGTAATGTCTATAAAAATTTAAGGGCACATGTGAACACTACTACTCAACTTGGGCATGTAGTGCACCACTTGTGCATTGTTTTATATCCTCATCATGTAAATTACAATTGAGTTTCATTTTTCCTGAAGGTATGGATCATAATTATGGATTTCTGAAAAACAGTTCAATACATATATGATAATGTAGTGTTTGTGAAATTGTTTTATTTCTTTTTAAAAGTTTGAATGTTTGTATACATTGTCTGTGTGCAGGTTTTCACAATATGAAGACAGGCTTCTCCTCTCTTTACAGAAGTATGATCTAACAGGTTACAATTCACCAAGATTGAAGTTAATATGTAAAGTTTTAGGACGAAGTACAATGTCAGTTACCAAAAGATTAAAAAAATTGGTGGTAGGCAGTTTAAAAACCAAGCCCAATCTTCCTGTGAGAAGAAAATCATACGAAGGTAAATTTGTATTGTGTGCACGTGTGTGTGTGTGTGTGTGTGTGTGTGTGTGAGGGGAGAGAGATAAACATTATTAAAAAATTATTATCACTGACTGAACCAGTTTTGCCATAGTGAACTATTGCAGTAGTTGTAGTCGATTGTATAACCATACATATCTTCTGTTTTTCTTTCCAATGTGCATCGTAAGGTCTCTTTAGTATCCCAGTCTGCATATACCCATACAAATTTGCCCTGTTGTAAGTAGTGTTCAGTGTAACAAAGAATGTTTCCCATTATATTTCAATAATATATTTGAATGTGCTTATTGTGCTATAATGTAATTACATATTTCCATTTAGGTTTGTTATTTTCTAATAGGTTTCTTCTTTAATGATCAAGTGATTTTTTTTTTTCTAGCAGTAATTTGTAAACCAAATATGATATCTTACAATTCACTGTTATCACTGGTATGAATATCATTCTTGGACTTCCTCTTTATTGCAAAAATGTAATCAGCAAAAGAAAACATTGTCCTCAGAGCCTTCAAGTGAATTTTGCCTTTCCTGAATCTTTTTTTTCCCCACAGATTCAAGTAGAAATTGCCCTGGAGGCTTGCACGTCACTTTCTCTGTTAGTCATTTAATCTACATGCTAGCATATTCATTGTTACATTAAGGAGCGGCAATAGTGATGTCAGCATATCGGGAATCACACTCATGTCATTCTTTGCTTTCTTTGCTTCCTCAGAAACTCATGACTTCATATCTTGGATGGGGTGGCCTCAGACACTGTCTATCAGTTGTATATTGCCTGGCGTATCAAAGGCTGTTAGGTTCTGATTGGTATTGTTGATTCATGATACCAGATGTACTATAGTACGGGACTTAGCATAATAAGATTCGAGGTTACACAATAGTAACAGCTCTTCTCTGCCCCTCGCCCAACAGCGCTGTCGCACGTTACACTTGGTTATGCATAGCAAAGGCGGGGAGGGTGGAGAGTGAAGCGACATGGCAATACCACAGTCGCCTCGAAGCTTATTTTGATACGTCTCACATAATAGTGTACTAGATGCATTAGAATCATGCGCTAATAGATGGCAGCCACTTTTTCCTGTGAAATCTTTTGGTAGTTTCTGTTACAGCATTGTTTTTCTTGGAGTCAAATTCTTTCTTATCATGAATTGTCAAACCCACTTTTAAGTCACTGTACAGAATCCGTTTGGCATGTCCAACTTCTCTTACACAGTACTGCAGTAATTGCTTCTCACAATGTTGCTGTTATTTCATAATTCTTGGACACAGCTGAAAAGTTCATTTTTAATTTGGGGCATTTTTAACACTTTCAGTCCTATGCCCGTACATTGTACGGGCGCACGTGTAACCCCGTTCTGTCCGATGCCTGTATGTTGTACGGGCGTCACTTTTATGTAGGTTTAAACTATTTTTCAAGCTTGCCGTATGAGAGCAGCACATCATAAGTCAACTGTAGTTGTTTCTTTATCTAACAGATAGAATTGAGTGCATTTAACTGAATAAACAGCAAACATTGTGTGTTTTGTTTACATGCTTGCATTCAGCATTACACGCATTCAGTATGTGTGTCAATTACACATAAATAATTTTTAAAATATATTTATTTTACTTTTTATATTTCATATAATGTGTAGCATAGATTAGTATCCAGTAATTATATAAAAACCGTAAATGTGTGTTTGAAAGTGAGTTATAAAAATAAGTTGACTTAAAAACAAATTTAATTTTTTTAGTGCAGTTGTAACTTAATTTTTTGTTTCAAATAGTACAAAAAGTGTAAAGTGTTATATGTACATCAGAAGAGGAAAAATGGAACTAAAAGACAGCATAAGATAAGTTGATAAAATAGAATTGGTTAAGTTGTAGCATAACAATGAAATACACTAAAAACCACCAGGCCACCGTGGGTTAACACCCCTTACAGGCCCAGGTCTGAAAGTGTTAATGGAAACGAAATGTAACTCTGTTTTGTATATGTACAGAGTGTTACATGAAGAATACGACACACTTCAGGAGTGCATTCTACAGGCTGAAATCATACAAACATACATCCAAAAACACTTCGTTTTCGATTTATGGCTTGCGGAAAATTTCACCTTGATTTTGTCTTCAAGGCTACAATTAAGCCCTACTGAAATTCTTGGAACTTAAATTAAAGGGTAAATTTGATGGTTTCATGCAGTTTCTGGCATGAAAAATTAAAAAAGAGGGTTCCAAAACTGTATCTTGTAGTTTTATAGAAATATTTTGTAAATCTCAAAACATTGGTGGCAGAGAACACACTTTTTTTAGGTTTGATATGAATTTATTTATTTAAATTGCCAATAAAAAAATATAAATTTGTAAAGAATTTAATACTGTAAAATGTGAAGTATGTAAAGACAATAAAAAACAAATGAATATTATAAAAAAAAAATAGATGTGTGAGCTGTTTGACTTCATGTAAATAATGAGGTGGTGTGCCATCATGTTGAAAGAACATTGCAGTATTTTTTCCAACATGTCTTCTAAAAGGATTGGCAACTGATTTTGTAAAAATCTTTGTATGCAATACCTGTAAGGCAATCTTGAATAATAAGTTGGACAATTAACTTGTCCCCGTATATTTAACGATAACCAATTTTGAAAGTTTGATTCTTTTGTTTCATTTGGATTTTCAGTTGTCAGTTGTCCACCTGTGACTATTTTTCAAATTTTGTGTTCCATTTCTCACAAAAACAGATTCATAAGTGAATAAACACAATTAACAATAGTTCAGTTTTCTTGTGCCCATTGGCAAAAATTTAATCTTAGCTCACAGTCACCTGGTTGAAGATGTTGGACAGTATCCAAATAATAAGGATAAAAATTCTCTGCCTTTAGTATTCTTCAGACTTAGTGCAAGGATGTGAAATCCTTCTGGTCCTGAGTTGCGGACTTACTTGAGTGATATTTTCTTATTCACATACAGGCTGTTCTGCATGGCTTTCAGTAGAACAAGCAACTCATAGAAAAAACTCGTTAGTTTGTAAATTATGAAAGACCAGGAAAAATGTTTTGTCTGACTGGAAATTTTTGTTGGTATTCATGTTTTGCAGCCCAAGAATTTGCATTACTAAAACTACAAGAAAGCAATATCTGCATACTCATGATTTGAACATTTCAGCAGTTTCTTAAAATTAAGTTAAAAAAACACACACACACTACAAATCTCAGATTACAGTTTTTCTACAGGTAATAATTATTAAGCTGGTATATTATAAATTAATTGTTGAACAGCTGTTTTCTGATTTTAATTGAATTTTGAGTCTGAACAGTACAGTATTGCTAACTTTTATTTTTTATAAACTCTTAAAACAAGTCAGTTAATATTGTTAAATATATATATTTTTTTCAAACACTTTTCGCTACAGTCTATTTCTTGATGTATATAATATATTTAATATTTATATGATTTTCGCTCAAGATGTATTTTCCTAATTTGGAACGCTTTGTGTTCCCATCCTCAGCCTTACTAGTTTTGAGTCTTGTGAAGTACGTGTGTGTTGGTTAGTTGTTGTTGTGGTATCCTGTTGGCCTTTGGCATTTTAAATTGGTATTATTGTGTGTGATTGTGGTATATATATTTTATGTATTTTCGATGTTGAGTGCTTTGAAAATTGTGTCAAGTTTTGTATTGATTTTTATTTGTTCAGGTATTAGTTTGTTTTGTGTTTTATGTTTGTATATTTGTAAATTTTCCCAAATGTTCATTATGGTGCCTTTGTGTGGTTTGTGTTTTATTAGTGTCATGTTGGTTATGTCTGGGAATTCATGTCCAGTGTTTATTGCATGTGTGGCCAAATTAGATTTATATTGTTACGGCATCACGAACAATCTACGCGTTTATCGAACGTTCCAGAGAAATCCAGAATGTAAGCGTGTGGCAGCTACAGACGCATTTTGCGAGAATCTTCTCGACTGTGCCGGGCTTTGCTCGGGTGCTCGGCCTCTGTCAAGGCTGTAGTTAATTATGTAGTTCACAAGAGATAAGACGCAGTTTGGAAGCTTCTGGTGTGTGAGCGTGACTATACATACATGTGGTAGCGGCCTTAGTTTTCAGTTCAATGCGAGATATTGGATAGTGCGGTTCGAGAGTATTAATGCGATATATTTCCAGAGCGGTTCGAGTTATTACTGTGTACGTTCAAGTAGTTATTAGTGAAGTGTTGCGTTTTATAATCAGACGGTATAATTGTAATACAATTGAGTTTTAATATTAGTGGACATTTTATTGCGTGTGAACAATTTTCATTTGATTTGTTGTAGAGACTGTGTTGTTAATTACGAACTGTTTTACTGTAACAATTAAAGGTGTGATTAGTGACTTAATTGTTGTCTTGTACTTACTTTGTTTCCACTTTACCTACGACGATCGAGTAGACCGTCGTAACAGTGGTGTCAGAAGTGGGATAAAACGGTTAACAGTAGAAACAGTGGACACTTTGTACAAGACGAGTGTAATTCGTATTTAATCGGAAAACAATGGATGCTAGTCAGATGATGGAAAATTTCCAGGCGCTGTTGTTGCAGACAGAGGAACGACGATGACAGGATGCAGAGAAAGCAGAAGACAGACAGAAAACCCTCCTGTTGGAGGCAGAGGAAAGACAAAGACAAGAAAGGGAAGAAACAGAGGAACAATGACAACAGGATGCAGAGAAAGCAGAAGACAGACAGAAAACCCTCCTGTTGGAGGCAGAGGAAAGACGAAGACAAGAAAGGGAAGAAACAGAGGAACGACGTAAGCAGGAAGCAGAGGAACGTAAACGTGAAGCAGGTGACATCAAAGCGTTAATTCATGAACAAAAGCAGATGCAAGAACATACTACCGCAGAATTGGGTTTCCTACGTGGTGACGTAGGTGAATTACGAGGTGAGCTCAATAATCAGATTACCAGAATATCTGACGTAGAAGAATCCATGTCAAATAAAATAGCTGAAGTAGAAAAATCTGTCTTGACTGTGGAAGAAGTTATGTCAACAAAAATATCTGCAGTAGAAAACTCAGTGGCAAACATAAGAGAACAAATTAAAATTGAAGTTGAACAGTGCATGAAGATTCAATCAAAACAAATTTCTGAACAGACTGTACCAGTGATAAAGACAGAAAAAGACACAAAAAATAAGTTAACAGAGAAAGTCACTTTGCCTGCAGTAGGGACAGTTCATGTCAAAGCTCCAACCTTTGACGGAAGCAGTCACTGGGCAACGTACCTCCACCAATTTGAAGCTGCTGCATGCGCAAATAATTGGACAGAGAAAGACAAGGCTGTTTCACTCGTTCTTGTGTTAAAAGGACCTGCGGCAGAATTACTACAGAAAGTGCCACCTGACAGCCAGAACATCTATGCCGAGTTGATAAAGCTCTAGAATTACGGTATAGTGATAAACATTTGCGAGATGTGTACTGCACTCAGTTAAGAGCAAGGCGACAGCATGCCGGGGAGAGCCTTCAAGAGTTTGAAGCAAGTATCGACAGACTAATTAGACTGGCCTATCCTGAAGTGCCAGAAGATTTTCGAACGGGTTTTGCGATGCAGACATTTACTGCCGGTGTCCGAGATAACGAACTACAGCAAGTGTTACGAATGGCAAGACACCTGAACAGTGCGGACGCCCTGGTACATGCTTTGCAATTTTAGGCCACCAAATCAGCGTCTGGTTGGACAAGTCATAAAGTACGCACTAAAAGATAGCGACGGCACAGACGATGAGGAAGAAGAACAAGGAACAGAGACTCGACGGTCGACGCCACAGAATAAAATAAGAAAGGATGGAAGACCGAAGTGTTATAGATGTGGGAAACCTGGACATCTACAACGAGATTGTCGGGTTAGAATTCAGCAGCAGGGAAACGAGCAATAGTCGGTACAACGGTGCGTATGCTGACTAACTGGAGGAACGAAGCCTCTAGAAAACATGCAATTTCTGCACTTCAGAAAAACAGCGGGAGCTTGGTAGTTACTGGATTTGTTCAAGAAAGGCCAACCTCGATTACAGTTGACACAGGCGCAACAGTTTCTATTGTGCGTCCCGATGTGGTGAAAGATTTGGAAAAGTGGAGATACACCTACGCCTCGGTAGACTTGAGTTTAATCATCAGGTACTTGTTGCAGACATTGTGGATGAAGCAATTCTTGGTGTGGATGTTATGAACGCGTACGGATTTATAGTCGACTTCAAAAACAACGTCTTGAGAATCGGAGGCGAACAGGTAATGCTATCAACAACGACGACAGCAGAAAAATCGATGGACATCATAAACCAAGTGGCCGTAACTGTTCCGCCAAACTCCGAAAAGGTCATCATGGTTAGAACTGCGGTAGATACTAGGGGGAATCAGTGCTCTATATTCGAACCCCAGGTAGTCAGCACACCAGGCATACTAATTGCCAGAAGTTTAGTAAAACCTGACTAAACCGGAAATGTACCTATTAGAATGGCGAATATTTTGGATCAAGCTATCACTTTACAAAGCAATACTCTCCTAGGCAAATTGACTCCTGTGGCGAAGATCCAGTTCTTTGGGTACTTCTAAATTACCAGAGGAACTGCAAGAATTATTGAACAGATTTTCTAACGACCTCTCAAGTGGTGAGGTAAAAGAACTCTGACAGTTTTTACACGAATTCAAAGATTGTTTTGCAGTTCGGGGACAGTCACTGGGAAGAACCTCTCTTGTGCAACATCGCATCAATACCGGGGACACAACACCAATACGCCAACCTCCTCGAAGGCCTCCAATATCTAAACAAGAGGAGATGTCTCGGTTAGTACAGGACATGTTGACAGAGGGAGTAATTGAACCTTCGTCAAGTGCTTGGTCTTCCCCTGTAGTGCTGGTAGCGAAGAAGGATGGTGGATTGCGTTTCTGCGTAGACTACCGGAGGTTAAATGACGTTACAAAGAAAGACTGCTATCCATTACCTCGCGTTGACGATACACTCGACACGTTGTCCGGAGCACAGTGGTTTTCCACATTGGACCTGAAGAGTGGATATTGGCAAGTGGGTACATATAATGGTGCATATAACACACCCAGAACCCAATATATAACAAACGGATTAAAAGCTACCCCAAAACAAATTAATCAACAAAAGATGAACATGCAATCATGAACATAGAATGAATTAGGACTAAAATAGGGGAATAAAATAAATTATAATTAATAAGTAAATGTATCATTGAAGAAACGAAGACACGACTAACGATAAGACAACGTACCCAATTACCCAATAGATCAGACAGTGAGAAGAAAACAATGACAACCATAACCAGAAGAAATTTATTAAGTACTGTATGATGGAAGAATCAGTGCAATTAGGGAAAAGTCAAATCAAATCAGATACCAAAAGGAAATAATAAAGACAAGGATAAAATAAACCATGAGAATAAAAGTATTGTTAATGATAAAGAAAATAAAAGTGAATTGAAAATCTTGATTTAAAACCCTAAGCTGTGACTTGTCACTGACATAAACTTATTAATAAAATGACTTCAATGACTTGACGGTACAAACAGAACTCAAAAATAAAATATTGAGAGTAGAAATTAAGAGGGAGAGTGAATACGAGAATTGTAAATATATAATTAAATAATAGTTGTCTTGATTATTCATCTCTTCTTTCACAGCACTAACACTTATCTAAAAATGAAACTTTTTCTTGTGAACATACTGTTTATTCTCTTCTCGTCGAACGCGTTTCGGCGTATGTATTCGCCTTCTTCAGCTTAGAGACAGACTGCCATCATTTAGTAACGGTTGTTGTGTGGAAGGTGTAGTGGTGGTGGTGCGTGGAGGAAGGGGATTGGCGCGGGGATTCAACTTAATGTTATACAAAAAACAAACATTAAGTTGAATCCCCGCGCCAATCCCCTTCCTCCATGCACCACCCCGACTACACCTTCCACACAACAACCATTACTAAATGATGGCAGTCTGTCTCTAAGCTGAAGAAGGCGAATACATACGCCGAAACGCGTTCGACGAGAAGAGAATAAACAGTAAGTTTACAAGAAAAGTTTCATTTTTAGATAAGAATTAAATAATGTATAAAAATGACAACTAGACAATGTCCAAAGGACTAATAAAATTTGTGAAGTAGAAATAAAATTATCAAAGACAACTATTACTCAATAATAAAGGTTGAGATAATAACAAAAAAGAAAAATAACCATAAATAAAAAAAAATCAGCTTTAAGTAAAAGTAAATAATCATACAATGTGTAGAAAACAGAATCTGAGATTCAGCCATTGTTGAGAAACCAAGATAGGACATAACCTAATCTGGCCAACAAGTTTCCAATGAAATAGTAAAAACAATGACTGGAATGATGTTAAATTAAAATATATTGGAGGGTAAACTAACTAGAGACTATAAGGAGCATTCCATGTACAAAAAGTCATAGTATAAAGGAACTTAAGTACAGAATAAATGTAAATTAATGTAACCAAGTGTACCACATAGGATGGGTACCTGGGACAGCAAAAATCACACATAAAACTGTAATAAAAGAATAGGGACTCAACCCATGATATTAAATAAGACATAATAACATTCATGTGAGGCAAATCAATGATTATTGCCACCCAATTAATAATAATAATGTAATTTATAAGTAAACCCTAACTGATACTAGATGCAAGAGGTTTAAGTAAATTCAAACAAATGTCAAAATATAAAAGCAGAACTAAACACTGCCAAGTATTAATATTGCTATAAGAACACTGATATAAAATAAACATAATAAAGAGATAAATGTGAAAAAATGCAAATAAGGAAAATGTAACACTCAAGTATACTGAAAAATAATCAGAGAAAATGTGATTGAAGTAAAATAAAACAATAATAGCTAGTGCTGATACAATCAGAAGTGGTAATGATAAGTTCATTATAGACAGGCCACAACAAATATGGGTTACAAAACCCTAATATTATAAAATGGTTAATAAACACTTAGAATGACAGTAGACCAAGAGTCTAGTCAAAGGAAAATAGATAATTAAGAGTAATAACTAAATAATGATATGAGAAAAAATATTGTACAGTATTGATAAGTAATCACGAAGGACAAAAGTGAAGAAAAATAGTGTATTAAATATAAGAATGTTTAATATAAGAAAGTGATAAAAAAAACATAGAAAAATCGGGCAGTAGGCCTAAACGAAAGGTGACAATTTTAGCTAATTATTGTCGTCCATTCTATATAAATATCCAAAAATACTACGTTAATTTTTTAATTTTTTATTATTATTTTTTTGTAGTGGACAGTGATAGAATGGATCTAATAAAAGTTCTAATAAAAACGGCAATGCAAAAGTTGAACGTTACAAACTACAGAGATCTTCAGTACACATCTATACCTGATGCTGTGTTTGATGAGGTTGGATTAAAAATGAAAATTCCAGGAGTAAAAGTGAAGAGATACTGGCATGACCCACTGTATTCCCAGCTCTTTGCAAAATGCACACTGTCACGTAATAGGATTCGTGCAAAGCTGATAAAGCTGTATGTATCAACAATGTTTACAACCCTGTCTTTGTCACCCCTCTCCTTCTGTTCTGTAGAAATGTTAGTTTGTAATAAATCTTGCATGGATATTGTTTTCATTATTTGTAGATTAGATAAGGTAATATGCGGAAAATCAGATTTTGGAGTAAATGGCAACTTCACAGTTTTATATTCCGCCAGTTAATACACGAGGGGTAACTCCAAAATAAGGTCTCCATATTTTTTGAAAATAGAAAAAAAACATTTATTTTCAAAACTTTTTACATGGCTGTGAAGCATAACAACAGACTATTTTTCAACATAATTGCTGTTATATTCGATGCATTTTTCGAACCACTGTGACAGTTTTAGTATGGCAGTGTCAGAAGCTCGCCACCAGTTCATTGAGATAGCATTTGACCTCTTCTTTCACCTCGTCTTCGTCGTCTAATCGCATTCCACTCATATGTTCTTTCAAATGTGTAAACAAATGATAGTCACTGGGTGCCAAGTCCGGGCTATTGGGGGGGGGGGTATGATAATGTCCCATCTAAATTGGTTCAGAAGATCGACAATTGCGCGGGCGACATGAGGCGAGCATTGTCATGAAGAATTGACACGCCCTTGGTGAGCATTCCTCTTCTCCGGTTCTGAATCGCCCGTTTGAGTTTTTTGAGTGTCTCACGGTCTGCATTTATTGTGGTCCCAGTAGGCATGAAATCGATCAACAATGCCCCCTTCCCATCCCAAAACACAGTCGCCATAAACTTGCCGGCAGACTGTGTTTGTTTGAATTTTCGTGGCCTTGGCGAGGTTGAATGGTGCCACTCAAGTGATTGTCGTTTGGATTCAGGTGTGAAGCGGTGAACCCACGTTTTGTCACCTGTGACAATGGAATTCAAAAAGTTGTCTCTTTCGTCCACATAGGGCTACAGAAATTCGTGGGCAGCTTCGATGCGTTGCCGTTTGTGGTCTTCTATGAGTATTCGCGGGACCCACCTTGCGCACACCTTCCGATATCCCAACTTTTCAGACAAAATCCTCTGAATGGTGGATTTTGAAACTTCAGGAAGCAAACAAGAGAGCTCGTGAATAGTGATCCTCCGTACTTCATGCACAACTTCTTCAACGTTCCTGATCCTGACGGTCTCCCGCTTCTTTCTTCATCATGAATTTCTGTACGACCAGCTTTAAACTCTCTACACCACTTACAGACGTTTTTGACATCCTTACACCCCGCCCCATACACTTCAATCAACTGTATGAATTTCAATAGGTTGAAAACCTTTTGTGTTGAAAAATCTAATGACTTCGTGAAGTCCGCACTTGGTGGGAACGGTGATCGGGAGCTCCATTGGTAACGGCTGCCAAGGCAAGACTAGGGATGGCCCAAAACAACGGCATCAGATGTTTCACATTAGCTTACTCGACGCAACTGATGCGCTGCCCAGCTGATGCGGGTAAACCACTAATGTCTCGCATTAGGTACCAACAGCAGACGAGCCTGCCTGGCTGTCCCCACCACTGCCCAGCTGACAGCTAATGCATATTATTTGATGAGAGTTGTCACTTGTCAAAAGCCACTACAATGTTTTTTTCATGTTCTAACTTGATTCCTTCTTTTCCGTGTTTTATGATAGTTGTTTTGAATATTATGTGAGTTGTACTGTTGGCAGGGAGGGTGATTGTTTACGACTGAAGTACGTGAGTTTTAATTGAAGCCATGGATAGACGAAAAATAGCCCTGTTTGGAATTATTTTATGGTTAAAGACTTCGAAAATAAAACAGCTAGGTGTGACCAATGTGGATTGGTAATGTCTTATCGAGGCACCATCTCAAATTTAAAAAACCATTTCATAAAGAAACACCCAACTATTAATTTAAAACTTGAATCAATTGTAATAAAGTCATTTTCTAATTAAAAAAATGTATCTGCTAATAGTCCTACCAAATCGTCTGTTGATGTTGTTGAGCAAAGTGTTCATGTCTTACAATTAGAACCTGAATCACAACCTAATTCCAGTCACAACAAATCTGACACCATTTCAAATAATATTAGTTCTTAGCCTAAATCTCAGTCATCAATTACAACATACATACCTAAGAAAATCAGCATTACTCAAAAGAAAAAAAATTGATCAAAATTTGTTAAAAATGATTACACAAGATTTTCAACCTTTTTTGATCGTAGAAGATTCTGGTTTTAAGGCTTTTGTGAACGCACTCAATCCATCCTATGACTTGCCAAGCAGAAAATTAATTCCAAATAATTTTATACCTGCAGCCTACAAGGCATGTAAAACCAAAGTTGCTGATAAGATGAAAAAAGTAGTGCGGGTTTGCCTAACAACCGATTGCTGGAGTTCGTCAAACAATAACAGCTATTTACCGTTAACTGCTCATTTTATCAATGACAGTTTCCAACTGGAGTCAATTCTTTTAGATTCTTTGCCCATTGAGGGATCCCGTACAAATAAGCATTTGGCAGAAACAATAAAGAAAATTACTGACAGTTACGGTTTATCAGATAAAGTTTTAATTGTTGTGAGCGACAATGCTGCGCATATTGTTGGGGGAATAAATGAATTAAACTGGAAACATTTTGGCTGTTATGCCCACACAATTAACCTGATTGTTCACAATGCTCTCGAGACAGTTCAAGACCTACAGAAAAAGGCTAGCCACACAGTTACCTTTTTTAAACGCAGCAATCTAGCCACGGAAAAACTTGTGAAATTTCAAAGGGACTGTGGTAGCAATAGTCCAAAAAACTTATACAGGATATACCAACTTGTTGGAATGCAACATTTCTAATGCTACAACAATTAGTTTTACTACAGAACGCAGTAAAAACCCCTCTGGCTTTGAGTGAAAAAGATGCTCTGAACTTGACTCCCGATGAATGGAAAAAGTGCAGTGAATTAGTTGAGGTGTTGGAGCCTTTTGAAAGTATTACATGTGAAATGAGCAGAGAATGTTTTCTTACCGGGAGCCAAATAATTATTTTAACGGCAGGTATTGCCCACATCTGCCCACTCATGAAAAACCCTTACCATTCAGATATACTTACAGTAGTAGCAAATCTTCAAAAAAGAATTTCAACTAGATTAAAAAATATAGAGCACAGTAAAACAGTTGAGTTTGTACATTTTTGGATCCACGATTCAAACAACATGCATTTGTTGTTTTCTCAGACAACAATGGAATCTATTAAAGATACTGTTACAAAACTTGTTGTACAAGAGTACAATAAGGAAAAGAAATTGCAATTGTCAGAAGGTGAAGAAGAACCGCCCGAAAAGAAAAAGAAAAATGAACTATCAATATGGGGATTTTTTGATAGCAAAATGGAAAATCTACCCCAGACAAATCCAACGTGTTCTGTTATTACGGAGGTTCAAAGTCTCATGAAAAGTATGGTTAATATTTATTATTATTGTTAAACTATTACCCGAATTATTTATTTAAATTAAACGTTTGAATTTTTAGTAAATTAATTTTTAGTACAATAGTAAAAATACTATTTTTATGATTGTTGTAACGATTATTAATTTTACAAATCCCCCACGTGACTTCTACTTACCTCGTGCGATCTTTTTACGCACTAGCCCTGATTACCCTTTACCCTGACTTACCAAAACAGAAGACTCCAAAATTACTTACAGGTCACCACCAATATTTTTAAAAGGACAAATATGGAAACCTTAATACATTTTCCCCTTTTTGACTTTAATTACTTACCAGGTTCATTTTAGGTGAGATTTTCTATATAGGACAGGTTATGTTAAACGGGCGTAATAACTACTCTCTGCGCATGGTTATCATCGTATAAAATCTGATTTTATTTTAAGTCAAATTACCAATTTCTTAGTTATTGTATCAAATAAAATTTACTGGACACCAAATTGTCCATTGAAGATACAGACATTATGAAAATCAACAATCTTCGAACACAAATTATACTATTGCAAACCAGTCTTTGACTATTGTCCCCCTTTCTTTTTCACACTTGCTCTCTCACTCTCTTTAATTACCCCACTGTTTGAGATCTCATTCTTTATTTGTGTACTTTTTTTTCTTTTTGAATCGGTATTAAATTGATTGTTTTCACTGCTACTTACCTACACGTGGTCGCATACTACGTTGTAAGTCTGGTTTTTACTCCAACCACCAAAGTTCACGTTTAAAACTTTTCGTTTCACCAGCACTGTAGTTAATTAACTGTTTTACACTTTACTGTTACATTGTACACTTTACTAGATAGGCCGATTATAGTATTTTCGGCCTATCTTACACGCCCGAGGCCACCGTTGACTTACGACCGCTCTGTTTGATGACTGCTATTCAGCTGTCTGCGAGCGGCGTTCGCAATTGCATAGATGCAAGGCATTGGTTGGGCTGTGCACCAATGTATGTGTGTTTTATAGCGCCTTCTCTGATTGGCTAGTTTAAACTGGGCCAACGACGACTGCAACTTTTTACTGCCTGATGAATTTGACGTGTTACATTTGCATTCTCTGTAATTCACAGATGTCCTGGGTTGTAGGGTGATTGTGTAACACGTCTAGTCAGACTGACGCCAGACGCAAACACAGACGGGTGTTTCACAATCATGTATGCATCTTTGTTAAAGCAGAGGTTCCCCAAAGGTTGTACCCTGGGTTGTATTAACATTTATTAAAATTATTTATCCCCCTAATCTGTCCCGTTACATTGTTAAATATTGTGAATTTTTTTACTAATCACGCAAAATATTGCAGATATACACAAGAAAGCGTTATAAAAAGAAAAGATCACGCACTAAAATGGTGGCAAGAAAGTAGTCACCACTATCCCTATTTTGCAAAAATTTTAAAATACCATTTCCCAATGGTAGCAACTTCAGTTCCTTGCGAGAGGGTATTCTCGAAAGCAGGACTTTTGATCAATGAAAGGAGGACATGATTAAAAACAAATAAAGTCTGATAGCTTATGTCTTTAAAAGAAAATACTTAAAGTCAATATATTTTTGTTAACAAATGTTGTAATTAGTATATACTGATTATCATAAATAAATTTAATAAATCCTTTTGAATAGTAAATTTTGTTACCCTATATCCTTTCATTACATTTTTTTAATATTTAAAATAATTAAGCAACAGAAATTAGATATAGCATGAAAGTAAGTTTTTAGCTAGCAGTATTTATACATCCTTATTAGACTGTGCTAATGTACAGGAATTTCAATTTAAACATTAGGTAGGCGTGCATCAGTTGTACGAAACGTTTAGAGATTAGTCAATACTCCAGTGGCGAAGCATCCATATATGCGGTGTATGCGGCGCATACAATTTAAAATTGTATGTAAAATCGTATAAAGTTTTGTAATTAATTTTATATTATTCAAGATGTAAAAGTTTGTCATTTCAAAAGCCAAAACTTAATTTTCATTTGAACGATATAACGACAGTTAATAAAGCTTTACTGTTTACAGCCAGGCGCACAGTATGCGTTGTAGCTAACGAATACATTCTATTATTATATATTATATATATAAACTTCACAATATGAACGTACTTTCTTTATCACTTTCCCATACGTTTCGAGGTGATGTTCCTCTTCCTCAGTGGGAGTAAATACTGAATGTCATTTTACAGTATAACGGTTATGGACTAGGTGTGTGTGGTGGGGGTTGATGGTGGGAGGGAATTGGCGCTAGTGTATGTGATCTATAATGTAATTGTTCATTTAATATGTTGTTTGGTTGTAGTGTGTGATACCTGTATATTTCAAATTGTTCAGCTGTGTTTAGTTTTCTACTTTTAGGTAAGTAGTGTAATATTTCCATGTTGTGTTCTGTGTTTGTGTAACTGTGGTTTTCGTTTTGTAAATGTGTGGCAAATGTGGAATGTATGTAGTTTGTGGTGAGGGCTTTTAAATGTTCTGAAAATCTGGAGGAAAAAGATCTTCCCGTCTGGCCGATGTAGAATTGGTGACAATCATTACAATTTAATTTATATACCCCTGTTTTGCTGTATGTGTCTGTGTCTTTGTTAGTATTATTTATGTGTTTCCTAATGGTGTTGTTGGTTCTGTAGGCTACTTTATAATTATGTTTTCTAAATTTGTTTGCAATTTTGTGCGTATTGGAATTGTAGTATGTAAGTGTTATGTATTTACTGGGTTGTGTGCTGTTGGTCTGATGTGTTTTACTTTTTGTGTTCAGGATGCGTTTGTGTAGTTTATTTATTAAATCGGGGTTGTATCCATTTTTGACTGCTATATATTTGATTGTGTTTAATTCTTCTTGGTAGTCATGTGTGTTTAGGGGTATTGAAGTGAGCCTATGGAGCATGTAGTTGAAAGCTGCATGTTTGTGTTGAGTTGGGTGGTTGGATGAGTTATGTATGACCATGTCTGATGTGGTGGGTTTCCTGTATATTTTGTATGTGTGTGTGTTGTTTGTTTTGGTGATTGTAAGGTCTAAGAAGTTTATGCTATTATTTAGTTCTATTTCAAGCATGAATTTTAATTTATGGTGTATAGTGTTAATGTATTTGTGGAAATTTTCTATTTGTCTTTTGTTGCCGTTGTAAAGGAGTAAAATGTCATCAACATACCTGTGCCAATATATTATTTTATTGGTGTATTTGTTATTGTTCAGTATGTGTTCCTGTTCTATGGTGTGTATAAATATTTCGGCTAGTATACCTGATATAGGGGAGCCCATGGGTAGTCCATCTGTTTAAGTGTAAAACATGTTATTGTGTGCGAAATAATTTTGATCAGTGATAATTTTTGTTAGATGGATGATCTCTTTTATGTGTGTTTCGGGTGTGTTATTTATTTTTAGTAATTGTTCTAATGTAGTTATAGTTTCTTTTATGGGAACATTGGTGTATAGGTTTGTTATGTCGAATGAAGCTAGTGTGGAATTGTGTGGAATGTGGACATGTTGAGTTTTATTCACTAGATCTAGATTATTTTTGACGGTGGTGTTGTTTGTTAAATTTATGCTATTTCTGATTAATTTATCTAAGTGTCTAGCTATTTTGTGTGCAGGTGCTTGTGTGTTGTTTATAAGTGGCCTGATGGGAATATTTGGTTTGTGTAATTTTGGTAGTGCATTTAGTGTAGGGGCATTTGGTTTAATTTGTTTTAGATATTTGATGTTGTCAGGTGATACTATGTGTTTTGTGTTATTTAGGGTTTTGTTTATTTGTTTTTGATATTTTGGGGTGGGGTCTTTATTTAATTTAGTGATGTTGTTTTCATTAAAAAATGTTTCGATTTTGTTATTTAAAGCCTGTTTTTCCATTATGACATTTATATTATCTTTGTCAGCTTTGAGTATGGTTAGGTTGTGTTCTTATAATTTACGTTTTATGTTTTTTAATGTTTGAAATTCATTATTGTGTTGTTTTTGTTCGTAATGTTGTGTGTGTTGTAATTTGCGTTTTATATCATGGCGTATGGTATCATGGTCTTTGTTAAGTGTGTGTTGTATGGCTGTTTCAGCGTCTAGGACTATGTCACGTGTGTGCCTTATATTATTGTTGTTATTGGTTGGATTGATGCCTAAATTGTGTTTTAGACCTTTATCTAATAGGTTTATTTCTGCGTTAGTGAAATTGGTCATTGTTGTGTTTACTGTACGTGTGTGAAATTTATGTGTCAGTGTAGGGACAGTTTCGTTTCTGCGTGTTAAGAGGTTATTGATTTTTCTGTTATGTCTGACTTGCGCTCCCACTCCCACTGTCTGTGAATAGCTGTAACGCATGTTTTACTGTTTCTGCATATACAGTGCTTAGTGCTTACGCAGACCGTGTTGTTTAAAGTTTTTTAATTATGAGTTCATTTGTAGTAGAGCCTGCGGTGGTAACATCATCATTATGTGTAGTTGAGTGCAATTGTGTAATTGAAAGTTTATTTATACAGCCATTCAGTAGTAGAGCTTTTACAGATAAACTAAACATTATTTCTAGCGGTAGACCAACCCCATTAATTCCCACGTTAACGTCAAAAATAAAAAATTATACACGACATTTAAAGGAACAACATTATGAAGTAAAAACTTAGCTTTGCGGCTATAGAAAAACTTCAAAATTATACTGTTGGCCATGCATTCTTTTTTTCAACTGAAAAAAATGTCTGGACAAATTCAGGAGTTTCTGATTTGAACAACTTGTTTAATTTACAAAAACGCCATGAGATTTCACAGAGTCATGTTGCTTCCCTTCTTGCTTTAAAACAGTTCGGTAAAACCAGAATTGAATATGCCCTTAGTGAACAATTTAAAATTAACATCAAACAGCACAATGACATGGTAAAACAAAACCGGTACATTCTTCGTTGTCTAACTGATGTAGTGTGTTTTTTGGCTGAAAATGAACTCCTATTTCGTGGACATGATGAATCTGTGGGATCGTCAAATCGAGGAAATTATGTAGAGCTGTTAAGTTTGTTACGAAATTATGACAGAATGTTAAACAACCACCTTAAAAACTCTACAGTCTTTTCTAGTTTATCTAGCGATATTCAAAATGTCTTGATTAACTCCATTTCTCAAGTCTTATTAACAGAAATAAAAAATGAAATAAAACAAAGTCCCTTTGTAGCAATAATAATGGACGAAACAACAGATATCAGAAATACGTGCCAGGTGTCAACTGTGTTTTGTTACGTCGATAAGTCCGGAGCCGTTCAGGAAAGATTTAGCGATTTTAGTGACGATCGTACAGCTAACGCGTTGGCAAATTACATATTTAATGTCCTGACTGAATACGACTGTGAAGAAAAATTAGTTGCACAAACGTACGATGGTGCTGCTGTTATGTCTGGTGAACATGGAGGGTTACAGGCCCTGGTCAAAAGTACGTGCAGCCAAGCAATATTTATCCATTGTTGTGCTCATAAAATGAACTTGGTCTTGAAAAATTCAGTAGATCACATTAAAGAATGTAAAATATTTTTTAGCACATTATCTGGTTTAGCTTCATTTTTTTCAAAATCATCCAGACGAACTCACGCACTTGATCAAGAAGTAAAGAAGCGATTTCCATCAGTTGCACCTACTAGATAGAACTACAACAGCAGACTAGTGGCCACTGTAATAGAACACAAGGCTGACATCATAAGTCTCTTCGAGTCTATGATTGAGAATGGAGATAAGTGGGATAACGAAAGTTATACTGGAGCAATAGGTTTTCTTGTTACTCTTCAAGATTTTGACTTCACATTTTTACTTCATCTGTTCGGTTCAATACTACCACAGGTGGATTCCATATTCAAAATTTTGCGGAAAAAAAGTTCTGAAATCAGTTTTTGTATGAAACGCATTGAAGACTTTGATAAATATCTTAATAATTTAAGGAATAACTACAACAAATTCTGGAGTGACCGGAATGAAATTCAGAATATTCCAACAGGGAGGTGGGACAAGGCTACAAGCACTCACAGAAGTAAAAGATTACGTATTGATAACATGTCGGATTTGGAAAGGTCTTATCATAGGCTGTATTATAAAAGTATTGATTCAGTAAAATGTAGACTTAATCAGAGGTTTGGAGATGTAGGTAAACTTGATTTTATCGCTCTACTAGAATCACGACGCTTTTCAGAATTTTCTAAAAAGTTTCCAGAAGAGCATTTTGAATCTCTAAAATGCTCGTATGGCCAGTATTTTGATTTTCCATTACTAAGGAGTGAGCTTTCTGTAGTTTATTCAATAGAGCAGGTTTGTAAAAATAGTGTTAGTGACTTGTCAAAGTATTTAACATCAGCAGATCTGAGTGACTCCATTCCTCAAGTGTGGAGGCTTGTAAACCTTATAATGACAATTTTCCAGTTACAAGCTCTTCAACAGAAAGATCGTTTTCAGCCTTGAAGAGAATAAAAACGTATTTGCATAACTCGCAAACTGAACACAGACTCGGCTCTATCAGTGTTATCTATTGAAAAAAACACTTCTTTTGAAACTAAAAACTAATTCTGCTTTTACGATACGATTGTTGACTTATTCGCTGGAAAAACCAGGCGGATAGAACTAATGTTTAAAAAATAACTCCTACAACTAACGCATAATAATTAACGATAATGTGAATAATAAATTAGTGTGAACCGTTACAATGAATGAATTAGTGTCGTTGACGATTTTTTAAATAGGTAATTGTGCAGTGTGTTTATTTATGGATTCTGTGGCTTTATGTGATTAAAACAAGTGGAAATAACAGATGAATTGGTATCACCAGACGCCACTCAACGTACTGGCAAGTTCCTAATACAGTCTGCTTGATTTGCTAAAACAATTTATATAATTAATATTATTATATTGGTTTCTATTAGAAAAAGGAAAAATTGTAATATTTGCCCTTTTCTTATCTGTTGTTAATACTGTTGACCGGGTTTGATTATCACATGGAGAGAGAGAAGGAGTTTTTATTTGTTGATGGCTGAGATAGGTATAACCGCATACACATTCTAAAAACTCATGCCTCGCCACTGCAATACTCTGTAGCAGCGAATCAGCCATCTATCTTATGATGCAGTTTTTCTAAAAGTAAACCAAAAGTTACAACACACATGCACAAATACTCAAAAAACTTTTATTAGTCGTTTCTTAATTCATGATAGAGATGATGAAATTCACCAAGTTATTTTGTCATAAATTTATTGGATGTGTCCATGCTCTTTGAGTGCTATTTTTGGATGCATCCATGCTATTTTTCATTCCACTAAAAAAGGGGAACTTTCACTTAAAAGCAGTCATTTTGCAACCTGAGACAGAACAGGCGGTAGCAGGTGACTGCTTTCTGTACAGTACCAGCTCAGCTCCATGCCGCTCTACTGCTTAAACCTGCTCAATGCTCAAGCCTGCTCGAACCAGCTTGCTGTGTGATGTACCCTAAACATGTCTTTAGCATCCACCCTTGAATCTGCGAAAAACGTGGCCCCTTAGAAAGGTGGCCATTTAATAAAGCGGTGAGGATAATAACAATACGGCATATTAAATACAGATGATCAGCTATTATCATTTTATTATGTGCAGTGCATTTCTATATACAGTATTTTAAATGAAAATACATATATTACAACACATTAGTGAAAGGAAAACCCTTTTGAAAAATAGTTTTGTAATGTGGATTGTTTGGCGGCAGCAATTGTCTTTTTAATTGCATAAGTTTTGACAAAACAGTAAAGTTTACTACGTGGTTCCACAGCATTCTCCCCACATTCCTTATCGAGAATCTCCATATTCCTTAACACATATCTTTGATCCACCTAAGAAATTGTAACACATACTTTAAACTCATCAGTGATTCTTTAATTTCTTCTTTTCCACTCTGTACATCACTGCCCCCCCTTTTTTTTACAAAAACAGAAAAATTACTATATTGTAAAAGTGTATATCCCAGAATAGTAGACATTTAACTGACCATTTCAAAAAGTTTTCATTGTAAATACAGAAATATTTTTCATTAATCTTCCTGAAGTCAAGTTTCCCAATTGCTCCCAAGATCATCATAGCATAGTAGATTCTCCATTTACATGTTTTCATTATATGACAATCCCGCAACTGTAGGAAGTGTGTGAAGTTCTTGGGAAATTTTATGTAATGGTTGCGCCTGCAGATCAGTGTTGCTAATTTGAATGCCTCATTTTGTAAAACACTTCTTAATGGTGGTAACAGCAATCTCGTTCAAATCTGTCTTGGTCCAGGATACTGTATTGAGGACACTTATTTTCTTCACCAGGTCAAATGCTGAATTGTTTTCATCCATATGGGACACAGTGGACTAAAGGACTTTGTTTTGATAAAAATGTTTAAATGTCTGAATTATTCCTTGGTCCAGTAGCTGATGGTGAGATGTCATGTTTGGTAGAGTTAATGAGTCTGACGTTGGACAATGATGAATCTGGATGATGTGTTGTATTATACAATTATTGCTTGCAATTTTTTTTCTATTAAATTCTTGCAACCAGTCTTCAAAAATGCTGGACTTCATCCACACTTTTTTATTAGCATGTCAACTAACAAAATCTTGCATGCGTATTGTTTTTATTATTTCTAGATTAGACAAGGTAATATGCAAATTGTGTCCAAATTCTTGGAAACATCTCGGTTTTAACGAGCTTCTGATGAGACTAATAGCTGCTCTTTTTTGCCAGCACTACTACAAAATAATATAATCATTGTATAGCCATTTTCATTAGTTTTTATTTTGTTCAGGTTTTCTTTAGCCATTTTACATGCTTCATTTTGTAATGTTTATGATTGATTTGGTACAGCTCTAAAATATAATTCAGTCTCATTAACTTTGTAAGTGTCTGCCAAATACGTGGTAATGTGTCTTTCCAGTCATTGACTTTAGTGACAGGTACATCTGCATCTTCACCTGAAATTATTTTGTACGGAATGTTGTGCCACTTTCTAAAACACTGTAGCCACCATTGCTTGCTATGAAATTTCGACTTCAACTCATAGCAATTACAAGTACTTTTCCCGTAACATACTTCCATTAACTGTGAGTGTTTTTGAGCGAACACATTTAAACCACTTGTAAACAATTTCGTTTATTTCTCCACACCTTGATTCTCATTTTCTTTTTATTCCCAATTCATATTGGATTCCTGTTTTTTGGAATGTGGTCTCTTTATTTTTTATTGTGCTGCTGTTGATCTGTGTTCTTCCACATTTAAAAACTTTAGTAAGTTTTCTTGCTGAAACACCCTTATCACCTTCAAAAAATAACACTTCACTTAGCTTCTAAATTTAAATATATTCTTCTTTTGTTGTTCATTTTTGACACACTATTAAATTGCACTACAAATTATGGTAACACTTACGCATGCGCAGATCACTTATGTATTATAACTGTTTCAACAATTCAGAACATTTGGTTATCACTGATCACTTACTGCTGTTGCAGTGTTGTGGAGACTTCAAAAGTTTATTGTGTACAAATAACATTTTGTAAATTTAAAAGTACACAGCTACATACAACTGGGTCATTTATCTTTTAGTTGAGTCAGGTATAAACACCACTTGAGTATTAGAAATCTGTATTGTCAAAATATTTTGTCTAGTATATTGTATTCCAGGTGACTGAATATTTAAGCAAATGAACAATGTCGTCTTCTAGGTCAGTTTTTTTGGGAGGGAGTTGGGAAGGGAATGGTGTGTGAAGTGTTGCAGAAAGAGTTTATCCTTGGACGAAAAGGATGTCCCCATGTCAGAAAACCTTTGGAGATGATCCCTGTAGAGAGAAGGGTTATAGTTCATCTTAGACAACCTAAAGTAAAGAGAAAGTTCTGTTACTCATTGAAATACACAAAAAAGATGTGGTAAAATAATATGTATTCTTATAAAAAAACCTTTGTAACACGTATGTCTCCAGACTTTTGATGAGTACTGAGAGTAAGGCATGATGCACACATCCGGTTTTTTACTGTACTGTGCAGCTGCATGCCCGCAAGTGCCGCATGGAGTACTGGAAGGCATATGAGTCACTGCACACATACCTCCGGCGACGTTCCGGTGAAGTTACGGCACCGCACGTCCACATGCGTGCATTCTTCACCGCAGTTCCCCTCCTTACCACAGCGGCGCCGCACACAATACTCCGGCTCTCAGTACATTGTTGTCTATTGAGCAGTGCACGCGTCCGGTGATCTGACTTAATTTTAGTTATGGCTGGGTCAGATTCTGAAAGTCTTTTGGACATGCAGCTGTTTATTTGTGAAATAAAAAAATATCCTTAGCTATCCTAAAGAGTTACAGCTAACATTTCCTGTGGAGGTACAGACAGTCCCATCCATGTATCTCGGGATTTTATCTTGTCGCTTATTTTCCCTTCAAGCTCATCAAATGAATCAACACTCATTCGAAAGTAACTGAAAAATGTATACAAATTTTTTGTTAAATCACCAATAGCCATACGAAATCTGCCTTTAATAAGTCTTGAGTCAGTAAATGGATGGACCCAAAACCGTCTGTGATTCCAAACAAAACGTCTGTCCACAAAATAAGAGAACATTACACGTTTTCTATGATATAAATTGATGGCTGTATGTGGTGAAATCTGGCTGCTGGCTGAGGCTAGATGACTGGTAGTCATGCGTGTATGCATCGACCCTGTGTTTTGCATTGTGGCAACGTGCACACAGCGACACCACACATTAAAAAAACTGATGTGTGCATCGGGCCTAATACGGAGGTAAATTCCACGAGTGCTTCAGTTAGTTGAGTTGTGTGACCACCTATTCTGTCATTTGTTGTTTTGCATCTTATGCCAAATCATTAATAAATAATAAATATTAATAAATAATAAATTAATAAATAAAGCAGATCAAAAACTACACTCTGTAATTACTGTTAACTGTAACTGTTGAAAAATTGGAAGAGACATATTACTGATTGTCTAATGTTTGTTTTTACCCAGATTGAGTACTGCTCCCTATAATATCATGACATGGCAGGATGTACGATGGGACAAAATATCTGAAGAGCTAGGAGGTGTTGGGCCATTTTTTGCATACCGTCGGCTGTTTGAAATGGCTCGCCGATACGTGCCCCCTGCAAAACGAGAAAAATTAAATTGTAAGTTTACTGTGTTTTGTGTTAATCATATTTCATATTAACAAATTGATGGATGTTTACAGTTTTAGGTAAACAATCTAAGAGTTGGATCACTTCTAAACTGTAAACAAACATCACAGCTATGTTTAATAATAAAATTGGTGTAATTTTTCATGTGTGAAAATCTTACAGGATGTTAAATAAGCAAACTTTACACAGAAAGCTCAGAGTTATGTCTTTACTATAAAAATAACAGCTTATTTCTGATTAGTTTAACAATTTGACTGTACATAGCAAAGAACACATAACAATACAGTTGTTTCACATCTCAAGGACACATACTTACGTTCAGTGTTCAAATATAAGTATTCCATCATCATATCATCATACTGGTACTGGTACATCATACTGTAACATCTACTGGTACAGTGTTATTAAGAAAAGTAAAGGAGCAACTTCTGGACTGCAGTTTATGTGTTGTGAAGTCCCTGTAATTAAAAATAAGATCGTGTGCATAGTGTGTGTGTGTGTGTGTGTGTGTGTGTGTGTGTGTGCGTGCGTGCGCGCGCGCATGTTAAATGGGGAGAACATACTGTCACATGTGCACTTGAAAATTGATGTTTCAATTAAATAGTTGTAGTTTCATTTATTGTTTGCAAAAGTGCTTTTATCAAGAATAAAGTTGTGTTGATACAGACTGAAAGATGAAACCACAGCTGCGAAAGAGTTATTGTAATTATGTGAATAACAAATATTAGATGTAAATGTTAGGCCTACCAATTTTACTAACAGTTACTTGTTTTTCAAATACAGTACTTGTTATTACCGTGTACTGTTTGTATACACTATACAGTAAACTTAACACTGTGGTAACTGTTGGTATGTCTTTAAAAAGTAAATTCAGTAATGTTTTTAATAACATTATGAAACATAAATTTGCTTGTAACGAAAACGTTCAAAATTAAATTTACTTAATGAGTATTATAAACAGTAAGAGGACAGAGTTGTTTGCAGTATATTATCATGTTTTGTGGCAAGAAATTCGATTGTTGTATTGTGCAGTAAACAAATAATACCCCCCTCTTGCTCAGTCATTGTGATGCTGACGAGATGTAAGACTTGCGCCACGCTGACTTCAGACGTCCTCACCAATATCCGGATAAGACTGCGATTGTTTCCATTCACTTACTGCTGGATGAGAATTCCAATTCATATTTGGTCACCCTTGTATATAATTTCCCTAAAAGAGAAAATTCTACACTGCTATTTATGTGTGTTTCATTGGATGTATTTTTGTTTACTTTAACATGGTGTTTTTAAGTCATTAACACTTGACATGTATGTGATATCGTTTATTTTTGTAATCAAACATGTGCAACAGGTATATTTAACTTCAGACATGTATGACTAGACACAGCAGCATCGCCAGCTGTCTTACTGAAACCAGCTTTCTAGGTAACCTACTTCTGCTTTTTAGATTTTTAAGTCCTAGTCGTGGTAGTCTTTTAATTTTAACTTGGTTTGAAAATAAATAGAAATTTTAAAAATGTTCTGAGCAAAATTCATTTCTTTCTAATGTAATTAGCCTTCAGAAATAATATAGTAACAACAGTCTTCGATATTACACACAGCTGAACACAACACATTACCAACATGACACATGATTTGTAATAAACTGTACTTCGGTAGTCACTGGTTGGGGGGGGGGGCTAAGGCATTGATTGTAGCACCTAATGAGTCTATATGAATGTGAACTCCCTCTCTTCATCACCTTGCCTGTGACACCCTTCCTCTCTTGCAGTGCAGTGGCACCAGTGGCGGCTCGTCCATAAGAGCACAAGAACCCCCTATAAAAATAATTATACGATATAAATTATACATCTTTATTGACGCAGTACTAAAATGGCTTATCTTCAGTAAGTTTAAAAGAGCGGACAATGAAAAACAGCGTAGAGCGCGCCAAGTGAAGTTAAGTGTAATGAATGCGCCGCTCTCGATGCTGTACACACAGGATATACGACAGACGGGCGAGTCCATTTGCTCGCGGTAGGGGGGGAACATGTTTACAAGCGGCTTAACGGAGAATACCGATGAGCTGCCTCTGACACAGCTCAGCTCAGTAGTTCCACGGCTGTAATTGACGGTGGATGCTACTTACCTTGGCGCGCGCGCGTGTTACATTTGTGTTTTGCAGTTTCGATTATTTTTTAGTGATAAAGTTTTAGTTGAAATTACAGTTTATCTATTATAGTGTAGCTAGTGAACTGTTGTTTTTGTTTACTGTACAATAATGGAAAGTACCTGTAAGTACTCAGTTAGTAATTTAAACGAAGTAGCATTTGCCAATTTACCCATAGAAGTTAAAATAGCAATAAAAGAGAGTGGTAGGCCAACGCCCCGACTTAATATAAGTCAAACATCGACATCAAAATCTAGAACTTTTAAAAGAGAATTTAATGAAGAGCTATACGAAAAAATTCCTTGGCTTTGTGGTTGTGAACAAACAAACAAAATATTTTGTTTTCCTTGTTTGTTATTTCCTGTGAAAAGGGCGATCCTGCTTGGGTGAAAAACGGCGTTTGTGACTTAGCTCATTTGAATCAAAAAATTAAAAAACACGAAAGTTCTCATGGACACATAAGTGCTATATTGGATTTTAATTGCTGGGAAAGGTTGACGTTCGTCAGCTGCTTGACAGTGCTTATCGACAAAATATTAAAAAGCACAATGAACAAGTGACAAAAAATAGGTATGTCCTTTCTAAGCTTATAGACTGTATTAAATTTTGCGGTGCATTTGAGTTGGCCCTTCGAGGTCATTGTGAGGATGACGATTCCTTAAATCCTGGCATATTTAAAGGGCTTGTAAACTTTTCTGCAGAACTTGATTCATCTTTGAAAGAACACTTGAGTACCGCTACTGTCTTTAAAGGTACCTCGAAAGAAATTCAAAATGAATTGTTAGATTGTATGCTTTTTGTATGTCAAGAAAACATAATAGAAGAAATAAAAACTGCACAGTATGTTTCTTTGATTGCGGACGAAATATCAGACATCTCGTCTATATTTCAGTTAATTATAGTTTTCCGCTATGTTTTAGCTAATGGCCAACCAGTTGAAAGATTTTGGAAATTTGATAACCCTGAAGGGCACGACGCAGAATCTATAGCAAAATGTATTTGTACCAGTTTAGATTATGTTGTGCAAAATCCAGAAAAACTCGTATCTCAAAGCTATGACGGTGCGAATGTAATGAGTGGGCACCACCATGCTGGCGTGCAGACCATAGTGCAACAAATCTATAAACATGCTTTTTTCGTTCACTGTTACGCTCATCAGTTGAACTTGATTGTAGCTCAAGCAACAAGCCAAAACCAAGATGTCAGAATTTTTTTTCGGACTTAAGTGATATAACAAATTTTTTATCGAATTCCCCTCAGAGAGTGGCTGTTTTGGACAAGATAGTTGGCAAACGAATACCTCGGGCGTCAGCTACAAGGTAGAATTTTAAGAGCAGAACTGTTAATACTGTTTTTGAGTACAGAGAGGAATTAATTGAATGTATGGAGGAAATCCAATCAACCTCTAAGCAACCAACCACCATAATTAAAGCTGGTGCTCTAGCTCGTCTCCTTAGAGATATTAAGTTTATATTTTGGCTTTCTATTTTTCACAGATTAATACCACATGTGGATATTTTGTACAACCAATTACAGCTAACTTACACTGATGCTGTGAGAACTAAAGCCAATGTTGACCACTTCGTCAAAGCCATTGATAAGGAAAGAGCTAACATGGACAAAGTGACAGAGCTGGTTAATCAGTACCCAGAAAATGCACCTAAACGATCGAGGTGTGAAGAAGATTTTTACTTAAGTAGAACAGTGGCTGCCAAGGAAACCTGTGACATTATTACAATGCAAATAAAAACAAGATTTTCATTCACAACATCTTGCTCAGCTGTATCTCTTTTTGAATCACAAAAGTTTGAAGAGTTTGAACAGAAATTCCCCGAGAAATTGCTTGAAGATACAGTAAATGTGTATGCATTTCTTGAAAAAAATCGCCTCAAGACAGAGCTTGAAATCATTTACAAAAGAACTGATTTTAGAAACATGCGTGGTGCTGTTAGTCTTTTACAGTTTTTTATTGAAAACAACTTATTGTCATCATTTTCTGAAAGTTATAAACTGTTATTAATTATTGCAACAATACCAATGACTGCTGAAGCTGAAAGGTGTTTTTCAACCCAAAAACAGATAAAGATATTTTTGCGGTCTACGATGTGTCAAGAGAGGCTACAGCTTTAGCCATGCTTGCAATCGAGAAGGAAATGATTTCTAACATCCATAATTTCAATGAAAGAGTTATTGATGTTTTTGTGTCAAGAAAAGATAGAAGGATGAACTTTGTTTACAAAAACTGTACTTAAAGAAAATATTTGTCTAAGCTACCATCCAAGTAAATTTGTGTAAGTAAATACTAGACCTTACCATCATATGCAGCAGCTTTGATTATTTTCCTTTTTCTGTGTGTTTAATAATCTAATCTAATAATTGAGAGCATGAGGCCTTGTGACTAACTATCTAAATATTTAACACTTAAAACAAGCTTTCTGTTTTGCGTTTATTTTACTACTTTAAAATTAAATGAAAATAATTGTTTTAGTAAAAAAGAACAATTAGCATATTATAACAAGTATGATCAATAAAGTAATCCTTTATTATTAAGTTGTGAAATAGTTAAAGTACAGTAATATCTATAATAACATTTCATTTCAAAATTAATACATTACATCAAGGTATAGCAGCGCCTAAATTATATGAATATTGCAAACAACACACAAGTGTTTGACACAGTGTATCTCAAAAACTGCAAATTATTAATTGTGAACCCCCTGTAGATGTACTCACGAGCCGCCACTGAGTGGCACTGTCTTTTAAACTAACCTGCGCTCTACTCTCTCTAAGAACATTATTATATTTATTACCAACAATCCTAGAAATATTGGCTGCATTATAAATGCTTAACCAAAATGTTTCAGTATAAAGTGTTGAAATGGTGTTAAACTAAAGATAGTAAATAACATTCCTTAACTTTCTGCAGTGGTAGTCCCACCTCAGAGTCTCATTACAGCTACGGGTGACTTAACTGGAAATGAAATAACTAGCTCAATATAGAATTTGGTTTAGGGAGTGGTTGAAAACTGAAAACCTGGTGTTTGACCACAGAAGGTAGATTAAAAAGAAGTGATAGACTATTTCATGGAATTCTATAAAAACCTTTTGTTGTCAAAGAAAATGTCTATAAAGACAGAAGTATTTCTTGGCTTTTGATAATAGAAGGACGATAATGATTTCAGTTAGTTGTAACAACATTTGGAGGAGTACTCAGATACAGAAATATTTAAACCTAACCTTCGATTATATGTAATTATCTGTGGAGGTCCCATGATCTGTTACAATTGTTAAATTATTAATTACACAGTGTTTCGACCACTAGTGAATTTGTTGTCTAATTTATAGTTGTGAAGATGAGAGCAGATTGTTAGTGGTCCAAACATTTTTTTAGTTAATAATTTAATAATGGTAACAGTGTGTGGGTACTCTCCAGATAACAAATAACAAGAAATTAAGATTTTGGCCATTGTAGTCCTTATAACAATATTTTGCTTCCTTCTGACAATTTATATTCTAAACTTTTGTTTAATTTTTGATAATGAAATAAATTTGATAATATTTTGTTGTTTGAAGCAAGTAAAATAAATGTAGGTATGTTAAATATAATCTTTTAAATATAGACTTTCATGAGTTCAGACTGGTGCAGTTTCCGAGCTCCCACTTACTGGGGTTGTATTGTCAGTGTAGTGTATGAAAATATGCGGTAATTTGATGTTTACTTATTATATGTTTAGATTTTACAAATATTTCTATGTGTAGTTTTATCAATCAAATATATTCAGTAGTGTGTCAGTATGAATTTACTGTCTTCTTACATGGTTTTCTTTATAAACACTTAAAGAGACACAGTTATGATTTTGTTATTGTATTGTTATAGCATGTGTGAGGCATCTAAAACTAATGTATCTTCCAGCTATTACTGATCATAGAATGAAAGATGTAATTATGGGGAAAATTCAGTACTGTGCTGAAACCGATGAGGTAACAGTTGAGGAAGATTGTTAGAAACAAAAAATAAGTAAAGTAAGTAAGTAAGTTGTAAGTATTATGAAAAAATTAAATAAAAATAAAGTTGATGAAACTCAGTGTTGTGCCATAAGGAATCTCAGTTAAAAATATTAGCATGGGTCAAATGGCATACCTGACTCTCTAAAGTTGTCGCATTTAATCCTTCAGGCTATATTATGCAGCCACTGTGACTTCTTGCCTTTATTATGCTCGAAGTAATTGTACTAAATATTAGCTCGAGTAAAGTGTATTGGATAGGTTCTCCATAACTGATGTCATTAACATGTTTGATTTCTGTACTGCAGTCACTGCAAGTTTTGGCAGTGATTGTTCGTTGTTATGACCTACAGAACCTTGTAGAGAAATATTAGCTTGGGTCATTGGTACAACCATGGCCGGCTCTAGTAGAAGGCCGGAACATTAAATGTGGCTATGTTGCGTCTGAGGCCTATAAGCATATTGTAATAAAGTGAATATGTTATATTTTGATTTAATTTCGTAGCATTACTAAAATCATGAGTAGGCCTATTTATAGCTGAATCTAAATTATAGGTCTGTGCGCATTTAGTACTATACGTTTAAATTGAAGAAATTAGTGAATTAGTGTTAGGCCTAATGAATTAATTTTGTTCGAGTTATTGAATTCGTATCATAAGAATGAGTTAATTATTATATTTCTTAAATAATATAACAATATTTTACATAATAAACTTGTAATTTGCATAAAACAAAGAATTATAAAACTCCTGTTAACTGGCAATTAAAAATGACGCGATTTGATTATTGAAATACATAAATTAAGAGATCATCTAGTCGGCCTCAAAATATCAGCTGTTCCAGTATTGCCATGTTTAATGTTCTGGCTTTCTACTAGACTCGGCCATGATACAACTGATCCTACAGTGGACATTCTTAAATTTGGAATAAAGACACAAAGGCTTCTACTAAGATTAGAAGTATTTAGTGCCTGGGTAGGGGCACTCACAACATTGGAAAAAATCTTCTGTAATGAACAGGAAGACATTCTTACTTTTAGTAAAAAAAAATTTAAGTGTGTATATATGTATATATTACATTTAATATTTATAATTAAATTTACCTCAAGATGTTATTTTTTTCCTTTTTTGGAACATGTTTCGGGTACTATCTTGTACCCATCCTCAGCCTTCCGGTTGTTTTGTCTGGTGAAGTACATATGTGTTGTTGGTTGACTATTATTATTGTGGCTTCCTGTTGGCTTCTGGTATTTCAAATTGGTTTTATTGTGTGTGATTGTGGCGTATGTGTTAGTTTTTTGCGCATTTTCAATGTTGAGTGCTTTGAATGCACAATTGAAAATGCACAAAAAACTAACACATACACCACAATCACACACAATAAAACCAATTTGAAATACCAGAAGCCAACAGGAAGCCACAATAATAATAGTCAACCAACAACACATATGTACTTCACCAGACAAAAAAACCGGAAGGCTGAGGATGGGTACAAGATAGTGCCCGAAACATGTTCCAAAAAAGGAAAAAAATAACATCTTGAGGAAAATTTAATTATAAATATTAAATGTATTATATACATCAAGAAACGGACTGTAGCAGAAAGTGACTAAATATATATATATGTGTGTGTGTGTGTGTGTGTGTGTAAAACAGTAGGTTTTTCATGTATATAACTTGACAGTCCTTTGTGTTTGAAGCTAATTTCTTATTATTACTTTCCATGATCTACAAATGTTGACATTTAGTGTTTTGAGTATAATTTTGAAGGTTTGTACTTTGTGATTATGGTATTTAATTGTAATTTCATATCAATTTTTTTTCAGATTAATCGAGTTAATCAAAAGCTGAACAGTGCTATTTGGAAGAAACTTACTGTTGAACCTGTTATGTTCCTATACATGGGAGCATGCATGATTTCAACTGTTGTAAAACAAGCATTTTTTGTCCACAAGGCATGCATGGTCAACATGGGTTTCCCTGCAAATATCTGTCGGCATATCAATTCAAAAGAAAATGAAGAATATAGCAAGCAAGTTCAAGTAATTGATTAAGTTAACCTTTTATTTGGTATCCTAGTTTGTGGTTTAGATAATTGCATTGCTTTCTGAAATTATATCATATTGCAGTATAATATTTTTTATTGTTTAATAATAAAAATATGATAAGTAGTAACACAAGGTTTCATGAAAACAGGTTAATAATGGAACTGAATAATATAACATTACAACGACACTTTATCTCCAGATGTGTAATAACAGATGGTATGTTAGTGCCCAATTGAAAAAGAGTGGTGTAAACTGTCAATTTCTGCTTCTTTGAATTATAATGCTGCATTAATTAACTCTGTGAACATTAGAAATATTTCTGTAGATTAGAAATGGGCAGTTAAGTTTTTGAAGATAACATGAAAGATGAGTTGACTTTACTTTCCTAAGTACTGTAACTAATGAGGAATTAGGAATGTTATGAATAAGCTGTTTTGAGTAGTAACACTCTAATTTAATATATTTACATTGTAGGCCTACATGTCAGAATGTTATCTAAATTGAACAAAGCATATCTTCCAAATTGTTTTGTTTTCCGTAATGAAGTCCTGATGTTTGTAAAATTCTAATCGAACATCACAGTTTTGACATAGAACGATAGCATTTACTTGTTATTCATTGACTGACCATTTTAATCCCTTGTTGATAATCTTGGTGTTGAGTTAAAAATATGTTGGTAATTCATAAAGTGTATGTCCAAGACATGAAAACACAATATTTTGACCCAAATTCTCAACTTAAGTTCCATGTAGGAAATAATTTCTACTTAATTTATAACAAAAATTGACACTCATTAATTATTTCTGGTGCCTAAATCAAAATTTATTTTTTAATTAATTAATAACACTGATGTGCAAAGGCTTTTTAATTAGCTAAATAGAAGCTGTAAGAATTTAGGATGAAAGCAATGTAATCATTTGAAATTTACTGGAATTAAGAAATTAGGTCTAAGTGTACATTAATTTTTATTTATTATGAAATCGACAAATTTGCCAAAATTTTCAGTTTGCTTGATTCAATTTACAGATTTTTAGGTGTATTAATTTTAAATTTATTTTTTTATAAAGCACGTCTACATGGTATTGTAAAACAGTGCTTATATAAAAATGCTACAACTGCTTATTAAAATCAAAGAATGAACTTTTAACTAATGCTGTTAAAGATTGTAATAACAAAGATAGTAAGGTTTGGTTGGAATCAATCTACTGGAAGTAATGTGACTTTTCAGTTTTTGTGGTTTTTCTGGAAGATTAGTTTTATAATTTTTAACACAAAGATGTACTATTTAATATAGATTACATTTGTACTGTTTAGTAGTAACCAGCAACATACATTCGCTTCTATTGTAATATTTTATAATGTATTATAGCCCCAAATTATTTCCCTTCTTGAAAAAAAAAAATGAAAATAAACAAGAAAACTTCTCATGTAGATAGGGAAAAGAGACTATTCTTACTGTAAATGTATTAAAAACTATTAATTTATCTTAATGAGTTGGGAGTTTAGATAATACGATGGATCATTCTCACAGTGGTTTAGATGTAAGTACAGTATGACTGAGTGTCCTATACTACTTACATAAGATGCAGAAAGGTCATTAAGATTACCATTGTTTACCAAAATTAAAATCCTTGCTCTAAGTTAAAAAACCTTTTTCTTAATTATTTTCGTTTTAATTTCAATTGTGTACATAAACAGGTGATGTATACAAATACAAAATATTTCACATTTTTTGTTAATAATAGTAGTCTAGTAATAAGTACTAACAATTCTTTTTTTTTTTTAATTTTATCATTTAATCATTATTTACCATAAGTAGACAGCACTGTTAAGTCATCTGAGAATACAGATTCCCACAGAATTGTGATGTAGGGACAACTTTTTTTAATTTTTGTATTTCAAAGGACTAGAACTGTCATATCCTGTTAGGTTTTGTATGGTTTAATGTCAGATTTTAATTATAGTTGTTAACTACCAGATAGCTACGTCCCAGTGAGGGCGACATCTGTTAACTACCAGCTATTATTCTTTTTATATACATAAACTATGGTACTTATATATGTATAATGTCGGTCAAAACATGGTACACATGTGTACTTACCGGGATCCTTGCCGGTGAACATGTGCTTCTTCGTTTAAACACTTTTTTACCTAAGGGGTGCCAGGATTCGTAACAGCGAGATTTGTTTAAACAGAAAAAGTGACACAATGAAAACACAAACTCTTTAGCTACTGTAACTACTCGTTTTAATTTTCCACATAATAAAATATACAGTCGTAAAACATACATAAAGGCCTAACCCAAAATGGCTGCCAGTATTAACTCAAAACAAAATGGCGGCTATCTTTCTTTATTGTTTTCTTTTATTAATTTAATTAAATCAGTACTGACAAGCCTCATCATTAAAATTAGTTAGATTCCTTTTTATTTTATACTGCAGTTGAAGTATCGTATATCAACACAAACCAATGCCCTATACGTATATAGGCATGGCCACGCCCTAGTGCAATCACACGCTCACTCACACGTTACTGTAATTACATTTTATACAATTTATTATTTCATTTATTGAGCTCATGAATAAATATAGAGAGATAAATTGTGACTTCTCTGTGGTAAGCGGATCGTCGCTCCCTCGCTGGCCTCAGATGTATCCCAGGAGTATGATCGGTGTTGAATTCATTACAAGTTAGATTTTTCTGCACTGACTCTACATTAAAGGTGTTATAATATGTACTTTGGTTTACTGTTCTCTACTACATGTTTGATATCACATTTTACAAGATTCTAATAGTTTTTCACAACTTCTGATGAAAATTATTGCCACCAGCGATACATCGCTGTGGCCTCTCTAATGGACGGTGATGAACTGAGACCGATTAATGTACAATTTTATGCTTGTGTGCGTGACTTTGACGTCATTAAGCTCTGTTCTGCAGAACAACGCCCTAGTCGTACGCATTATTGTTTTCAGTGCGTCATTGTTTTTTCTATGACGGAATAACTTTATTGTCCAATCACAATGTATATGTAACAGACTTCATCACCATCTCCGCCATGGCTGTTTCCGACTCCCGCACGTTCCAACGGTGACCTTGGTATGATACACTGCCTGATTTTGCTTGGTTCTCTCTTTATATTGGGACAATGGACCTAACCACTCTGTATATTCATAGTTACACAATAAAACATTCAAAATCACCCTTATAACCCATAATTATGGAATGGGGTCAAAATGTACTGTTACATAGTGTCTTAACCAGTCAATATATATAATTTATTTGCTTGATATTCCATAAAGTATGCATATGCGTGTGTGGGCGTATATGTTTAAAGTACTCAAAGATAACTGCCAACAAATTATATCAAATGAGATTAAATTTGTAGAGAAAATGTGTTTCAGTGAGAGGCCAAGGCTTAATAATTTTCTAGCTTACCAAATAGAGTACAAATTAGTCTCTACATAGATATTATTCCTCCCTGATATAATGTAAAATAACTGTTATGATTATTTTTTATTTAAAAGTATTTCACTGTATCAAGTTTTTGATATTGCTGTTTTTTTATTATTGATTCAAGTGTAGTTAATGTATCTCAGTTACTTTAATTTAAACATTTCTTGTTGGAAAATTGTTATTGTATTGTTTTGTATTTTACATTCTTGTTTTAATTTTATACTTTAATTGAGATTTTATTTTTAGCTTTATTGATTTGACACATTTTAATTTAGTGCTCTTAGAAGCTACTGATTAAATATGATACTCTCAGTATTGAGTTAAATGAGTTATGTCAATACATTCACATTATCATAACTAGGAACAAGGATTTTAATATTTGTAACATCAGTGATGAGTATCACATTAAAAACTTTTACCTAAAAGATGTAAGAAATATAAATAAAACTTTAGTAATAACAAAATGTATTTCTAATAGCAGAAACAAGAATAAACTTGTAAAAAATAAGGGAAATTATGAAGTGAAAAATAAAGTATGAGTTTGTCATTCCTATGAAGTAAGTGACCAAATTATTTCAAAATTTAAATTTAGTTTTAATATTTATTATTCTTTTTTATTTATTTCTTCTAAAGCCTTCCTAGCTTTAGAATCACTCATAAACATAACTAAAAATTATACACATCATAGTATCGTAATCACATTAATCATAAAATTATATGCACAGCATTTCAAGATAAATTATAATATCATAATATTTGTCATATCTCATAATACACTGTTATATTACATTCATTGAACTTCTTTGACTATATTTTACTTGTATTTATTTTATAATGTTGGTCTCAACTTTAACACTCAGCCACTCCATATCATTTTTATGTAAGTAGTCATTAGGGAGAAACTACCTAACAAAGAAAATTTCTAATCCATTACTTCAGATTGTTGACAACAATATTACGGTACTTTCGTGTAGCCTACCCTTCTGCCTAAGCAAGTTGAATTAGTAACAAACTGTGTACCATTCCATCATTATACAATAGGCTAGCATCACCAAACTCCATCCACACTTTTCCATTTTGTTAACTGTTATATGTGTACTTTTCAATTACACACATGAACATATGACCTATTTTGACTCTCCACGTCACTCTATCCATAACGAATTACTTCCATCCATGTGTTCCCAGTATGCTTTTGACATCTGTGGCAACAACATCCTCCGATACTTTTCTCAGGTGGTCTTTTGGCCTGCGTGTTTCTTATCGGGATGCTTTTGGCGTGCTACCACATGGCAGCCTATTGCAGTCTTCTCAGTTTCATGTGCATTTGTACTGTCGGCTTGTTGAAATAGACAATAAACATCTTGGTTATCTTGCATCCTACATTCTCCATTTCTGTATATGGGCAGGGCCGCCCGGGCCCCGGGACAACTTTCCAAATCGGGGCCCCCTATTTACATTCCTATAATTTTACATTACACTGTTGTGTTTTAAAAAATGCCAGAATATATGCTAAACTGTACGGTGGTGTTCTGAAATTATGAAATTCCATTATCTACCTACGATTGTAAATAGACTATATGAAATTGAGAAGAAAATCATTTATATTCACAAAATGTATTTTATTTACAAAATACGAGGTGCTATCCAACATTTCTGAAAATTTTATCGTAAAAAGTAGAAAACTTACCTTAAACCCAAATTTTACTTATCTTAAACCCTAGCCGACTTTGATTAACATTTTTTTATTTTAGGACCTGCAATTTGGTCATTGTTAACGCTTAAATCCCATGAACCTGAAGACAAAGAGGGCATCTTCTTAATTCTTCTGATTTTCGAAGACACAAAATCTTGAATAATATCATCATACTGAAGTTTTGCTGCCAATTTATGCTCAATTGACAGAATAGCTAGATTGTTAAGCTTCTCTTGAGACATAGTTGATCGCAAATACGTTTTGGTCAGTTGAAGGGAACTAAATCCCCTTTCTCCTGAAGCTACTGTTACTGGTAATGTACAGAAAAGTCTTATTGCAACACAAATTTCAGGAAAAACAGTTTGTAGCTTGAGCTTATATATGTCGTTAAGAATGCACAACGGCAGACTTTTCTTCGCAGGTGAATTGTCTGTGTATGTCTGTGGAAAAGTGGCTTGAAAAATACATTTGAAATGGCGAATTTCTTCAACCAATTTTGTAGTTAGGTCTTCAGGATACTTGCTGATTAACTCTGCTCCAGCATCGTGTATTCTCTCATCACTGAGGCTCTTTAACTTCAGCACACATTCAAGTGTCTTCATTATTTCCTCAATTTCTTTAAATCTTGATTCTAGTTGGGAAAGAATATTGTCAATTGTGGCATAAGAAACAGAGTTTTTAAAATATTCCTGTGGATCATCTAGCTGGCTTCCATCATCTTGCTGGCAGTCCTCTTCTTCATCAAAGAATGTCTTCCTTTTCCGCCCCCTTTTCATTTCAAATTGTGGTGAGGGTGAGGTAATATGTATGCAATTTCTTTTGCCTTTTTCAGATACGTTTCCCAACCTGATCTCACGTTGCTGTTTATTTCTTGCTTAAGGCTCTCGATGCTATTGTGTTCCACTTCTAGAGATATTTCATTGGATTGGAGGATAATATTCCTAAAATTAATTTTTTCAAGTACATCTTTCCAAAATGCAGGGAGAAAAATTGTTTCAAATTTTGTGAAATATGTAATGAAACCCCCGAGTTCAGCTTCTCCTTCACTTGTTAGATTGCATTCGTCTTTTACTCCATTTAGTGCAGCAATGATATGTGGAAGTTTGTCAGCAATGGGCCTTACACTCTCTATCCTGGCACTCCATCTAGTCTCCGATAATCCGTAAAGTGACTTGTTAGTGTGTCGAAGCAATATCTGCCATTTTTCTGGACTTGTACTAAAAAATTTATACAGCTGGTTTATGCAGTTAAAAAATGTTCTAACAGATTGGGAGCTGTTTTTCCCACCAGCAGCGTGCACACCAACTAAGTTAAGGGTATGAGCAGCACATGGAGAAAAAACTGCACAAGGATTCTTCTCTTTAATCCTTGACTGGACACCTTTAATTGCACCAGCCATATTTGACCCATTGTCATAACCTTGGCCACGACATTCATTTAAACTGATGTTGCAGTTTTCCATTTCTTCAAGAATTGCACTGGCTATGGCTTCTTCCTTCTTCTTGTAAAAATCAATATATTTCAGGAATCTTTCATGAATTTTCCATTCATTTTCCTCGTCATGATACAGCACATATCGCAGTATTATGATATTCTGTTCAACCTTACTGACGTCATGTGTGGCATCAACCATGAATGAATAATATACTGCTTTTTTCTTTTCTCCAAGATTTTTGATTTTATTTTCTCCCCACATAGTGATAAAAATTCATCCTGGGCCCTCCAAGACAAGTAATGGGTAATTTTTTCATGTGTATCTTGGCTGTGTTTAACTTTTATCAAGTATTCTCGTAGAAATGGATCATACTTTCCCAGGAGTTCTATTAGACCTAAAAAATTTCCATTATCTCGATCTCCTACTTTGGAACTAGTTCCTCTAAAGGGCAAGTTTCTTGATGCAAGGAACAATGTTATATCAACAAGTCGTTTTAAAAGTTCCTTTAAAAAGACTTGTTCGTTAAGAACTTCGTTAAGAGAGAGCTGTCTATGCCTGAGCCTTCAAAACTTTTTTCTAAATTCCTCCAAGCAATGTAATGGTTTTTATGTTCCGTGCTATTTTCATGAAATGGAAGAATTTTGAACAGTTTCTGCCATGTTTGTTGAGTGTAATCAAAACCTTCATCGACTTTAGCAAGTTTTGATTTTGGTTTTTTATGCATATATTTCTCAAAGAGAAGACAAGGACCACAGAAACGTTTATGTTTGCTTTCACTCCAAACAAGCCAATCTCTTTTCACATCAAATTTCCCATTTGAACACTTTGCATAAAGTAAATATTTTGTGAATTTTCTACCCTGTGGGTCCAAATACAATTTCATTTCGTTTACATTTATTTCTGTGAACCCTTTCCTAACAATCTTTTCCCTAACATGTTCAGTCATATCTTTTGGCCATGTTCCAGGATCATTAATTTTGAAATCTTCATGTACAGTAGACTGAGGTGTAGACTCGCTGTGGCTAGGACCTGGTTCAGGGCTGAGACAGAAAGGACCTGAACTTGAAACACCAGGTAAGTTACAGACAGGCACCTGGCTTTCCCCCGTTTCCAATTCAGTTGGCTGTGGTTCATTCTTTTGTTCACTCTTGGAAAAAAAACGAAGAAATAGGTTTTAGGCTTAATGATTTAAATTCTTCTTCCCTTTTTCGCTTTTCAGCCCTCTTCTCGGCACCTGATTTGTGGGTGTAGCCAGACATTATGACACCCGACCCACCCGAACGTTTGCTTTTCAGTCCCTCAAATACGTTTTATCTCTGTAAACAGGAGAAAAAAACCTTGTTAACTTTCTTGTGGCCAGATAATTGAAAAAACATCAGGGTACTCAAATCAGAAAACAAAAATACTTTTTACGCAAAATAAATGTGGCTCTTTAGGCTTACAGCTTTCGTTACGAACAGTATATTTTGAAATTGTTATCTTTACACTTTAAAAATAACAATTTTGTTTACTTAAAATTTTGTCCAAAAAATTGTTTGTTTTAATTTTCAATACAGGTACTCTACACTAAGACACCATTTTCGGGAATCAACGAGAAACTTATCAAAAAAACTAAGAAAATTGAATGTTCAATGTAGGCGGTTTCATAAGCCTCCTTAATGATTTATATCGAAGTTATTAAGATAATCGATGTAAACGGTTGATTAAAATTATAGATTTATCTCCATTTAATTTTAACCATATGATCATTATAAGTTATTGTCGACATTTTCTATTTAAATGTTATTTGTGTAATTGAATTTCTGAAAGAAAATCTAAAATAATGGTTAACCGTTGTTAAATTGCTTGAAATGTAATCGGTGTGTGTTTAAAATGTGAAATAATACCTATGGTAAAAAATAATGTTTTGCCCTCGGTTAAAAAAGAAATATGTATAAAAGTAATGCACTACAAATTTATATATAACAAATTTACATTAAATTTTCACTGTGTTACACTATTATGTAAAAGGCTTATGAAACCGCACCCGGCCTATATTATTTTCTAGACCGAACATAGCAAAATAACCCAAACAATATTTCTAACCTAGCGCACTCAAAAACATCGGTACAATCAGTGGCGGCTCGTAAAGGGAGGGCAAAAGTTGAATCTTATTTACAACACACATTCCAGTTAAACCATTTACAACCTAACTTTCATACATAAACGCAAACACGGCGACTGTAGCACCAGCATAGAGTAATAAACTTCGTTGGTTCCAAGAAAATAACGACGAATCATAAACGAACTGTAGTGCATAGTTGGCCGCTAGAGTTCTCTGATCGTCATTACGCCGCCATACTTCGAACGCGTACTTTTGCAGTTATCTTATTTTTCGTTTTTACATCCCTCGCGGGTGGGCCCCCCAAAAACCGGGGCCCGGGGACAACTGTCCCCGCTTAAGGGCGGCCCTGATATGGGGCCTAGGATCTGACTTTCTGACTCAGGGGCTCTCACTTAAAATAGTGCCCAGGTTTCACATAATATATTATATATATATGTTTGTGCCAGCCTACGAATTAAAGGTGGTCTTAAATGAAAAATTGTTGTATATACACCTGCTTCTTATCTCTGCCTGTTCATTTCCATCTTTTGATCTTAATTCTTCCAGGTATGTGCCTACTTCTTAGCAATCTTCATTACTTGTATTTTGCCTGCAAAAGTATCAATGTGTGTACTTTTCCATATCCACATTATGCATGTGTACTTTTCTCCTTACATACACTTATGTGTGTAGACTACATAGTCATATAATCTGCTTCTTACAATTTTAATGTTTGATAAAATAATATATCATTTTTTAAATACACTGTTATATTGATAAATTATTAAAACTCCTCTCTTTAAAATTTTTATTTGTTTCCATGTAATTTGTAAAATCAAATTTATCAGGTTCATACATTTATGATTTGCTTCATGAAGAGCCTTGCATTGCGTGAATGTGTTGCACTAGTACCTTCTGATTTATGTGAGCTGACAGATGCCACATAGGATTTTGTCCTGCCTTTTATAAATATATTACAACAATCAGTTCTACAATCATCACACTTTAATGCATTACCCCAATTTTTTTATAAATTAGGAATGTTCCTATTTCACTGTTTTAACACACATACACATGCGCGCGTATGCACACACACACACACACACACACAAAATCCAAACCCCAGTTATACGCTATAGTGTAAGACATAAAATGGTGGAACATTCAAATATCGAATTGAATCTATGCTTCTCTTCCCTTGAGATTTCCTTGGCCACTGGGCTGCCATATGGTTACGTATATTGTAATTTTGAATAATTTTAAGAACCAGTAAAATATTTACATTTTTAATCACTGAATCCACACTATACAGTTTCAAAATTTTAATAATCTTCTATATTTTAATACCCACTTATACAATTAACCCTATATTTTAGTTGGGCTCTCTGTCTTTTTTATATACTTAGTGTTACCTTTTCCATTCCCATATCTTTTATTGTCATGTTGTAGTTCTTGTTTCTCACTATTCTCTTTATCCTCTTTAATTCTGTCTTTTCAATATGCGCATCTTTTAAACACTGTTGTGCCCTGTAATAATAAGGTCTCTGCTGTCATTTATCCTTATATAGACATTAACAAATCTTTATGTTATTTATTTTACCTTTTTCCTGTCACTTTATTTTGTTGATACTTGTTAGTCCGTAAATGCATTTCAGTGCATTGTCCCACTCTCAGTACTTTTCTACTCAAAGTGCCATCAAATAATTAAAATTAAATATAAAACCACAGGCATCTTGTACATGAGTCAACATTTAAAACAGTTTAAAAAAATTAACATTACACACATATTTAAACCACATGAATAGACTGACTGTGCATGGACTCTTGTTTCAATTGGTAAATTAATGCTTGTTTCATCTGTTTGGGAAGTGTTTGAAATGTATTTAAGGAATGATGAGCATCAGCAATGTTGTGCAATGGGGGGAAAGGTAAAATAATTATATTCATGTGTGATTGGAAAACTACAACAAATCATAAATTTGTTGCATATTAGCATATTGGAATACGTTTCCTATGTAAATATACCAGAGTTAAAATTCTTCCTTTCTGTTATATTCATTTTAAATTTAATAAATATATTTGTTTACTACCTATTACTTCGTTAAATTATGTGTGTCCATCAAAACTACGTCACTGAAAAAAGCTTTTCCTTTCTTAAGACTACCCTCCCAAATAACCATTACATCGTCTACATAGCTAATTTATAGTATATTTTTATATAATAGATATTTATATATAGATATTTATATTAATATAAGCGACTTGGAGACAACTAACCTAAAATGTATTATATTTTTATCTTTAAGTGTAACGAAATGTATGCATTTTTAAAATTATTCATATATATGTTAGCTAAAATTGGAATTTTTGGAAAATTATTGGATTGCAAATTATCTTAGCTGGTTAAATGTTTATGTTCCACTAATTCAAGTTATTTACTTTTGATGTAGAGGAATAGTTTTTATATTCTCTTTGTAAATTATATAACCTTAATAAAGGTGTCATTTTCACCTTTATCAGTTAAATGTGTTTTTAGCAGTAGTAGTAGTAGTACTACTGTGGTAAGATTGTGGTCGCGTATCAGCTGAGCCAGTTTCATTCAGTATGTGGTTGATATGATTCACTTGTGTTAACTGATCACTTATGTTCAAGGTGAACATTGCCATTTCTGATTATGACAACAGATTTTTGATAGGAAGAACAATTATGTGATTCCTTCTGACTGTGGCTGAAGATTGTCCTTTAAGATATGGGTGTGATGTGAAGTATTTAGATATGATGCGACACATTTTTGGTTGATAAGTATTCCTGTACGAACAGTACATACTCTCTGAGTTCATATTATGGATACCATTAGTGGGATCAGAACATTGATATGTCCCACACAACACAACCAAACAACATACTAAACGACCAATTGCAATATACATCACATACACTTTTCGACACAGTTATACACAAAACAAACAATAATTCGGATCCCCGCGCCAATCCCCTTCCTCTATACACCACCCCCACTATACCTTCCAACCAGCAAACATTACTAGGTACTGGCAGTCTGTCGCAAAGCTGAAGAAGGCGAACACGACGCCAAAACGCGTTCTACATACAAAACAGAAAGTAAGTTTCACTTGAGAAAGTTTTCAATATATATAAAGTGTAGTGCAGTGAAAGAAGATGATGAACAAACAAGACAACTATGATACCGCAGACAGAGCGTATTTCATCAATAAGTACAGAAACGCCAAAAAACAAGTAACAAAAACTTCCTTACACATAGCCTTCAATAAAACTTGCCGAAAACACAACATCATACCAACACACGCACAAGTTACAATATAACAAAACACATACTGCACTTCAAACCAAACGAAAACTAGAACAACTTAACCTAAATAACATAATCAATTATTTATACCATAAAAAAGACACTCTCAACAGACAGACATACAACTTACACATGAAACTTACACAAATATTACACCACACAGAACTTGAAAATGTAATACAACACACACAAGACAACATAGAAAAACTCAAATTGACAATACAAGAACGACACAACAAAAAAATAACGAACCTCACAAAACGCGCAATACAATCAATCCCTGAACCGACACACAAATTCCACACACGCATAGTTAACACAACTAACATTAATTTCACAACTGATGAAATGGATTTATTAAACAAGGGACTGAAACATAATTTGATTAACAATTGTAACGGGGCAAAAAAGGGGGGTTTTTATTTTATTAAAGTTGGAGTTTATTTTATTAAAATATTATTGAATTTGGTTTCATCTGTGGGGACAGCCACGTGTTAAATAAAACGTAGTTCGAACAAAGAGACGGTGATGAAACAATTGCAAAGGAATGTCGTGCTGTTGCCGGTGACACAATTCTGAGAATTTTAACATTGTGTGACACATACACACAAACGCGCAAGCACTAACATCTGCGGAGCGCCCAAACGACGCCGAGTTGTTTAAAACAATATGGCCTGGAGAATAATTTTGTGCTGCACGTTGTCTCAACATGACGGAAACGAGATCAAATCCTGCCCACATTTGTGACGTCGACCAGTGAACACTAAATATCGTCGACGTCCAACACACAAGAATCCTGTGTGTCGTGTGTGCAATGAATGAAACTTTAGCCGCGAAGGCTGCGAACGACGAAATTTGTTCGCCGGCAAGGCTGTAATGTCCGGCCTCATGTAATGTCAGTCGAGATACCGTCGCGGCCACGGCCGGACGCTCGCTTCGACTCAGTGGTCCCAAGTAAATTATTTAAAAATGTAAAAAGTAATAAACCGGTAACAACAAGTAAACGTGTATCAGAATGGAGTTAGTGCAGTGAAGTGAAGCAAGTGAAAGCGTAAAACCAAAACTTTTGGACAAACATTCAGTGTTGCACAACGATGGATAAGTAAACAAACAATCTTAACATTTTATAATTTCATGAAAGTTTAATAATAAAGAGCTCGAAATAAATAGGGTTTTAAAGAATGAATGCGAGAGTGTAGCAAACTGGGTTAGCTTTAATGTTGGTAAAACTAAATATTGAAATAGATATAAGATATGAAATAAATGTTTTGTGTTATTCCTATTTACAAAAAACAGTCAGATTTGAGTTAAAGATGGATAGTAACTAAATTATGGAGTAAGAATTTTATTCAGACGAATAACTAATAATAGAGAAATTAAAAGGTCTTGTTTTATATAACCATGTGTTAGTCTAGTTATTACGCCATAACCACTTCCTAGTTTTCTGTGCTGACAGCTCGTCTAACGTAATCGGGGGTTTTCTGAAATTTAAAAGTACAGTCAGATAGCGGGATTTTTATAAGGGCAAGAGTGTTTTAAGTTTACATGTTTATCTAAAAAATATGTTGGCGGCCTGGGCAGTTTCTAAAGGTAAGTTTAACGGGGACCATGACGGTTAGTAAAATTCTGGCAGCGGTGAGTATTATTATATGATGAGTGTAGTATGTAATTAAAAGGGGAAAAGGCGAGTACCTTTACACAATACAACTAACAACAATAGACACATACATGATATAATTATAGACGCAGAAACAGCTGTACAAAACACGCATATTTCTGACCAGGACCCAATACGCCACGACATAAAACGAAAACTCCAGCGCACACATATACAACCGAAAAGACACAACAACGAAATAAAAACACTTAACGATGTAAAACAAAAGTTACATGAACACAACATAACAATATTAAAAGCTGATAAAGAGAACATAAACATCATAATGGACAAACATCAATTAAATACTAAAATTGAAAATTTCTTTAACGAAAATAATATAACGGAAATAAATAAAGACCCCACACCAAAATTTCAAAAACAGATTAACAAATTTATAAACAACACAAAACATATAATCAAACCAGAAAGCACCAAGTGCCTAAAACAAATAAAACCTAACCCCCCTATACTAAATGCATTACCAAAAATACACAAACCTAACATTCCCATCAGACCATTAATAAACAACACACAAGCTCCCTCCCACAAAATCGCCAAACACTTAGACAAAATAATCAGAGAAAACATTAATCTCAGTAACAACACATCTATCAAAAACAACATCGACCTAGTCAAGAAAACTGAACACATCCACATCCCACACAACTCAACACTAGCATCTTTTGGTATCACCAATCTATACACCAATGTCCCAGTTCAAGAAACCATACTAACACTAGAAAATTTACTCAGACAAAACAACACACCTGAAACACACATACAAGAGATCATCATACTTCCCAAAATAATAACTGAGCAAAATTACTTTACATACAATAACAAGATATACACACAAATGGACGGTCTCCCGATGGGATCCCCCATATCAGGAATACTGGCAGAAATATACACAACATAGAACAGAACCACATAATAAACAACAACAAATACACCAACAAGATCATCTACTGGCACGGGTATGTTGATGACATACTACTTTTATTCAAAGGCAACATAAGACAAGTTGAAAACTTCTATAAATACATAAACACAGTACACCACAAATTAAAATTTACTTTGGAAATTGAACAAAACAATAGTATAAATTTTCTTGACCTGACAATTAACAAAACTAACAATACACACACGTACAAAATATACAGGAAACCTACCACAACTGACATGGTTATACACAACACATCAAACCACCCAACACAACATAAACACGCGCCTTCAACCATATGCTCCATAGACTAACCAAAATACCCGTAAGTAAACAAGATTATGCTGACGAACTCAACACAATCAAATACATAGCAATGAAAAATGGTTACAACCCCAATTTAATAAACAAACTACACAAACGCATCAAAAACAAAAATAACAAAACACAAAATACCAATAACACACAACACAAGAAATACATCACACTCACATACCATAACTCCAGCACACACAAACTTGCCAACACATTCAGAAAACACAATTACAAAATAGCATTCAGAACCAACAATACCATCAAAAAACACATCAACGATACAAACAAGGACAAAGACAAATACATTAGAACAGGGGTCTACAAATTAAATTGTAATAACTGCAATAGTTTCTACATAGGCCAGACGGGAAGATCTTTTTCATCCCGTTACTCTGAACACTTAAAGGCCCTTTCCAACAACAATATACATTCTGCGTTTGCCACACACATACACACACATAACCATAGCTACACCAACATAGATACTAATCTTGAAATATTACACCTCTTACCCAAAGGGCGAAAACTCAACACAGCTGAACAGTATGAAATATACAAACACCACACAACACAACCAAACAACATACTAAACAACCAATTGCAATATAAATCACATACACTTTTCGACACAGTTATACACAAAAAAACAGTAATTCGGATCCCCGCGCCAATCCCCTTCCTCTATACACCACCCCCACTATACCTTCCAACCAGGGCCGTAACAAGGTACTCCTGCGCCCTTGGCAATTTTGACAAAGCTGCGCCCCCAACAGTGGTGCCGATCCCCCCCAAGCCCTATGTCGCTTCCCCCCCAACTCCAGGCTCGATTACTAAAAAAAAAAAAAAAGCTCTTTTTATATTGTACTGTGATTCGTGGATGTCTCATCACCGTGATACACCATGCAGCCCCCTTAAGCACAAGCTTTGACGCAAATTGCGACCAGGAAATACGTTCTCACATTGTATTCGGTATTTTTGTAATAGTAAATTTCATACAACAGTAAAAAAAATTCATAACTTTAGTCGGTGCTTTAGTTCTATAATTTATCTCGATTTTTTTTACACAGGACTTCAGGACTTGCACTTACAACATTCTGTTGTTGTAACTGCAGGTACCATTTTTTTGGCTCTGGGGGCTGGTAAATAACAAATTGAAACTCTTCAGTAAACAAATATATTGCTTTTACAAATTGTTACATACAGTATACAGCAGAAAAGCCATGGAACTAAAACTTTACCTTTCTTGCTTTCAGCAAGGGAAACTCACTAATTATTTCACTAAAATCATGTTTTGAAGCAATCTCATATTCTATGGACAGGATAGCTAAGTTTGTCAATCTGTTTTCACACATACTTGACCGTAAGTAGTTTTTGATTATCTTCAGCTTGCTGAAAGTACGCTCGCAAGACGCCACACTGACGGGCATTGTCAAAAATATCCTCAATGCTATTTCGATGTTTGGATAAGCATCTCTTAATCCATAGTTTGAAATAACTTTCAGAATATCCAAATGGGAAGCCTTGTAAATGTTCTTCACCAGCTCTTTTGCATGAAACTTGAAAGCAGCTACTTCGTTAACTAGCTCAACTCTATCAATGTCTCTGCTATATATCGCACCAAGATCAGCTGCACACTTTTCAAGAAAAGAAACAGAGCATTCACTTAAGGACTTTCCTGACAAAAAACTGAAGTCTGATGAAACTGTGTGGTAAATGTGTGCCCTTTTTTCCATTTCACTTACAATTCTATCAAATACAGTGTAACATTCTATCTCAAATGATTTATCAGAACTCAACAAGTGTGCTTCATCTTCAGCCGTCTCCCCAGCCATCCTCTTGACTTTCCTCAGCCTCTTAACAGCAAAACTGCTTTGGATGGCCATGGAATCACAAATAGCTTTGGCTTTTTATGTGTATTTTTTAATTCCTTCTTTACGTAGGTCTTCAACTTTTTTTGCCAAACCTGAGAGCAAACTTGATGCTACGTCAAGAGTTGTGCCCTTTCCTTGCAGTGACTTGTTGGTGCAGTCCAAACTTATCAAAACATCAGACCACATCTCTAAAAGGCACACAAATTCGTAATCAATTTGTCTAAGAAGTTTCATAGCACCAGACAGTGTGTCAGTGTTCCAGTCGTTGTCTTTATCAGCCATGTTTTGTAAAACTTTGTGTACAGATGATAAGTTCTTCTTAAGAGCTGTCACAGCTTGACGCCTGGAAGACCATCTTGTATCACAATGTCTCTTAAGGGTAGTTTTGAGACAACCAATCAAAGCCTCCCACCTTAAGGTAGAGCTACTAAAGAAGTTGAAAAACTCCAACACATTTCCAAAAAAACTTGTCATCATAATTGACACTTCCGCGGCGTGCACGCCAACGAGGTTAAGACTGTTTGCTGCACAAGGCACAAATTTAGCAAGGTCGTTTAGTTGGGATATGTGCGCTTGAATGCCTTCATATTTTCCTGCCATGTTTGAGCCGTTGTCAAAGCCTTGACCACGACAGTTCTGAATATCCAAGCCGTCATTGTTTAGCTTTTGCAATATTTCTTGTGATAACCCTCTTCCTTTTTTCTGGTGACTTATGATGAAGTCCACAAAACTTTCTTCAACTGAGCATTTCCCATCCTTAATGTTAACATACCTTATTATTTCACTCATTTGTTCTAAATGTGCTGTGTCCGGGGTGCAGTCAAACATAATAGAGAAATACTTAGCACTTTTTACATTCTTCAGTATTTCAGATCGAACCTTATTTCCCAAAATGTCTATGACCTCATTTTGAATTAGAGGTGAAAAATAGCTTGTGACATGTTTTCCACTTTTAACATTTTCTATGTGCTTAGATAGTTGAGGGTTGTAGTGACTAATAAGTTCTAATGTACTCAGAAATACACCACAGTTGCTGTCACTGATCGAATCGGAACCTCCTCTTAAAGGTAAGTTATTCCTTGCACAATGGAGAATTACATCCACAATACATTTGAGAACATTGCACCACTTTTCTGCTTCAGCTTGTATCAATGTTTGATGTTCTGCATCAACAGATCTACTAGTTTTCAGTCCAATTTCTAATTCTTTCCAATCGACATAAGAATGTCGGTGAGGTATCGACCTTTCGTGATTGACAATAAATGGGTTCAAGTGTCTCCAATCATTGAATCCCTCATCAATATTAGAGAAAGCAGATTTGTCCTTTTTGTCATCTTTTGAAAAGAGAAGGCAAGGGAAACAAAACAGTGCGTCCTTAGACTGGCTGTACAACAACCATTGCCTTTTTACTTTTTCCCCGTTTGGTAGAATTTTATAAACCCATTTCTGAGAAAAGTGTCTTCCATCATCTGCACAGGGGAATTTGTAGCTATCTAAGTCAATTGTTTGTGGGCCTCGTTCATCAAGTTTACAACGAACTGTGTCTGATCGAAAATTTGCTGGCCATTTTTTGGGATCCTCGTAGATAATTTCTATTCCCACATCAGTAGTATTTAATGCATCATTTTCATTATAATTAGATGTGCAAGATGTGCTGGGTTTTTCAAGATCAGTAGATTGCCTGCCCATTGTGGAATGACTTAGCTCAGGATCACTTCCTTCTTCAAAATCAATGACGTTTGTGACGAACTCCATTGGAGTGATCTGGCTGTGGTTGTCTTCTGAAACAGTCTCAGTCTTGCTATCTTCTTTTTCATTTTCTCCTTCCTTTTCTTCTTGGTCGTCTTCTTTTTTTTCTTCTTCTTCTTCTTCTTCTTCTTCTTCTTCTTCTTCTTCTTCTTCTTCTTCTTCTTCTTCTTCTTCTTCTTGAAGTGCATTACTATTACTGGCACTATCACTTTCACCTACTTCTTTCTCTTCATTTCGCAGCCAATTTCCAAGCGCCGATGCTAATTTTTCGTCGTCTTCTTCTTTTCGTTTTTTGATTTTTTTAAATTCACTTCCAGAAGGTTTTTTTGGCCCCATTTCTGAAACAAACCATTCCCATTTAATTTACGTTGTATTACAGTTGTAAATGGCTGCCATTTAAAAACTACTTGACCGATCTCAAACATTAACGAACTCCGCCTAGATATTGTGCCCACTGCCCAAGGACCTGTGTGCCAAGTTTGGTCATAATCGGTAAATTTGTTTGGGCGCTGCCGCTGTCATTGTCATTGTTACAGACACACAGACGGCCAAAAAGTTTTTTTGAATCCTGAGTAATAGGATTACACGGAAAACGCGAAGCACTGTAAATACAAGTGAGCCTCTCGCGGTAAGAAAAAAGAAACGATGTCTGCGACGTTTTAACGCTATCACCGAATTTTTCGGTGAACGCAACTGTCGGCACTGAACATAAACAGGAAATATTACGAAATTCGTGTTTATGTTCAGTGCCGACAGTTGCGTTCACCGAAAAATTCGGCGATAGCGTTAAAACGTAGCAGACATCGTTTCTTTTTTCTTACCGCGAGAGGCTCACTTGTATTTACAGTGCTTCGGGTTTTCCGTGTACGCGAACGCTCATCCAATTATAAAAATAAAATTGATACCATATTCATGAAACTTGTGATTGAAGTATTTACGTAAACTAATTTTGAAATCGGGACTATTTTAGTCAGCAGACTTGCGCAACAAAATCAGCTGACACTTGCTGAAAATTGGACATTTACAACCACGACCATTTCCGCTAAAAATGAACCAATAGGAATATAAGTTATACCAATGGAACGGGCCCGTTCTTCTTCTTTCTTCCGGTATTTTTTTTATTTTCTGTAGGTCTAGAAAATTAAACGGCGAACACAGTGATATTAGTTAGGCCTATTTGGCTTTGTCAGTCTGGCAGTAAAGACAGAACGAATGTTGGGAAATTATTTCTGACAGCTGGAGTCAAGTTTCGCACGGTAACCTCCATTGATTGTTTGATTCACTGACGTTTTCGTGATGTTGAAGAGGAAATAGTATAATTAATGTATTGTTTTGCAATAATACCGTGTTATAATAATAATAATAATATGTAGTGTTTTCAAAAACTGTACAAAAAGGGAAAAAATAGGCCACCACGGGGAATAACATGCGCCAATTCTAGGGTTAATGTAGACTAAGCTATGGTACATTTTATTGAAATCATTCTTACCCGTACAACAGAAGCAACGCCAACATCAACAAGTAACAACACAAACACTATAAGTGTCGTCTAATCGCTGAGTGTGAAAATCACTTAGTTCACAAATTACAATAGAAAATAATACCAGCGGCTGTAATTACACTGAGTCTCAACAAAACCAACAGAACAAACTAGAATAGAGCAATAGATTGACGTGGCCGTGGCAGGCGTGGGGGGAGGGGTATGAGTATGAGTAATATTCAAGTTATGACAAGCTTGCTAAAACCAACGAATATAGACGTTACTAAAAGCACACTTCTGGGTTATTAAAAGCGTAGTTGAAACAATGCTACTACTTTTTGTATAAAAGAGTGGTAGATGAAAAACATGTTTGTAATAGGCCTAATAAGACGCATGTTCTTGTATATTTTAAAATTCTTTTGCGCACTGCATAATAAATGAATGCATCAAAAGTGCATTTTTTGAGTAGGCTGCATTTATTTGATTCATTCCTTCGTACCCAGTGTGTCAAACAAATGTGAAAAAATTTTGGAGGTTGTGTCTAGTCTAACCCCTGCAAACATTTTTTCATCTACCACTTTTTATCTGATAAGTTGTAGCTTTTTCCAATTATATATTAACGAAAATGTTTGAAATTTACTAAATTTCGCGGTATAATACAAAAAATTACTTGGAAACGCCAGCGCCATCTAGTTGCCGGGGTGTTGAACTACGGTTTATCACCCCAGAAAGCTGACCCCACTCGCTCCATAAGAAGTGTTCTTCTAGTTACGTCTATATTCGTTGCTAAAACCAAGAAGGCGCAGGTGCAGTGCAGTGACCCAGTGACTGACACATCAAGGGATGGGCGGAGGGGAAGGGATTTTCGCTTTGCGCCTAGCCCGACTCCGCGCCCATCAGTAGGGCAAGGTCCAGTGCAGTTACTAAATTTACGTAGCTGCTTTTTGTTTATTGTATAATAGACACAAATATAGACAGTTCACGTACAGTAACTTTTAACAATCTGAAACTGAAAGATTTTTTCCAATAACGTGGAGTTTTTATTTGCTTGACAAATGGTACCAATCTAACTCTAAAAAAAGATATTTTTCATGGTCAATTTTGCGCCCTCTTTGCACCTGCGCCCTTGGCGGGGGCACATCTCGCCAACGCCTAGTTACGGCCCTGCTTCCAACCAACAAACGTTACTAGGTACTGGCAGTCTGTCGCAAAGCTGAAGAAGGGGAACACGACGCCGAAACGCGTTCTACATACAAAACAGACAAGTAAGTTTCACTTGAGAAAGTTTTCAATATATATAAAGTGTAGTGCAGTGAAAGAAGATGATGAACAAACAAGACAACTATAATACCGCAGACAGCGTATTTCATCAATAAGTACAGAAACGCCAAAAAACAAGTAACAAAAACTTCCTTACACATAGCCTTCAATAAAACTTGCCGAAAACACAACATCATACCAACACACGCACAAGTTACAATATAACAAAACACATACTGCACTTCAAACCAAACGAAAACTAGAACAACTTAACCTAAATAACATAATCAATTATTTATACCATAAAAAAGACACTCTCAACAGACAGACATACAACTTACACATGAAACTTACACAAATATTACACCACACAGAACTTGAAAATGTAATACAACACACACAAGACAACATAGAAAAACTCAAATTGACAATACAAGAACGACACAACAAAAAAATAACGAACCTCACAAAACGCGCAATACAATCAATCCCTGAACCGACACACAAATTCCACACACGCATAGTTAACACAACTAACATTAATTTCACAACTGATGAAATGGATTTATTAAACAAGGGACTGAAACATAATTTGATTAACAATACAACTAACAACAATAACCACAATAGACACATACGTGACATAATTATAGACGCAGAAACAGCTGTACAAAACACGCATCTTTCTGACCAGGACCCAATACGCCACGACATAAAACGAAAACTCCAGCGCACACATATACAACCGAAAAGACACAACAACGAAATAAAAACACTTAACGGTGTAAAACAAAAGTTACATGAACACAACATAACAATATTAAAAGCTGATAAAGGGAACATAAACATCATAATGGACGAACATCAATTAAATACTAAAATTGAAAATTTCTTTAACGAAAATAATATAACGGAAATAAATAAAGACCCCACACCAAAATTTCAAAAACAGATTAACAAATGTATAAACAACACAAAACATATAATCAAACCAGAAAGCACCAAGTACCTAAAACAAGTAAAACCTAACCCCCCTATACTAAATGCATTACCAAAAATACACAAACCTAACATTCCCATCAGACCATTAATAAACAACACACAAGCTCCCTCCCACAAAATCGCCAAACACTTAGACAAAATAATCAGAGAAAACATTAATCTCAGTAACAGCATATCTTGAGCCACTCATCACCAATGACCTTTTCACATCTGACACATTTTTCAAGTTTGACAACCTAAAAAAAAATATAAAAATCTACAACTCACCTTGATGACCGGCTCACTTGTTCACTTGAACTAGGAGAGGCCTCCTAGTGGAAGAATAGCCACATGCTGGGTAACCATTAGGTAATAGGACGAATGAGGTGACCTCAATTTTAAAATTCCGAAAATAACAAATTTATTGATTCTATCATAATTTGTTTTGCTTACAATGAGATTTCATAGAATCCAGGCTGTGAAGGTATTCTATTAGAAATATATAAATATGTGAAATATTTAAACTATATTACCTGGTATTCAAAATTTAATTTTTAAAAAGTATTCCATTAAAAATATATAAAATCTGTAAAATATCTAAAATATATTACATTGTTTTTCTTACAATGATTCATAGTATCCAGGCTGAAAGTATTCTATTAGAATTATATAAAATATTTAAAATCTATTACATGGTATACAAAATCACCCTTGACATGCAACAAGCCTCGACAGTACCTTTTAACCTTCACCAAATAGAATTTCCTTATTTGGAAATAATTATATTAACATTAATAAGTACACAGAGTAAATCCAGAGGTTCTCGAAATATAACATTTAATAACAATAAGTCTTTTTTTTCTTTTCAATCTCCCTCTGGTTGTACTATAAACACTTTCAATAATATAAACAATTTTATAAACCATTTAACAAGCAATTCTATCCTACAACAATTATTACAGCCACAACAATTTAAACAATTATATTACATAACAACATGCGCCCTCTGAAATCCAAATCAAAAGCTAGAAAGGAGAATCATATAATTAGGAATATATAATGTAAACATAAGATAGGTGATTATATACTCTGTGTGGAATTCACAAGTGCGTGTGTGCTCACTTTTCCTTAAACTTGTGTAGCACCATGGCTTACTGATTTCAGAGTGCACCATTATTAAAAAAAACTATCAAATAATCAGGTATATATCTCTCAAAAGGTAAAAATATTTTGTGCATAAAATTATGAGCATACAAAAGAATTTTCACAGTGACTGTACATTGATAGAGAATTAAAATAAATATGAGCATATACATCTACAAAAGAATTTTAACAGTGACTGTACATTGATCGACAATTAAAATAACTATGAGCATATAAATATACAAAAGAATTTTAACAGTGACTGTACATTGATAGAGAATCACAATAAAATTAAAAAAAATCCCAAAGTGGAAATTTCATCTTGTACAACAGTTCAGTCATTTTTATTAATAGGCGGAATACTTCTGAATTACAGTTCTAGTACAGGGCAATGTATTATTACAATTGTAGGTGATCTGCAACTCTTTTCATAATCAGATTTATACGTTCCAATAAAAGGCAGCCACAATATAAGTTCAACACAGATTATAGGAAAAAATGTATACTGGACATTACATGCTTTGACAATTCAAACAAGACATTTATATGAACACACTGAATCATACACAGAGAGATTAAGGAACTCGGCTGAATTTTGCTTCACTAGGCCCATGATCACACTGGCCAATTCCTAACACATTTTCTTAAGTTTTTTATTTTTTATTTTACTTTTTTTTTTGTAGGTAAAAAAAAGTTTTGCACATAAGATACACTGTCACTGCAAACAGCAAGAGAAGCTACTCATCATTTGAAAGAAATATCAGAAGCTAGTCAAGTTCAACAGACTTTTCTTTAAAAAAAAAATTGCGTTCAAGAATTGGCAATGACTGCAGAAACCTGCATATTAGGTTCCAGGTATACAGTGAAGTAAAAAAAAAAATCCAGAATTAAGCAACTGTTGTTCCTTTTTTTTTGTTTGTTAAGAACTAGCCAGGCCCCATTTGACCCTAACGCAAGCCGTGCGGAAGCGCGTCCCAGGCAAAATTTAATAATTTTCACCTTGCATACCTGTTCATAGTGCATTAGCACGTGCTGTCAGAGTTCCTCAATTTACTCACATATAACGTCTTGATCTCTTCACGCGGTCACAGTTGCCAGGCCGAGAGACCTTCGGCACACTTTACACTTAGCCTGCCATGATTAATTTAAAAAACCCCGGCCTTAAAAACATAAAACAAAACCTTTTCAAACGCTGACCTCCAAGACAGCTCGCGACGAGAACAGCTGACCGGGAACCAACAGCTGGTATCCACCACTCGAGTCAAAAACAGCCTCCCAAACCGCTTCTCTACACAACGACAAACAGCTGACCCACTACAAGAGTCAAATCCGCTACTCTCTACTCACGGCAAACACCGCACCAAGCTGCGGGAACACAAAGTAAGGTTGTCTGACGTCTCTGACAGATAGCGTGAGTGTCCAATATCGTAGCGAGAGCCACAAACAAATTCCTAAGTTACAGTAACGCCTCATAGATGGCGAGAGTGTCCACGATCCAATGAAAGCATCCCTGCCGAAATACAATTATAACAAATTTTGAAGTCGCCATAACTAGTTAATTACAAAATACCATTCAGAACCAACAATACCATCAAAAAACATATCAACGATACAAACAAGGACAAAGACAAATACGATAGAACAGGGGTCTACAAATTAAATTGTAATAACTGCAATAGTTTCTACATAGGCCAGACGGGAAGATCTGTTTCATCCCGTAACTCTGAACTCTTAAAGGCCCTTTCCAACAACAATATACATTCTGCGTTTGCCACACACATAACCATAGCTACACCAACATAGATACTAATCTTGAAATATTACACCTCTTACCCAAAGGGCGAAAACTCAACACAGCTGAACAGTATGAAATATACAAACCACACAACACAACCAAACAACATACTAAACAACCAATTGCAATATAAATCACATACACTTTTCGACACAGTTATACACAAAACAAACAGTAATTCGGATCCCCGCGCCAATCCCCTTCCTCTATACACCACCCCCACTATACCTTCCAACCAACAAACGTTACTACAGCTTGGCAACTCTTTCTGAAGCCCTGGCTGGCAGCACTAGCTCCGCGTCTGTGGGGAGGGAGTAACCCTACTTTGGAGTGAGAAATAAGGCAATACGAAAGCGCTGTTGCCACTGCCGTAAATCAACACCAGAGCGTGATGTAGCCACAAGAATCCCACAATGCTCGCATTACGGACCTTTACCATGGGACGACTTGGAATGGAATGAACATATTGTAGTATCTGACAGCGCTGCATGAACAGCACACGAAACGAACTCCTATTGGCTCGCGCAGCAACAAATAGAGTGGCTTGAGTAACATGTGGACTGGAAGGGCGAAGGGAGGCTCTTCAGCTTCGAATTTCGTCCGGGGACTCAGATAAAGTTGCCAGACTGTAGGTACTGCCAGTCTGTCGCAAAGCTGAAGAAGGCGAACACGACGCCGAAACGCGTTCTACATACAAAACAGACAAGTAAGTTTCACTTGAGAAAGTTTTCAATATATATAAAGTGTAGTGCAGTGAAAGAAGATGATGAACAAACAAGACAACTATAATACCGCAGACAGCGTATTTCATCAATAAGTACAGAAACGCCAAAAAACAAGTAACAAAAACTTCCTTACACATAGCCTTCAATAAAACTTGCCGAAAACACAACATCATACCAACACACGCACAAGTTACAATAAAACAAAACACATACTGCACTTCAAACCAAACGAAAACTAGAACAACTTAACCTAAATAACATAATCAATTATTTATACCATAAAAAAGACACTCTCAACAGACAGACATACAACTTACACAAATATTACACCACACAGAACTTGAAAATGTAATACAACACACACAAGACAACATAGAAAAACTCAAATTGACAATACAAGAACGACACAACAAAAAAATAACGAACCTCACAAAACGCGCAATACAATCAATCCCTGAACCGACACACAAATTCCACACATGCATATTAACACAACTAACATTAATTTCACAACTGATGAAATGGATTTATTAAACAAGGGACTGAAACATAATTTGATTAACAATACAACTAACCACAATAGACACATACGTGACATAATTATAGACGCAGAAACAGCTGTACAAAACACGCATATTTCTGACCAGGACCCAATACGCCACGACATAAAACGAAAACTCCAGTGCACACATATACAACCGAAAAGACACAACAACGAAATAAAAACACTTAACAGTGTAAAACAAAAGTTACATGAACACAACATAACAATATTAAAAGCTGATAAAGGGAACATAAACATCATAATGGACGAACATCAATTAAATACTAAAATTGAAAATTTCTTTAACGGAAATAAATAAAGACCCCACACCAAAATTTCAAAAACAGATTAACAAATGTATAAACAACACAAAACATATAATCAAACCAGAAAGGACCAAGTACCTAAAACAAATAAAACCTAACCCCCCTATACTAAATGCATTACCAAAAATACACAAACCTAACATTCCCATCAGACCATTAATAAACAACACACAAGCTCCCTCCCACAAAATCGCCAAACACTTAGACAAAATAATCAGAGAAAACATTAATCTCAGTAACAACACATCTATCAAAAACAACATCGACCTAGTCAAGAAAACTGAACACATCCACATCCCACACAACTCAACACTAGCATCTTTTGGTATCACCAATCTATACACCAATGTCCCAGTTCAAGAAACCATACTAACACTAGAAAATTTACTCAGACAAAACAACACACCTGAAACACACATACAAGAGATCATCATACTTCCCAAAATAATAACTGAGCAAAATTACTTTACATACAATAACAAGATATACACACAAATGGACGGTCTCCCGATGGGATCCCCCATATCAGGAATACTGGCAGAAATATACACAACATAGAACAGAACCACATAATAAACAACAACAAATACACCAACAAGATCATCTACTGGCACAGGTATGTTGATGACATACTACTTTTATTCAAAGGCAACATAAGACAAGTTGAAAACTTCCATAAATACATAAACACAATACACCACAAATTAAAATTTACTTTGGAAATTGAACAAAACAATAGTATAAATTTTCTTGACCTGACAATTAACAAAACTAACAATACACACACGTACAAAATATACAGGAAACCTACCACAACTGACATGGTTATACACAACACATCAAACCACCCAACACAACATAAACATGCGCCTTCAACCATATGCTCCATAGACTAACCAAAATACCCGTAAGTAAACAAGATTATGCTGACGAACTCAACACAATCAAATACATAGCAATGAAAAATGGTTACAACCCCAATTTAATAAACAAACTACACAAACGCATCAAAAACAAAAATAACAAAACACAAAATACCAATAACACACAACACAAGAAATACATCACACTCACATACCATAACTCCAGCACACACAAACTTGCCAACACATTCAGAAAACACAATTACAAAATAGCATTCAGAACCAACAATACCATCAAAAAACACATCAACGATACAAACAAGGACAAAGACAAATACATTAGAACAGGGGTCTACAAATTAAATTGTAATAACTGCAATAGTTTCTACATAGGCCAGACGGGAAGATCTTTTTCATCCCGTTACTCTGAACACTTAAAGGCCCTTTCCAACAACAATATACATTCTGCGTTTGCCACACACATAACCATAGCTACACCAACATAGATACTAATCTTGAAATATTACACCTCTTACCCAAAGGGCGAAAACTCAACACAGCTGAACAGTATGAAATATACAAACACCACACAACACAACCAAACAACATACTAAACAACCAATTGCAATATAAATCACATACACTTTTCGACACAGTTATACACAAAAAAACAGTAATTCGGATCCCCGCGCCAATCCCCTTCCTCTATACACCACCCCCACTATACCTTCCAACCAACAAACGTTACTAGGTACTGGCAGTCTGTCGCAAAGCTGAAGAAGGGGAACACGACGCCAAAACGCGTTCTACATACAAAACAGACAAGTAAGTTTCACTTGAGAAAGTTTTCAATATATATAAAGTGTAGTGCAGTGAAAGAAGATGATGAACAAACAAGACAACTATAATACCGCAGACAGCGTATTTCATCAATAAGTACAGAAACGCCAAAAAACAAGTAACAAAAACTTCCTTACACATAGCCTTCAATAAAACTTGCCGAAAACACAACATCATACCAACACACGCACAAGTTACAATATAACAAAACACATACTGCACTTCAAACCAAACGAAAACTAGAACAACTTAACCTAAATAACATAATCAATTATTTATACCATAAAAAAGACACTCTCAACAGACAGACATACAACTTACACATGAAACTTACACAAATATTACACCACACAGAACTTGAAAATGTAATACAACACACACAAGACAACATAGAAAAACTCAAATTGACAATACAAGAACGACACAACAAAAAAATAACGAACCTCACAAAACGCGCAATACAATCAATCCCTGAACCGACACACAAATTCCACACACGCATAGTTAACACAACTAACATTAATTTCACAACTGATGAAATGGATTTATTAAACAAGGGACTGAAACATAATTTGATTAACAATACAACTAACAACAATAACCACAATAGACACATACGTGACATAATTATAGACGCAGAAACAGCTGTACAAAACACGCATCTTTCTGACCAGGACCCAATACGCCACGACATAAAACGAAAACTCCAGCGCACACATATACAACCGAAAAGACACAACAACGAAATAAAAACACTTAACGGTGTAAAACAAAAGTTACATGAACACAACATAACAATATTAAAAGCTGATAAAGGGAACATAAACATCATAATGGACGAACATCAATTAAATACTAAAATTGAAAATTTCTTTAACGAAAATAATATAACGGAAATAAATAAAGACCCCACACCAAAATTTCAAAAACAGATTAACAAATGTATAAACAACACAAAACATATAATCAAACCAGAAAGCACCAAGTACCTAAAACAAGTAAAACCTAACCCCCCTATACTAAATGCATTACCAAAAATACACAAACCTAACATTCCCATCAGACCATTAATAAACAACACACAAGCTCCCTCCCACAAAATCGCCAAACACTTAGACAAAATAATCAGAGAAAACATTAATCTCAGTAACAGCATATCTTGAGCCACTCATCACCAATGACCTTTTCACATCTGACACATTTTTCAAGTTTGACAACCTAAAAAAAAATATAAAAATCTACAACTCACCTTGATGACCGGCTCACTTGTTCACTTGAACTAGGAGAGGCCTCCTAGTGGAAGAATAGCCACATGCTGGGTAACCATTAGGTAATAGGACGAATGAGGTGACCTCAATTTTAAAATTCCGAAAATAACAAATTTATTGAATCTATCATAATTTGTTTTGCTTACAATGAGATTTCATAGAATCCAGGCTGTGAAGGTATTCTATTAGAAATATATAAATATGTGAAATATTTAAACTATATTACCTGGTATTCAAAATTTAATTTTTAAAAAGTATTCCATTAAAAATATATAAAATCTGTAAAATATCTAAAATATATTACATTGTTTTTCTTACAATGATTCATAGTATCCAGGCTGAAAGTATTCTATTAGAATTATATAAAATATTTAAAATCTATTACATGGTATACAAAATCACCCTTGACATGCAACAAGCCTCGACAGTACCTTTTAACCTTCACCAAATAGAATTTCCTTATTTGGAAATAATTATATTAACATTAATAAGTACACAGAGTAAATCCAGAGGTTCTCGAAATATAACATTTAATAACAATAAGTCTTTTTTTTCTTTTCAATCTCCCTCTGGTTGTACTATAAACACTTTCAATAATATAAACAATTTTATAAACCATTTAACAAGCAATTCTATCCTACAACAATTATTACAGCCACAACAATTTAAACAATTATATTACATAACAACATGCGCCCTCTGAAATCCAAATCAAAAGCTAGAAAGGAGAATCATATAATTAGGAATATATAATGTAAACATAAGATAGGTGATTATATACTCTGTGTGGAATTCACAAGTGCGTGTGTGCTCACTTTTCCTTAAACTTGTGTAGCACCATGGCTTACTGATTTCAGAGTGCACCATTATTAAAAAAAACTATCAAATAATCAGGTATATATCTCTCAAAAGGTAAAAATGTTTTGTGCATAAAATTATGAGCATATACATATACAAAAGAATTTTCACAGTGACTGTACATTGATAGAGAATTAAAATAAATATGAGCATATACATCTACAAAAGAATTTTAACAGTGACTGTACATTGATCGACAATTAAAATAACTATGAGCATATAAATATACAAAAGAATTTTAACAGTGACTGTACATTGATAGAGAATCACAATAAAATAAAAAAAATCCCAAAGTGGAAATTTCATCTTGTACAACAGTTCAGTCATTTTTATTAATAGGCGGAATACTTCTGAATTACAGTTCTAGTACAGGGCAATGTATTATTACAATTGTAGGTGATCTGCAACTCTTTTCATAATCAGATTTATACGTTCCAATAAAAGGCAGCCACAATATATGTTCAACACAGATTATAGGAAAAAATGTATACTGGACATTACATGCTTTGACAATTCAAACACAAGACATATATATGAACACACTGAATCATACACAGAGAGATTAAGGAACTCGGCTGAATTTTGCTTTACTAGGCCCATGATCACACTGGCCAATTCCTAACACATTTTCGTAAGTTTTTTATTTTTTTTTTTTTTGTAGGTAAAAAAAAGTTTTGCACATAAGATACACTGTCACTGCAAACAGCAAGAGAAGCTACTCATCATTTGAAAGAAATATCAGAAGCTAGTCAAGTTCAACAGACTTTTCTTTAAAAAAAAAATTGCGTTCAAGAATTGGCAATGACTGCAGAAACCTGCATATTAGGTTCCAGGTATACAGTGAAGTAAAAAAAAATCCAGAATTAAGCAACTGTTGTTCCTTTTTTTTTGTTTGTTAAGAACTAGCCAGGCCCCATTTGACCCTAACGCAAGCCGTGCGGAAGCGCATCCCAGGCAAAATTTAATAATTTTCACCTTGCATACCTGTTCATAGTGCATTAGCACGTGCTGTCAGAGTTCCTCAATTTACTCACATATAACGTCTTGATCTCTTCACGCGGTCACAGTTGCCAGGCCGAGAGACCTTCGGCACACTTTACACTTAGCCTGCCATGATTAATTTAAAAAACCCCGGCCTTAAAAACATAAAACAAAACCTTTTCAAACGCTGACCTCCAAGACAGCTCGCGACGAGAACAGCTGACCGGGAACCAACAGCTGGTATCCACCACTCGAGTCAAAAACAGCCTCCCAAACCGCTTCTCTACACAACGACAAACAGCTGACCCACTACAAGAGTCAAATCCGCTACTCTCTACTCACGGCAAACACCGCACCAAGCTGCGGGAACACAAAGTAAGGTTGTCTGACGTCTCTGACAGATAGCGTGAGTGTCCAATATCGTAGCGAGAGCCACAAACAAATTCCTAAGTTACAGTAACGCCTCATAGATGGCGAGAGTGTCCACGATCCAATGAAAGCATCCCTGCCGAAATACAATTATAACAAATTTTGAAGTCGCCATAACTAGTTAATTACAAAATACCATTCAGAACCAACAATACCATCAAAAAACATATCAACGATACAAACAAGGACAAAGACAAATACGATAGAACAGGGGTCTACAAATTAAATTGTAATAACTGCAATAGTTTCTACATAGGCCAGACGGGAAGATCTGTTTCATCCCGTAACTCTGAACACTTAAAGGCCCTTTCCAACAACAATATACATTCTGCGTTTGCCACACACATAACCATAGCTACACCAACATAGATACTAATCTTGAAATATTACACCTCTTACCCAAAGGGCGAAAACTCAACACAGCTGAACAGTATGAAATATACAAACCACACAACACAACCAAACAACATACTAAACAACCAATTGCAATATAAATCACATACACTTTTCGACACAGTTATACACAAAACAAACAGTAATTCGGATCCCCGCGCCAATCCCCTTCCTCTATACACCACCCCCACTATACCTTCCAACCAACAAACGTTACTACAGCTTGGCAACTCTTTCTGAAGCCCTGGCTGGCAGCACTAGCTCCGCGTCTGTGGGGAGGGAGTAACCCTACTTTGGAGTGAGAAATAAGGCAATACGAAAGCGCTGTTGCCACTGCCGTAAATCAACACCAGAGCGTGATGTAGCCACAAGAATCCCACAATGCTCGCATTACGGACCTTTACCATGGGACGACTTGGAATGGAATGAACATATTGTAGTATCTGACAGCGCTGCATGAACAGCACACGAAACGAACTCCTATTGGCTCGCGCAGCAACAAATAGAGTGGCTTGAGTAACATGTGGACTGGAAGGGCGAAGGGAGGCTCTTCAGCTTCGAATTTCGTCCGGGGACTCAGATAAAGTTGCCAGACTGTAGGTACTGCCAGTCTGTCGCAAAGCTGAAGAAGGCGAACACGACGCCGAAACGCGTTCTACATACAAAACAGACAAGTAAGTTTCACTTGAGAAAGTTTTCAATATATATAAAGTGTAGTGCAGTGAAAGAAGATGATGAACAAACAAGACAACTATAATACCGCAGACAGCGTATTTCATCAATAAGTACAGAAACGCCAAAAAACAAGTAACAAAAACTTCCTTACACATAGCCTTCAATAAAACTTGCCGAAAACACAACATCATACCAACACACGCACAAGTTACAATAAAACAAAACACATACTGCACTTCAAACCAAACGAAAACTAGAACAACTTAACCTAAATAACATAATCAATTATTTATACCATAAAAAAGACACTCTCAACAGACAGACATACAACTTACACAAATATTACACCACACAGAACTTGAAAATGTAATACAACACACACAAGACAACATAGAAAAACTCAAATTGACAATACAAGAACGACACAACAAAAAAATAACGAACCTCACAAAACGCGCAATACAATCAATCCCTGAACCGACACACAAATTCCACACATGCATATTAACACAACTAACATTAATTTCACAACTGATGAAATGGATTTATTAAACAAGGGACTGAAACATAATTTGATTAACAATACAACTAACCACAATAGACACATACGTGACATAATTATAGACGCAGAAACAGCTGTACAAAACACGCATATTTCTGACCAGGACCCAATACGCCACGACATAAAACGAAAACTCCAGTGCACACATATACAACCGAAAAGACACAACAACGAAATAAAAACACTTAACAGTGTAAAACAAAAGTTACATGAACACAACATAACAATATTAAAAGCTGATAAAGGGAACATAAACATCATAATGGACGAACATCAATTAAATACTAAAATTGAAAATTTCTTTAACGGAAATAAATAAAGACCCCACACCAAAATTTCAAAAACAGATTAACAAATGTATAAACAACACAAAACATATAATCAAACCAGAAAGGACCAAGTACCTAAAACAAATAAAACCTAACCCCCCTATACTAAATGCATTACCAAAAATACACAAACCTAACATTCCCATCAGACCATTAATAAACAACACACAAGCTCCCTCCCACAAAATCGCCAAACACTTAGACAAAATAATCAGAGAAAACATTAATCTCAGTAACAACACATCTATCAAAAACAACATCGACCTAGTCAAGAAAACTGAACACATCCACATCCCACACAACTCAACATTAGCATCTTTTGGTATCACCAATCTATACACCAATGTCCCAGTTCAAGAAACCATACTAACACTAGAAAATTTACTCAGACAAAACAACACACCTGAAACACACATACAAGAGATCATCATACTTCCCAAAATAATAACTGAGCAAAATTACTTTACATACAATAACAAGATATACACACAAATGGACGGTCTCCCGATGGGATCCCCCATATCAGGAATACTGGCAGAAATATACACAACATAGAACAGAACCACATAATAAACAACAACAAATACACCAACAAGATCATCTACTGGCACAGGTATGTTGATGACATACTACTTTTATTCAAAGGCAACATAAGACAAGTTGAAAACTTCCATAAATACATAAACACAATACACCACAAATTAAAATTTACTTTGGAAATTGAACAAAACAATAGTATAAATTTTCTTGACCTGACAATTAACAAAACTAACAATACACACACGTACAAAATATACAGGAAACCTACCACAACTGACATGGTTATACACAACACATCAAACCACCCAACACAACATAAACATGCGCCTTCAACCATATGCTCCATAGACTAACCAAAATACCCGTAAGTAAACAAGATTATGCTGACGAACTCAACACAATCAAATACATAGCAATGAAAAATGGTTACAACCCCAATTTAATAAACAAACTACACAAACGCATCAAAAACAAAAATAACAAAACACAAAATACCAATAACACACAACACAAGAAATACATCACACTCACATACCATAACTCCAGCACACACAAACTTGCCAACACATTCAGAAAACACAATTACAAAATAGCATTCAGAACCAACAATACCATCAAAAAACACATCAACGATACAAACAAGGACAAAGACAAATACATTAGAACAGGGGTCTACAAATTAAATTGTAATAACTGCAATAGTTTCTACATAGGCCAGACGGGAAGATCTTTTTCATCCCGTTACTCTGAACACTTAAAGGCCCTTTCCAACAACAATATACATTCTGCGTTTGCCACACACATACACACACATAACCATAGCTACACCAACATAGATACTAATCTTGAAATATTACACCTCTTACCCAAAGGGCGAAAACTCAACACAGCTGAACAGTATGAAATATACAAACACCACACAACACAACCAAACAACATACTAAACAACCAATTGCAATATAAATCACATACACTTTTCGACACAGTTATACACAAAAAAACAGTAATTCGGATCCCCGCGCCAATCCCCTTCCTCTATACACCACCCCCACTATACCTTCCAACCAACAAACGTTACTAGGTACTGGCAGTCTGTCGCAAAGCTGAAGAAGGGGAACACGACGCCAAAACGCGTTCTACATACAAAACAGACAAGTAAGTTTCACTTGAGAAAGTTTTCAATATATATAAAGTGTAGTGCAGTGAAAGAAGATGATGAACAAACAAGACAACTATAATACCGCAGACAGCGTATTTCATCAATAAGTACAGAAACGCCAAAAAACAAGTAACAAAAACTTCCTTACACATAGCCTTCAATAAAACTTGCCGAAAACACAACATCATACCAACACACGCACAAGTTACAATATAACAAAACACATACTGCACTTCAAACCAAACGAAAACTAGAACAACTTAACCTAAATAACATAATCAATTATTTATACCATAAAAAAGACACTCTCAACAGACAGACATACAACTTACACATGAAACTTACACAAATATTACACCACACAGAACTTGAAAATGTAATACAACACACACAAGACAACATAGAAAAACTCAAATTGACAATACAAGAACGACACAACAAAAAAATAACGAACCTCACAAAACGCGCAATACAATCAATCCCTGAACCGACACACAAATTCCACACACGCATAGTTAACACAACTAACATTAATTTCACAACTGATGAAATGGATTTATTAAACAAGGGACTGAAACATAATTTGATTAACAATACAACTAACAACAATAACCACAATAGACACATACGTGACATAATTATAGATGCAGAAACAGCTGTACAAAACACGCATCTTTCTGACCAGGACCCAATACGCCACGACATAAAACGAAAACTCCAGCGCACACATATACAACCGAAAAGACACAACAACGAAATAAAAACACTTAACGGTGTAAAACAAAAGTTACATGAACACAACATAACAATATTAAAAGCTGATAAAGGGAACATAAACATCATAATGGACGAACATCAATTAAATACTAAAATTGAAAATTTCTTTAACGAAAATAATATAACGGAAATAAATAAAGACCCCACACCAAAATTTCAAAAACAGATTAACAAATGTATAAACAACACAAAACATATAATCAAACCAGAAAGCACCAAGTACCTAAAACAAGTAAAACCTAACCCCCCTATACTAAATGCATTACCAAAAATACACAAACCTAACATTCCCATCAGACCATTAATAAACAACACACAAGCTCCCTCCCACAAAATCGCCAAACACTTAGACAAAATAATCAGAGAAAACATTAATCTCAGTAACAGCATATCTTGAGCCACTCATCACCAATGACCTTTTCACATCTGACACATTTTTCAAGTTTGACAACCTAAAAAAAAATATAAAAATCTACAACTCACCTTGATGACCGGCTCACTTGTTCACTTGAACTAGGAGAGGCCTCCTAGTGGAAGAATAGCCACATGCTGGGTAACCATTAGGTAATAGGACGAATGAGGTGACCTCAATTTTTGAAATTCCGAAAATAACAAATTTATTGATTCTATCATAATTTGTTTTGCTTACAATGAGATTTCATAGAATCCAGGCTGTGAAGGTATTCTATTAGAAATATATAAATATGTGAAATATTTAAACTATATTACCTGGTATTCAAAATTTAATTTTTAAAAAGTATTCCATTAAAAATATATAAAATCTGTAAAATATCTAAAATATATTACATTGTTTTTCTTACAATGATTCATAGTATCCAGGCTGAAAGTATTCTATTAGAATTATATAAAATATTTAAAATCTATTACATGGTATACAAAATCACCCTTGACATGCAACAAGCCTCGACAGTACCTTTTAACCTTCACCAAATAGAATTTCCTTATTTGGAAATAATTATATTAACATTAATAAGTACACAGAGTAAATCCAGAGGTTCTCGAAATATAACATTTAATAACAATAAGTCTTTTTTTTCTTTTCAATCTCCCTCTGGTTGTACTATAAACACTTTCAATAATATAAACAATTTTATAAACCATTTAACAAGCAATTCTATCCTACAACAATTATTACAGCCACAACAATTTAAACAATTATATTACATAACAACATGCGCCCTCTGAAATCCAAATCAAAAGCTAGAAAGGAGAATCATATAATTAGGAATATATAATGTAAACATAAGATAGGTGATTATATACTCTGTGTGGAATTCACAAGTGCGTGTGTGCTCACTTTTCCTTAAACTTGTGTAGCACCATGGCTTACTGATTTCAGAGTGCACCATTATTAAAAAAAACTATCAAATAATCAGGTATATATCTCTCAAAAGGTAAAAATATTTTGTGCATAAAATTATGAGCATACAAAAGAATTTTCACAGTGACTGTACATTGATAGAGAATTAAAATAAATATGAGCATATACATCTACAAAAGAATTTTAACAGTGACTGTACATTGATCGACAATTAAAATAACTATGAGCATATAAATATACAAAAGAATTTTAACAGTGACTGTACATTGATAGAGAATCACAATAAAATTAAAAAAAATCCCAAAGTGGAAATTTCATCTTGTACAACAGTTCAGTCATTTTTATTAATAGGCGGAATACTTCTGAATTACAGTTCTAGTACAGGGCAATGTATTATTACAATTGTAGGTGATCTGCAACTCTTTTCATAATCAGATTTATACGTTCCAATAAAAGGCAGCCACAATATAAGTTCAACACAGATTATAGGAAAAAATGTATACTGGACATTACATGCTTTGACAATTCAAACAAGACATTTATATGAACACACTGAATCATACACAGAGAGATTAAGGAACTCGGCTGAATTTTGCTTCACTAGGCCCATGATCACACTGGCCAATTCCTAACACATTTTCTTAAGTTTTTTATTTTTTATTTTACTTTTTTTTTGTAGGTAAAAAAAAGTTTTGCACATAAGATACACTGTCACTGCAAACAGCAAGAGAAGCTACTCATCATTTGAAAGAAATATCAGAAGCTAGTCAAGTTCAACAGACTTTTCTTTAAAAAAAAAATTGCGTTCAAGAATTGGCAATGACTGCAGAAACCTGCATATTAGGTTCCAGGTATACAGTGAAGTAAAAAAAAAATCCAGAATTAAGCAACTGTTGTTCCTTTTTTTTTGTTTGTTAAGAACTAGCCAGGCCCCATTTGACCCTAACGCAAGCCGTGCGGAAGCGCATCCCAGGCAAAATTTAATAATTTTCACCTTGCATACCTGTTCATAGTGCATTAGCACGTGCTGTCAGAGTTCCTCAATTTACTCACATATAATGTCTTGATCTCTTCACGCGGTCACAGTTGCCAGGCCGAGAGACCTTCGGCACACTTTACACTTAGCCTGCCATGATTAATTTAAAAAACCCCGGCCTTAAAAACATAAAACAAAACCTTTTCAAACGCTGACCTCCAAGACAGCTCGCGACGAGAACAGCTGACCGGGAACCAACAGCTGGTATCCACCACTCGAGTCAAAAACAGCCTCCCAAACCGCTTCTCTACACAACGACAAACAGCTGACCCACTACAAGAGTCAAATCCGCTACTCTCTACTCACGGCAAACACCGCACCAAGCTGCGGGAACACAAAGTAAGGTTGTCTGACGTCTCTGACAGATAGCGTGAGTGTCCAATATCGTAGCGAGAGCCACAAACAAATTCCTAAGTTACAGTAACGCCTCATAGATGGCGAGAGTGTCCACGATCCAATGAAAGCATCCCTGCCGAAATACAATTATAACAAATTTTGAAGTCGCCATAACTAGTTAATTACAAAATACCATTCAGAACCAACAATACCATCAAAAAACATATCAACGATACAAACAAGGACAAAGACAAATACGATAGAACAGGGGTCTACAAATTAAATTGTAATAACTGCAATAGTTTCTACATAGGCCAGACGGGAAGATCTGTTTCATCCCGTAACTCTGAACACTTAAAGGCCCTTTCCAACAACAATATACATTCTGCGTTTGCCACACACATAACCATAGCTACACCAACATAGATACTAATCTTGAAATATTACACCTCTTACCCAAAGGGCGAAAACTCAACACAGCTGAACAGTATGAAATATACAAACCACACAACACAAACAAACAACATACTAAACAACCAATTGCAATATAAATCACATACACTTTTCGACACAGTTATACACAAAACAAACAGTAATTCGGATCCCCGCGCCAATCCCCTTCCTCTATACACCACCCCCACTATACCTTCCAACCAACAAACGTTACTACAGCTTGGCAACTATTTCTGAAGCCCTGGCTGGCAGCACTAGCTCCGCGTCTGTGGGGAGGGAGTAACCCTACTTTGGAGTGAGAAATAAGGCAATACGAAAGCGCTGTTGCCACTGCCGTAAATCAACACCAGAGCGTGATGTAGCCACAAGAATCCCACAATGCTCGCCTTACGGACCTTTACCATGGGACGACTTGGAATGGAATGAACATATTGTAGTATCTGACAGCGCTGCATGAACAGCACACGAAACGAACTCCTATTGGCTCGCGCAGCAACAAATAGAGTGGCTCGAGTAACATGTGGACTGGAAGGGCGAAGGGAGGCTCTTCAGCTTCGAATTTCGTCCGGGGACTCAGATAAAGTTGCCAGACTGTAGGTACTGCCAGTCTGTCGCAAAGCTGAAGAAGGCGAACACGACGCCGAAACGCGTTCTACATACAAAACAGACAAGTAAGTTTCACTTGAGAAAGTTTTCAATATATATAAAGTGTAGTGCAGTGAAAGAAGATGATGAACAAACAAGACAACTATAATACCGCAGACAGCGTATTTCATCAATAAGTACAGAAACGCCAAAAAACAAGTAACAAAAACTTCCTTACACATAGCCTTCAATAAAACTTGCCGAAAACACAACATCATACCAACACACGCACAAGTTACAATAAAACAAAACACATACTGCACTTCAAACCAAACGAAAACTAGAACAACTTAACCTAAATAACATAATCAATTATTTATACCATAAAAAAGACACTCTCAACAGACAGACACACAACTTACACAAATATTACACCACACAGAACTTGAAAATGTAATACAACACACACAAGACAACATAGAAAAACTCAAATTGACAATACAAGAACGACACAACAAAAAAATAACGAACCTCACAAAACGCGCAATACAATCAATCCCTGAACCGACACACAAATTCCACACATGCATATTAACACAACTAACATTAATTTCACAACTGATGAAATGGATTTATTAAACAAAGGACTGAAACATAATTTGATTAACAATACAACTAACCACAATAGACACATACGTGACATAATTATAGACGCAGAAACAGCTGTACAAAACACGCATATTTCTGACCAGGACCCAATACGCCACGACATAAAACGAAAACTCCAGTGCACACATATACAACCGAAAAGACACAACAACGAAATAAAAACACTTAACAGTGTAAAACAAAAGTTACATGAACACAACATAACAATATTAAAAGCTGATAAAGGGAACATAAACATCATAATGGACGAACATCAATTAAATACTAAAATTGAAAATTTCTTTAACGAAAATAATATAACGGAAATAAATAAAGACCCCACACCAAAATTTCAAAAACAGATTAACAAATGTATAAACAACACAAAACATATAATCAAACCAGAAAGGACCAAGTACCTAAAACAAATAAAACCTAACCCCCCTATACTAAATGCATTACCAAAAATACACAAACCTAACATTCCCATCAGACCATTAATAAACAACACACAAGCTCCCTCCCACAAAATCGCCAAACACTTAGACAAAATAATCAGAGAAAACATTAATCTCAGTAACAACGCATCTATCAAAAACAACATCGACCTAGTCAAGAAAACTGAACACATCCACATCCCACACAACTCAACATTAGCATCTTTTGGTATCACCAATCTATACACCAATGTCCCAGTTCAAGAAACCATACTAACACTAGAAAATTTACTCAGACAAAACAACACACCTGAAACACACATACAAGAGATCATCATACTTCCCAAAATAATAACTGAGCAAAATTACTTCACATACAATAACAAGATATACACACAAATGGACGGTCTCCCGATGGGATCCCCCATATCAGGAATACTGGCAGAAATATACACAACATAGAACAGAACCACATAATAAACAACAACAAATACACCAACAAGATCATCTACTGGCACAGGTATGTTGATGACATACTACTTTTATTCAAAGGCAACATAAGACAAGTTGAAAACTTCCATAAATACATAAACACAATACACCACAAATTAAAATTTACTTTGGAAATTGAACAAAACAATAGTATAAATTTTCTTGACCTGACAATTAACAAAACTAACAATACACACACGTACAAAATATACAGGAAACCTACCACAACTGACATGGTTATACACAACACATCAAACCACCCAACACAACATAAACATGCGCCTTCAACCATATGCTCCATAGACTAACCAAAATACCCGTAAGTAAACAAGATTATGCTGACGAACTCAACACAATCAAATACATAGCAATGAAAAATGGTTACAACCCCAATTTAATAAACAAACTACACAAACGGATCAAAAACAAAAATAACAAAACACAAAATACCAATAACACACAACACAAGAAATACATCACACTCACATACCATAACTCCAGCACACACAAACTTGCCAACACATTCAGAAAACACAATTACAAAATAGCATTGAGAACCAACAATACCATCAAAAAACACATCAACGATACAAACAAGGACAAAGACAAATACATTAGAACAGGGGTCTACAAATTAAATTGTAATAACTGCAATAGTTTCTACATAGGCCAGACGGGAAGATCTTTTTCATCCCGTTACTCTGAACACTTAAAGGCCCTTTCCAACAACAATATACATTCTGCGTTTGCCACACACATAACCATAGCTACACCAACATAGATACTAATCTTGAAATATTACACCTCTTACCCAAAGGGCGAAAACTCAACACAGCTGAACAGTATGAAATATACAAACACCACACAACACAACCAAACAACATACTAAACAACCAATTGCAATATAAATCACATACACTTTTCGACACAGTTATACACAAAAAAACAGTAATTCGGATCCCCGCGCCAATCCCCTTCCTCTATACACCACCCCCACTATACCTTCCAACCAACAAACGTTACTAGGTACTGGCAGTCTGTCGCAAAGCTGAAGAAGGGGAACACGACGCCAAAACGCGTTCTACATACAAAACAGACAAGTAAGTTTCACTTGAGAAAGTTTTCAATATATATAAAGTGTAGTGCAGTGAAAGAAGATGATGAACAAACAAGACAACTATAATACCGCAGACAGCGTATTTCATCAATAAGTACAGAAACGCCAAAAAACAAGTAACAAAAACTTCCTTACACATAGCCTTCAATAAAACTTGCCGAAAACACAACATCATACCAACACACGCACAAGTTACAATATAACAAAACACATACTGCACTTCAAACCAAACGAAAACTAGAACAACTTAACCTAAATAACATAATCAATTATTTATACCATAAAAAAGACACTCTCAACAGACAGACATACAACTTACACATGAAACTTACACAAATATTACACCACACAGAACTTGAAAATGTAATACAACACACACAAGACAACATAGAAAAACTCAAATTGACAATACAAGAACGACACAACAACAAAATAACGAACCTCACAAAACGCTCAATACAATCAATCCCTGAACCGACACACAAATTCCACACACGCATAGTTAACACAACTAACATTAATTTCACAACTGATGAAATGGATTTATTAAACAAGGGACTGAAACATAATTTGATTAACAATACAACTAACAACAATAACCACAATAGACACATACGTGACATAATTATAGACGCAGAAACAGCTGTACAAAACACGCATCTTTCTGACCAGGACCCAATACGCCACGACATAAAACGAAAACTCCAGCGCACACATATACAACCGAAAAGACACAACAACGAAATAAAAACACTTAACGGTGTAAAACAAAAGTTACATGAACACAACATAACAATATTAAAAGCTGATAAAGGGAACATAAACATCATAATGGACGAACATCAATTAAATACTAAAATTGAAAATTTTTTTAACGAAAATAATATAACGGAAATAAATAAAGACCCCACACCAAAATTTCAAAAACAGATTAACAAATGTATAAACAACACAAAACATATAATCAAACCAGAAAGCACCAAGTACCTAAAACAAGTAAAACCTAACCCCCCTATACTAAATGCATTACCAAAAATACACAAACCTAACATTCCCATCAGACCATTAATAAACAACACACAAGCTCCCTCCCACAAAATCGCCAAACACTTAGACAAAATAATCAGAGAAAACATTAATCTCAGTAACAGCATATCTTGAGCCACTCATCACCAATGACCTTTTCACATCTGACACATTTTTCAAGTTTGACAACCTAAAAAAAAATATAAAAATCTACAACTCACCTTGATGACCGGCTCACTTGTTCACTTGAACTAGGAGAGGCCTCCTAGTGGAAGAATAGCCACATGCTGGGTAACCATTAGGTAATAGGACGAATGAGGTGACCTCAATTTTAAAATTCCGAAAATAACAAATTTATTGATTCTATCATAATTTGTTTTGCTCACAATGAGATTTCATAGAATCCAGGCTGTGAAGGTATTCTATTAGAAATATATAAATATGTGAAATATTTAAACTATATTACCTGGTATTCAAAATTTAATTTTTAAAAAGTATTCCATTAAAAATATATAAAATCTGTAAAATATCTAAAATATATTACATTGTTTTTCTTACAATGATTCATAGTATCCAGGCTGAAAGTATTCTATTAGAATTATATAAAATATTTAAAATCTATTACATGGTATACAAAATCACCCTTGACATGCAACAAGCCTCGACAGTACCTTTTAACCTTCACCAAATAGAATTTCCTTATTTGGAAATAATTATATTAACATTAATAAGTACACAGAGTAAATCCAGAGGTTCTCGAAATATAACATTTAATAACAATAAGTCTTTTTTTTCTTTTCAATCTCCCTCTGGTTGTACTATAAACACTTTCAATAATATAAACAATTTTATAAACCATTTAACAAGCAATTCTATCCTACAACAATTATTACAGCCACAACAATTTAAACAATTATATTACATAACAACATGCGCCCTCTGAAATCCAAATCAAAAGCTAGAAAGGAGAATCATATAATTAGGAATATATAATGTAAACATAAGATAGGTGATTATATACTCTGTGTGGAATTCACAAGTGCGTGTGTGCTCACTTTTCCTTAAACTTGTGTAGCACCATGGCTTACTGATTTCAGAGTGCACCATTATTAAAAAAAACTATCAAATAATCAGGTATATATCTCTCAAAAGGTAAAAATGTTTTGTGCATAAAATTATGAGCATATACATATACAAAAGAATTTTCACAGTGACTGTACATTGATAGAGAATTAAAATAAATATGAGCATATACATCTGCAAAAGAATTTTAACAGTGACTGTACATTGATCGACAATTAAAATAACTATGAGCATATAAATATACAAAAGAATTTTAACAGTGACTGTACATTGATAGAGAATCACAATAAAATAAAAAAAATCCCAAAGTGGAAATTTCATCTTGTACAACAGTTCAGTCATTTTTATTAATAGGCGGAATACTTCTGAATTACAGTTCTAGTACAGGGCAATGTATTATTACAATTGTAGGTGATCTGCAACTCTTTTCATAATCAGATTTATACGTTCCAATAAAAGGCAGCCACAATATAAGTTCAACACAGATTATAGGAAAAACTGTATACTGGACATTACATGCTTTGACAATTCAAACACAAGACATATATATGAACACACTGAATCATACACAGAGAGATTAAGGAACTCGGCTGAATTTTGCTTTACTAGGCCCATGATCACACTGGCCAATTCCTAACACATTTTCGTAAGTTTTTTATTTATTATTTTTTTTTTTTTGTAGGTAAAAAAAAGTTTTGCACATAAGATACACTGTCACTGCAAACAGCAAGAGAAGCTACTCATCATTTGAAAGAAATATCAGAAGCTAGTCAAGTTCAACAGACTTTTCTTTAAAAAAAAAATTGCGTTCAAGAATTGGCAATGACTGCAGAAACCTGCATATTAGGTTCCAGGTATACAGTGAAGTAAAAAAAAATCCAGAATTAAGCAACTGTTGTTCCTTTTTTTTTTTTTTTGTTAAGAACTAGCTAGGCCCCATTTGACCCTAACGCAAGCCGTGCGGAAGCGCATCCCAGGCAAAATTTAATAATTTTCACCTTGCATACCTGTTCATAGTGCATTAGCACGTGCTGTCAAGAGTTCCTCAATTTACTCACATATAACATCTTGATCTCTTCACGCGGTCACAGTTGCCAGGCCGAGAGACCTTCGGCACACTTTACACTTAGCCTGCCATGATTAATTTAAAAAACCCCGGCCTTAAAAACATAAAACAAAACCTTTTCAAACGCTGACCTCCAAGACAGCTCGTGACGAGAACAGCTGACCGGGAACCAACAGCTGGTATCCACCACTCGATTCAAAAACAGCCTCCCAAACCGCTTCTCTACACAACGACAAACAGCTGACCCACTACAAGAGTCAAATCCGCTACTCTCTACTCACGGCAAACCGCACCAAGCTGCGGGAACGCAAAGTAAGGCTGTCTGACGTCTCTGACAGATAGCTTGAGTGTCCAATATCGTAGCGAGAGCCACATACAAATTCCTAAGTTACAGTAACGCCTCATAGATGGCGAGAGTGTCCACGATCCAATGAAAGTATCCCTGCTGAAATACAATTATAACAAATTTGGAAGTCGCTGTAACTAGTTACGGCACACCCCACAACAAAAGGAGTCCAACGGGTTGGACGACACTGGGACTGCCCCCACTGGAGGAAAAGCGGGGACTAACTAAAAGCAATAAAAAGATAAAATCCAGCGAAGGTTGAAAACGAAAGGACACCAGAAGGAAGGACAAGGTGTGTGTGGGTGTGTGTAAGTGTAGAAGATACGGGGAGTGTGAGCGGTCGCGACCTAAAGCAAATAGAAAGGAAAGGAGGGGAGCTAAAATACCGATAAAACTTTTAAAACCCCAATTAACCCCACCTTAAAACAATAAAACGCTAAAAAGTAAAACCTTAAAACACAATTCCTCCAGAGAAGCCCCCCGAAAACCAGACCCGAGGACCCTAACTAATCCTAACTGGGGTAAACAAAACCAATTCAACACTCAAGGAAGCTCCATCTGCGCACACGCCTTCAAATGTGACACATGGGTCACCCTCACCTTCATCCCGTCCTCCAGACCCACCAGGCTGGCAGTAACAGGCGAGACAAGCTCAGAAATCCGGAAGGGTCCCAACCATCTATAGCAAAGCTTGGCAGCGCGACCCTCCACCTTAGAGCTGAGCGGGTGGCTCCTGCAATAAACTAACTGGCCCACCTTAAAAGGGTTGGGGACTCTCCCAGCGTTATAGCGACGCCGCACGCGCTCGTGCGATCGGAGCAGGGCTCTCCTCACCTCTTTCCACCTGTGAGCGACCCCCTCGTTCGGTGAGTCCGGGAGAAGATCCTCCAGTTTCCACAAATTACCAAGAGGATGAGCGGGGGAGAAACCAAACATGACCTCAAAAGGCACGGCACGATGGCTTTCATGAAGGGACGAATTGAAAGCCATCTGTAACCACTGGAGATTCTGGTCCCACGTATTCTGCTGTTCCGCGTGGTAGGCGATAAGAGCGGATCTCAGGTTGCGATTGAATCGCTCGGCGTGGGAAGGTTGCGGATGGTAAGGGGAGGTGGTTACATGCCGAATGCCGTGCCTGAAACACATGTTCCGGAACTGCCTCGAGATGAATTGGGGGCCATTGTCTGAGACAATGATGGAGGGAAGCCCGAAATGCTGAAAGATACTGGTCTGAAGGGCTATGATGGTATTGGCAGTACTAGCCTGACGCAAGGGAAGTAGCCAGACATACTTGGAGAAGGCGTCCACACAAACAAGGAGGAACGAATTCCCTGCCTTGCTACGCGGGAAAGGACCCACGTAGTCGATGAAAACCTTCTCCATCGGTCTGCCAGCCACCTCAGAAGACAGCAACCCCAACTTAGTGTTCTGAGCGGGCTTGCTCAGACTACACAGATGACAACACTTCACCCGGGTGGCGATGTCCCGGTCCATGCCTTTCCAGATGAAGTTCTTTCTGATTGCGGCGATGGTCTTTGAAACACCCAAATGGCCTCCAACCGGGGAATCATGATAATATTGGAAGACCATGGGTACCAGCTTGCTCGGCAGCACTATCTTAGGGACCCGTCCTCTACGTTCCTTGCAGCAGAGGACGCCCTTGGACAGATGATATGGAGCCTTCATCTCGCCTGATTTAATTTTATCGATGATGTGACCCAACACCTCATCATCAAGCTGATGAGGGATAACCTCAGTGAAGGCGAGGGGAAACTCCAGGAGTAAGGCGCAGGGTTCATTTATTGGCTCCTCACTGGGTAGGTGATACATACGGGACAGAGCATCGGCAACAACATTTTGGGTCCCCCTTACATGTTGTGCCCGAAACTTAAAAGAAGAAATTTTGACCACCCAGCGGCCAAGTTTACCCAGTTGACGGGGGTGCGCCAGAAGCCACGAGAGAGCCTGATTGTCGGTCTCTAATAGGAACTCAGCATGTTCCAAATACCTCCTAAACTTGTCCAGGGCGAAGACAACCGCCAAACACTCTAACTCGTACACCGAGGATTTCTTTTCAGGGTTGGTGAGGGTCCTGGATACAAATGCGACTGGCTGCCGAGCACCATCCACCTCCTGAGAGAGAGCACGGCCCCGATCGCCACAGAGCTGGCGTCAGATTGCACCACAAAGGGCTTCGTGAAATCGGGCATCCGAAGCACGGGCGGCGACAGAATGGACTCCTTCAGGGCCTCAAAGGCACGTTGCTGCTCGTCTCCCCACACAAATTTGGCCCCTTTTTTCCTTAAGGAATTTAGGGGAGCCGCAATCTCAGCAGCCCCCGGGATGAACCGCCGGTAAAAATTCACCATACCCACGAAGCGGGCCACCCCTTTAGCATCCCGAGCAGGAGGAAAATCCCGGATTGCCTGCGTCCTCTCTGGGTCAACCGTGACCCCTTTATGAGAGACAAGGTGACCGAGGAAAGAAATTTCCTCCTGGGCAAATTTCACCTTGTCGGGATTCACCGTAAGCCCCGGGCGTCTCAAGCGACACAACACCTCTCGGAGATGGTTCATGTGTTCCTCTAAAGTGGAGCTGTAAATGAGGAAATCATCCAGATAATTGAACACGTACTGGAATTTAATATCGTGGAACACAGAGTCTAGTAGACGGGTTAACGTCTGAGCACCAACCGCCAGTCCCATGGGGACTCTCTTATATTGGTACAGGTTCCACAGTACGCAAAAGGCAGTGTACGGCCGAGAATCCTTGTGTAAGGGAATCTGGTGGTAAGGGGTTGTGTAAGGGAATCTGGGATGCGCCAACGCTACCACACGTGGGGAGGGACCAGCGTCCCCTCAATCCCCCCCACGCAGGCCGTTTTTTGAAGGACGGATCTCCCGCGAGACCTCCGACCGCTTGAGAGGGCAATTCCGGGCCAAGTGCCCCATCTTACCACAAGAATAACAGCGGAATTCTTTCCTCTCAGAGTTGCTACCACGTTGCTCTTTGAAAGGGCTGCCACCACGTTGCTCCCGGGTAGGCCGCTGCTGACCAGATGACGAACAGGGGACAGGGAAATCGGAACGGCTGGAGCGAGCCTCATCGTTCATCTGGATGGTGTGGGCGAAGACACAAGCTCTGCTAAGATCTGTGAAGCTACGCGGTCTCTCCAAAAACACCAACCTTGACTTCTCCTGCGGATTGAGGCCCTCCAAAATAACCCGCACCACCTCAGCCTCCGACACGTCCACCCGCAGCACACGGGCATCACTTTTGATGGAATCAATAAACACGTTTAACTTTTCCCCGTGCCCCTGAACTCTGTAAAATAATCGTTGCCACATCCGGTCACGCAGCCTCCCGGGCATAAACAGTTCCAGAACATCTATGTGGAACGCCTCGAAATCCCCTCCCGCGCCCAGATGCCAGACCACACGATCCAGCAGGGGCGCCCGACAATACGGGTAAATCATATTTAACAATGAAAGACCATTCACCCTAGGGAAATCAAAAATGCCGAAAACCCCTTCAAATAATTTCACAAGTTGGTCAAGGTCCAGACCGTCGACCACTGGAAGCCGACGGAGGAGGTCATAAATGGGGTTCGGCAATGATTCATACTTTACGCTGGCCAGGGCTGTACCAAACCCTCGAGGGACTTCCACTTGATCCCCCTGAAATCCCTGGGGGCGACTGCCCACCGAAATAGAAGGGCGTTCCTCCACCAGAGCATACAGGCCTCCCCCAGGAGATCCACCCGCTCAGTGGCCACGGTCTGGCACACGAGCATCTCCTTAGGGTTATCAGGACTTTCTGGAGCCTCCCCAGGCAGGCCAATTTTTGACTGCAGGGCTGACGCAGTCCGCCTACCCTCCTCCTCCAGATCGTCCTACAACAGCAAATTACTGAGCTGAGCAGACAAGTGGTGCATCCTTTGGGTCACTCGCTGCCAAACACGGGTTGAACTCCCCATATATTCCGAGTCCTCCATCAAGGTGGAGAACTCGGTCCACTTGTCCGCACACAAGGCCAGCTCCTCCTCCAAATCCTCAATTTTGACTCTCCGGGGGGGGTCCCCCACCAGCAGCTCCCGCAGTTGTCGCCTCAAGGACGCCACATCCCTCTGGGGAACCCCACCCCGCAAATGTATCTCGAACTGGAGCTCGTCTTTAGTGAAATATTCGGGCACCAGACCGCGACCTTCACGTCGACCCCTACTCTGCCCCGCCTCTGTCATGATTTCACCCAACAAGAATCTGAATACAACAAGTGATGACAATCAAGGTGCCTCAGGGTCCCCGACCCGACACCGGACCAACAACCAAGACCAAGATGATGTGCTAAAAGACAACAAAGACACTGACAACACAAGAGCACAAACAACAAATAAACACTTAACAACGCCCCGAAGATACCATCAGGAATCACCAAGCTGTGCACCCCCCCCCCCAGGAGTCCCGGCCCGGCAACCGCACCCAAAGACCAAGATTTACAACACTAGTAACACATCACAACTGACAGAACATGTCCAACTAAGATAGAGAGGTCACCTCATCCATTTCCAAATTTCAGTTCAGAGGTGGCCAGGACTATGTCCAACCACGCTCTGCTACCATTTGTGAGCCACTCATCACCAATGATCTTTCCACATCTGACACATTTTTCAAGTTTGACAACCTAAAAAAAAATATAAAAATCTACAACTCACCTTGATGACCGGCTCACTTGTTCACTTGAACTAGGAGAGGCCTCCTAGTGGAAGAATAGCCACATGCTGGGTAACCATTAGGTAATAGGACGAATGAGGTGACCTCAATTTTAAAATTCCGAAAATAACAAATTTATTGATTCTATCATAATTTGTTTTGCTTACAATGAGATTTCATAGAATCCAGGCTGTGAAGGTATTCTATTAGAAATATATAAATATGTGAAATATTTAAACTATATTACCTGGTATTCAAAATTTAATTTTTAAAAAGTATTCCATTAAAAATATATAAAATCTGTAAAATATCTAAAATATATTACATTGTTTTTCTTACAATGATTCATAGTATCCAGGCTGAAAGTATTCTATTAGAATTATATAAAATATTTAAAATCTATTACATGGTATACAAAATCACCCTTGACATGCAACAAGCCTCGACAGTACCTTTTAACCTTCACCAAATAGAATTTCCTTATTTGGAAATAATTATATTCACATTAATAAGTACACAGAGTAAATCCAGAGGTTCTCGAAATATAACATTTAATAACAATAAGTCTTTTTTTTCTTTTCAATCTCCCTCTGGTTGTACTATAAACACTTTCAATAATATAAACAATTTTATAAACCATTTAACAAGCAATTCTATCCTACAACAATTATTACAGCCACAACAATTTAAACAATTATATTACATAACAACATGCGCCCTCTGAAATCCAAATCAAAAGCTAGAAAGGAGAATCATATAATTAGGAATATATAATGTAAACATAAGATAGGTGATTATATACTCTGTGTGGAATTCACAAGTGCGTGTGTGCTCACTTTTCCTTAAACTTGTGTAGCACCATGGCTTACTGATTTCAGAGTGCACCATTATTAAAAAAAACTATCAAATAATCAGGTATATATCTCTCAAAAGGTAAAAATATTTTGTGCATAAAATTATGAGCATACAAAAGAATTTTCACAGTGACTGTACATTGATAGAGAATTAAAATAAATATGAGCATATACATCTACAAAAGAATTTTAACAGTGACTGTACATTGATCGACAATTAAAATAACTATGAGCATATAAATATACAAAAGAATTTTAACAGTGACTGTACATTGATAGAGAATCACAATAAAATTAAAAAAAATCCCAAAGTGGAAATTTCATCTTGTACAACAGTTCAGTCATTTTTATTAATAGGCGGAATACTTCTGAATTACAGTTCTAGTACAGGGCAATGTATTATTACAATTGTAGGTGATCTGCAACTCTTTTCATAATCAGATTTATACGTTCCAATAAAAGGCAGCCACAATATAAGTTCAACACAGATTATAGGAAAAAATGTATACTGGACATTACATGCTTTGACAATTCAAACAAGACATTTATATGAACACACTGAATCATACACAGAGAGATTAAGGAACTCGGCTGAATTTTGCTTCACTAGGCCCATGATCACACTGGCCAATTCCTAACACATTTTCTTAAGTTTTTTATTTTTTATTTTACTTTTTTTTTGTAGGTAAAAAAAAGTTTTGCACATAAGATACACTGTCACTGCAAACAGCAAGAGAAGCTACTCATCATTTGAAAGAAATATCAGAAGCTAGTCAAGTTCAACAGACTTTTCTTTAAAAAAAAAATTGCGTTCAAGAATTGGCAATGACTGCAGAAACCTGCATATTAGGTTCCAGGTATACAGTGAAGTAAAAAAAAATCCAGAATTAAGCAACTGTTGTTCCTTTTTTTTTTTTTTGTTAAGAACTAGCTAGGCCCCATTTGACCCTAACGCAAGCCGTGCGGAAGCGCATCCCAGGCAAAATTTAATAATTTTCACCTTGCATACCTGTTCATAGTGCATTAGCACGTGCTGTCAAGAGTTCCTCAATTTACTCACATATAACATCTTGATCTCTTCACGCGGTCACAGTTGCCAGGCCGAGAGACCTTCGGCACACTTTACACTTAGCCTGCCATGATTAATTTAAAAAACCCCGGCCTTAAAAACATAAAACAAAACCTTTTCAAACGCTGACCTCCAAGACAGCTCGTGACGAGAACAGCTGACCGGGAACCAACAGCTGGTATCCACCACTCGATTCAAAAACAGCCTCCCAAACCGCTTCTCTACACAACGACAAACAGCTGACCCACTACAAGAGTCAAATCCGCTACTCTCTACTCACGGCAAACCGCACCAAGCTGCGGGAACGCAAAGTAAGGCTGTCTGACGTCTCTGACAGATAGCTTGAGTGTCCAATATCGTAGCGAGAGCCACATACAAATTCCTAAGTTACAGTAACGCCTCATAGATGGCGAGAGTGTCCACGATCCAATGAAAGTATCCCTGCTGAAATACAATTATAACAAATTTGGAAGTCGCTGTAACTAGTTACGGCACACCCCACAACAAAAGGAGTCCAACGGGTTGGACGACACTGGGACTGCCCCCACTGGAGGAAAAGCGGGGACTAACTAAAAGCAATAAAAAGATAAAATCCAGCGAAGGTTGAAAACGAAAGGACACCAGAAGGAAGGACAAGGTGTGTGTGGGTGTGTGTAAGTGTAGAAGATACGGGGAGTGTGAGCGGTCGCGACCTAAAGCAAATAGAAAGGAAAGGAGGGGAGCTAAAATACCGATAAAACTTTTAAAACCCCAATTAACCCCACCTTAAAACAATAAAACGCTAAAAAGTAAAACCTTAAAACACAATTCCTCCAGAGAAGCCCCCCGAAAACCAGACCCGAGGACCCTAACTAATCCTAACTGGGGTAAACAAAACCAATTCAACACTCAAGGAAGCTCCATCTGCGCACACGCCTTCAAATGTGACACATGGGTCACCCTCACCTTCATCCCGTCCTCCAGACCCACCAGGCTGGCAGTAACAGGCGAGACAAGCTCAGAAATCCGGAAGGGTCCCAACCATCTATAGCAAAGCTTGGCAGCGCGACCCTCCACCTTAGAGCTGAGCGGGTGGCTCCTGCAATAAACTAACTGGCCCACCTTAAAAGGGTTGGGGACTCTCCCAGCGTTATAGCGACGCCGCACGCGCTCGTGCGATCGGAGCAGGGCTCTCCTCACCTCTTTCCACCTGTGAGCGACCCCCTCGTTCGGTGAGTCCGGGAGAAGATCCTCCAGTTTCCACAAATTACCAAGAGGATGAGCGGGGGAGAAACCAAACATGACCTCAAAAGGCACGGCACGATGGCTTTCATGAAGGGACGAATTGAAAGCCATCTGTAACCACTGGAGATTCTGGTCCCACGTATTCTGCTGTTCCGCGTGGTAGGCGATAAGAGCGGATCTCAGGTTGCGATTGAATCGCTCGGCGTGGGAAGGTTGCGGATGGTAAGGGGAGGTGGTTACATGCCGAATGCCGTGCCTGAAACACATGTTCCGGAACTGCCTCGAGATGAATTGGGGGCCATTGTCTGAGACAATGATGGAGGGAAGCCCGAAATGCTGAAAGATACTGGTCTGAAGGGCTATGATGGTATTGGCAGTACTAGCCTGACGCAAGGGAAGTAGCCAGACATACTTGGAGAAGGCGTCCACACAAACAAGGAGGAACGAATTCCCTGCCTTGCTACGCGGGAAAGGACCCACGTAGTCGATGAAAACCTTCTCCATCGGTCTGCCAGCCACCTCAGAAGACAGCAACCCCAACTTAGTGTTCTGAGCGGGCTTGCTCAGACTACACAGATGACAACACTTCACCCGGGTGGCGATGTCCCGGTCCATGCCTTTCCAGATGAAGTTCTTTCTGATTGCGGCGATGGTCTTTGAAACACCCAAATGGCCTCCAACCGGGGAATCATGATAATATTGGAAGACCATGGGTACCAGCTTGCTCGGCAGCACTATCTTAGGGACCCGTCCTCTACGTTCCTTGCAGCAGAGGACGCCCTTGGACAGATGATATGGAGCCTTCATCTCGCCTGATTTAATTTTATCGATGATGTGACCCAACACCTCATCATCAAGCTGATGAGGGATAACCTCAGTGAAGGCGAGGGGAAACTCCAGGAGTAAGGCGCAGGGTTCATTTATTGGCTCCTCACTGGGTAGGTGATACATACGGGACAGAGCATCGGCAACAACATTTTGGGTCCCCCTTACATGTTGTGCCCGAAACTTAAAAGAAGAAATTTTGACCACCCAGCGGCCAAGTTTACCCAGTTGACGGGGGTGCGCCAGAAGCCACGAGAGAGCCTGATTGTCGGTCTCTAATAGGAACTCAGCATGTTCCAAATACCTCCTAAACTTGTCCAGGGCGAAGACAACCGCCAAACACTCTAACTCGTACACCGAGGATTTCTTTTCAGGGTTGGTGAGGGTCCTGGATACAAATGCGACTGGCTGCCGAGCACCATCCACCTCCTGAGAGAGAGCACGGCCCCGATCGCCACAGAGCTGGCGTCAGATTGCACCACAAAGGGCTTCGTGAAATCGGGCATCCGAAGCACGGGCGGCGACAGAATGGACTCCTTCAGGGCCTCAAAGGCACGTTGCTGCTCGTCTCCCCACACAAATTTGGCCCCTTTTTGCCTTAAGGAATTTAGGGGAGCCGCAATCTCAGCAGCCCCCGGGATGAACCGCCGGTAAAAATTCACCATACCCACGAAGCGGGCCACCCCTTTAGCATCCCGAGCAGGAGGAAAATCCCGGATTGCCTGCGTCCTCTCTGGGTCAACCGTGACCCCTTTATGAGAGACAAGGTGACCGAGGAAAGAAATTTCCTCCTGGGCAAATTTCACCTTGTCGGGATTCACCGTAAGCCCCGGGCGTCTCAAGCGACACAACACCTCTCGGAGATGGTTCATGTGTTCCTCTAAAGTGGAGCTGTAAATGAGGAAATCATCCAGATAATTGAACACGTACTGGAATTTAATATCGTGGAACACAGAGTCTAGTAGACGGGTTAACGTCTGAGCACCAACCGCCAGTCCCATGGGGACTCTCTTATATTGGTACAGGTTCCACAGTACGCAAAAGGCAGTGTACGGCCGAGAATCCTTGTGTAAGGGAATCTGGTGGTAAGGGGTTGTGTAAGGGAATCTGGGATGCGCCAACGCTACCACACGTGGGGAGGGACCAGCGTCCCCTCAATCCCCCCACGCAGGCCGTTTTTTGAAGGACGGATCTCCCGCGAGACCTCCGACCGCTTGAGAGGGCAATTCCGGGCCAAGTGCCCCATCTTACCACAAGAATAACAGCGGAATTCTTTCCTCTCAGAGTTGCTACCACGTTGCTCTTTGAAAGGGCTGCCACCACGTTGCTCCCGGGTAGGCCGCTGCTGACCAGATGACGAACAGGGGACAGGGAAATCGGAACGGCTGGAGCGAGCCTCATCGTTCATCTGGATGGTGTGGGCGAAGACACAAGCTCTGCTAAGATCTGTGAAGCTACGCGGTCTCTCCAAAAACACCAACCTTGACTTCTCCTGCGGATTGAGGCCCTCCAAAATAACCCGCACCACCTCAGCCTCCGACACGTCCACCCGCAGCACACGGGCATCACTTTTGATGGAATCAATAAACACGTTTAACTTTTCCCCGTGCCCCTGAACTCTGTAAAATAATCGTTGCCACATCCGGTCACGCAGCCTCCCGGGCATAAACAGTTCCAGAACATCTATGTGGAACGCCTCGAAATCCCCTCCCGCGCCCAGATGCCAGACCACACGATCCAGCAGGGGCGCCCGACAATACGGGTAAATCATATTTAACAATGAAAGACCATTCACCCTAGGGAAATCAAAAATGCCGAAAACCCCTTCAAAGAATTTCACAAGTTGGTCAAGGTCCAGACCGTCGACCACTGGAAGCCGACGGAGGAGGTCATAAATGGGGTTCGGCAATGATTCATACTTTACGCTGGCCAGGGCTGTACCAAACCCTCGAGGGACTTCCACTTGATCCCCCTGAAATCCCTGGGGGCGACTGCCCACCGAAATAGAAGGGCGTTCCTCCACCAGAGCATACAGGCCTCCCCCAGGAGATCCACCCGCTCAGTGGCCACGGTCTGGCACACGAGCATCTCCTTAGGGTTATCAGGACTTTCTGGAGCCTCCCCAGGCAGGCCAATTTTTGACTGCAGGGCTGACGCAGTCCGCCTACCCTCCTCCTCCAGATCGTCCTACAACAGCAAATTACTGAGCTGAGCAGACAAGTGGTGCATCCTTTGGGTCACTCGCTGCCAAACACGGGTTGAACTCCCCATATATTCCGAGTCCTCCATCAAGGTGGAGAACTCGGTCCACTTGTCCGCACACAAGGCCAGCTCCTCCTCCAAATCCTCAATTTTGACTCTCCGGGGGGGGTCCCCCACCAGCAGCTCCCGCAGTTGTCGCCTCAAGGACGCCACATCCCTCTGGGGAACCCCACCCCGCAAATGTATCTCGAACTGGAGCTCGTCTTTAGTGAAATATTCGGGCACCAGACCGCGACCTTCACGTCGACCCCTACTCTGCCCCGCCTCTGTCATGATTTCACCCAACAAGAATCTGAATACAACAAGTGATGACAATCAAGGTGCCTCAGGGTCCCCGACCCGACACCGGACCAACAACCAAGACCAAGATGATGTGCTAAAAGACAACAAAGACACTGACAACACAAGAGCACAAACAACAAATAAACACTTAACAACGCCCCGAAGATACCATCAGGAATCACCAAGCTGTGCACCCCCCCCCCCAGGAGTCCCGGCCCGGCAACCGCACCCAAAGACCAAGATTTACAACACTAGTAACACATCACAACTGACAGAACATGTCCAACTAAGATAGAGAGGTCACCTCATCCATTTCCAAATTTCAGTTCAGAGGTGGCCAGGACTATGTCCAACCACGCTCTGCTACCATTTGTGAGCCACTCATCACCAATGATCTTTCCACATCTGACACATTTTTCAAGTTTGACAACCTAAAAAAAAATATAAAAATCTACAACTCACCTTGATGACCGGCTCACTTGTTCACTTGAACTAGGAGAGGCCTCCTAGTGGAAGAATAGCCACATGCTGGGTAACCATTAGGTAATAGGACGAATGAGGTGACCTCAATTTTAAAATTCCGAAAATAACAAATTTATTGATTCTATCATAATTTGTTTTGCTTACAATGAGATTTCATAGAATCCAGGCTGTGAAGGTATTCTATTAGAAATATATAAATATGTGAAATATTTAAACTATATTACCTGGTATTCAAAATTTAATTTTTAAAAAGTATTCCATTAAAAATATATAAAATCTGTAAAATATCTAAAATATATTACATTGTTTTTCTTACAATGATTCATAGTATCCAGGCTGAAAGTATTCTATTAGAATTATATAAAATATTTAAAATCTATTACATGGTATACAAAATCACCCTTGACATGCAACAAGCCTCGACAGTACCTTTTAACCTTCACCAAATAGAATTTCCTTATTTGGAAATAATTATATTAACATTTAATAACAATAAGTCTTTTTTTTCTTTTCAATCTCCCTCTGGTTGTACTATAAACACTTTCAATAATATAAACAATTTTATAAACCATTTAACAAGCAATTCTATCCTACAACAATTATTACAGCCACAACAATTTAAACAATTATATTACATAACAACATGCGCCCTCTGAAATCCAAATCAAAAGCTAGAAAGGAGAATCATATAATTAGGAATATATAATGTAAACATAAGATAGGTGATTATATACTCTGTGTGGAATTCACAAGTGCGTGTGTGCTCACTTTTCCTTAAACTTGTGTAGCACCATGGCTTACTGATTTCAGAGTGCACCATTATTAAAAAAAACTATCAAATAATCAGGTATATATCTCTCAAAAGGTAAAAATATTTTGTGCATAAAATTATGAGCATACAAAAGAATTTTCACAGTGACTGTACATTGATAGAGAATTAAAATAAATATGAGCATATACATCTACAAAAGAATTTTAACAGTGACTGTACATTGATCGACAATTAAAATAACTATGAGCATATAAATATACAAAAGAATTTTAACAGTGACTGTACATTGATAGAGAATCACAATAAAATTTAAAAAAATCCCAAAGTGGAAATTTCATCTTGTACAACAGTTCAGTCATTTTTATTAATAGGCGGAATACTTCTGAATTACAGTTCTAGTACAGGGCAATGTATTATTACAATTGTAGGTGATCTGCAACTCTTTTCATAATCAGATTTATACGTTCCAATAAAAGGCAGCCACAATATAAGTTCAACACAGATTATAGGAAAAAATGTATACTGGACATTACATGCTTTGACAATTCAAACAAGACATTTATATGAACACACTGAATCATACACAGAGAGATTAAGGAACTCGGCTGAATTTTGCTTCACTAGGCCCATGATCACACTGGCCAATTCCTAACACATTTTCTTAAGTTTTTTATTTTTTATTTTACTTTTTTTTTGTAGGTAAAAAAAAGTTTTGCACATAAGATACACTGTCACTGCAAACAGCAAGAGAAGCTACTCATCATTTGAAAGAAATATCAGAAGCTAGTCAAGTTCAACAGACTTTTCTTTAAAAAAAAAATTGCGTTCAAGAATTGGCAATGACTGCAGAAACCTGCATATTAGGTTCCAGGTATACAGTGAAGTAAAAAAAAAATCCAGAATTAAGCAACTGTTGTTCCTTTTTTTTTGTTTGTTAAGAACTAGCCAGGCCCCATTTGACCCTAACGCAAGCCGTGCGGAAGCGCATCCCAGGCAAAATTTAATAATTTTCACCTTGCATACCTGTTCATAGTGCATTAGCACGTGCTGTCAGAGTTCCTCAATTTACTCACATATAACGTCTTGATCTCTTCACGCGGTCACAGTTGCCAGGCCGAGAGACCTTCGGCACACTTTACACTTAGCCTGCCATGATTAATTTAAAAAACCCCGGCCTTAAAAACATAAAACAAAACCTTTTCAAACGCTGACCTCCAAGACAGCTCGCGACGAGAACAGCTGACCGGGAACCAACAGCTGGTATCCACCACTCGAGTCAAAAACAGCCTCCCAAACCGCTTCTCTACACAACGACAAACAGCTGACCCACTACAAGAGTCAAATCCGCTACTCTCTACTCACGGCAAACACCGCACCAAGCTGCGGGAACACAAAGTAAGGTTGTCTGACGTCTCTGACAGATAGCGTGAGTGTCCAATATCGTAGCGAGAGCCACAAACAAATTCCTAAGTTACAGTAACGCCTCATAGATGGCGAGAGTGTCCACGATCCAATGAAAGCATCCCTGCCGAAATACAATTATAACAAATTTTGAAGTCGCCATAACTAGTTAATTACAAAATACCATTCAGAACCAACAATACCATCAAAAAACATATCAACGATACAAACAAGGACAAAGACAAATACGATAGAACAGGGGTCTACAAATTAAATTGTAATAACTGCAATAGTTTCTACATAGGCCAGACGGGAAGATCTGTTTCATCCCGTAACTCTGAACACTTAAAGGCCCTTTCCAACAACAATATACATTCTGCGTTTGCCACACACATAACCATAGCTACACCAACATAGATACTAATCTTGAAATATTACACCTCTTACCCAAAGGGCGAAAACTCAACACAGCTGAACAGTATGAAATATACAAACCACACAACACAAACAAACAACATACTAAACAACCAATTGCAATATAAATCACATACACTTTTCGACACAGTTATACACAAAACAAACAGTAATTCGGATCCCCGCGCCAATCCCCTTCCTCTATACACCACCCCCACTATACCTTCCAACCAACAAACGTTACTACAGCTTGGCAACTATTTCTGAAGCCCTGGCTGGCAGCACTAGCTCCGCGTCTGTGGGGAGGGAGTAACCCTACTTTGGAGTGAGAAATAAGGCAATACGAAAGCGCTGTTGCCACTGCCGTAAATCAACACCAGAGCGTGATGTAGCCACAAGAATCCCACAATGCTCGCCTTACGGACCTTTACCATGGGACGACTTGGAATGGAATGAACATATTGTAGTATCTGACAGCGCTGCATGAACAGCACGCGAAACGATCTCCTATTGGCTCGTGCAGCAACAAATAGAGTGGCTCGAGTAACATGTGGACTGGAAGGGCGAAGGGAGGCTCTTCAGCTTCGAATTTCGTCCGGGGACTCAGATAAAGTTGCCAGACTGTAGGTACTGCCAGTCTGTCGCAAAGCTGAAGAAGGCGAACACGACGCCAAAACGCGTTCTACATACAAAACAGACAAGTAAGTTTCACTTGAGAAAGTTTTCAATATATATAAAGTGTAGTGCAGTGAAAGAAGATGATGAACAAACAAGACAACTATAATACCGCAGACAGCGTATTTCATCAATAAGTACAGAAACGCCAAAAAACAAGTAACAAAAACTTCCTTACACATAGCCTTCAATAAAACTTGCCGAAAACACAACATCATACCAACACACGCACAAGTTACAATAAAACAAAACACATACTGCACTTCAAACCAAACGAAAACTAGAACAACTTAACCTAAATAACATAATCAATTATTTATACCATAAAAAAGACACTCTCAACAGACAGACATACAACTTACACAAATATTACACCACACAGAACTTGAAAATGTAATACAACACACACAAGACAACATAGAAAAACTCAAATTGACAATACAAGAACGACACAACAAAAAAATAACGAACCTCACAAAACGCGCAATACAATCAATCCCTGAACCGACACACAAATTCCACACATGCATATTAACACAACTAACATTAATTTCACAACTGATGAAATGGATTTATTAAACAAAGGACTGAAACATAATTTGATTAACAATACAACTAACCACAATAGACACATACGTGACATAATTATATACGCAGAAACAGCTGTACAAAACACGCATATTTCTGACCAGGACCCAATACGCCACGACATAAAACGAAAACTCCAGTGCACACATATACAACCGAAAAGACACAACAACGAAATAAAAACACTTAACAGTGTAAAACAAAAGTTACATGAACACAACATAACAATATTAAAAGCTGATAAAGGGAACATAAACATCATAATGGACGAACATCAATTAAATACTAAAATTGAAAATTTCTTTAACGAAAATAATATAACGGAAATAAATAAAGACCCCACACCAAAATTTCAAAAACACATTAACAAATGTATAAACAACACAAAACATATAATCAAACCAGAAAGCACCAAGTACCTAAAACAAATAAAACCTAACCCCCCTATACTAAATGCATTACCAAAAATACACAAACCTAACATTCCCATCAGACCATTAATAAACAACACACAAGCTCCCTCCCACAAAATCGCCAAACACTTAGACAAAATAATCAGAGAAAACATTAATCTCAGTAACAACACATCTATCAAAAACAACATCGACCTAGTCAAGAAAACTGAACACATCCACATCCCACACAACTCAACACTAGCATCTTTTGGTATCACCAATCTATACACCAATGTCCCAGTTCAAGAAACCATACTAACACTAGAAAATTTACTCAGACAAAACAACACACCTGAAACACACATACAAGAGATCATCATACTTCCCAAAATAATAACTGAGCAAAATTACTTTACATACAATAACAAGATATACACACAAATGGACGGTCTCCCGATGGGATCCCCCATATCAGGAATACTGGCAGAAATATACACAACATAGAACAGAACCACATAATAAACAACAACAAATACACCAACAAGATCATCTACTGGCACAGGTATGTTGATGACATACTACTTTTATTCAAAGGCAACATAAGACAAGTTGAAAACTTCCATAAATACATAAACACAATACACCACAAATTAAAATTTACTTTGGAAATTGAACAAAACAATAGTATAAATTTTCTTGACCTGACAATTAACAAAACTAACAATACACACACGTACAAAATATACAGGAAACCTACCACAACTGACATGGTTATACACAACACATCAAACCACCCAACACAACATAAACATGCGCCTTCAACCATATGCTCCATAGACTAACCAAAATACCCGTAAGTAAACAAGATTATGCTGACGAACTCAACACAATCAAATACATAGCAATGAAAAATGGTTACAACCCCAATTTAATAAACAAACTACACAAACGCATCAAAAACAAAAATAACAAAACACAAAATACCAATAACACACAACACAAGAAATACATCACACTCACATACCATAACTCCAGCACACACAAACTTGCCAACACATTCAGAAAACACAATTACAAAATAGCATTCAGAACCAACAATACCATCAAAAAACACATCAACGATACAAACAAGGACAAAGACAAATACATTAGAACAGGGGTCTACAAATTAAATTGTAATAACTGCAATAGTTTCTACATAGGCCAGACGGGAAGATCTTTTTCATCCCGTTACTCTGAACACTTAAAGGCCCTTTCCAACAACAATATACATTCTGCGTTTGCCACACACATACACACACATAACCATAGCTACACCAACATAGATACTAATCTTGAAATATTACACCTCTTACCCAAAGGGCGAAAACTCAACACAGCTGAACAGTATGAAATATACAAACACCACACAACACAACCAAACAACATACTAAACAACCAATTGCAATATAAATCACATACACTTTTCGACACAGTTATACACAAAAAAACAGTAATTCGGATCCCCGCGCCAATCCCCTTCCTCTATACACCACCCCCACTATACCTTCCAACCAACAAACGTTACTAGGTACTGCCAGTCTGTCGCAAAGCTGAAGAAGGGGAACACGACGCCAAAACGTGTTCTACATACAAAACAGACAAGTAAGTTTCACTTGAGAAAGTTTTCAATATATATAAAGTGTAGTGCAGTGAAAGAAGATGATGAACAAACAAGACAACTATAATACCGCAGACAGAGTATTTCATCAATAAGTACAGAAACGCCAAAAAAAAGTAACAAAAACTTCCTTACACATAGCCTTCAATAAAACTTGCCGAAAACACAACATCATACCAACACACGCACAAGTTACAATATAACAAAACACATACTGCACTTCAAACCAAACGAAAACTAGAACAACTTAACCTAAATAACATAATCAATTATTTATACCATAAAAAAGACACTCTCAACAGACAGACATACAACTTACACAAATATTACACCACACAGAACTTGAAAATGTAATACAACACACACAAGACAACATAGAAAAACTCAAATTGACAATACAAGAACGACACAACAAAAAAATAACGAACCTCACAAAACGCGCAATACAATCAATCCCTGAACCGACACACAAATTCCACACACGCATAGTTAACACAACTAACATTAATTTCACAACTGATGAAATGGATTTATTAAACAAGGGACTGAAACATAATTTGATTAACAATACAACTAACAACAATAACCACAATAGACACATACGTGACATAATTATAGACGCAGAAACAACTGTACAAAACACGCATCTTTCTGACCAGGACCCAATACGCCACGACATAAAACGAAAACTCCAGCGCACACATATACAACCGAAAAGACACAACAACGAAATAAAAACACTTAACGGTGTAAAACAAAAGTTACATGAACACAACATAACAATATTAAAAGCTGATAAAGGGAACATAAACATCATAATGGACGAACATCAATTAAATACTAAAATTGAAAATTTCTTTAACGAAAATAATATAACGGAAATAAATAAAGACCCCACACCAAAATTTCAAAAACAGATTAACAAATGTATAAACAACACAAAACATATAATCAAACCAGAAAGCACCAAGTACCTAAAACAAGTAAAACCTAACCCCCCTATACTAAATGCATTACCAAAAATACACAAACCTAACATTCCCATCAGACCATTAATAAACAACACACAAGCTCCCTCCCACAAAATCGCCAAACACTTAGACAAAATAATCAGAGAAAACATTAATCTCAGTAACAGCATATCTTGAGCCACTCATCACCAATGACCTTTTCACATCTGACACATTTTTCAAGTTTGACAACCTAAAAAAAAATATAAAAATCTACAACTCACCTTGATGACCGGCTCACTTGTTCACTTGAACTAGGAGAGGCCTCCTAGTGGAAGAATAGCCACATGCTGGGTAACCATTAGGTAATAGGACGAATGAGGTGACCTCAATTTTAAAATTCCGAAAATAACAAATTTATTGATTCTATCATAATTTGTTTTGCTTACAATGAGATTTCATAGAATCCAGGCTGTGAAGGTATTCTATTAGAAATATATAAATATGTGAAATATTTAAACTATATTACCTGGTATTCAAAATTTAATTTTTAAAAAGTATTCCATTAAAAATATATAAAATCTGTAAAATATCTAAAATATATTACATTGTTTTTCTTACAATGATTCATAGTATCCAGGCTGAAAGTATTCTATTAGAATTATATAAAATATTTAAAATCTATTACATGGTATACAAAATCACCCTTGACATGCAACAAGCCTCGACAGTACCTTTTAACCTTCACCAAATAGAATTTCCTTATTTGGAAATAATTATATTAACATTAATAAGTACACAGAGTAAATCCAGAGGTTCTCGAAATATAACATTTAATAACAATAAGTCTTTTTTTTCTTTTCAATCTCCCTCTGGTTGTACTATAAACTCTTTCAATAATATAAACAATTTTATAAACCATTTAACAAGCAATTCTATCCTACAACAATTATTACAGCCACAACAATTTAAACAATTATATTACATAACAACATGCGCCCTCTGAAATCCAAATCAAAAGCTAGAAAGGAGAATCATATAATTAGGAATATATAATGTAAACATAAGATAGGTGATTATATACTCTGTGTGGAATTCACAAGTGCGTGTGTGCTCACTTTTCCTTAAACTTGTGTAGCACCATGGCTTACTGATTTCAGAGTGCACCATTATTAAAAAAAACTATCAAATAATCAGGTATATATCTCTCAAAAGGTAAAAATATTTTGTGCATAAAATTATGAGCATACAAAAGAATTTTCACAGTGACTGTACATTGATAGAGAATTAAAATAAATATGAGCATATACATCTACAAAAGAATTTTAACAGTGACTGTACATTGATCGACAATTAAAATAACTATGAGCATATAAATATACAAAAGAATTTTAACAGTGACTGTACATTGATAGAGAATCACAATAAAATTAAAAAAAATCCCAAAGTGGAAATTTCATCTTGTACAACAGTTCAGTCATTTTTATTAATAGGCGGAATACTTCTGAATTACAGTTCTAGTACAGGGCAATGTATTATTACAATTGTAGGTGATCTGCAACTCTTTTCATAATCAGATTTATACGTTCCAATAAAAGGCAGCCACAATATAAGTTCAACACAGATTATAGGAAAAAATGTATACTGGACATTACATGCTTTGACAATTCAAACAAGACATTTATATGAACACACTGAATCATACACAGAGAGATTAAGGAACTCGGCTGAATTTTGCTTCACTAGGCCCATGATCACACTGGCCAATTCCTAACACATTTTCTTAAGTTTTTTATTTTTTATTTTACTTTTTTTTTGTAGGTAAAAAAAAGTTTTGCACATAAGATACACTGTCACTGCAAACAGCAAGAGAAGCTACTCATCATTTGAAAGAAATATCAGAAGCTAGTCAAGTTCAACAGACTTTTCTTTAAAAAAAAAATTGCGTTCAAGAATTGGCAATGACTGCAGAAACCTGCATATTAGGTTCCAGGTATACAGTGAAGTAAAAAAAAAATCCAGAATTAAGCAACTGTTGTTCCTTTTTTTTTTTTTGTTAAGAACTAGCCAGGCCCCATTTGACCCTAACGCAAGCCGTGCGGAAGCGCATCCCAGGCAAAATTTAATAATTTTCACCTTGCATACCTGTTCATAGTGCATTAGCACGTGCTGTCAGAGTTCCTCAATTTACTCACATATAATGTCTTGATCTCTTCACGCGGTCACAGTTGCCAGGCCGAGAGACCTTCGGCACACTTTACACTTAGCCTGCCATGATTAATTTAAAAAACCCCGGCCTTAAAAACATAAAACAAAACCTTTTCAAACGCTGACCTCCAAGACAGCTCGCGACGAGAACAGCTGACCGGGAACCAACAGCTGGTATCCACCACTCGAGTCAAAAACAGCCTCCCAAACCGCTTCTCTACACAACGACAAACAGCTGACCCACTACAAGAGTCAAATCCGCTACTCTCTACTCACGGCAAACACCGCACCAAGCTGCGGGAACACAAAGTAAGGTTGTCTGACGTCTCTGACAGATAGCGTGAGTGTCCAATATCGTAGCGAGAGCCACAAACAAATTCCTAAGTTACAGTAACGCCTCATAGATGGCGAGAGTGTCCACGATCCAATGAAAGCATCCCTGCCGAAATACAATTATAACAAATTTTGAAGTCGCCATAACTAGTTAATTACAAAATACCATTCAGAACCAACAATACCATCAAAAAACATATCAACGATACAAACAAGGACAAAGACAAATACGATAGAACAGGGGTCTACAAATTAAATTGTAATAACTGCAATAGTTTCTACATAGGCCAGACGGGAAGATCTGTTTCATCCCGTAACTCTGAACACTTAAAGGCCCTTTCCAACAACAATATACATTCTGCGTTTGCCACACACATAACCATAGCTACACCAACATAGATACTAATCTTGAAATATGACACCTCTTACCCAAAGGGCGAAAACTCAACACAGCTGAACAGTATGAAATATACAAACCACACAACACAAACAAACAACATACTAAACAACCAATTGCAATATAAATCACATACACTTTTCGACACAGTTATACACAAAACAAACAGTAATTCGGATCCCCGCGCCAATCCCCTTCCTCTATACACCACCCCCACTATACCTTCCAACCAACAAACGTTACTACAGCTTGGCAACTATTTCTGAAGCCCTGGCTGGCAGCACTAGCTCCGCGTCTGTGGGGAGGGAGTAACCCTACTTTGGAGTGAGAAATAAGGCAATACGAAAGCGCTGTTGCCACTGCCGTAAATCAACACCAGAGCGTGATGTAGCCACAAGAATCCCACAATGCTCGCCTTACGGACCTTTACCATGGGACGACTTGGAATGGAATGAACATATTGTAGTATCTGACAGCGCTGCATGAACAGCACACGAAACGAACTCCTATTGGCTCGCGCAGCAACAAATAGAGTGGCTCGAGTAACATGTGGACTGGAAGGGCGAAGGGAGGCTCTTCAGCTTCGAATTTCGTCCGGGGACTCAGATAAAGTTGCCAGACTGTAGGTACTGCCAGTCTGTCGCAAAGCTGAAGAAGGCGAACACGACGCCGAAACGCGTTCTACATACAAAACAGACAAGTAAGTTTCACTTGAGAAAGTTTTCAATATATATAAAGTGTAGTGCAGTGAAAGAAGATGATGAACAAACAAGACAACTATAATACCGCAGACAGCGTATTTCATCAATAAGTACAGAAACGCCAAAAAACAAGTAACAAAAACTTCCTTACACATAGCCTTCAATAAAACTTGCCGAAAACACAACATCATACCAACACACGCACAAGTTACAATAAAACAAAACACATACTGCACTTCAAACCAAACGAAAACTAGAACAACTTAACCTAAATAACATAATCAATTATTTATACCATAAAAAAGACACTCTCAACAGACAGACATACAACTTACACAAATATTACACCACACAGAACTTGAAAATGTAATACAACACACACAAGACAACATAGAAAAACTCAAATTGACAATACAAGAACGACACAACAAAAAAATAACGAACCTCACAAAACGCGCAATACAATCAATCCCTGAACCGACACACAAATTCCACACATGCATATTAACACAACTAACATTAATTTCACAACTGATGAAATGGATTTATTAAACAAAGGACTGAAACATAATTTGATTAACAATACAACTAACCACAATAGACACATACGTGACATAATTATATACGCAGAAACAGCTGTACAAAACACGCATATTTCTGACCAGGACCCAATACGCCACGACATAAAACGAAAACTCCAGTGCACACATATACAACCGAAAAGACACAACAACGAAATAAAAACACTTAACAGTGTAAAACAAAAGTTACATGAACACAACATAACAATATTAAAAGCTGATAAAGGGAACATAAACATCATAATGGACGAACATCAATTAAATACTAAAATTGAAAATTTCTTTAACGAAAATAATATAACGGAAATAAATAAAGACCCCACACCAAAATTTCAAAAACACATTAACAAATGTATAAACAACACAAAACATATAATCAAACCAGAAAGCACCAAGTACCTAAAACAAATAAAACCTAACCCCCCTATACTAAATGCATTACCAAAAATACACAAACCTAACATTCCCATCAGACCATTAATAAACAACACACAAGCTCCCTCCCACAAAATCGCCAAACACTTAGACAAAATAATCAGAGAAAACATTAATCTCAGTAACAACACATCTATCAAAAACAACATCGACCTAGTCAAGAAAACTGAACACATCCACATCCCACACAACTCAACACTAGCATCTTTTGGTATCACCAATCTATACACCAATGTCCCAGTTCAAGAAACCATACTAACACTAGAAAATTTACTCAGACAAAACAACACACCTGAAACACACATACAAGAGATCATCATACTTCCCAAAATAATAACTGAGCAAAATTACTTTACATACAATAACAAGATATACACACAAATGGACGGTCTCCCGATGGGATCCCCCATATCAGGAATACTGGCAGAAATATACACAACATAGAACAGAACCACATAATAAACAACAACAAATACACCAACAAGATCATCTACTGGCACAGGTATGTTGATGACATACTACTTTTATTCAAAGGCAACATAAGACAAGTTGAAAACTTCCATAAATACATAAACACAATACACCACAAATTAAAATTTACTTTGGAAATTGAACAAAACAATAGTATAAATTTTCTTGACCTGACAATTAACAAAACTAACAATACACACACGTACAAAATATACAGGAAACCTACCACAACTGACATGGTTATACACAACACATCAAACCACCCAACACAACATAAACATGCGCCTTCAACCATATGCTCCATAGACTAACCAAAATACCCGTAAGTAAACAAGATTATGCTGACGAACTCAACACAATCAAATACATAGCAATGAAAAATGGTTACAACCCCAATTTAATAAACAAACTACACAAATGGATCAAAAACAAAAATAACAAAACACAAAATACCAATAACACACAACACAAGAAATACATCACACTCACATACCATAACTCCAGCACACACAAACTTGCCAACACATTCAGAAAACACAATTACAAAATAGCATTGAGAACCAACAATACCATCAAAAAACACATCAACGATACAAACAAGGACAAAGACAAATACATTAGAACAGGGGTCTACAAATTAAATTGTAATAACTGCAATAGTTTCTACATAGGCCAGACGGGAAGATCTTTTTCATCCCGTTACTCTGAACACTTAAAGGCCCTTTCCAACAACAATATACATTCTGCGTTTGCCACACACATACACACACATAACCATAGCTACACCAACATAGATACTAATCTTGAAATATTACACCTCTTACCCAAAGGGCGAAAACTCAACACAGCTGAACAGTATGAAATATACAAACACCACACAACACAACCAAACAACATACTAAACAACCAATTGCAATATAAATCACATACACTTTTCGACACAGTTATACACAAAAAAACAGTAATTCGGATCCCCGCGCCAATCCCCTTCCTCTATACACCACCCCCACTATACCTTCCAACCAACAAACGTTACTAGGTACTGGCAGTCTGTCGCAAAGCTGAAGAAGGGGAACACGACGCCAAAACGCGTTCTACATACAAAACAGACAAGTAAGTTTCACTTGAGAAAGTTTTCAATATATATAAAGTGTAGTGCAGTGAAAGAAGATGATGAACAAACAAGACAACTATAATACCGCAGACAGCGTATTTCATCAATAAGTACAGAAACGCCAAAAAACAAGTAACAAAAACTTCCTTACACATAGCCTTCAATAAAACTTGCCGAAAACACAACATCATACCAACACACGCACAAGTTACAATATAACAAAACACATACTGCACTTCAAACCAAACGAAAACTAGAACAACTTAACCTAAATAACATAATCAATTATTTATACCATAAAAAAGACACTCTCAACAGACAGACATACAACTTACACATGAAACTTACACAAATATTACACCACACAGAACTTGAAAATGTAATACAACACACACAAGACAACATAGAAAAACTCAAATTGACAATACAAGAACGACACAACAAAAAAATAACGAACCTCACAAAACGCGCAATACAATCAATCCCTGAACCGACACACAAATTCCACACACGCATAGTTAACACAACTAACATTAATTTCACAACTGATGAAATGGATTTATTAAACAAGGGACTGAAACATAATTTGATTAACAATACAACTAACAACAATAACCACAATAGACACATACGTGACATAATTATAGACGCAGAAACAGCTGTACAAAACACGCATCTTTCTGACCAGGACCCAATACGCCACGACATAAAACGAAAACTCCAGCGCACACATATACAACCGAAAAGACACAACAACGAAATAAAAACACTTAACGGTGTAAAACAAAAGTTACATGAACACAACATAACAATATTAAAAGCTGATAAAGGGAACATAAACATCATAATGGACGAACATCAATTAAATACTAAAATTGAAAATTTTTTTAACGAAAATAATATAACGGAAATAAATAAAGACCCCACACCAAAATTTCAAATTAGATTAACAAATGTATAAACAACACAAAACATATAATCAAACCAGAAAGCACCAAGTACCTAAAACAAGTAAAACCTAACCCCCCTATACTAAATGCATTACCAAAAATACACAAACCTAACATTCCCATCAGACCATTAATAAACAACACACAAGCTCCCTCCCACAAAATCGCCAAACACTTAGACAAAATAATCAGATAAAACATTAATCTCAGTAACAGCATATCTTGAGCCACTCATCACCAATGACCTTTTCACATCTGACACATTTTTCAAGTTTGACAACCTAAAAAAAAATATAAAAATCTACAACTCACCTTGATGACCGGCTCACTTGTTCACTTGAACTAGGAGAGGCCTCCTAGTGGAAGAATAGCCACATACTGGGTAACCATTAGGTAATAGGACGAATGAGGTGACCTCAATTTTAAAATTCCGAAAATAACAAATTTATTGATTCTATCATAATTTGTTTTGCTTACAATGAGATTTCATAGAATCCAGGCTGTGAAGGTATTCTATTAGAAATATATAAATATGTGAAATATTTAAACTATATTACCTGGTATTCAAAATTTAATTTTTAAAAAGTATTCCATTAAAAATATATAAAATCTGTAAAATATCTAAAATATATTACATTGTTTTTCTTACAATGATTCATAGTATCCAGGCTGAAAGTATTCTATTAGAATTATATAAAATATTTAAAATCTATTACATGGTATACAAAATCACCCTTGACATGCAACAAGCCTCGACAGTACCTTTTAACCTTCACCAAATAGAATTTCCTTATTTGGAAATAATTATATTAACATTAATAAGTACACAGAGTAAATCCAGAGGTTCTCGAAATATAACATTTAATAACAATAAGTCTTTTTTTTCTTTTCAATCTCCCTCTGGTTGTACTATAAACACTTTCAATAATATAAACAATTTTATAAACCATTTAACAAGCAATTCTATCCTACAACAATTATTACAGCCACAACAATTTAAACAATTATATTACATAACAACATGCGCCCTCTGAAATCCAAATCAAAAGCTAGAAAGGAGAATCATATAATTAGGAATATATAATGTAAACATAAGATAGGTGATTATATACTCTGTGTGGAATTCACAAGTGCGTGTGTGCTCACTTTTCCTTAAACTTGTGTAGCACCATGGCTTACTGATTTCAGAGTGCACCATTATTAAAAAAAACTATCAAATAATCAGGTATACATCTCTCAAAAGGTAAAAATGTTTTGTGCATAAAATTATGAGCATATACATATACAAAAGAATTTTCACAGTGACTGTACATTGATAGAGAATTAAAATAAATATCAGCATATACATCTGCAAAAGAATTTTAACAGTGACTGTACATTGATCGACAATTAAAATAACTATGAGCATATAAATATACAAAAGAATTTTAACAGTGACTGTACATTGATAGAGAATCACAATAAAATAAAAAAAATCCCAAAGTGGAAATTTCATCTTGTACAACAGTTCAGTCATTTTTATTAATAGGCGTAATACTTCTGAATTACAGTTCTAGTACAGGGCAATGTATTATTACAATTGTAGGTGATCTGCAACTCTTTTCATAATCAGATTTATACGTTCCAATAAAAGGCAGCCACAATATAAGTTCAACACAGATTATAGGAAAAACTGTATACTGGACATTACATGCTTTGACAATTCAAACACAAGACATATATATGAACACACTGAATCATACACAGAGAGATTAAGGAACTCGGCTGAATTTTGCTTTACTAGGCCCATGATCACACTGGCCAATTCCTAACACATTTTCGTAAGTTTTTTATTTATTATTTTTTTTTTTTGTAGGTAAAAAAAAGTTTTGCACATAAGATACACTGTCACTGCAAACAGCAAGAGAAGCTACTCATCATTTGAAAGAAATATCAGAAGCTAGTCAAGTTCAACAGACTTTTCTTTAAAAAAAAAATTGCGTTCAAGAATTGGCAATGACTGCAGAAACCTGCATATTAGGTTCCAGGTATACAGTGAAGTAAAAAAAAATCCAGAATTAAGCAACTGTTGTTCCTTTTTTTTTTTTTTGTTAAGAACTAGCTAGGCCCCATTTGACCCTAACGCAAGCCGTGCGGAAGCGCATCCCAGGCAAAATTTAATAATTTTCACCTTGCATACCTGTTCATAGTGCATTAGCACGTGCTGTCAAGAGTTCCTCAATTTACTCACATATAACATCTTGATCTCTTCACGCGGTCACAGTTGCCAGGCCGAGAGACCTTCGGCACACTTTACACTTAGCCTGCCATGATTAATTTAAAAAACCCCGGCCTTAAAAACATAAAACAAAACCTTTTCAAACGCTGACCTCCAAGACAGCTCGTGACGAGAACAGCTGACCGGGAACCAACAGCTGGTATCCACCACTCGATTCAAAAACAGCCTCCCAAACCGCTTCTCTACACAACGACAAACAGCTGACCCACTACAAGAGTCAAATCCGCTACTCTCTACTCACGGCAAACCGCACCAAGCTGCGGGAACGCAAAGTAAGGCTGTCTGACGTCTCTGACAGATAGCTTGAGTGTCCAATATCGTAGCGAGAGCCACATACAAATTCCTAAGTTACAGTAACGCCTCATAGATGGCGAGAGTGTCCACGATCCAATGAAAGTATCCCTGCTGAAATACAATTATAACAAATTTGGAAGTCGCTGTAACTAGTTACGGCACACCCCACAACAAAAGGAGTCCAACGGGTTGGACGACACTGGGACTGCCCCCACTGGAGGAGGAAAAGCGGGGACTAACTAAAAGCAATAAAAAGATAAAATCCAGCGAAGGTTGAAAACGAAAGGACACCAGAAGGAAGGACAAGGTGTGTGTGGGTGTGTGTAAGTGTAGAAGATACGGGGAGTGTGAGCGGTCGCGACCTAAAGCAAATAGAAAGGAAAGGAGGGGAGCTAAAATACCGATAAAACTTTTAAAACCCCAATTAACCCCACCTTAAAACAATAAAACGCTAAAAAGTAAAACCTTAAAACACAATTCCTCCAGAGAAGCCCCCCGAAAACCAGACCCGAGGACCCTAACTAATCCTAACTGGGGTAAACAAAACCAATTCAACACTCAAGGAAGCTCCATCTGCGCACACGCCTTCAAATGTGACACATGGGTCACCCTCACCTTCATCCCGTCCTCCAGACCCACCAGGCTGGCAGTAACAGGCGAGACAAGCTCAGAAATCCGGAAGGGTCCCAACCATCTATAGCAAAGCTTGGCAGCGCGACCCTCCACCTTAGAGCTGAGCGGGTGGCTCCTGCAATAAACTAACTGGCCCACCTTAAAAGGGTTGGGGACTCTCCCAGCGTTATAGCGACGCCGCACGCGCTCGTGCGATCGGAGCAGGGCTCTCCTCACCTCTTTCCACCTGTGAGCGACCCCCTCGTTCGGTGAGTCTGGGAGAAGATCCTCCAGTTTCCACAAATTACCAAGAGGATGAGCGGGGGAGAAACCAAACATGACCTCAAAAGGCACGGCACGATGGCTTTCATGAAGGGACGAATTGAAAGCCATCTGTAACCACTGGAGATTCTGGTCCCACGTATTCTGCTGTTCCGCGTGGTAGGCGATAAGAGCGGATCTCAGGTTGCGATTGAATCGCTCGGCGTGGGAAGGTTGCGGATGGTAAGGGGAGGTGGTTACATGCCGAATGCCGTGCCTGAAACACATGTTCCGGAACTGCCTCGAGATGAATTGGGGGCCATTGTCTGAGACAATGATGGAGGGAAGCCCGAAATGCTGAAAGATACTGGTCTGAAGGGCTATGATGGTATTGGCAGTACTAGCCTGACGCAAGGGAAGTAGCCAGACATACTTGGAGAAGGCGTCCACACAAACAAGGAGGAACGAATTCCCTGCCTTGCTACGCGGGAAAGGACCCACGTAGTCGATGAAAACCTTCTCCATCGGTCTGCCAGCCACCTCAGAAGACAGCAACCCCAACTTAGTGTTCTGAGCGGGCTTGCTCAGACTACACAGATGACAACACTTCACCCGGGTGGCGATGTCCCGGTCCATGCCTTTCCAGATGAAGTTCTTTCTGATTGCGGCGATGGTCTTTGAAACACCCAAATGGCCTCCAACCGGGGAATCATGATAATATTGGAAGACCATGGGTACCAGCTTGCTCGGCAGCACTATCTTAGGGACCCGTCCTCTACGTTCCTTGCAGCAGAGGACGCCCTTGGACAGATGATATGGAGCCTTCATCTCGCCTGATTTAATTTTATCGATGATGTGACCCAACACCTCATCATCAAGCTGATGAGGGATAACCTCAGTGAAGGCGAGGGGAAACTCCAGGAGTAAGGCGCAGGGTTCATTTATTGGCTCCTCACTGGGTAGGTGATACATACGGGACAGAGCATCGGCAACAACATTTTGGGTCCCCCTTACATGTTGTGCCCGAAACTTAAAAGAAGAAATTTTGACCACCCAGCGGCCAAGTTTACCCAGTTGACGGGGGTGCGCCAGAAGCCACGAGAGAGCCTGATTGTCGGTCTCTAATAGGAACTCAGCATGTTCCAAATACCTCCTAAACTTGTCCAGGGCGAAGACAACCGCCAAACACTCTAACTCGTACACCGAGGATTTCTTTTCAGGGTTGGTGAGGGTCCTGGATACAAATGCGACTGGCTGCCGAGCACCATCCACCTCCTGAGAGAGAGCACGGCCCCGATCGCCACAGAGCTGGCGTCAGATTGCACCACAAAGGGCTTCGTGAAATCGGGCATCCGAAGCACGGGCGGCGACAGAATGGACTCCTTCAGGGCCTCAAAGGCACGTTGCTGCTCGTCTCCCCACACAAATTTGGCCCCTTTTTTCCTTAAGGAATTTAGGGGAGCCGCAATCTCAGCAGCCCCCGGGATGAACCGCCGGTAAAAATTCACCATACCCACGAAGCGGGCCACCCCTTTAGCATCCCGAGCAGGAGGAAAATCCCGGATTGCCTGCGTCCTCTCTGGGTCAACCGTGACCCCTTTATGAGAGACAAGGTGACCGAGGAAAGAAATTTCCTCCTGGGCAAATTTCACCTTGTCGGGATTCACCGTAAGCCCCGGGCGTCTCAAGCGACACAACACCTCTCAGAGATGGTTCATGTGTTCCTCTAAAGTGGAGCTGTAAATGAGGAAATCATCCAGATAATTGAACACGTACTGGAATTTAATATCGTGGAACACAGAGTCTAGTAGACGGGTTAACGTCTGAGCACCAACCGCCAGTCCCATGGGGACTCTCTTATATTGGTACAGGTTCCACAGTACGCAAAAGGCAGTGTATGGCCGAGAATCCTTGTGTAAGGGAATCTGGTGGTAAGGGGTTGTGTAAGGGAATCTGGGATGCGCCAACGCTACCACACGTGGGGAGGGACCAGCGTCCCCTCAATCCCCCCCACGCAGGCCGTTTTTTGAAGGACGGATCTCCCGCGAGACCTCCGACCGCTTGAGAGGGCAATTCCGGGCCAAGTGCCCCATCTTACCACAAGAATAACAGCGGAATTCTTTCCTCTCAGAGTTGCTACCACGTTGCTCTTTGAAAGGGCTGCCACCACGTTGCTCCCGGGTAGGCCGCTGCTGACCAGATGACGAACAGGGGACAGGGAAATCGGAACGGCTGGAGCGAGCCTCATCGTTCATCTGGATGGTGTGGGCGAAGACACAAGCTCTGCTAAGATCTGTGAAGCTACGCGGTCTCTCCAAAAACACCAACCTTGACTTCTCCTGCGGATTGAGGCCCTCCAAAATAACCCGCACCACCTCAGCCTCCGACACGTCCACCCGCAGCACACGGGCATCACTTTTGATGGAATCAATAAACACGTTTAACTTTTCCCCGTGCCCCTGAACTCTGTAAAATAATCGTTGCCACATCCGGTCACGCAGCCTCCCGGGCATAAACAGTTCCAGAATATCTATGTGGAACGCCTCGAAATCCCCTCCCGCGCCCAGATGCCAGACCACACGATCCAGCAGGGGCGCCCGACAATACGGGTAAATCATATTTAACAATGAAAGACCATTCACCCTAGGGAAATCAAAAATGCCGAAAACCCCTTCAAAGAATTTCACAAGTTGGTCAAGGTCCAGACCGTCGACCACTGGAAGCCGACGGAGGAGGTCATAAATGGGGTTCGGCAATGATTCATACTTTACGCTGGCCAGGGCTGTACCAAACCCTCGAGGGACTTCCACTTGATCCCCCTGAAATCCCTGGGGGCGACTGCCCACCGAAATAGAAGGGCGTTCCTCCACCAGAGCATACAGGCCTCCCCCAGGAGATCCACCCGCTCAGTGGCCACGGTCTGGCACACGAGCATCTCCTTAGGGTTATCAGGACTTTCTGGAGCCTCCCCAGGCAGGCCAATTTTTGACTGCAGGGCTGACGCAGTCCGCCTACCCTCCTCCTCCAGATCGTCCTACAACAGCAAATTACTGAGCTGAGCAGACAAGTGGTGCATCCTTTGGGTCACTCGCTGCCAAACACGGGTTGAACTCCCCATATATTCCGAGTCCTCCATCAAGGTGGAGAACTCGGTCCACTTGTCCGCACACAAGGCCAGCTCCTCCTCCAAATCCTCAATTTTGACTCTCCGGGGGGGGTCCCCCACCAGCAGCTCCCGCAGTTGTCGCCTCAAGGACGCCACATCCCTCTGGGGAACCCCACCCCGCAAATGTATCTCGAACTGGAGCTCGTCTTTAGTGAAATATTCGGGCACCAGACCGCGACCTTCACGTCGACCCCTACTCTGCCCCGCCTCTGTCATGATTTCACCCAACAAGAATCTGAATACAACAAGTGATGACAATCAAGGTGCCTCAGGGTCCCCGACCCGACACCGGACCAACAACCAAGACCAAGATGATGTGCTAAAAGACAACAAAGACACTGACAACACAAGAGCACAAACAACAAATAAACACTTAACAACGCCCCGAAGATACCATCAGGAATCACCAAGCTGTGCACCCCCCCCCCCCAGGAGTCCCGGCCCGGCAACCGCACCCAAAGACCAAGATTTACAACACTAGTAACACATCACAACTGACAGAACATGTCCAACTAAGATAGAGAGGTCACCTCATCCATTTCCAAATTTCAGTTCAGAGGTGGCCAGGACTATGTCCAACCACGCTCTGCTACCATTTGTGAGCCACTCATCACCAATGATCTTTCCACATCTGACACATTTTTCAAGTTTGACAACCTAAAAAAAAATATAAAAATCTACAACTCACCTTGATGACCGGCTCACTTGTTCACTTGAACTAGGAGAGGCCTCCTAGTGGAAGAATAGCCACATACTGGGTAACCATTAGGTAATAGGACGAATGAGGTGACCTCAATTTTAAAATTCCGAAAATAACAAATTTATTGATTCTATCATAATTTGTTTTGCTTACAATGAGATTTCATAGAATCCAGGCTGTGAAGGTATTCTATTAGAAATATATAAATATGTGAAATATTTAAACTATATTACCTGGTATTCAAAATTTAATTTTTAAAAAGTATTCCATTAAAAATATATAAAATCTGTAAAATATCTAAAATATATTACATTGTTTTTCTTACAATGATTCATAGTATCCAGGCTGAAAGTATTCTATTAGAATTATATAAAATATTTAAAATCTATTACATGGTATACAAAATCACCCTTGACATGCAACAAGCCTCGACAGTACCTTTTAACCTTCACCAAATAGAATTTCCTTATTTGGAAATAATTATATTAACATTAATAAGTACACAGAGTAAATCCAGAGGTTCTCGAAATATAACATTTAATAACAATAAGTCTTTTTTTTCTTTTCAATCTCCCTCTGGTTGTACTATAAACACTTTCAATAATATAAACAATTTTATAAACCATTTAACAAGCAATTCTATCCTACAACAATTATTACAGCCACAACAATTTAAACAATTATATTACATAACAACATGCGCCCTCTGAAATCCAAATCAAAAGCTAGAAAGGAGAATCATATAATTAGGAATATATAATGTAAACATAAGATAGGTGATTATATACTCTGTGTGGAATTCACAAGTGCGTGTGTGCTCACTTTTCCTTAAACTTGTGTAGCACCATGGCTTACTGATTTCAGAGTGCACCATTATTAAAAAAAACTATCAAATAATCAGGTATATATCTCTCAAAAGGTAAAAATATTTTGTGCATAAAATTATGAGCATACAAAAGAATTTTCACAGTGACTGTACATTGATAGAGAATTAAAATAAATATGAGCATATACATCTACAAAAGAATTTTAACAGTGACTGTACATTGATCGACAATTAAAATAACTATGAGCATATAAATATACAAAAGAATTTTAACAGTGACTGTACATTGATAGAGAATCACAATAAAATTAAAAAAAATCCCAAAGTGGAAATTTCATCTTGTACAACAGTTCAGTCATTTTTATTAATAGGCGGAATACTTCTGAATTACAGTTCTAGTACAGGGCAATGTATTATTACAATTGTAGGTGATCTGCAACTCTTTTCATAATCAGATTTATACGTTCCAATAAAAGGCAGCCACAATATAAGTTCAACACAGATTATAGGAAAAAATGTATACTGGACATTACATGCTTTGACAATTCAAACAAGACATTTATATGAACACACTGAATCATACACAGAGAGATTAAGGAACTCGGCTGAATTTTGCTTCACTAGGCCCATGATCACACTGGCCAATTCCTAACACATTTTCTTAAGTTTTTTATTTTTTATTTTACTTTTTTTTTTGTAGGTAAAAAAAAGTTTTGCACATAAGATACACTGTCACTGCAAACAGCAAGAGAAGCTACTCATCATTTGAAAGAAATATCAGAAGCTAGTCAAGTTCAACAGACTTTTCTTTAAAAAAAAAAATTGCGTTCAAGAATTGGCAATGACTGCAGAAACCTGCATATTAGGTTCCAGGTATACAGTGAAGTAAAAAAAAAATCCAGAATTAAGCAACTGTTGTTCCTTTTTTTTTGTTTGTTAAGAACTAGCCAGGCCCCATTTGACCCTAACGCAAGCCGTGCGGAAGCGCATCCCAGGCAAAATTTAATAATTTTCACCTTGCATACCTGTTCATAGTGCATTAGCACGTGCTGTCAGAGTTCCTCAATTTACTCACATATAACGTCTTGATCTCTTCACGCGGTCACAGTTGCCAGGCCGAGAGACCTTCGGCACACTTTACACTTAGCCTGCCATGATTAATTTAAAAAACCCCGGCCTTAAAAACATAAAACAAAACCTTTTCAAACGCTGACCTCCAAGACAGCTCGCGACGAGAACAGCTGACCGGGAACCAACAGCTGGTATCCACCACTCGAGTCAAAAACAGCCTCCCAAACCGCTTCTCTACACAACGACAAACAGCTGACCCACTACAAGAGTCAAATCCGCTACTCTCTACTCACGGCAAACACCGCACCAAGCTGCGGGAACACAAAGTAAGGTTGTCTGACGTTTCTGACAGATAGCGTGAGTGTCCAATATCGTAGCGAGAGCCACAAACAAATTCCTAAGTTACAGTAACGCCTCATAGATGGCGAGAGTGTCCACGATCCAATGAAAGCATCCCTGCCGAAATACAATTATAACAAATTTTGAAGTCGCCATAACTAGTTAATTACAAAATACCATTCAGAACCAACAATACCATCAAAAAACATATCAACGATACAAACAAGGACAAAGACAAATACGATAGAACAGGGGTCTACAAATTAAATTGTAATAACTGCAATAGTTTCTACATAGGCCAGACGGGAAGATCTGTTTCATCCCGTAACTCTGAACACTTAAAGGCCCTTTCCAACAACAATATACATTCTGCGTTTGCCACACACATAACCATAGCTACACCAACATAGATACTAATCTTGAAATATTACACCTCTTACCCAAAGGGCGAAAACTCAACACAGCTGAACAGTATGAAATATACAAACCACACAACACAAACAAACAACATACTAAACAACCAATTGCAATATAAATCACATACACTTTTCGACACAGTTATACACAAAACAAACAGTAATTCGGATCCCCGCGCCAATCCCCTTCCTCTATACACCACCCCCACTATACCTTCCAACCAACAAACGTTACTACAGCTTGGCAACTCTTTCTGAAGCCCTGGCTGGCAGCACTAGCTCCGCGTCTGTGGGGAGGGAGTAACCCTACTTTGGAGTGAGAAATAAGGCAATACGAAAGCGCTGTTGCCACTGCCGTAAATCAACACCAGAGCGTGATGTAGCCACAAGAATCCCACAATGCTCGCCTTACGGACCTTTACCATGGGACGACTTGGAATGGAATGAACATATTGTAGTATCTGACAGCGCTGCATGAACAGCACACGAAACGAACTCCTATTGGCTCGCGCAGCAACAAATAGAGTGGCTCGAGTAACATGTGGACTGGAAGGGCGAAGGGAGGCTCTTCAGCTTCGAATTTCGTCCGGGGACTCAGATAAAGTTGCCAGACTGTAGGTACTGCCAGTCTGTCGCAAAGCTGAAGAAGGCGAACACGACGCCGAAACGCGTTCTACATACAAAACAGACAAGTAAGTTTCACTTGAGAAAGTTTTCAATATATATAAAGTGTAGTGCAGTGAAAGAAGATGACGAACAAACAAGACAACTATAATACCGCAGACAGCGTATTTCATCAATAAGTACAGAAACGCCAAAAAACAAGTAACAAAAACTTCCTTACACATAGCCTTCAATAAAACTTGCCGAAAACACAACATCATACCAACACACGCACAAGTTACAATAAAACAAAACACATACTGCACTTCAAACCAAACGAAAACTAGAACAACTTAACCTAAATAACATAATCAATTATTTATACCATAAAAAAGACACTCTCAACAGACAGACATACAACTTACACAAATATTACACCACACAGAACTTGAAAATGTAATACAACACACACAAGACAACATAGAAAAACTCAAATTGACAATACAAGAACGACACAACAAAAAAATAACGAACCTCACAAAACGCGCAATACAATCAATCCCTGAACCGACACACAAATTCCACACATGCATATTAACACAACTAACATTAATTTCACAACTGATGAAATGGATTTATTAAACAAGGGACTGAAACATAATTTGATTAACAATACAACTAACCACAATAGACACATACGTGACATAATTATAGACGCAGAAACAGCTATACAAAACACGCATATTTCTGACCAGGACCCAATACGCCACGACATAAAACGAAAACTCCAGTGCACACATATACAACCGAAAAGACACAACAACGAAATAAAAACACTTAACAGTGTAAAACAAAAGTTACATGAACACAACATAACAATATTAAAAGCTGATAAAGGGAACATAAACATCATAATGGACGAACATCAATTAAATACTAAAATTGAAAATTTCTTTAACGAAAATAATATAACGGAAATAAATAAAGACCCCACACCAAAATTTCAAAAACAGATTAACAAATTTATAAACAACACAAAACATATAATCAAACCAGAAAGCACCAAGTACCTAAAACAAATAAAACCTAACCCCCCTATACTAAATGCATTACCAAAAATACACAAACCTAACATTCCCATCAGACCATTAATAAACAACACACAAGCTCCCTCCCACAAAATCGCCAAACACTTAGACAAAATAATCAGAGAAAACATTAATCTCAGTAACAACACATCTATCAAAAACAACATCGACCTAGTCAAGAAAACTGAACACATCCACATCCCACACAACTCAACACTAGCATCTTTTGGTATCACCAATCTATACACCAATGTCCCAGTTCAAGAAACCATACTAACACTAGAAAATTTACTCAGACAAAACAACACACCTGAAACACATATACAAGAGATCATCACACTTACCAAAATAATAACTGAGCAAAATTACTTTACATACAATAACAAGATATACACACAAACGGACGGTCTCCCGATGGGATCCCCCATATCAGGAATACTGGCAGAAATATATATACACAACATAGAACAGAACCACTTAATAAACAACAACAAATACACCAACAAGATCATTTACTGGCAGAGGTATGTTGATGACATACTACTTTTATTCAAAGGCAACATAAGACAAGTTGAAAACTTCCATAAATACATAAACACAATACACCACAAATTAAAATTTACTTTGGAAATTGAACAAAACAATAGTATAAATTTTCTTGACCTGACAATTAACAAAACTAACAATACACACACGTACAAAATATACAGGAAACCTACCACAACTGACATGGTTATACACAACACATCAAATCACCCAACACAACATAAACATGCAGCCTTCAACCATATGCTCCATAGACTAACCAAAATACTCATAAGTAAACAAGATTATACTGACGAACTCAACACAATCAAATACATAGCAATGAAAAACGGTCACAACCCCAATTTAATAAACAAACTACACAAACGCATCAAAAACAAAAATAACAAAACACAAAATACCAATAACACACAACACAAGAAATACATCACACTCACATACCATAACTCCAGCACACACAAACTTGCCAACACATTCAGAAAACACAATTACAAAATAGCATTCAGAACCAACAATACCATCAAAAAACACATCAACGATACAAACAAGGACAAAAACAAATACAATAGAACAGGTGTTAACTTATAAACTTTTATTAATTTATTAATACACTTTGTATACTTTTATATACTTTCGGCTAGTGCAGCCGCCATGTTGTCTAATACGAACTCAAATTTTTTGTACTCACCGTGTCCGAGTATCGTTGGACGAGCTGAAAAATTACAAGATGGTTGCTTGAAATGATTACCCCATATTTACTTGTATATTTTTAAACCTGTATTTATTCATTATCTGAGCATTATATACTTATAACAAAACCAAAATTTACTCCCTACGTCATTTATAAATTCACACATGGATGCAATACATTTTCTTTACATATCAACCTTCTTTAGGGTATATTTAAACAATATAAGAAAAATTCAAATTAAACTTGCTACACATTGAAATATATGTTGAAAATTATTAAATTATTTTCCCATAACGTAAACCAGTGCTTAGGATTTTAGATTAATTTAGGTACCCTCACGCACACATTCACGCTATGTCATACGCATGGTACAATATGTTTATTAATTATTGAGCTCAAATTTAAAAAAGGGGTCAGTATTTAAAAGATGTGAAAATGTCTACTTTCCTGATGTTGCGGAGAAATTCGACGTCATAGGTATCGACTCATGGCTTAGTTTGATGTTTCTCGTAGTTCTCATTTTACGGCCGAACTGTTAAAATTTTACCAATTACACACACTGTCTCTACTTTGCTGTTATACTAGACTGTTTTAAATGCAGAAATATATTAAAATTCACATTTTAACTGTTTTGTGGGCCCGCAATTTACGTTCCGGAACTGTATATGTGTGTCACTCGCGCGAGTGTTGAATTTAGACTGGGGTGAGACAAACGGCACTATTTTGTAAAGTGGTCGCAGTTACATGACCAAATCTTCTTGTTTTTCGTTCGTATCACTACGCCAGCATAAGGTTTTGGCTTATACGCCCAACATTCCACAGCGGGGATTGTCTCTGACGTAAGATGTTGACGTCACATGGTCCGATGTTATTACATAACTTGTTTACCGTTTGTAAGTCATTGGAGCTGACCTTGACTCAATTTCGCTGGTTGTCTATTTCGTCTTTGTAATATTCATGAATAATTTCACACTCGCTGCCGCCAACTTCACTACCAACAAAATTTACCTTTCTGTTTACGTTTCGCCAAAATTATCGTAAAAAATGCTAATTCACTTTTATATAAAATACAAATTTCTTTATTTTACCCCAGGTAGGCCAAAATGTCCCGTTACACAGGGGTCTACAAATTAAATTGTAATAACTGCAATAGTTTCTACATAGGCCAGACGGGAAGATCTTTTTCATCCCGTTACTCTGAACACTTAAAGGCCCTTTCCAGAAACAATATACATTCTGCGTTTGCCACACACATACACACACATAACCATAGCTACACCAACATAGATACTAATCTTGAAATATTACACGTCTTACCCAATGGGCGAAAACTCAACACAGCTGAACAGTATGAAATATACAAACACCACACAACACAACCAAACAACATACTAAACGACCAATTGCAATATAAATCAAATACACTTTTCGATACAGTTATACACAAAACAAACAATAATTCGGATCCCCGCACCAATCCCCTTCCTCTATACACCACCCCCACTATACCTTCCAACCAATATGACACCCATCTACCAAAAATCTACCAACCCTTCTCTACCCCTAACTAACTACTCTACTTCATTTCGCATCATTCTACCCTTATCACAAAATACTCTCTACCCCTTTGTACTCAGGATGTGTGTTCCCTCCCAAAGCTCATTCCCTTATCTGGTTCCTGGACTTTCCTAGGCAACCCTTTCCGGCCCTAAACGGTCCCCTCCCGTCCCAACCACTTTTGTTGCAGACTCCTCACACCACCCCCCTCTTACAAAATTCCCATCAACCAGTTACTCTATCATTACATCACCTTCAACTACAAACATCAATATCATTCTCATTTCTCCACATAAATTCTCCAGCACTACTGTGTCACTATCAATATTCAATTCTACATTACTTGTATTTCATCTCTTATTCTCTTTAACACTCATCTATATTCAACTTGGACTGACTCAAATGTTTTACTTAAACAATTACTATCACCCAACTTCTATCTCTTATAACCCATTGAAAATTTTAATTATCTCAAATTTATTTCATTATTCATCTAAAATCTTTAAACACATTGAAAACTTATTCTATAAAATATTATTATATTTTTATAATCCTTATTCCTAACATACTACATTTAATTAATACAATAAGACATAATAAACACAATATAGGAAACATTGTTATAATATAAAATATACGATATAACGTCTTTGCTTTAATTTAATTTAATTTCAAAGGTCGGGCGCCATCTTGATTTGCAAGAAAGTAAATATAGACGTAAATGACTTATAGTTTTACTTACCTTTCAAAGTCACTATAGGGCAGGAATTCGTTTAAGTGAACTCTTGAGTAGCGGAAATTGTTATGTGAAATAATAATACCTTGTTAAAATTTTTACCAAATGATATTACCCAATTTATTTTCCAAAAGACTCTACGTACATATTACGCCATGGGGCGTCTAGCAAACATTAAACCCTCCAAAATACCTACATAGTAAACAATGAAACATTTGATATGTGATTATTAAACATTAAACATATATATATCTCGCACAACCCAGCACTTAGAAGATTCAAGTCACACTCTCTCTCTCACTCTCTTTCTCTCACGCTCTGGTACAATTTATTTATTTTTTGAGCTCAGTTAACTTTTTTTTAAATAAAATTTGGTTTAAAATTGGTCATTTTAACATTGAATGAATTTTGAGTTGGTCATTATAATATTGAATGATGTTGTTTTACTTGAAATAAAAAGAATGTTGGAACGTTCTCACCAAATTTTGGACAGGTCTCACCGCACTGCTAGGGTCATCGATCGTGCACAATCTGTTCCTACTTTACATCGCTTTTTAAGGCCCACACCGTTGTGTCTGCCCACGAAAACACTTTGGGCAGATTTTATACGCACGCCGTTCCTTAACGATCCATCGGCGGATGACACCTGTTCAAGTTCTTACCGCCCCAACATTTCTGATATTTTATATAGTTAATTAACCACTTTTGGTAGTGTAAAAGTGAAAATTCACACTTGGTGAACCTTTTTGCCGGCCGGCTACGTTCACGCTTCCGGATGAAATGACCCAGAGTCTTTGTTTCACATTGCGTAGGTGGGGTAAAAGCGACGTCATCAGGCTTTTGTTCGTATAGCCAAGCCTTGAGTTGTTTACAGAAATATGCATTCCTTACCACTGACGTCATCAGGGCTAGGCACTTTATCGCTCTGTGTTACATACGTTTTTTTTCTGAGTTTGTTGTTTTGCAATGAAAATGGTCAGAATCCTGTCAATTCACATTTGCGTATTATAAAATATTTATATAGTCCACTCACCACAGCTTTACAGGGATTATGAAATATTTAAATAATTATTACCAAATTGTTACAAATAAATGAATACAATAATTATGGTCTTTTGTACCATGTTTTTATTAATTTAGTATTGCACCAGAATTGTACCATCACAAAACCCCCTCAATGAAAGATTTTGTGCCGAAGCATAAAAACTTTCATTGACCCATTCGTACTTCCTAAAGGGATCAGCCAGGATATGTCGCCACAACCCCCTTACAATTTATATTAAAAGAAATCAATAACTCACCTGTGGTCTGATGACGATGACAGTACCTGCATGACCTTACTGGACTTCTCCTTTGAGATCCCAACACCATAAGGCCAAATAGGCGCGTAACGACCCTGCTCTGACGCGCTGGCCAGCTCAGGACCGCCGTCATAACATCACCGAACACTGAAACAATAAATTAAAATATCAAAATAGTGGCTTGGTAAATTACACTATCCTTAACTGATCTGTTTCCCCTTAGCTATGTGCTGGTTGGTGTTAATAAGCACTGGGTTTGCTTGAGCTACTAACAATATACAAAAACTGTAACATACAAGAATTACATAGAATTGCCATTCTCTTCATGGACTACCCTGAATTGTAAATATTGTTTCGATTCCCATCGATATTAATTAACTCTTTCTGTTTCATAATTAATGTAATTATAAAAGAAACAAATATTTATATAAAAAAGAATTTAATTTAATTATAAAAGAAAACATGGAAATCCCCATATAAATCTCCCAAATATTCAAACATGGAGAAAAACAAATTATAGAAAAAACAAAAATAATTAATAAAATCTTATTGAAATTAAAATTATTATTATTATTATTAACAGGTAATAATTGGCGCTGTTAACAATATTTACCCCTCTTTCTCCTCCACACACACTATTTCCTATACATCATGTTAAAATTTCATAACATGATACATAATAATACACATTATCATTATATTAATACAGTAATACATTGAAATGGTTAATTCACATTTAATCTTGATTAAGATTTGCACATTTTATCTATTTAAGTTTGGATTTAAATTATAAAATTTACAATTTCGATTAATTGATTAATTAATTGTAATCTTTCATTAATTAGCAATCAATTATTTATTATAATTATGAAATTAATTTCAAATTTATTATTAATATTCATATTACATTATTATTATTTCATTATTCATTTCCTATTACCTTTCTACTCTGAATATTTCTACCTACCTAACTACCTAACCTTTCACATTCTAATCATTCTTTAGTCTGGGTGACTCCTGTATTCCCTATGCTTTTACTTATTATAATCTTACTCACCTTCTTCTAACTAACAATCAAATTTACCTATCGTGACACCAATTTCTCAATTATAAACACCTTTCACTAATTTCATTCCGACGATAAATCCTATAGCACCGCACGTCTTTGTACAGAGATGGGTGTTCCCTAACTGGCTATATACATTCATAATATTTTGCCCTTCCAAAAAATTCGGCAAACACTCCCTAAAACTACGCTATTACCTGCCACAACGCTATACGTTGGCTACTCCTTATCACCTCACCCCCACTACAAAATATCATCAACAACAAATATATGTTTAACCTTTACTTTACTCACCTCTACAAATAATCACTAACTACTGTGTCCCTAAATATCTGATACTTTCTTTGTATTATTTTCTTTAAAATTCTTAACTATCTAACTCCCGTTTACTTCAATTAAATAACTCACATGCTTTTATCTATACCCAGGCACTATTCCCTTTTTAACACTCTACCTTACTGTAATCATTGACAATTGTCTTATAAAATTCATCTCTCACCTACTCATAACAGTACATATTATTTTCAAATATATATTCTTACTTAATCATTATTATTATTCATTAGGAATTACCTTCATTACAAATTAATAATTATTTAACTTCACTAGAAACTTCTATGACAATTAATAATTCACAACTTCTGTTACACAGTTAGTACAACTTTCTTTTGTACCATATTTATTCAGTAATTAAGAGTAATTACTCTTTAATTATTATTCAATTATTTAAAAAAAATTTTACTTGTTTAGGTAAACAAAACATGTTCATTGTTGATTATTAACACAATTATTAAAACATACATGTTGTACATAACTATATAAAAGTTACTTGTAATACACAACATCAAAATACATAAATACACTAATATTTAAAACATATTGACAACATCAAAATACATAAATACACTAATATTTAAAACATATAAAACAATGAAAATATCGGTATGGAGAACCATACATGACTTCCATGTTCTAAGATTTACATTTAAAAACATATTTGAAATGAAATATTTCCATAGAAACTACGTCTTTCTACTTATTGCTTCAGCATTAACCACAGTACTGTGCTCACTAACGTATACCACCACCACCTCACGTTTTCGCACTCGATTTTCACCGATGATGGGAGTCGATGGCACTGCCGAAAAGTCTGGTTTTGCAGAAAACATAGGACTACGGCTAAAGAGCCCGGGAAGCAATTTTAACAAAAAACTACTTCTTTGTTGCCGATAACGTAGTACACATATAAAAAATTCTCCCCTACACCTTCAACTATAATTTTTAATAATAGAAAATTACCCCCACCCCGTTCTCCTAACTTCTTCATTTATAGATATTTCATCTACGTTTCTACAGTGGATTACTATGAGCTTCTTATCAGGATACTTTATTTATAAAAATAAAGTACTTTACTCTTGTTAAAACATAAAATGTTTCCGGTAAACTACCCCTTTCTCTTAACCGATCTTCTCCAAAATCAACAGACCTTCCGTCCTCTACAATTCAGGGAAGCATGCAAAAAAATATTTGATTCTGTTTGAATGTGCGGCAGTTATCGTTCGTCATGGAAACATTTCTCTTGTTACAACATAAAATGTTGCAGGTAAACTACCCCTTTCCCTTAACCGATCTTCACCAAAATCAATAGACCTTGAGCTCTCTGCAACTCAGGGGGTGCAAAAAATTATTTGATTCTCATTGAATTTTCGGCAGTTATCGTTCGTCATAAAAAAATTACCGTTTTTAAAACATAAAACGTTGCTGATAAACTACCCCTTCCCTTAACCGATCTTCAACAAAATCAACAGACCTTGAGTTCTCTTTAGTTCAAAAAGGTATGCAAAAACCTAGTTGATTCTGCTTGAATTTACGGTAGTTATCGTTCATCATATAAAAAATTACCCTTGTTAAAACATAAAATGTTGCTGGTAAACTACCCCTTTCCCTCAACCGATCTTCACCAACACCAATACGTATTGAGAACTCTACAATACAGGGCTGTATGCAAAACATCATTTGATTCTGTTTGAATTTGCGGTTGTTATCGTTTACTATAGAAAAAAATTACCCTTGATAAAAACCGTTGCAGGTAAACTACCCCTTTCCCTTACCCGATCTTCACCAAAAATGACAGGTCTTAGGTACTCTACAATTCAGGCCTGTATGCAAACAATTATTTGATTTAGTTTGAATTTGCGGCTGTTATCGTTTGCCATAGAAAACACCCTTGATAAAACATAAAACGTTGCTGGTAAACTACCCTATTCCATTAACCGATCTTCACCAAAAGCAATAGGTCTTGAGAACTCTACAATTCAGGGCTGTATGCTAAACATTAGTTGATTCTCTTTGAATTTACGGCAGTTATCGTTCGTCATAGAAAAAATACCCTTGTTAAAACATAAAACGTTGCAGGTAAACTACCCCTTTCCCTTAACCGATCTTCACCAAAAACAATAGGTCTTTAGTACTCAACAAAACAGGGCTGTATGCAAAAACGTATTTGATTCTGTTTGAATTTGCGGCTGTTATCATTTGCCATATAAAATACCCTTGATAAAACAAAAAACGTGTCCAGTAAACTACCCGTTTCCCTTAACCGATCTTCACCAAAAACAATAGGTCTTTAGTACTCAACAAAACAGGGCTGTATGCAAAAACGTATTTGATTCTGTTTGAATTTGCGGCTCTTATCGTTTGCCATAGAAAATACCCTTATAAAACATAAAACGTTGCAGGTAAACTACCCCATTCCCTTAACCGATCTTCACCAACAAAAATAGGTATTGAGAACTCTACAATACAGGGCTGTATGCAAAACATCATTTGATTCTGTTTGAATTTGTGGCTGTTATCGTTTACCATAGAAAAAAATTACCCTTGATAAAAAAACGTTGCAGGTAAACTACCCCTTCCCCTTAACCGATCTTCACCAAAAACAATAGGTCTTGAGTACTCTACAAATCAGGACGGTATGCAAAAAATTATTTGATTCTGTTTGAACTTGCGGCTGTTATCGTTTGCCATAGGAAATACCCTTGTTAAAACATAAAACGTTACAGGTAAACTATCCCTTTCCCTTAACCGATCTTCACCGAAAACAATAGGTTTTGAGAACTCTATAATTCAGGGCTGTATGCGAAACATTATTTGATTCTGTTTGAATTTGCGGCTGTTATCGTTTGCCAAAAAAAAAAAATTTCCCTTGATAAAAAAAAACCGTTGCAGGTAAACTACCCCTTTTCCTCAACCGATCTTCACCAAAAACAATAGGTCGTGAGTACTCTACAAATCAGGGCTGTATGCAAAAAATTATTTGATTCTGTTTGAATTTGCGGCAGTTATCGTTTGCCATAGAAAAAAAATCTACAGACAGACAGACACACACACACACAGACAGACACACACACAGACACTTTTCGAAAAATGACTTTTTTCATGTTTTGAGTGTAGTACAATCATATTCTGCAATAATCTCGAACACGATTTTTTTTGCCATCACCATACTTCCATTTCCTTAAGGAACATGGAAGTAAAATTATACAATCCAAACTCATTATTTTGTCATTAATCAAAATCAGTCCATATGCAGTCCAATTCAAAACCACTTTTCACATATATTAAATGTTCGTTACACAATAAAACAATCGATCCTCCATCGTTGAATAGCATTCTAATCTTAGGTCTATTTATCTTATTTTTTAGTGAATAAATTTTATTATTAGAAACATTATAATCATAATAATTATCAAACATTTCATATTCATTCACAATTTCAATATCATATATCAAGTCACGATCGAGTATGGTTCTGGCTACATCAGTAAGATCACATGTTATAATCTTGTTATTCATCTTGTAATTATCATCATAATTTTCTACCACAGGTAAGTACTTGATACCATTATTATCATCACCTATTATTATTTCAATTTTATTGTATTGTTACTATAAGGTAAGTATTCATTATTTTCATCCACCATCTCTATTCCTAACCTTTCTACCAATTCTCTGTACTTTCTATTAACTTTAAAAATTTCGATTACTTTCTTTCTCTCACAATACCTCTCTACACTTTCTCTCTTAATATATTTCTCACCATAACACCAAGTTACACTCTCTCTCTCCAAATTTGCAGGGGTCCCTAACTCAAAATTACTGCACCACTTATGAGGTACACAAAAACACCAAGAAACTTTTACCTTTCGTCTCCCAAATATAAATTTAAGGAATTCTTGTCCTTATTAAAAATACGTGAAGACTTTTCTTCACCCCCAACACAACATCAAAAGAAAATTCTAACCCCTGCACCCCTTTAACAAAAATACTTTCTCCAAGCTCTCTCTCTGACTCAATACACTCAAACACCTCATTTTCATTTTCTAACACCATATCATTCTTACTACCTATAAACTCATTATTCAAATTAACACTGTTACTTACTTTATTAATCAGTACTTCGTTTTTCGTCATATTTTCACTACTACTCACCTTCTGATTTTCTATTTGGATTAATTGCTCATCCAACTTTGAAATTACTATATCACATTGCCTAATAAGATTAGTGTTACGGTTTTTAATTTCATTCTTTATTTCGTTAAACTTAATATCAAAATTAATTCTGATTTCAATTTTCTGCTCATCAAACTTGTCATTTAAATTAGTATATTTAATATTAGAATCGCTTTTTTGCTCATCTAGCTTTTTGTCTAACTTATCAAATTTCATTAATAATAACTGCATCAAAGCAGCTGTAGTACTCATTTTTGCTTTTTTATAATACACGCATGCATACAATTTTATAACATAACCTCGTAAAATGTGGGTTATGTTTACGTATTTAAAATTGTGTTTATTACCTCAGATAACTTTTCCGCTCTCTTCGTAGGCTTACCCACATAAAATTATATGTCGAGTCCCTGTTATTACGGGAGCCATTTGTTATATTATACAGTCCCTGTTCTTTCGGGCGCAATTTGTTAGTCTACGTTTATTGCCGATAATAAAATATACGATATAACGTCTTTGCTTTAATTTAATTTAATTTCAAAGGTCGGGCGCCATCTTGATTTGCAAGAAAGTAAATATAGACGTAAATGACTTATAGTTTTACTTACCTTTCAAAATCACTATAGGGCAGGAATTCGTTTAAGCGAACTCTTGAGTAGCGGAAATTGTTATGTGAAATAATAATACCTTGTTAAAATTTTTACCAAATGATATTACCCAATTTATTTTCCAAAAGACTCTATGTACATATTACGCCATGGGGCGTCTAGCAAACATTAAACCCTCCAAAATACCTACATAGTAAACAATGAAACATTTGATATGTGATTATTAAACATTAAACATATATATATCTCGCACAACCCAGCACTTAGAAGATTTAAGTCACACTCTCTCTCTCACTCTCTTTCTCTCACGCTCTGGTACAATTTATTTATTTTTTGAGCTCATTTAACTTTTTTTTAAATAAAATTTGGTTTAAAATTGGTCATTTTAACATTGAATGAATTTTGAGTTGGTCATTATAATATTGAATGATGTTGTTTTACTTGAAATAAAAAGAATGTTGGAACGTTCTCACCAAATTTTGGACAGGTCTCACCGCACTGCTAGGGTCGTCGATCGTGCACAGTCTGTTCCTACTTTACATCGCTTTTTAAGGCCCACACCGTTGTGTCTGCCCACGAAAACACTTTGGGCAGATTTTATACGCACGCCGTTCCTTAACGATCCATCGACCGATGACACCTGTTCAAGTTCTTACCGCCCCAACATTTCTGATATTTTATATAGTTAATTAACCACTTTTGGTGGTGTAAAAGTGAAAATTCACACTTGGTGAACCTTTTTGCCGGCCGGCTACGTTCACGCTTCCGGATGAAATGACCCAGAGTCTTTGTTTCACATTGCGTAGGTGGGGTAAAAGCGACGTCATCAGGCTTTTGTTCATATAGCCAAGCCTTGAGTTGTTTACAGAAATATGCATTCCTTACCACTGACGTCATCAGGGCTAGGCACTTTATCGCTCTGTGTTACATACGTTTTTTTTCTGAGTTTGTTGTTTTGCAATGAAAACGGTCAGAATACTGTCAATTCACATTTGCGTATTATAAAATATTTATATAGTCCACTCACCACAGCTTTACAGGGATTATGAAATATTTAAATAATTATTACCAAATTGTTAAAAATAAATGAATACAATAATTATGGTCTTTTGTACCAAGTTTTTATTAATTTAGTATTGCACCAGAATTGTACCATCACAACATCTCGTGCATCCATTTCTCAAATCAAAACAAAATTATTTAGTTATCTCAGTAGCGAGTCATCATTATTAAATTACAACATATTTTTAATTCGTTACCCCCCTGGGTAACCTCCCTGCCACACACACTATGACCCCCCTTGGACTGTGGCATCCAGTTGCTTCCACAAGGACTGAAGTTTTGGAGGAATTTTGTCATCTCCTTGTCCTTGCTTCTGCGTTACATTTTTAAAAACTAGATATCATAATATCTAAATGTACAGATTATACGCCCCTAATGCGGGTCTACCACCTGGCCTTGCTGTTCCTACTCGAACAGAGTGGCAGCCGCTGTTCCATAATTTGGTGATTCCCCTAAATTACCCCGTCAATTTCTAAATTCACCTTTACAACGATAACAGCTGTGGCCAGTTAAGGCAGAACGTGACACAATGAGCCCCAACCATAGCTGTTAAAACTAAACCAATTCCACGGTCAGGGTTCGGTGAGCCGTGACCGCCCGAAAAGTTGGGGAATCACAAGTAAAAGATATTTTTGTTTAAAAAATTTACAATTTACATTACATGACATTTCTAGTCTTGGTTGTGTTTTAACCTCATACATTACTTTCTTAACTTTCCCTACCTTGACCTTCATTAACATAAAATAATAAGAACAAAATATTTACTTAGTCACTTAAATTAATCTATTTATACTTAACGATGTTGTCATTACATGAAAATACACAATTCACTTTTTTAGATTTACCAAAATTACATAACTTACAATTTTAATTTCATTTTCAAATTCTATTTACTCGTGACCTTGTTACATTTTATTATTACATAATAAATTTTATTACATAGAGAAAATTTTGTTAGAACACACTGCCTCACTAAAATTAGTTATTTACACGCCTAGGCAATCCACAAACTAAACATTTTAACATTTATTTATTTATTTATTATTATCAAATTTAAATCTCATAAAACAATTTAAATACATCAGAAAATTCAATTATATAATATTGTAGATCAATCAAAAAAATATAATTAAACATCTCAAATTACCTTAATTAGATCAATTATTGAAAACATAACACATTTCATTTATTATCAAAACAATTGCAATTCGTTAATTACTGTCTTCAAAATTATTCTCATTATTTGTTTAGTCTACTGAAATAATCTTATTATTATTAAAACAATTACCTACACACATTGTTTACATTATATACTTGTTACAATACACACCACTAATTTCACTATCAATTATTTACACATTGTTCGTCATTAATGTTCAATTTATCACACTTCATTTCCAAGTCAGCCAGGTCAGAACCATAAAATACAATATTTAAAAATGTCCATACACTAATTCTAAATTCAACCTCCATCATCATATATATAACGAATATATTTATAACATACATCATTGTTATCCACATACAATTTGTTATTATTATTATAATAATCCATTAACTTTATTTCCTTCATTATGCCATTATAATTTATAGGGTTATTCCCTATTAATATTTCATAAACCTTGTCAACATAAGTTATTATTTTCCAGTCTCCATCAGTATTATTGGTTAACGTCAGGTAAGCTATTTTATCATTTTTTATCTTCACCCCTTCTAACCTTTCTCTCAATTCATTATAATTTCTCTTTAACTTATATAATTCTATCTCTCTCTCAATACAGAACTCTCTATCTAAATCTCCCTCACCATAACACCATATCACACTTTCTCTCTCACTCCATGCAGAGGGTACAATAAAAAACTTCAAAAAACAATTATCAGTAGAACACTTTTCTACCCAATACCTTCGTGAAGACTTTCTTCACCCCCCCACAACACCTTGAAAACAATTTACCCTCTGCTTCATACCCACAATATAACTCTCTTCACCCACTCTCTTTAACCCATCAACACACGCTAACATTCCATTATTACATACCAAAACTTCATCAGTACTCTCAATATTTACCCCATTATTCTTTAACATCATATTTTCACTTATATTGTCATAATTATCACTCCTACTTACCTCAGAATTGTAATTAACATCATTATCTTCACTAGTCAATACTTCATTATCTAACACCACCTCCTCCACTATTTTGTCATTATTAATATTTGTCATACCCCTAACATTGTCATCTAACTTCTTATTCAGTATTTGATTTAATTTAACTTCTAAATTTTTATTCATCTCATCAAACTTTCTCACAACTGCTATTTATTGATTCTACTATTTGGTCTTTAAATGTACTAAAACGTTCATCTATCTCGTTCAGACGTTTATTCATGTTACTTTCAAATTTAACATTTTGTGTATTCATTATATCAAATTTATTATTTTGTTCATCGAATTTGCTGTTCTGAACGTCAAATTTTACGTTAACACTACTCAAGTTATCAGATATTGTTTTCATAAAATTAAACACATCTTCCATTGACAACTCTTTGACTCGTGTTGTCATTGGAGTAGATTGTGCTTCTAACATCGACTTTGTAAGAGTGTTTTCTAAACTTAATTCTTTATTCTCCATTTTGTAATGGTAAAAATATTACCTTTATATTAAAATATTAACATATAGTATCATACAATTCTTTCTCTAACAAAGGATTATAGTTACTTATATTATATATACTCGTAACCTAACCTCGTCTTTTATTTTCTATTTTTCTAATTACATATTAGTTCCCTGCAACCATATTGCTCTTTCAACAGGTCCACATTTGCATAATTAGATTTATGCAAACGGTCCAGCTGGTCGGGCGCCATTTGTTAACTTATAAACTTTTATTAATTTATTAATACACTTTGTATACTTTTATATACTTTCGGCTAGTGCAGCCGCCATGTTGTCTAATACGAACTCAAATTTTTTGTACTCACCGTGTCCGAGTATCGTTGGACGAGCTGAAAAATTACAAGATGGTTGCTTGAAATGATTACCCCATATTTACTTGTATATTTTTAAACCTGTATTTATTCATTATCTGAGCATTATATACTTATAACAAAACCAAAATTTACTCCCTACGTCATTTATAAATTCACACATGGATGCAATACATTTCTTTACATATCAACCTTCTTTAGGGTATATTTAAACAATATAAGAAAAATTCAAATTAAACTTGCTACACATTGAAATATATGTTGAAAATTATTAAATTATTTTCCCATAACGTAAACCAGTGCTTAGGATTTTAGATTAATTTAGGTACCCTCACGCACACATTCACGCTATGTCATACACATGGTACAATATGTTTATTAATTATTGAGCTCAAATTTAAAAAAGGGGTCAGTATTTAAAAGATGTGAAAATGTCTACTTTCCTGATGTTGCGGAGAAATTCGACGTCATATGTATCGACTCATGGCTTAGTTTGATGTTTCTCGTAGTTCTCATTTTACTGCCGAACTGTTAAAATTTTACCAATTACACACACTGTCTCTACTTTGCTGTTATACTAGACTGTTTTAAATGCAGAAATATATTAAAATTCACATTTTAACTGTTTTGCGGGCCCGCAATTTACGTTCCGGAACTGTATATGTGTGTCACTCGCGCGAGTGTTGAATTTAGACTGGGGTGAGACAAACGGCACTATTTTGTAAAGTGGTCGCAGTTACATGACCAAATCTTCTTGTTTTTCGTTCGTATAACTACGCCAGCATAAGGTTTTGGCTTATACGCCCAACATTCCACAGCGGGGATTGTCTCTGACGTAAGATGTTGACGTCACATGGTCCGATGTTATTACATAACTTGTTTACCGTTTGTAAGTCATTGGAGCTGACCTTGACTCAATTTCGCTGGTTGTCTATTTCGTCTTTGTAATATTCATGAATAATTTCACACTCACTGCCGCCAACTTCACTACCAACAAAATTTACCTTTCTGTTTACGTTTCCCCAAAATTATCGTAAAAAATGCTAATTCACTTTTATGTAAAATACAAATTTCTTTATTTTACCCCAGGTAGGCCAAAATGTCCCGTTACACAGGGGTCTACAAATTAAATTGTAATAACTGCAATAGTTTCTACATAGGCCAGACGGGAAGATCTTTTTCATCCCGTTACTCTGAACACTTAAAGGCCCTTTCCAGCAACAATATACATTCTGCGTTTGCCACACACATACACACACATAACCATAGCTACACCAACATAGATACTAATCTTGAAATATTACACGTCTTACCCAATGGGCGAAAACTCAACACAGCTGAACAGTATGAAATATACAAACACCACACAACACAACCAAACAACATACTAAACGACCAATTGCAATATAAATCACATACACTTTTCGACACAGTTATACACAAAACAAACAATAATTCGGATCCCCGCGCTAATCCCCTTCCTCTATACACCACCCCCACTATACCTTCCAACCAACAAACGTTACTAGGTACTGGCAGTCTGTCGCAAAGCTGAAGAAGGCGAACATGACGCCGAAACGTGTTCTACATACAAAACAGACAAGTAAGTTTCACTTGAGAAAGTTTTCAATATATATAAAGTGTAGTGCAGTGAAAGAAGATGATGAACAAACAAGACAACTATTGATATGTCACTTGAGTTGTACTAGGCAGGTTACCTAACCTGCCTGAAAGGCATTCTAAGAAACTCAAAGTGATGTCCAGAAACTGTAAATGCAGTTTTCGCTACGTTGTTAGGTTCTCTACTGACTTGATAATAACCACTATATAAATCTAGGGTAGAGAAATATTCACTTCTATATAAGGTATCTAAAGTTTGTGGAATGGATACGCATCTTTAAGAGTAATATTATGTATAATCTACACAAAAACGATGTTTCACAGTTGAATCTGACTTCCGTGTTTGGGTCACTGTAATAATTGGAACTCCCCATGGACTGGAACTCTCACGAATTATACCACAATTTTTCATATCTTCTATATGGTCACTTACAACTGGTTTCAATGAATGAGGCAGTCTATAAGGGTTTTTTCGAATCAGCAAGCTATCTCCTGTATCAATTCTGTTTTATATCAACACTACAACCCATATCAACAATTGGTTCAGAAAACAAATGTTTATATTTCATCAAAACAGGTTCAATTATCAACTTTTCTCGACTAGAAAAATGCAACAATTTACTCTGAATTTCATCATCTAACTCATCTCTACATAACAATAGATCTTTACATGATGATGGATCTATACAGCCTATTTTACTAGTATTCAGCGGGAATATTTCACCACTACTCTGCTCATGGCCTTGACCATTTGTGGGTATGGGCATCCCCAACGTTCCGGTGGGTGCTTTATCAAACATATCAGCTAATTCCAACAAACTATTCTTTGGGAGAACTAAATCTTCATTACTGAAATTAATAACTTGAACAGCATCTAAGTATTTCACTCCATGAAAAACTATACTTAAACATCGTGGTACTCTAGTGCCATCAGTCTGAATCTATACCGGGTTCTACTAAAACTTCATCCTGTACACCTGATTTATCTACCTGGTTCCCCCGGATTTATCTGACCCATGCAACACCTCTGATCCTCACAATCGTGGGTGCGATAACAAAGTGGGTTTACTTGATCCCTTGGAACTACCTGTTCCGATAAAACTACATGAACCGGAAAACTCTTGGCATTTACCTTTTCCCAAAACGGCTTTGGATTTACCTAATCCGGATACCATATTAACCTGGGCTACACCCTTAAACTCTTTGAAATCAACTGATATGACTAACTATTGGGATTTCTCTAATTCCTGCAGCTGCATACCTGCTTGTGTAATGGGGCAAAAGGGAGATTTTTATTTTGTTTAAAATCATGTAAATTTATTTTGTATCCGTTTGGCGAGTCCCACATAACAAGGTTGTATTCAACAAAGAACGGTAGAGTGAAATTGTGCCCCGGAAAGAACATTTTTGAGCTCCCGTTTAACTTCGGAGCGCGACCCCACAAAATTCCTGCCACAATCCGAATACAGTGTTTTAGGAGCACGACGACGACTAATAAACCGTCTCAACACATCAATAAACTGTGGCGTTGAAAGATCCATAGCTACTTCAAAGTGAACTGCTTTAGTGGCTAAGCAGATGAAAATGCATAGATAAGCTTTGACTATAGGTGCCTTCCAAACAGCGTAAGCCCGTACCAAAAAAGGGCCAGCATAATCCATGCCGGAAGAATAAAATGGAGATGCCGGATTAACCCTAGGGATTGGCAGATCCCCCATTAACGGGTTGGTGGGGCGAGGACGCGCCCTGAAACAAGGAAGACATTTCCAAATTATGGTTCTTATGACCTGACGTGCGGACAAAATCCAATAATTTTGAGCAAGCTGAAATTGAACTTGCAAGGGCCCAGCATGACCTAACCACACATGGGTGTGATGAATTAGCAACCCTACTAGGTGGTGATGCTTGGGCAGTCAAACCGGAAAACGATTTCTAGTTACCGTAGAGTTGGTCAAGCGACCGCGTACTCGAATGAGGCCAAAATCATCTATAAACGGGACCAGGCGCTGAATGCGGACCGGGAGCCGCTTACCTAAACGAAGAGCCGCGAGCTCCTGTCCAAACACGCTGCACTGAATGTAGCGTAAAATATACTTAAAAGGCAACCTCTTCCAACCCACGGCTGTGGAAGCTTCAATCCGCGAAGGCATAGCCACCTTAAGATAGCTGAGGTAACCCCCACCACTAAGGGCCACGAGGACAAGTGATCGAACAATTCCACCCGGCGCTCCTGAGTGAGAAACCAAGAGACCTTGGTCTCCAAGGCAACATCTTGCACGTCGTGATTCGGGCGATAATTAATACGGGGCCAGTGCAGAGCATCAAGCTTTAGCCAATCTGGCCCTGACCACCACAATGTCGACGACTGGAGGCTGGAGAGTGAAGTACCTCTAGAGGCTAAATCAGTGGGGTTAGAAACACCATGAACATGACGCCAAGACTTAGTATTGGTCCACTCGGTAATGGCAGGCACCCGATTAGCGATAAACGACTTCAATTTAAAAGGAGGCATATTCAGCCAATCCAAAACAATCGTCAAGTCCGTCCATAAGAAAACTTGACTCATTTGAATGCATGAAGAGAATAAGCCAACATAATGACGAACAAGTTTGGCTAAAAGATGAGCTCCCAACAACTCCAAACGTGGGATTGATAAAGTTTTAAGAGGTGCCACTTTAGTTTTAGAAGACACCAACGAAACCACCGGAGGACCAGAGTCAGTATAAATGGACAGGTAAAGGACGGCCGCGTAACCCAACTGGGAAGCATCACAGAAACCATGTAATATAACCCTTCAATACGCCCACCTTTAGGGAGGAATGGCCGAGAAATAGTGATTACCGAAAGATGATTCAGAGAGGACAGGAATTGACTCCAATAATCATTTAAGTCATCATTGAGAGGAGCATCCCATTCCAAGCCCTCAGCCCAGAGTTTTTGGAAAAAAGCCTTGGCCCTGAAAATCACTGGCGAAAGCCGACCACATGGGTCAAATAATTGTGCCATCTGGGATAACACGACACGTTTGGTAAATTGAACCTGAGCATTGCTGTAACAGGCCAAAGGAGGAAATGAGAAGCAATCGGTTGAATAGTCCCAACTTAAACCCAGAATATCCTTAGACACGACGGAATCACTCTGAGCAGCTGATTCAGGTAGGCAGTCAGGTTGATTAGTACACCATTTTTTCAAATTGAAACCTCCTGATGATAACAACAGAATTAATTCCTGTTGTAAATTGCAAAGCTCTGATTTTGAATCAGCACCAGCAGCAATATCATCAACAAAAATATTACGGCTAAGTACCGCCGCTCCCGCAAGAAAATTAATTGCCTCATCCTGAGCCAGCGCTGCAATGTTCGCAACGCCTGAAAAGGGGCGCAAGCCAGCCCGTAAGTAACGGTACGCAAAGCGAAAACCCTTAGTGGGGCGGTAACCTCCTCATGCCATAAAATACACAGGTACGCCGAGTCATCAGGATGCATGGCAATTTGGCGATACATCTGTTCGATGTCGCACGTGAAAACATGGCTAAACCGCCGAAACAAAGTCAAAACGTCGGACAGTAAGGTCTGCAACTTAGGGCCGACACATAACACATCATTTAAGGAAATCCCGGAGGACGTCTTCATGCTGGCGTCAAACACCACCCTTATTTTTGAAGTATCGCCTCTAACTTTGAAGATACCATGATGAGGGATGAAATATTTTGGAAAATTGGGGTCAGACACCAACGACATATGCCCCTGAGCGACATAATCAGTTATAAATTGCACATACTGGCTCTTAAACTGACTGTTAGACGCAAATTTCCTTTCTAACGCGAAAAACCGAGACATGGCTCCCTTAAGGGAATTTCCCAAAGTGTGAGAAGAGTTTTTGAAGAACGGCAACCGACTTGTTGACTCCATATAAAACCTTTCAGCAAAGTGATCCTCTTCAGATAATTGGTGGGGCACAGCTGGAGGCTCTTCGACCTCCCAAAACCGATGAACTTGCTCAAGTAGGCAGTGGCGGCTCGTGACTTAAGAGGCTGGAGGGGGCGGCCTTTAGGCTTCTTAATTATTTATCAACATTGAATTTAACGCACAATACAAATGCCACCAATGATTTATCGCATAATTTATTAATAAAATAAGAATAGTAACACGTGCAGCATGCAAAGATTATTTAAAAATTTGAACTCACCTCAAATATTGTGAGCTGTTGTGGAGAGTCAGCAGTTTTATTAATAAACGTAACCACAAACTGTCGAAAGTGTCCACAAGAATGTCTATACTGTTTCCACAAAAAACTAATACACTATATTTACATTATATTATTTTTATGATACCTATACTTTAAACAGACCATTTATTTATATACAAAGTCCACTCGCCTTTCTTTTAAATTAACGAACTTTTCTAGCACTCTATCATCAAAGTCATTCATTTCTTTAACAAGTTCCTTGTTGATAGATAACATCGCAAGGGCATTCAGTCTATCGTTTTTCATTGTATTTCTCAAGAAAGTCTTTAGTCTTTTCAGAGTCGAAAAGCAGCGCTCAGGTTCGGCAGTTGTCATGGGCGTAGTTATGATAATTTTCAGAAGTTTCGACACTTCTTTGAAAACTGACATAAGATTGTTTTCTTCTATAAAGTTAAGAAGTTTTATTGAACCTTTAATATTAAAATCATGCCGCCTGTATAATAGTTCCAATTCACTCCGAAGTTTGTTTTCTTGTAAGAAAGGGCAATGCTGAATCACTCGCTTGAATTTTTCTTCCGGAAAGTTAGTAGAAAAAAGTGGAAATAAGTCAGTGGGCATCAATGAAGCTGCTTCTAGGTGACCCGTGTAAGTAAACCTATCTTTTACGTGAGTTATAATGATGTCACATACTTCTTTTGCATCCCCTATTCTAGTGCTGCATCCAACATTATTGGTCCTTTTTCTTGGTTGCTCAGGGAACTCTTCATTTATTTGTGTTTCTATTTCATTTATTTTCTCCCTCTCTTTCTGCAACTCATTTTCAAAAATTCCGATGTCACTTTGCCACACTACACTGTCTTTGTTCCTACTTTGTAGTTGTTGGTACAGTATGTCCACATGGGGTAGAATTCTATGGAAAAAAGTTAGCCAGAACATGAAATTTTGGTCCTGAAGAGCCCTTCTGTGACCACTTGCCTCATTAACTGTGAGTCTGTTTGTACACTTTTCTTCAAGAACTTCGAAACATTCCTCCAACTTATATTGGTTTTCGTACACAACGTTGACTGTACGAATGTTGTAGTTCCATCTTGTTATAGAAACTCTGGGTAACCTGGTTTGCACTACTTCCTCTAAAACATTCGTTCGTAGAGATGAGTGTGAAAAAAATGCTGGAATGGCAGATAGATTTGAGAAAAAAACTCTAACTTTGTTGTTTACACTTGTTGCTTTTTCTAATATCAAATTAAGTTGATGAGCGTAACAGTGTACAAAATATGCGAACGGATACACTTCTCTAATTTTTGCCTGTACACCTCCAATAAAACCACACATAACATTAGCGCCATCATAAGTCTGAGCTATTAACTTTTCCTTTGATGTGTGCAGAAGAGGATTGATGTTGTCCATGATGCACTTTGCTAAGGTTTCTGCACATTTACCTTCAGGAGCGAGAAATCCCCCACTTAAACACATACCTAAAAACTAATACCATTTGACAGTGGTTTGTCACATCAGTTGTCTCGTCACATTCGATTGCCACAAATTCAGAAGCGTGTATCTCCTTTTCTATTTCTTCCCTGCAGACACTAAGCATACAGTCCAATATATCATTTTGTATTATTTTCGATGTACCTTTGAAGACAGTAGCCGATTCTAAATGGTCTTTCATTGCAGAATCCAGCTCCGCAGTAAAATTAATTAAACCTTTGTATACACCCGGATTTGTAGACGATGCTGACTCGTCATGACCTCTTAGAGGCAACTCAAAAACACTACAGAATTTGACACATGAAATCAGCCGTTTTAAAATATGTCTGTTTTTGCTGACTTGAATATTTTGCTTTTCAATGTTTAGTCTATATTGCGAGTCCAGACTAGACAGTATGTTTACTTTGCCTAGCAAAGAAAGATCAACAACACTATTCATGTGATTGACGGATATTTCATGCTTCTTAATTTTTTCTGTAAGATGTTTTACATCATTAACCCCTTTTACAGTCCACAAGCAATCACCACTGTCTCTGAGAGAAAATAAAATACATGGAAAACAGAACAAAGATTTCTGAACATCACAGCCACAGATCCAGTCATTTTTTTGGTATGCATCTTTCGAAAGCAGTTGCCTTCTGAAAACACGATTCTCACTTTTCTTATTTTCTGTTTGCATCATGCAGAATTCAGGAGTTGGCCTACCTAATGACTTTAGTTCAATTTTTTGATCAAGAGTTAATCTTGCAAAAGTTATTGCTTTAAGCGCCTGCACTGAATTATCTATGTTGGATAAAATGTTAAAACAAAACCTAATAATTCGACACTACAATATTTCCCTAAACTATTCGTGATTATTCAAAAAAACTAAATTATTAAAAAAACACTCAAACTCAAAACCTAAACACTAAACAAATGCCCGCACTGAATTAACCATGCCAGAGAAACTATAAACACTAAAAAAAGTAAATCTCATACAGTGTCGCGCCGACCATGGTCAGCGCCTGTGCGCGAAACCAATGAAGCGCCTCTTTGATTTTGTAAATGAGTGAACCACTTCGCTACCATTTGGAAAAATAGACAAAAAGAAAATTCATATTACATATTAATTATTTATTAGGTACCTACTAATTTAACTTAAACACAAATTATAAAAGATTAAAGGTTATGTCCTTAAGTATAAGTAACAACTAAATGTTGCTTGCTATTTTTCTCTCGTTTTCACGCTTGTCAGTTATCGCTATGTGTCTCGGTTTTGATATTTATAACATTAGTAAAAATTAAGATTAAAAAAGACTCATGCTGATTAAAAATCTGAACAGAGTTATAAAATTTCAACTTTTCTAGCTTTTCTATTTGAAAATTCTTTAATAATGTCGTGAGTATCCATGTATTCTAAGATGTTCTCTTCTCTTGATATTACAGCCAAATTAGACAATCTTTCCTGGCTCATTGTTGAACGTAACTAATTTTTTATTAATTTTAATTTTGAAAAAGATCTTTCTGCGCTTACTACTGTGACTGGCATTGTTATCAAAATTCGTAATGATATTGTGATATTAGGGCATATGGCTATTAAATTATTTAAAAATATAAATTCCAGAATTTTTATCACATCATTGTCAAAATCTTTAAAAAGAGACTGACATGATAAAATTTCCTCGCACAAATCATCAGCATCTATATCACACAAACTATCATTCGCAGAAAGTTTTTCCTGTAAACGATTACAGTTAATGATAAGCTGGCTTTTATCTTGAACATTGCTGAGTTTAAACAAAAAACTAAATACATTTTCGTGGCTAAATAACAAATCAAACCTTTCTTTCACTGACATTAGAGCTTGATCTAAAATGTAAAAATAGATATTAACCTTGAAAGAGGTTTTCGAGTCAATTTGAGCTGCCTGGTCTTCATGTTCATAATCAAACGTTTTTGGAGTCTTTCGTCGCCTTAGGGGTCTGCAAGTTTCAAACTCAGTTTCTATTTCTAATTTTTCAGCAGTTTTTTTGACATTATTTACAACTATTTCAAATTTTTCGTCAGTTCGAGATCCGACCAAACATTTTTCTAAATCTGATAAAGCATCTAAAGCGACCTGGATATTCATATTAGTAGACTGTAGAATTTTACTAACAAAGTTGACTTTTGTCAATACATTATGCCATACATGAATTGAGCAAATAAATGAAAATGTAGATATTTTGTCTGCTACACATTTCGCCTCATATTTTGCTTTTTGGTCGAAAGATAAAGTGTTTGTTATTTCGTATAAAGCATCATAAATCTCTGGTAAATTGTTATGCAACGGTCTTATGGCATCTATTCTACTTGACCATCTTGTCTCAGACAATGGTTTTAAAGTTAACATAGTTATGTGTTTTTTTAATAAATACCATTTTTTGGTAGACGATGAAAAGTATTTGTATAATTCTTGGACTATACTGAAAAAACCAGTAGTATAGTAATTCATATTAGCTGCGTCGTTCACTATTAAATTTAAACTATGAGCAGCACACGGTACATAAAAAGCGCGCGGATTTAGCTCCAACAATCTCTTTTGCAAACCATTGTTTTTACCGCGCATGTTTGAACCATTGTCGTAGCTCTGCCCCCTTAAATTGTTTATGTCCAAATTATGTTTTGGTAGTTCTTCTGTGATAAAAGAAGTCAAACTAGCGCCAGTAGCATCGATAATGGGACAAAAAGCTAAAAAGTGCTCTCTTATTTCCAGCTGTCTTAAGTTTGTGTTGAAATTAACGAATCTAATAATTATACTAATTTGCTCTACATGTGAAACATCGGGAGTCCAGTCAAGTATCACTGAAAAATATTTATTAGCTCGGCATAAATTTAAAATGTAGCTTTGGATTTGAGTTGCAAGTATAGAAACTATTTGATTTTGAATTTTGTCTCCAAGATATGTCGGCATATTCGTGAGTTTTGAATCACTCGTCACGCGTCTTATATGTTCAGTAATAGTTGGATCGAATTTTCCTAACATTTCGATACATTTTAGAAAATTGCCATTGTTACGATCGTATAATTTACTGCGCTTTCCACGAAAAGCCATATTTTGTGAACTTAAAAATTGAACCACATATATAATCCTTTTAATTACATTGTACCAGCGCTCTTTTTCAACTTCTAGAAGTTTTTGCTGCACGCTGTCGATAGTGGTTTTATTTTTTAAAGACTGATTCAGCTCAATCCATTTTTTATAATTATTGAAATGTTCAGAACTTTTCTCATGTCTATTTAAATATAAAGCTAAATGTTGCCAGTCACTAATTCCCTCACAAAATTTGATATTATGTTTTGATTCGAAAAGCTTACAACATAAGCAAAACACAGCATTTTTGGAAACTGAATAGAGTAGCCATTCTCTGTGATACTTTTCACCGTTTCCTAAATGCCTATCATAATAGTAAACTGAAAACCTTCGATTTGAAGTGTCACGCGGATAATCATGATTTCTGACTTGTTTGGGTGGGTTTTCTATTAAATATTGCAATAATGCAGAATTTAAAACTGCTGGCCAAAGTCCACGATCATCTTTGGAAATACTTGGTATCGACGGAGACGATGGTCTTGGCGGTGGCGATTGTATACTTATACAGGCCGTAGATGTGATTTCAACGGCGTCGTCTTCTAACTCTAACTTTTGATCCTCGTCAATAGTCATGAAATCTGCAATAATAAAAAAAATATATTTTACTTACACAGTATTATAAATTATAAATTTTACTGAATATACCTAATAAAAATTCATTAGAAGTTTCATATTTTACGCAACATTAGAAATATTACCATGTAACAGTAAAAATTACTCGACTATTAATTAAAATTTTATTATATTTTCATTTAAAGATTCCTATACACATTTTAATTATGCCTAGAATTCAGATCTGTCCTCAGTTACCTACACTAGCATGGTAATTTTTCAAAGAAAATTTTCTCCGACCCTGTAGTATATAATATATATATATATATATAATTAAATATCACTCGATACTATTTTCACTTTTAGTACAAATATATACTTAAAACTTACTAGTTTGCCCGAGGTACCCGAGCTAACCAGGCGAGTAAGGTAAAGGAAAAAATAAGTATAAATAAAAAAAAATTAAAAGTTTTAATTCAAAATAATTATACAATTAATAAAAGAATATAAATTTGTTTAAAATTTTCACAACAGTTACAATGGACAGTGAATATATATATATATATATATATATATATATATATATATTACTATAATACTTATAAATATTTTACCTCAAGATGTATTTTTTCTTTAGGGACATGTTTCGGGAGATCCTGTTCTCCCATCTTCAACCTTCGCCATCTTGCTTCTGGTGCAGTATTTGTGTGTTGGCTTCTGGATGTTATTATGGTGGTTTGTTGGTCTTTGGTCCTTCAATGTTGCATTATTGTGTGTGGTTGTGGTATCTGTTTTTGTATTTTGTGTATTTTCGATGTTGAGTGCTTTGAATATTGTGTCATGTTTTGTATTGATTTGTATTTGTTCTGGTATTAATTTGTTTTGTGTTTTATGTTTGTAAATCTGTAAATTTTCCCAAATGTTCATTATGGTGCCTTTGTGTGGTATATGTTTTATTAGTGTTACATTGGTTATGTCTGGGAATTCATGTCCTGTGTTTATTGCATGTGTGGCTAAATTGGATTTATATATGTTTGGTTTTTTGTATGCATTTAGGACAAACAAAAAAACAGCTGAAAAAACGTTATTTTGAACACCTAAATGCATACAAAAAACCAAACATATATAAATCCAATTTAGCCACACATGCAATAAACACAGGACATGAATTCCCAGACATAACCAATGTAACACTAATAAAACATATACCACACAAAGGCACCATAATGAACATTTGGGAAAATTTACAGATTTACAAACATAAAACACAAAACAAATTAATACCAGAACAAATACAAATCAATACAAAACATGACACAATATTCAAAGCACTCAACATCGAAAATACACAAAATACAAAAACAGATACCACAACCACACACAATAATGCAACATTGAAGGACCAAAGACCAACAAACCACCATAATAACATCCAGAAGCCAACACACAAATACTGCACCAGAAGCAAGATGGCGAAGGTTGAAGATGGGAGAACAGGATCTCCCGAAACATGTCCCTAAAGAAAAAATACATCTTGAGGTAAAATAGTTATAAGTATTATATACATCAAGAAACGGACTGTAGCAGAAAGTGAATGAAATATATATATATATATATATATATATATATATATTATAACTTTACAACTTTGTTAACTTCGGGAAGCCCCAATTTCAGGGCGACATATATAACTTTACTGAACTTGCAAATTTTATAATTGGACAGCCCCACGATCTTGGAGCGCCATTTATAACGTAACAAATTATGGTGTGTGAACTGACCTACCTGCTGTGCGTTCTTGCGTCTTCTTCTTCCGACTAGGGCCGTAGGAATTTGTGTTTTGAATTCGCAAGTAGGTTAATTCAAAAGTACAAGCACAAAGTGTATTGTTATAATAATTGTGAATAGTTTTGTGATGTTGGTAGATTTTGGAGTACAGCAATAACAAAACAGTGTTGGGTATAAAATTGGGGTTTATTATTCTAATAGCACATAAAATGAAAAACTTACATCTAACGTAATTCTTACGTACTAAAGAGGAATGAGTAATTTGATCAATGTTTTCTGAATGAGTATTAGCCTTCAGAGGGAAAGCTTATAAACATGAATTTATTCGACCTTGTTTATTATTACTTTCAAAAGTTAATTTTTCAAATAATTTAATTAATGATTTTTCAAGACTTTAATACTGATTTTACTACTTCAGAATGCTTTTTAAATACTCTTAAATAAATTAGCCGTGAATCTTGTTCAACGTGCTTTTTATTTACTTGTGATTGGTTTCACGTATACTGCAGTATAAGTTTCTTAAGTGATTAAATATTAAGATTTGTATAGTGCTTTTTATCTACGTGTATTTCTTATCTATTGCTTCTTACTTAACTTATATTTGTTCTACAGATTATCACAACATTGAGGTTCTTATTAATTTAGAGTCTCTATTTTTATAGGCATCTGAATGAAGTTAACTTTACAATTGATTTTAACAAAAGAAATAAAAATGATCTTTTTATATAAAATGTATAAATGATTTTTGACTTTCCTGGTACTGAAGTTCTCGAAGATGTCCTCTGGGGTCCCTCGATGTCCTAGTCCAATCAGCTAGTGGCGATGATTTCCGCTGCGTCCTGGATTCCAACGAAGAGTTCAGGGATCAGCAACTTAGGTCCTTCAGCAACTGTTGATGGATTTAACGTCCGTGGTTTAACTGCTGCAACTGCTTCAGGCCCTCGGTCCGGATACTCTGCACTTGTGTGTGTGTGTGTGTGTGTGTGTGTGTATGTGTGTGTGTGTGTGTGTGTGTGTGTGTGTACCTCGTCTCGGGTGTCGCTCTGCGTCGTCAGTTCTTCAGCTCGTACCACGATTTAGACGGCCTCGTTCTGTTGTACTCTGGGTGTGACTTCTAGTAGTATATGGTCGATCTCTTATGTGCGTACGCCAACAGTTTGGGTGTATTGCGCAGTACGCTTATTTGTTGATGAATAAGACTATCGCACGTAGACGCCGTCACAGTCCAGGCGTTATAGAAGAGTGTCTGTGTTGTTCAGAAGTTGAATCTTTACAGAAGTGTGTGTGTGTTCACTGTTTGAGTCCTGGCAGAAGAGTTTGTGTTTACTGCTTGAGTTCTAACAGAAGAGTATGTGTTTACTGGTTGATCGCCAACAGAAGAGTGAAGAGCGTTCAGCTCGAAACCAACGGTTGTTCAAAATTTTCAGAATGATCTGATTGGCTGAAACATTCTCCCTTCTACTTAAAACTTTAGTCACCTCATTCCGTGAGAATGAAAAATAATTCCCACAGTCCGAGAATTGTTATTATTTTTAATATTCTGGAATACACCGGAACCAATTGTCGGTCGGACGTCCGGTTGCAATTTGTATTGCGATTATCTTGGCTGCAAGCCAAGTTATGCTTAAACTAACATATACATTTGATTCGTAATTTTCACAATTATAACATATTCAAATCTGAACTCCCTAGCTCACTTACTATGGAAGTTATTTAAATAAAATGAATTATCTCATTAACTCTTTAATTATATTTATTGAAATTTGCACACCGTATTATTAATATTTCGGCAAACATTTTGGCTATTTTGGATTTTGCCTATATTTATTCGTTTCCGAAATATTAATGTTTTAAAGTTAGGGCGTGTCCCTAATTTATAACGTGTGTGCGTGATTACATAACACCACCGGACATAGCCGCCGGGCGTTTTACAATTGTTTCAAATGCTCGCTACAGCGCGAGATATGGTTCTTTCGATTTAAATTTATTTTATATTTGATTTTTAAAACTTTATACATATAACCCCAAATCTATGGGATTTGGTACGTTATAATATATATATATATTGTAATATAGTCGTGTGTACTGCTACCGTTTTACTCTGTAAAATGTGGATAATGTACAATTTGTGTGTAATGGGTGTAACGTGTCTTCTCTATCCGTAGTTCAAATGCGTGCAACTTCCGCAGATTTCGTCCGTTGCGAACGTACGAATAACCAGGTCTCGATGTTCTTACCTGTTGTTCACTAGGGGTGAGAAAATCCCGGTGGCGCCAAATTGTTTTCTTAAAACAATTAAAATAAAATTCAAAGGTGTATGACCAGCGCAGCTCAGGCGGTTTGAATAATTCAAATATTTCCGCCCGCCTAGGCCAACTGTAGCATTCAGCAATTCGTTGTGTGTGCTGTGTAAATCGTTAGTCGTCTGCTGAAATGTACATAAAATATTGTGCACCTTCTAATGAAATTATAACACCGTGGTTACACTCAATACTTATACATTTTTTATTAGTGATTAGTTATTCATTTGATACAAATTATTCTACTACAAAATGCTCCGGTTATTTATATGAGACATCTACAGGGTTTGACAAATCGATATTTGAATTGATAACCAGACGTTTAATAATGGCGTCTGTTGAAAATTGTATACAAGTTATTAATGTTGGTTTGTCATAGGTTCTTGAGGTTACGTTAAAAGGATTACAAATGTTTAAAACAATAAAAATACACACCCTTACATCAAGTAAACTTAACTAACATATTGTGTAGGTACAATTTGTTTAGCGCAGTGTAGTAAAAGTGTTTACAAGTTATGGATCATTAACAACAGTTTATATTGGTTAGTTTATAAATTGTCAGTGACTTAGTATTCTTTTTAATCTTTGAAAGTAATTAATTTCAGTTCAGTGAGATTTCGACCTTTAGTGATAAATAATTAACGTGAGTTTATTTATATATTTTGGGTAATTTAAGAGGTACTTATCACTTCCGTAGTTATGGCGAATTCATACGATCTGTTATTCATGGGTTATACTATAATCTTCTTTAATTTGCTGGGTTCAGGACATCAGGCATCTTTTCCAGTTTAATTGGTAGTAATTTATTTTCTTTTTTCGTTAATTTGGCCTCAACTTCAATAATATGGTTCCAGTCCTTGTCTTATGTCTTGGTATACACTTAGTAGTAACTTCTTCTGATATTTTCTATGTTTTAATTGACAATTTTGGTCACTCGAAAATTAGCGTCTATACCATTAAAGCGTCATGCATTCAGTAAAAAAATCTAACGGTATTTTTGCTTGTTACTCCACAGTTTCCATGGTAACGTAATTATTCTCCCTGGTCGATCTCAAAATAAACACATTGTTATCAAACTTTGAATTTTTTGTTTAATTTGAATAAATATTTTATAATGGCTATATTCACTTGGGGATAATTTCAATGGTTGTAATCTTTACATAGATGTTCCTATTTTCTTTCAAAGACTAGTTTGATATCTTACAAGATTGGTCTAAGCCATGTATTAATGTTTTAGTCCAAAATTGATAATACTATGTTAATACATAATTTACTTATTTCTAAGTTTAATATAATTCTGCCATGTTCCCTTTCGTTACACATAATTATTATATTTTGCCTATTATTTCTTATAAAGGTATTGCTATTATTTTCTTTATAAATTCCTTACTTACTTAAAACATACTAACATATTACTGTAAAACTATTTCTTCTGGTATTTATTGCCTTAAACATTAAGCCAATAACTTCTTTCTTTAAATTAACAAATGAACAAATTTGGTGAGTGTTATACCTACACCATCTCTTTTATAACAGTAATCACCCTGGTGCTTTTTATACTGAGATAATATTTTTTCTGTTTTTTACATTCACAATTATTCTGTGTCTTTCAGTCTAATATACTTAACTTAATTGCTCATTTAACATGTGCTTATGTTTTGGGTTTGTCACACTTGTTTAACTCTTTTTTCTTAAGATTATATGCTGTTTATTTTATTACACTTATCACTTCACTGTTCATCTTTGTCACTCCCTACCTATCTCTAATTACCCTTATATTTCTCACGATCTCACTATTATTACAAAGTTTTTGTATCTAATGAGTTCATGTCTCTTTTGTTAACTTCAGACTGTCACATATCATTTTATAATATTCAAACAACATGGTATTGTAAATACATCTTTCAAATAAAACATAACTTTGTATACATTGTCATTAAAGTGATAAAAATTGGTCTGAAATGTCATAATTAATAATAATAACAACAATTTAATAATGTTAAAATATATTGTGTTAATTGAAACATACTACATCTGTAGCAACAGCAATAATATTAGCGAATAAATAAACTCTCCAAAACCTTATACTTTCAAACACATAATGCTGAAATAACATACATACTGCTGAAATAATCCTAGTAAAAGTTCCAAAGTATATAGTAGGCTATACAATTTGTTCTCTGATTGAATCACGCACACATTTCTATTCCCTGTCTGTATGAGTGTAATTTTAAACATAACAGCTGACACATCACCTATAGATAAGGATATACATACAATCATATCTACACATGGTTTTTTATGTATAACAATTGCTGAGATACTGTCATTTACAAGTTACCACTAATAAAAATTTAAACATAAATTATTAATAATAATAAAAAATTATGCTCTTTTAAAACAATCTTATGAGTTAATTGTTATGGCCATGTAATTTTTTTTTATTTTTTTTTCTTCACTGTCTTCTTGTCTCGCTTTACTTTGGTTAATATCTGGCCAATCTCTGGGGTTGGGTCAATGTCAGTTGTCTGTCAGTCTAGTTCGTATTTTCTTGTTTTGTAACCACCTTTGGTTGTATTCTTCTTCCTTCACTATTGATTATATTTACTACTTTCATTCTCGTTATCATTTATCTATCAAAATATATTGTTTCTTGGCATTTTTTACATACTTATTTATATCAAATGTGATCAGGGTTTGGCAATGTTATATAATGCCCTTCCACCAAAATTGATCATTTTATAAAACGTCAATTTAAGTTTGATGAAATTATCAATTGTATCGTATCAATTTTTTTTTTTTTTTTTTTTTTTTTTTTTCAAATTCTCCTGCTTCTCATTCATTTTTTATAATTAATTCGGTATCTTTTATTTCCATTCTTCTTAGTCTTTTCTTCATTATTTTCTCACATTGCAAACTGGCTTATTGATTTTTTATTATAACTTATTCCCTATAAATCTTATTTTTCATCAAAACTACTCTTATACTGATATCAGGGGAACATCATCCCTGCTCAGTAAAATGATTGCTGGTTCATTCAACAGACAATCTCAATTAATAATTCTTACATATAGTCAACTCGTGACTCAAAATAATAATAATAATAATCATAATCATAATATTTGTTGGGAATCTTTTACTTTTATACTTCATTATTGCTCAGTTCGAATCATATATTTCTTCATTTTTCTTTATAGATACTATTTGAAGCATTGTTTTTTATTGATACAATTCACATTTTTATTCATTTTTAATTACTCTTTGTTTCATCTCATCTCACATTATGACTCTTAGAATGTTGATTTAATTTATATTGTTTTGTGATCATTGGTTTGGGTAATTTTACTTCCCCTCTTTCTAAATAGTTGTGGAAGCTGATCATTTTGATTGATATATTTTTTTTTTTTTTTTTTTCATAATTTTTAAATATCATAGTAAGTTATGGCTTCTTACTAGTTAGGAATTTTTTGTAGCTTATTCCTTTACAGTATGTCATGCTTTTCATGCCTCATTTTTTGGCTAAACATTATGGTAATTTAATCTTATTTTGTAGGAATGTTTTGTAACTACACTCCTCTATTGTTAATTTTTATTTAAATATTGTAGTAAGTTGGTTGCTCTTACTTTATATGAATGCCTTGTGACTTTTATCTCTCCATTTTTACTTGTTCTAAAATATTATTGAGATATTTGGGTAAGCTTTTCTTACATATCTTTTTTGATTTTTTACAATTTTTTATTCATCATAATGGTTTCTCTAATGCTTAGTGTAAGCTGCACTTACGAATGTTTTGGAATTTTGACATTCTTTAGAGATCTTTTCTTTATGACATTGGCAGACTTGTTTGTTTGTCACTTTATTTTTTTTTTCTTTATTTAAAGTATTTTTGTTGGTTTTTTACTTTAAATTGTTTTTTTTTTTTTTTTTTTTTTTTTTTACAGTTATTGTTGATTGTCATAATATTTCTTAATTGAGGCTTGATTGTATACCCCCTTTATTTTCTTGGTGACGGGGTGAGTGATCTCGTAAGTGTTATTGCCCTTGTCTTTTGTTATAGTGTATGGTCCCACGTATAATAATAGTAACTTTCTAGTGATGCCTTCTATAGAGCTGGGTAATTCTCTGTTTTTTAACAGTACCCTTTCTCCTACCTCGTACTTAATAGTCTTTTTCTGGTTCTTAGCGTATTTATTCTTTTGTTGCTCTACCTTTTCGGCTATTCTGTTATAGAATCTTTTTTTCTCGAATTGATATTCGGTGTTGGTGGGGAATTGGATCATATCAGTTATCTCTCTAGGCGGTGGCCGCTCAAACATCATTGTGTATGGGGTAGCTTCCGTAAAGTCGTGGTAAGCTAAGTTTATAAATTCTTCAGTGGATTTGATTATTCTTCTTTCTTCTTTCTTCAGTAGCTTTGATTATTCTTCTTTCTTCAGTAGTTTTGGTTATTCTTCGATCAAATCGTCCCTTATATTTTTCAAATAATTAGTACATATTATTGTGATCTTCTTGTCATGTGTTGTCTTATATTCACCCAGAGATTGGTCCAGTGATGGGCTGTTCACAGTTTTCACTGGCCTTAAGCGTTTAAATGAGGGTTGACCTCATTGCCCCCAACATCAGTAGTGTTTGATGGTTGGTTAGCGTTCGGCTCCTGTTGATTATTCCGGTTATCCACGCTGTGCCTGTGATCTTCTTCGAATGGGTGACTTCTCGTATCGGGTACCTGGTTATAGTACGTTCGCCGATAGTTAGGTGAGGGATAGTTTCTTCTTGGGCTCCTTTGTCTTTGCCCCCTTATGTAATTTACCTGTGGCCGGTATCCTGGATTATTGTTCTGATTACTGTTGTTTCCAGGGCAATAATTGTTGTTGTAACCATTCGACGGGAAATTACCCCTGTGGTTGTTCCTGAAGTTGTTATTATTATGGTTTCCACTTCTGTTAAAATTTCTGGGTACGTTATTGCCCCGTGTGTTCCCTTGGTAATTGTTAGGGTTATTTATCGGTGGTTTATTATCTCCCTGTTGATTCTGTGACAATTGTCCCTCATTGGTTCTATTATTTCTGAAACTGTACCCTCTATTTTTCCTGTACTGCCACTCATGTTCATGGCTTTCTAGTAAGCTAGCCATATCTTGGATGGTCTTTACCTGGCTGTACATCCGTGCCTTTTGGATGGCGTCGTCGTAGTGGTAAGATAACTGTATTACCAGACACTCTTCAGGTATACGTGGCTCCAAATTCCTGGCCATGCAGATTTTTCCCAAGAAGTAGGAGGTAAGGGATTGTCCATTCTGGTTTTCATACCTTCCATTGCTCAGGTTATTGCGGACCATATTCTGAGTTGATTCAGACCAGTATTTAGCCTTGAACTGAGTCTTAAAGTCTTGAAGCTTTTGGATGTCTGGTCGAGTGGCAGTCCACCAGTTGTCGTATGTCTCCTTGAACATTTCGTCCAACATCCCTCTTATTGTAGTCCATCGAGTCTCTCGATTCTTGATGATTAACTCTTCTACCCTCTTCAAGAATTCAATAGGGTTTCTTTTATAATTACGGAAATTAATAATATCTCTGTTGTCTGTGTTCATGACATGATTATTATTACATGGTCGGTCACGCCAGGCATCCACTTCTTCCCGTAATGACTCTTCTATTCTGCGCATTTCGTCAATCCTCTGTTGGTTTTTGTCTACTTTGCTATCTACTTTATTTAAGTTACTGTAAACTCCTTCCATTTGTTCTCCCAAGTCTGTTCGTACAGCTGCTACCTCTTTCTGGTTTTCTTCCCGGACTTGGTGTATGTCCTGGTCTATCTGGGTACATCTTCTGACTGTTCCTTCATGACCTTCCTCAATTCTTCTCTTATTTTCTCCTTCGAGACGGTTCATTTTATCGAGTACTTCCTTGCGGACTCCAGAAACTTTTCGTTGGTCTTCTCTAGCTTCTCCAACGTTTCCTCTAATTTGTCATTGATTTCCGTAACCTGCTGTTTTGCTTCTTCTCGGTACTCCATTAATTGGTGTGCCATCTGTAGCTTCATTTCTTCTTTATTTTTCTCGTGGTCCTCCTTCAGCTGTTCCTTCAATTCTTCCTTCAAATCTTCATTTCTTTGCTGAATTTCCTCCAGTAATCGTTGTTGTAGTGTTTCATTATTTTGGTTGACTGTTTTCCTCAATTCTTCCTTAGTACTCACTATTTTTTCATTGATCTGTTTCAAATTGTCACTGGTTTCTTTCTTCATGCCGTCGAATTTATTGTCCATCTCCTTCAAACTCTCCTCATTCTTGTCGAATTTATTGTTCATCTCCTTCACGTTCTTGTCTAATTTTCCATTAATCAACTCCCATAATTTTTGTAAATCCATTCCTCCTCTGGCTTCCTCCCTATCTCCAGCCTGTGTTTCCATTTCTTCGTCTTGGCTTGGTTCTGTTGTGGTTATTACTGTCTCCACTTCTTCAATCGGTGTTCCTTCCTCTTCTTCCCCTCTGTTTTCTTCCATCTCCTTCTCCTTTGCCAATTTTTTCGACAATCCTCTGGTGTGCATATTGTAACCTTTCGTAATCGCCGCTAGAATTTCGTATTTCTCTCTCTTCTAGCTCCACCGGTTGGTCGCCAATTTGTAATATAGTCGTGTGTACTGCTACCGTTTTACTCTGTAAAATGTGGATAATGTACAATTTGTGTGTAATGGGTGTAACGTGTCTTCTCTATCCGTAGTTCAAATGCGTGCAACTTCCGCAGATTTCGTCCGTTGCGAACGTATGAATAACCAGGTCTTGATGTTCTTACCTGTTGTTCACTAGGGGTGAGAAAATCCCGGTGGCGCCAAATTGTTTTCTTAAAACAATTAAAATAAAATTCAAAGGTGTATGACCAGCGCAGCTCAGGCGGTTTGAATAATTCAAATATTTCCGCCCGCCTAGGCCAACTGTAGCATTCAGCAATTCGTTGTGTGTGCTGTGTAAATCGTTAGTCGTCTGCTGAAATGTACATAAAATATTGTGCACCTCCTAATGAAATTATAACACCGTGGTTACACTCAATACTTATACATTTTTTATTAGTGATTAGTTATTCATTTGATACAAATTATTCTACTACAAAATGCTCCGGTTATTTATATGAGACATCTACAGGGTTTGACAAATCGATATTTGAATTGATAACCAGACGTTTAATAATGGCGTCTGTTGAAAATTGTATACAAGTTATTAATGTTGGTTTGTCATAGGTTCTTGAGGTTACGTTAAAAGGATTACAAATGTTTAAAACAATAAAAATACACACCCTTACATCAAGTAAACTTAACTAACATATTGTGTAGGTACAATTTGTTTAGCGCAGTGTAGTAAAAGTGTTTACAAGTTATGGATCATTAACAACAGTTTATATTGGTTAGTTTATAAATTGTCAGTGACTTAGTATTCTTTTTAATCTTTGAAAGTAATTAATTTCAGTTCAGTGAGATTTCGACCTTTAGTGATAAATAATTAACGTGAGTTTATTTATATATTTTGGGTAATTTAAGAGGTACTTATCACTTCCGTAGTTATGGCGAATTCATACGATCTGTTATTCATGGGTTATACTATAATCTTCTTTAATTTGCTGGGTTCAGGACATCAGGCATCTTTTCCAGTTTAATTGGTAGTAATTTATTTTCTTTTTTCGTTAATTTGGCCTCAACTTCAATAATATGGTTCCAGTCCTTGTCTTATGTCTTGGTATACACTTAGTAGTAACTTCTTCTGATATTTTCTATGTTTTAATTGACAATTTTGGTCACTCGAAAATTAGCGTCTATACCATTAAAGCGTCATGCATTCAGTAAAAAAATCTAACGGTATTTTTGCTTGTTACTCCACAGTTTCCATGGTAACGTAATTATTCTCCCTGGTCGATCTCAAAATAAACACATTGTTATCAAACTTTGAATTTTTTGTTTAATTTGAATAAATATTTTATAATGGCTATATTCACTTGGGGATAATTTCAATGGTTGTAATCTTTACATAGATGTTCCTATTTTCTTTCAAAGACTAGTTTGATATCTTACAAGATTGGTCTAAGCCATGTATTAATGTTTTAGTCCAAAATTGATAATACTATGTTAATACATAATTTACTTATTTCTAAGTTTAATATAATTCTGCCATGTTCCCTTTCGTTACACATAATTATTATATTTTGCCTATTATTTCTTATAAAGGTATTGCTATTATTTTCTTTATAAATTCCTTACTTACTTAAAACATACTAACATATTACTGTAAAACTATTTCTTCTGGTATTTATTGCCTTAAACATTAAGCCAATAACTTCTTTCTTTAAATTAACAAATGAACAAATTTGGTGAGTGTTATACCTACACCATCTCTTTTATAACAGTAATCACCCTGGTGCTTTTTATACTGAGATAATATTTTTTCTGTTTTTTACATTCACAATTATTCTGTGTCTTTCAGTCTAATATACTTAACTTAATTGCTCATTTAACATGTGCTTATGTTTTGGGTTTGTCACACTTGTTTAACTCTTTTTTCTTAAGATTATATGCTGTTTATTTTATTACACTTATCACTTCACTGTTCATCTTTGTCACTCCCTACCTATCTCTAATTACCCTTATATTTCTCACGATCTCACTATTATTACAAAGTTTTTGTATCTAATGAGTTCATGTCTCTTTTGTTAACTTCAGACTGTCACATATCATTTTATAATATTCAAACAACATGGTATTGTAAATACATCTTTCAAATAAAACATAACTTTGTATACATTGTCATTAAAGTGATAAAAATTGGTCTGAAATGTCATAATTAATAATAATAACAACAATTTAATAATGTTAAAATATATTGTGTTAATTGAAACATACTACATCTGTAGCAACAGCAATAATATTAGCGAATAAATAAACTCTCCAAAACCTTATACTTTCAAACACATAATGCTGAAATAACATACATACTGCTGAAATAATCCTAGTAAAAGTTCCAAAGTATATAGTAGGCTATACAATTTGTTCTCTGATTGAATCACGCACACATTTCTATTCCCTGTCTGTATGAGTGTAATTTTAAACATAACAGCTGACACATCACCTATAGATAAGGATATACATACAATCATATCTACACATGGTTTTTTATGTATAACAATTGCTGAGATACTGTCATTTACAAGTTACCACTAATAAAAATTTAAACATAAATTATTAATAATAATAAAAAATTATGCTCTTTTAAAACAATCTTATGAGTTAATTGTTATGGCCATGTAAAATTTTTTTTTCTTTTTTTTTCTTCACTGTCTTCTTGTCTCCCTTTACTTTGGTTAATATCTGGCCAATCTCTGGGGTTGGGTCAATGTCAGTTGTCTGTCAGTCTAGTTCGTATTTTCTTGTTTTGAAACCACCTTTGGTTATATTCTTCTTCCTTCACTATTGATTATATTTACTACTTTCATTCTCGTTATCATTTATCTATCAAAATATATTGTTTCTTGGCATTTTTTACATACTTATTTATATCAAATGTGATCAGGGTTTGGCAATGTTATAATATATATATATATATATATACAATATAATATTTATGAAATTAATGATTATGAATTTTGTAACATTAAATTACTTTTTAAATAATTCAATATGTTGAAATTGTAAATAATCAATCAATCCCACACTATATACAATAACGCGCACAATAAATTTTCCCCGTTTTCCTAGTCAAAAAAGGTCTCACCGATACATATAATAAAACTGTAAATGGTCCGTGTCTGTAAATTGAAAGTATTTGAGAAAAAATCACACGAGAGGTGCTAATAACAAGCAACAGAAGCCAAACCAATGGTTTTCGGAATTTTTGTCTGTCTGTCTATATGCTTGTTTGCACACACAGAATGCACCACGCCTGTGAAACGGGTTCAAATAACAGTGGTTTTCATATAACAATACACCGCGCGAACTAAGTCGCGGGCACAGCTAGTTCTCAATAAAAACATTAAATGACAACTATAAATAACAAGCGTTTAATATTATAATAGTGCTACGAAACCATTATTTATACGTGCATGTCCACTTGGCCGGTTGAGAGGGTTTGAGACACAGCCCACCAACGTTTTGTGTCAGGGATTAAAACTATACAATACAACTAGATTATAATGAAACACAGGAAACACTTACCACTGCATGAAGATGAAGTATTTTTTGAAGCTCCCACCACATCTTGAATTGATTGATTGCTCTCAATACATTCAGATAATTGTTTGGAAGTAGATGGTAGAGTCGTAAAATAATTACTAATTTTTGTTGAATTTCCATCTCGTTCCTCTTCTCTTTTTCTTTTTCTTATAAGATTTTGGTAACCAGATAATTTCTTTTTTTATCTTCATCGCACATTTTCAATAATCAATAATAAAATACAATACAATTAAAGTAGTTTAAAGTTTAGTTAATAAATAATAAGGCCGTGACGGTATTTACACGCACGACGCGCGGCGCGCCCTCACTCTTTCACTATTTGTTATTGACTAATACTATGAAATGGGGAATACTACGAAATGGGGAATTCCCGCCTCAATCCCGTGAATCCCGTGCTCGGATCGCACCGGCTTGCATTATCTCCTTGTCGCACTTACGAAAACATAGCGACAACCGACAACCGCGGCTCGTTCGTTTGATGATAGGTAACGTAACGTATAATCACTGTGGTATAATAGTATAAAAAAAATCGGACAGATAAGAAACATTAGGTTAATTCAAACGTTAATTAAAAGCCACTGACGGATGTCTGTAAATATTGCATTTTTCTCAACTTTACCTCATATACATTTCGATAATGATTGATAATGGTATTATGCCATTTTCAAATATTTCATTTCATTAAAAGGCACCGACAGTCTAGGCGCCCCTGAGTACCTGGCGCCTGTGTGCGCTGTACACATTCCACACATGGGCGGCTCGCCCCTGATCTCATATTATCAATAGTCTGCGATTAGTTGTACTGAGGGATTCACGTCACTTTCTACTGAACACGGCGCGGAAGCCTACGCGCCCGAGTCAACAGTGTCAATGCGGGCTATAAGCTTACAAGTTCATTCAACTTTGGACAGAGTGGTGGATTGGAGAAATGGCGCGACTGACAAAGCGCCGTGAGAGGCATGCTGTTCCGAAAACATTTGTGCTATTACCTAACACGAAAACATTTTCTTGTCCGAAGTATTAAAGAAATATGTGATGAATTTCACGATTAGTGATAATAGATTGTTTAATGATACGATTAATAGATTGTTTAATGATACGATTTAAAATGGGGGGCGCGCGCCTTAGCGCCCTAAGAACGAGCCGCCCCTGCAAGTAGGTTTGTTGTATCCGTTGATAATGTTGTGACGGAAGGATAAAAGTGGTGGAAATGACAGTGAAGCTGATGTGCAGACACCAGATCCAAAGGAAGGTCGGTGAGACCGCTAGCACAAGTCAATGCACAATTAAGTGAAATTGGGGCTATACCCATAATCACAAACCCAAAACGTGTCCTAACTGCAACAGGTAAACCTGCACCCAAGGGAATAGTCTCTCCCAAAAGAATAGCCGCTACAATATCGGCTCCAAACAACGCATCAATTGGGGCTGCTACATCGAAGGTAGGGTCAGCTAACAAAAGGTCTTTTGTAGCCTGCTTAACTTCAGGCAACACCTGGAACCTAGGTGAGTCCGATGAGATCTTAGAAAGAATTACAAAAGCATGGTTAGACGCAACAACCTCGCGTTTTAAAGTTTCCAAGGAAAGATGGCACACCTTTTTTGCTTTGGTGGCAATATCACCTACCCCATTGACACTTATTGAAGCGCCAAAACAAGCGCACTTTAAGCGAGATGCACATGCTTCAGTGATGAAAGAAGCATGGGATGCGCTATCCAGGATGGCCCTAACTACGATATAACCACCATTGGGAGACGACAAGACTGCTAGACATGTGGCTAACAGAACCCCTGCAGGATGGGGCAGAGACACGGTCAGAGTAGTGCTAGACAGATCAACTTGGTCAACAAGCGATGACCCCAAAGCCTTGAGTTCAGCTGTTTCAGAAATCTGCGAACGAGACGGAGGCGGACGGGCATTTTTGAAATGAAGTAACGTGTGGTGGTACTTAGAGCCACACGTTTTTCACCTATTTTTGCACCATCCTGAATGTTTATGTTGGAGGCACGAAAGACAACATTTTTTATTCTTAAGACTTTGAAATCGAGCCCTAGGGTCCTTACTCAGCCACGCCGGACACTTGAGAAGCACATGGGTCCGGGAATCGCAATGAAGGCAACGTGAACTAGATGAATCCCGTTGCGTAACCTCCGCAGATAACGTAGACACAGCAAGAGGAGTAGCCTTAGAAAAGGAAACCTTCTGGGTTTTCTGGTGGCTAGTGCTAGGAAGAGCAGGTAAAGCCGATTCCAAAGATGCCTGTTCTTTCTGTTCTGCCATGGCGGTTAAAAATGTCATAATTTCTGTTAGGGCAGGGAGATTCTCTTTGTCCGTAACAGACGCCTCAAAGCGTTCACGCAATGATAGATCCAGCCTTGACAATACAAAAGACGCATATATTGCTTGATATATATCAGCAATGTTTAGAGCTGACAACGCTGAAAAGTTAGCATTGAAGCTGTCCACCAATTTTCTAATAGACGCAGCTGATCGCATAGAAGCGGCTGGTAACTGAAGCAGATAGGTACAATAGACCCGGGCGGCCAAACGAGGATTGTGATAACGGCTTTTAAGAGTTGACAGTGCAAGCAAATAACTATCGTCAACTATGGGAAGCGCGGCAACCTTCTCATAAGCCTCACCCTTAAGATGAGTCAATAAATATAACAATTTCTGCTTTGGAGTGAGGGCAGGACTTTCGTCCACTAATGTGGTAAACTTTGACCAAAACTCGGACCAACATTTGGCCTGGCCATCAAAACAAGGTAAAGAAAGTTTCGGCAACTCATGAACGAGAACACCTGAGTGCCTGCCACTTGCCGATGAAGACTGACCGGAACCAACCGGTGTCTGTGGTTTAGTTAGTTTTGACGCTAAAACGCTTCCCCGGACATAAATATCCTCAATTTGCGCTACCGCCGAAAAAATGTGGTCCTCGTCCAATCCCTCGGGCAATGACTCTGCCGATAGGTAAGGATCCACCTTACCTAGAAGATCCTGATATTTTTCGGACAACCTGGAGGCCAAGATACCGGCTTCATGTTGATCCACGACTCTCAATTGCGGCAACCCTTCCAACCGATTTATTAAGTGTTGCAACGCAAGTATTCCCACCGAAGTGGTCCGGTCAAAAGCTGCCAGCGACAATTTAGCAGGCATACTGAATTAAAAAATATCGCGCAACCGACAACCACCCTGAATGAGAGAATTAGAAATTGAACAATAATCACGACCAGACCTGGCCTAACAGTGATCCAGATAAATAGGCCTCCGACACAACTAGTTTTCATAAACAATACCGAGCAAGATAAATACAAAAGTAAATTAGTGCAAGGCAAAATACAATTTACACAATCCAACAGGCTAATAGTACCAAACACAATAAATTACATACTCAAAAAACACGCAACAAATTGACTTACACAGTGCAAAAGCACAACAAAAAAAAACCACAAGTTGCACAAGATTACAGCACATACGGTGCAAAATAATGGTACGCAAATGTGTACCTAAAAAACATGTATAATACCAAATAGAATAAATACACACAAAAACACAGCAAAGTACAATATACAACAATTCACCAGTTACCGAGCCAAACGCAATAACTTGGACACATTAAATGCAAAAATTGATGGTCAACGCGGCGTGTATGGACAGGATATCGCATATGCAAAATATAAACCGCACCAAGAGGTAATAGTCAATGCCAAAAAAATTAAATATAAAGGCAGGCTATACCGAAAAACCCGGATAACCTAAACCCAAACCGTTCCCCACACGCCTGACACAGTCACAAACACGTAACACCTCGACTTCACGAGTAAAGCAGACCTGAACAGGACGGGAACAGACTTCACAAGAATTGACCCAGTAATCAAACGATTACCCAAAAAACAAGGTGCAAAATTTTGAAACAATATTTGCTCACCCGGCCACGCACACGCGACGAAACTGCTCAACACAACCAACAGCATTAAACGCAAAATTTAATGTTCACATGCGTATCATACCAACGTGCTTCCGTGCCATAGCATGAAAATGACGAACATTTATGTAATTTAGAAATTAACAGCATGCAAAACAACCACGAGCAGGCACAAAAAAAAAACGAAACGGCACGGCACGTTGTAATAATACAAGATGATACGTTATACAAGTATATACGTTCTTGGGGTCTTATTAAGTCAGGCCCCACGTTGGGTTCGTCAATCTTGTAACAGATACAAGATACTAGTGTATACTGATTGATATAGTGGTGTAGTAGTAGTGTAATTGCAGATACGCACCGGTATCTACGATAATGTTGTTGATAAAATGTTCAGATTATAATTATTATTGCTATTAGTTTGATTGTATTGTCGAATAGGTGGGTATCGATGGTTCACTTCTTTAATTTTAAAATATTTCTCGCACTCCGTAGTAACCTCCCTCACTTACCACACGTGGATATTGTAGTCCTGTTCGGTGACGGTTCAGCTGAAATACATACACTGCATATACAAATAGATATTCTGGTTGAATATCCAATGTGACTATCATACACAATATAAACGATATAATATCTAAATAAAGTTCTGAGTTATTAGAACTATTTGAATTCTTCCGCCACCTTTTGGTAGAACTGACTAAGAATAAATGAGCTAATTTATTTTTTTAGTTTTGTACATGTTTTGAGTTTCGAACAGTAGGCCTACATATTTCTGTATGTACGAGTATTGTACTATACTTTTTTTTATACATATTTATTATATTAATTAAATTTAATAAATTGTTTTAATATATTTGAAGTTATCTTATTATTTTACTTCCTTAAATATTCAATTAAATATAATCACATGTTTGGTATTTATATGGCACGAAACGTGTAATATCTAGTTAAAAGACGTTAAAAAAACCAAGCATCAAGCGTCGCATGAAAAGGCACCTTAAATCCGCCTTTAACGTCATTCAATGGCCGTAGCGGCGCGTAGCGGAATTTTTCAAAGTCGGTAGCGGATTTCTTGAATCAGGCTCTGGCAACCTGCATTTGAGCGGCATCCGGCATCCGCTAATCTACGGCTATGCTTAGGCACGCGTTAACCCTATTTTGATGTAATGTAACTAGTATTGCATTATATAATTCGTTTTTATTGTAATGTAATTCAAATCATATTTATTTTAGTTTCCTCTAGTTTAAGTATAGATTACGTTTAGTGCCGTATTGTATTTTTAGTGTTTCTATTGTTTTGATAACAATGTTAGTGAAACTTAACTGATTCATAGGGTCATCCAACTTTATGGTAAGATGATCTCTTGTTTAATTTCAGTCAGTATGTTATATCTTGTATTTCTCATTTTAAATACATTATAATTAAACAAGTATGTTTTTTAGAATAATAACGAATCAAAATTAGAATTATAGGTTATATTTGTAGAACGGGGAAACGTTCCTCGTTGTGCACCATAAGTTTACGAAATCATATTAATAATGATTTTCGAAAACTCTAGTCGTCAGTAAATTATTTTAAAATCGTTCATTTTTTTACACGCATTATTGATATTAGAGACAACATTTTCAGTTTTCGTGTCCATAGTTCAAAATTTAGTGTAGGCATCATAAATGAAGAATATGTATATTCTTACAAAGTATGTAGTAAACATAACATTTAGAACGTGTTAGTAACTGGTATTAATTTTAGTTTTTCAATAAATAGTGTATTTAGTAAAATAACATGAAAATCTGTTTGCAAAGAGTGAAAGTGTGAGGTTAATTTTGTCGGGGACTATTTTGAGTTTGTCTGAATATGCAATAGATTCGTAGGCTATAATGTTTGTAAAATTATAATTTTACGATGAACATTACACAGTTTAGGCTAGTATAGAGTAAAATATGATGGCCATTTACAGTCTTTGGATATTAGAAATAGAATCAATGTTTAATTCTTTGTGTACATGTGGATTGTATGTGTTTGTGTAGAGGCTGTCTTTGACTTTTTTGTTTAGAATAACTCTCATGTCACAAAGTGATTTGGTATGTATTGTGTTATGAGGAAGAGAACGGTGTTCATTAATGTTTCACTTCTCTATATTATTAAAGTAATAAATCAGATGTAACTTCATCAAGAACCAGCTTTTCTTACTTGTTATTTTGAATGTTCATCTTCTTCATTCACAGCAATAATGAATATTAATTGTTAAACTTTCACTTGTGAAGTTACTTTGTTTTTTCCTGTACGCGTTTTGGCGTGATGTGCGCCTTCTTCAGCGGTGTGATACAGAATGTCCGGAACTTGTAACGTTTTTTTGGTTGGTAGGTTGAGTGGGGGGGGGGAATTGGCGCAGGAATCTGAATTGTTGTATGTTTTCTGTATAATTGTGTCAAAGAGTGCGTGTGATTTAAAGTGTAATTGGTCGTTAAGTATGTTGTTTGGTTGTGTTGTGTAGTGTTTGTATATTTCATATTGTTCTGCTGTGTTAAGTTTCCGACTTTTAGGCAAGTAGTGTAGTATCTCAAGATTATTTTCTATGTTGGTGTAGCTGCGGTTTTTTGTATGTATGTGTGTGGCGAACGCGGAATGTATGTTGTTGCTGGATATAGCTTTTAAGTGTTCAGAGTAACGTGAAGAAAAAGATCTTCCTATCTGGCCTATATAGAAACTATTACAATCACTGCAGTGTAATTTGTATACCCCTGTTTTGTTATATTTGTCTATGTCCGTGTTTGTATCATTGATGTGTTTTTTGATGGTATTGTTTGTTCTGTAGACTATTTTGTATTTGTGTTTCCTGAATGTGTTGGCGATTTTGTGTGTGTTGCAGTTGTGGTATGTGAGTGTGATGTATTTATTTTGTTGTGTTTTTTTGGTATTTTCTTACTTGCAACATTCTTGCTTTAATTTTGTGCCTTTGATGTTTAAAAGAATGAAGTACTATTTTCAGAATCGCCCACACGCAAGGATAGGGATTTAACATATCTTCACCTGAAGTGAAATCAAATTTGGCCTCAGGGATCCACCATTTTCTGATTAGGAATCTAAAATTTATTCCAGCATAATGTTATGACTTACATTTTGTAGGGAGTGGTTATAGCGTATTGTCTAGTGTGTGTTGCTCTGTTTCCTACAATAGGTAAAAAGTACCTATCTAGGAACTTTCCGTTCTTACTCAATCTTACTATCTTACTCTTTCCGTTCTTAGTTCAATCCTGATGTAAACAAACCCACGTGGCAAATCTGAAAAGCTATTGGTCAGGGGCGTTGATACTGTTCACACAGTAATGTATTATCCGCATGTACAGAATGTCTGTATAGTCATGTGAGAGTTATCTTGCCACTTAAATCGGGGCATGTCATTTTAAGACTTCCTCGTTATCACTGTATTCTGAATCGTATTGAATTAATATGGAGCCAGTTAAAAGGATATGTTGCCCGTCCATAACACAACATTAGCTGCTTGATATAAAACAATTTATCGAGAAGGCGGTAAATGAAACAAAGGTGGACAAGCGGAGTAATTGTATGCAGCATATAATCAAGCAAGATGATAAACTATGGTAACTGGCCCACATTACCAACATCGTTGTGGACAATGAACAATCTTATCAATAATAACGCTGACTCAAGTGATGATACATGTTCAGACACAGATATTGAAAGTATTGAATTACTTTCTGACAGCAACTGATAGGATTCAGTACAATGGTAATTATCACAGCTTCTATTTTCATTTTAAATAAACTTTACTTTTTTGTTTGTTGCAAATTTAAACTGTTAATAAAAAAAAGTCATTAACTGGTGTTACAAAATGTTTCACTGTCGGTCTGACACTCTCACACAAATTTTACTTTGGTCATGACAAGTTATTACAATTTACATGTGTTTATATAGTATCAATATTATATGTACCTTGTCTGTACTCCTTCTGTCAGGGTGAAACGCCTCTTACTCAAGTAGCAAATAGCGTTTCAGATTTACCATGTGGGTTTGTTTACATCAGAATTGAACTAAGAACGGAAATAGTACAGATAGAGTTCATGCACTCTACCCTCACAAAGTAATGTCAAACCAATGTGTGAGGTGTGTATATCTCTGCCTGTTTAACTGTTCTGGACAGAGAGTAAACAGTAGGCCATGTACACATCTGTGAGAGCATTTCACATAGGCTACTCTGACTGAGTGTACGTTAAGTGTCCACCAACACCAACACCTAGTCTGAGCTCACCACTTCACTCTTTCAAGGAGCAATCATAAAATTAATGTTTTTTATTAATTAAAATGTTATAATTTGTTAATTAGAGAAGTGTATGTAAAACGAAGTATGTGCGTGGCAAGTAGTGAGACCTGATTGTCACTTTTTAAACTAGTCATTACTAGTGGTGGGCGTTTTTGTTGTGTTTGCAAAATGAAAACGAACTGTTCGTTTAAAAAAAATAAGTGTTTTTAAAAACAGTTGGAAAAAACAGGTTGAATTAATGAACTGGGTTGCTATTGTTAAAACGTTTTGTTTTGAGCATTTCTAATAACTGTTTTTTTTATAGGTTTTTTTCTTAAATGGATGGTTATGTAACTTAAAACAATGGCATTAAGTCAATATTTCTCTTACTTACCAGTATCTTAAAAGACGTTTTTTGTTTTAAGATCTTCATCAAAACTTAGGGGAATATCTGAATAATATTTTTATATTTTGCCAAACATTATGCCACTGACTTGTTATAATATTATTATATATATACCACCAAAATCAGTAAAATTACATTTTTTTTAACGCCTTTTCGAAATATTAAAATTTCATCATCAGTTCATACACTGTAATGTTTCTGTTATGATGTTTTTCTTTAAATGATAACTGTTGTTAACTGTGTCTACTACCTCTTACTGTACTTCATTTTGAACTTTCCACTGCCATCATTATTGGGTGAAACCAAGCCAGATATGTATTGAAATAATTGATCATTTTCAAATATTGTCTGTTGATTCATCAATTTGTCATATTTTTTATGAAGGTATATATATATATTGTAACAGTACCAAAAATATGGTAGTTACATAATATAAACGAATGTAACGTCAAGTATGAGAAAAACATGGAAATATATCTAGATGAATAAACTTAAGTGTATATAAGTGTGTATCTACAAATATATTAATAAAAAATCCAACAATGAAGAAGAGAATACTAATATATCAACATTAAATACAAAATGAAGAAAGAAAATGCCACAAGCCCAAAACAAAATATCAGTAACTAGACCCAATAGGATCCAACAGTGAGGGGAATCAACGAAACAAGGACCAACAAGCTCCAACAACAATGGAGATAAATAAAAATAGCAACTACAATGAAAATATAGGAAGAAGAAGAAAGAAGAAGGACCAGGAAGAGCACCAAGAAGATGGACAGAAGATATAAGGACTCAACATAAACCACGTATACTAAAGACAATGTAAGTGATTATAAATGTGAAAAGAAAACCAGTGTGAAACATTTAAGGAACCACAAACAATTACAGTGTGTACTTAATACAAATGTGAAACCTGTGAATAACTAACTAATTTCAACTGAATAAACCACACAAACAATTACAGTGATGAAGTTTACAGTGTGAAAAATATGTTAATTTCATGATGAAACAACAAAAATTAAAATAGTCAAATAAACACAGACAATGAGTGTGACTGATTTAATAAAGTTGTAATCAATACACATGATCATAAGACCACCAGATTAGAACAAGATAGAACAATTATGTTATTGCTCATAGAGAACTGACAACAAATAAAAGACATTTGTTAAGTATCAAACAATGACAGGAATTAAGTTCCACCATTGACCAAAAAATATTGTAAATAATACAAAAAAGATTTGTGTTAGTGTTTAAGAAGGAATTGTATAAACATGTGTAACAAAATAGTTAAAGTATTATGTTAATATACCGTAGTGAAGTCAGTTTAGTAGTAGAAAAGTACTGCACTAAAACAGATGGTACATTGTTACACAACCCACAAGGAAGAGACCTATTACAACAGAAAATGATACATATTAGTATAAATATCTGATCATCAAATATGTTATCAAACGAGAATTTATTATAAGTAGTAGTGATAAATATTAAGAGACAAAGTAATATATTGCAAAACAATGTAAATAGAACAAGTCAAACATAATGGCACAGAGAATAGCAGAAATGAGGAAAGTATACCAATTTAGTTAAGCAAAGTACAGTATCAAAACCAATATCAATGTTTATAAGAGTATTACCAGTAGTGAGATAAATATCTGATAATACATTGAGAACAGATTCTGAACATGATAAGAACAATATTGTAACTAAATTACTGTAAACTAACTAACTATGTACATATGACCAGAAGTAAGATGAACCATTGTATAGCTAATTAGTTAAGAAAAATACTGTATCAAATATTGAGAACAGCTTGTTACAATTGTTACCAGTAGTAAGAGGAAATCCCAATGCTACTTTGAGAACAGATAATGACCATAAAAACAGTCATATTATATACAAACAATTAAAAACCAAATGACTATTATGAAGAAAACCAAATGTAAACAAACAATGACCAACAAGTTATTTATGAAAAATATAGCATATAAACTTGTGTAAAAGTAATTGAAAACTTTACCAAAAGTTAGAATAATATCTAATGCTACTTTGGGAATCCAAACCAAATAGAACAATAACAATTTAGTTGTTGTATTAGAAAAAATAAATGACTACTATGATATGACACAACATAAACAGAGCCATTACTGAAAGATTGAAGAAGTTCTGAACTAATTAAAAGATAACCATTATATATAATAAATTAGGTACTATGTGTGTACACTAATTATAATCATTACATGATATGATTTATATAGACAAGACCAAAAATAAGGTGAAAAATTGTATAAGAGAGATAGGAGAGGACTGAAACTATGTAAATATTAAATTAACCACAGTCATATATAGATATTATAGTGTAAAATTGTGTAAATAAACATTACTAGTATTATTAGATAGTAATATGATCATTTTAAATAAGAAAAATTAGTTCTAAGCATGTTTATGAAAAATCTAACATGGACGCTTAATGACGCCATAACGAGATTTGTGTAGGGAACAATTATTCCCAAATTGTATATCAAACCGACTGAGATATAGACTCAAAGTGTTTAGATAAGAAGTGTTTTATTATAATTAAGTAAAATCTGGTGTAACGGGCTTATAAAAATAAGATACACCAGAAATAACAAATAAAATCGTTATTGTGATAGTAGTGATGAACGGAAAATAAGCGTTTTTGGACTTATTTTAACAAGCAAAACGCCCTGAATTCACTGATATCAACCAATTAACGATAGGACGTAAAGTAAGAAAGTTATGGTAATTTTAAACTTTCCAGTTAAATTTTTGTACCAGTGATGACGTAAAAAAGCCTCCACACCAAACTCAATTTTGTCAAAAAATTAAATATTTTAATAAAACGAAGGCTTTTGGGTCAGAGAGTACAACGTCTCCAGCCAATGGAATGAATGACTTTCGACAGACAACCGAGAGACGCTTCAGAGGAGCACAACAGTCTACGATCAACCATCAAACGAATAGGCTACGCCGCTCAAGACAAAAAGAAGAAGTTTATTTTTTAAAACTGTGCGCGCCATATACGTCAGTACAACAACATACAGTTAACCTTAACACAACATTTATACGTACGAGTGAAAAAGTGCGAAATTGTTTTAATTAAACAAGTAGGTCAGTGTATAATGTCGACCATACTTGCGAGTGAAGTGTTAAATAGGAAACAGGGAGTAGAATTTTATTTAAACAATATTTGAACGAAAATAATAATTTTTGTGAATAGCTAACTTTCGATACTACGCAAGTCAGATAATGCTGAGTATCGAAAAACAGTAATTAAATTATCAGAATTGAGGAAAGATTTAAATCGCCATTATTAAAATATTATAAAAATATTTTAATTAATTATAATAATTTAAAATATAATGTTTGGAAATAATTATTAATGAATACAAGCATATTTAGTCACTCATTTGACTAAACTTATTTTTCTTGAATTTTTTCGATGTTTTGAAATATACTTTATTAATTTTCATACAATATGAATAAATGTAATTCTGATAATAATATATTAAAGGATTCTGAATAATATGTTTACATGTATAGTTTAAGAAATAATAGCTATTAAGAAATACTTATCCTTTGTAACAACACCGGTTAATTCTAACCTCAGAAATCGTTACGGTAATTTGATAATTTCAATATTACCGATCTGTTCTCAAGTAACATCCAAATCAAATAGAATTACTAACAAGAGTTTTTTGAGAAATTTTTCTCTTGTGAATAGATGATTTTTAAAACAAATTATTAAACGAAAGTAATACATTTTTAAATACTGTACAAGTCATACAGCTTGATAATTGCAAACTAGTATTAGAGATGCGTGCGCATGCCCGCGTACGATAGTTTCATAAGTACCAGACATATGGTACCAATTTTTGATTTTTTATATTTGTTCGATTATTATTCATTATTGTTAATTCTATATCGTTATTTGTATTACATCTTGTGACTGGTATCATGTTACCTAAAAGAACCTAACGAAATATGGTAATTCACTGAATCAAAACAACATAACCTATTGCAGTTAAATTATTGTACTAATAACAGGTCTACCAGCCTTGAGGAATTAGACAGAGTCTTATTTGAATTTTATTGTAATCAGTAATTGAAAGGTTGTTAATTATTGCTTATTAATTGTCAAAGATTTTACTATTTATTAAATTGTTAATAAACCTCCAATTTTATTACCACAAAAGGAGTATCATTTCTATTAAAAGTAAATTCATTTATTTTTTAATCAGTTCTGACACAGGTGGCGGAAGAATTTAAAAAGATTTAGCATAATTCAGAATATTCATCAGATATTGCTTCATTTACTATTGTGTGTGATGATATATTAAATATTCAATCCGAATATTTTCTTGTATTTGAAGTGCATGTATTTCAGAAGGAACGTCACAGAACAGAATTGAAGTATTCAAGTGTGGTAAGTAAGAGAGGTACACGACAAAGTGCGCGAACCATATTAAAATAAAAAGAGTGAACTATTACTACGTACCCATAAAAAACAATACAATAACACCAATAACCTCAACAATTACGATTACATCTTTTGATAAACAACATTATCGTAGATACCGGTGCGTGTCTACAATCACACGAACACACCAAAATATAAATATATCTACACCCATCATAACCTACTATCATCACAAACATCAAACATCAGAATCTATAATTTTTATTATAGATTGACAAACCCAACGTGGGGCTTGACATAATAAGACCCCAAGGAAAGTAGATACTACAACATCACTTACATCAGTATCTATAATTTTTTATTATAGATTGGCGCCCAACGTCTGAGCACGATTTAAGGGAAATTACACCATAACTAGTGACCCAATCACCCTAATTCGTGAAAAAGACAGCAGGTACATTACCAGTACAGCAAGATGTACACCAGCAGATTAAAATCAAGATCAAAATCGAGATCAACATCGAGGAAGAGGGCAACCGAAGCGGAAAAGGAGACCAGAAGAGAAGAAAAAGAGGCCATGTCAACGGAAGATGTAGAAGAAGTTGTACTGGAAACGAAGGAAAAAGCAATTGAACCGGCGGAGGAGGTTCAGCAGCCTATGGAGGAACTGGAAGTGATGATTCAAGAAGCTCCACCGAAACCAAGCCAGCCTGAACAAACAACGTCACCAGGAGAACCAGCATTTCAAGAGTGGATGAGAAAGATGATGGAGTCGTTTAAAGAAGACCTGAAGTCCACAGACCAGAAGATGAACAAATCCATAGAATCCATGGAGTCATTGAGAACAGACTTAAATAGTAAAATAGAAGAGGCCAGTCGATCCACTAAAGCGGACTTAAATAATAAAATAGAAGAAGCCAGTCGATCAACAAACCAAAAAATAGAGGAAGGCCAGAGGGAGAACCAGAAACATATGGAGGTGTTAAAGGAAGAATTTAATAACCAAATAAGTGAGACGAACAGAAGAATGGAAGAGGGTCAACGGAAAACCGAAGAATTGTTGGAGAAGAGAATGGCCATCATGAAAGAAGATTTATCAGCAGAGTTGGGAGAGAAGATTGATCAAACCAACCAAAAGATTGATGGGATCAACGCTAAACTCAATCGAGATGTTGAAACCATCCAAGCTGATCACGAAAATATATGGCAACAGATAAGTGTCAAGAATAATAAAATGGAGGAGACCGCTAAGGAGACGGTAGAAATGGTTGAGAGAAGATTGGGAGAAAGCGTCGAAGAAATCGAGAAACAAATGGCCATACTAATGACTGAAATTAATGTCGAGATGTCGGAAGTGCGTAAAGAAGGAGAAAGTACCAACCTAAAACTAATACAGACGGAAATGGACCTCAACCAACGTATTAATGATGTGAAGAAAACCCACGATACCCAACTAGATGTAATAACACAAGAGCAGACAAAGATGAAGGCAGCGCAGTCAACATTAAAAGAAAAATGTGAGGAAGTTTCTGGAAGAGTAGACGCGATCAAGCAACAGGTGCACGATGATAAGACACAATCCACAGAACGTCAACGGAGAGAATTGGACGACCTCCGAGACGAAATGCATCGTCTGCAAACCATACCAAATTTCCTATCCGGTTTGAGTCATTTAGAAGGAAGAGATCAGATTGACTTCCGGACTTGTTCAAAAAATCCCTTAGAATTCCTAGAGAGAATGGAAGAAATCATACAAAGGAACCGTGAGAGCAGATGGTCTGTCATTAAAGGTATGTTAGATGAATCATTTAAACACACGTTTGACAACTGGTGGACAGCAACCCGACACGAAGTGGGTAATTATGACACTTTCAAGACAGCATTCAAGCAATAATATTGGTCGGAAGCCACACAGAACATCATAAGGGACGACATTACCAACGGAAGGTTCGACGTGCATGGAAGGCAATCCATGACCACCTACTTTTTAGGAAAGATTTGCCTGGCAAGGAATCTGGAACCGGCAATCCCAGAAGAATGCCTGGTTACAAAGTTGGCTTACCATTTTAATCAGGGTATCTCACAGGGAAGACTAAATGCGCAGATAAAAACAATCCAAGGAATGTGCGACCTACTCGAAAGCCACGAGAGAGAACGATACTATCAACGGAGTCGACAAGTACCAAGCCAAAAATACGATCGAGGAGGGCCTGGAAACAATAATCCCACTATTCACAATAATGGTAATAACTTAGGAAGGAATTTTCATAACCCACCGAGATTCCAGAATCAACCCACACCACGTCAAGACGGAGGTGGAAATAACATAAATAGAGGGAACCATAATAACCATCATCCTGGTGGTTACCAGCGAGATACGCATTACCAAAGAGGTAATAACTACTACAGGCCGTATCAGAACCAGTCTCCTAATCACCAACCAAGACAAGGTAATGGTCATCAGAATAATAGTCAATTTCGAAGGGTCCACTATACCCATGCCAGTCGAGGTGGAAACCATAGAACTTATTATCAAGGAAGAAGGAGTTTCCCACACCAGCACCATCATTCCAATAATAGTGACAGAGATGAAAGAGAGTCCGGATATCGGTCAAATGGAAGTGACAGCAGTGGAAGTCCTAGAACAACCACACAAACTACAGAGGTATACCATAACGGACATGGACCTGGAAATCAGGAGCCCGTAGCTTCGACGTCTCAGGACAGACGCGAAAACGGTGACCTGAATTTAAACACCAACCGGCAGTGAAAAACCCAAGATCACCCTCACTGAACCGGACTATTGGGTCTGATGTTTCGGCAAAATCTTCGAAGCATCGCAAAATATATAACAACTACCTAAAAAATATAAGAAAAGATTTGATGGAAGAAAAGGAAGGCGTTATCGGCGATACAAGCAACAGTGAAATTGCATATATATCCGTTAAAGTAAACAACACCGATGCCACAGCAATGATAGACACCGGTGCAAACGTATCACTAATCGACAAGTTGGAACTGGACAGAATTCAATCGGAGAACAAAGCTACAATACCCACATTGCCAATTAGCAACATAATTCTCATCGGTGCTACCGGACGTCAGAATAAGACTATCCGACAGCAAGTACAATTAGATGTATCCAGCAATGGGAAGACAATACAAATGGTATTCCTAGTAGCCAGTGGGCTACCGTTCACTCTACTCATTGGTTGTGATATTTTAAGGAAATACACCGCAATCATCAATATGGATACAAATACGGTGATGATGAAAACAGAAGAAATAGAGTGGACCGCCAATTTGACAGAATACAGGAAGGCACCCTCAGAACATGTAATATACTACATCAGAGAAGGCCGTGAACACCAAGAAGGCGCCATCAACCAAGGAATCCACAACAGTCCAGAGGAAGCTTTGTGGTTGGAGAAAATTAATGGCATCCGAGAATTTAAAACCAGCCAGAATAGCCAAGAATTAACTTGGGAACAACGGGAACGATTAATAGATATATACTACCAATATCGCCACGTATTTTCTGATACGCCTGGGAAAATAAAAAATTTCCAATGTGAACTGAAATTCAAAGACCAGACAGAGTTCAAGCGGAAATCATATCCTATCGCCTTTTCACTAAAAGAAGCTGTAAGAGAGGAGATCCAGCGTTTAATAGAGAATGACATAATAGAAGTAAGCAATTCACCATACACCAACCCTATTGTCGCTGTACCAAAAAAGAATGGTGCAGTACGAATTTGTTTAGATGCTCGTGAACTTAACAAAACCATAATTAATGACAGGACATCGCCTGGAGAAATCGATGAAATACTAAAGAAATTTTATGGTACAAAATTTTACAGTATATGGGATACGGTATGTGGATATTGGCAGGTTGAGCTGCATCCGAACAGTAGAAAATACACTGCTTTTATCTTTGAAGGCCGAAACTACCATTTTAAAAGGCTACCATTCGGTTTAGTAAACTCAGTAGCAATATTCGTCAAATGCATGGACGAGATACTGGGCCACAACACACTACAGTTCACGACAGTTTATGTCGACGATCTCTTAATAGCCTCTAACAATTGGGAGGAGCACTGTGACCGGGTGGCACAAGTACTGAAAAAATTGGAAGACAACCACATTACTTTAAAACTAGATAAGTCACAACTAATTGCAAAGGAAGTGCAATTCTTGGGGTTTAACTTGTCTGAATACGGAATTACACCATCCCAGGAGAAGATGGAGGCAATTCAGCGTTTCCCCGTCCCGAAGAACAAAAAGCAACTGCAATCGTTCCTCGGAATCTGCAATTATTATCGGAAATTTCAAAATAATTATTCCGAATTGACAGCTCGATTCTCAGCACAGCTATCATCGAAAGAAAAATGGAAATGGGGAGCAGAGCAAGACTCTACATTTGAATTGATTAAAATAAAGTTCCTGGAAACCGTTATGCTGCATCACCCCAATTTTAATAAACAGTTTTTCATGAATTGTGACGCTAGCGACCTAAGCCTTGGTTCTGTACTCTATCAAGAAGACCAAGAAGGGCATCATCAAGTGATCAGTTTCGCAAGCCGTACGTTAAACAAGTGCGAACGTAACTACCGTACAACAGAAAAAGAATTATTGAGTATAGTGTTTGCATGCGAAAAATTTAGGACATTTATTTTAGGATATACAGTAACAGTGAGGACAGATCACAAATCCATTTCATTTCTAAAAAACTGCAAGTTAAAACACGGAAGACTGACAAGATGGACTCTTACACTTCAAGAATACAACATACAATGGGAGTACATACCCGGAAAAAGCAACACAGCTGGAGACGTGTTGTCCCGGATAAACATTAACGCCCAAACATTTGAAGGAGAGAGGAAAACCATTGCGAGAGTATACCACCTACTGAAGAGTAAATCCGAACTCACTAATATATTATCTGACATAATCAATCATCAACAACAAGATCCCAAAATATCATTAATTATCAAAAAACTAGCCAACAATGATGCAAACATAAACCATTATTACTGTACTCATAATCAGTTGTTGTTCACCAAACACAATAAAGGTGATGAGAGATGGAAGGTAGTTATTCCCAAAGCCCTAGAAAAAGAATTGACCATCGACTACCACATATGTTATGGTCATATGGGCGCAGTGAAGGTCATAAAGGCTTTGCAGGAGCATGTGCATTTCAAGGACATGAGTAGAAAAGTCAGAAAATATATCCAGAGTTGTAACATTTGTCAACTGGCAAAATGCAGCAATGAGAAGCGAGAAGGAGTTATGATACCGATTACATCAACAGCAAGACTAGAAACTTGGACATTTGTGGACCTTTTCCACGGAGTGGTGGGAGACACCAGTATAAGTACATCATTATAATATTTGATCACTACACCAAATATACTAAGCTGTACCCACTCAATCGAGCGACAACCAGTAACATATTAGAAATAGTCATAAATAAATATATACCCGAAGTGGGCAAACCATCGATGATAATTACAGATCACGGAACGCAATTCCGAGGACGAAAGTGGCGGGAAACACTGATCCATCTGGGAGTAAAAACATACAAGACATCGGTGTATCACCCCAACAGCAACCCTGCTGAGAGAGTGTTGAGAGAAGTAGGAAGGATTTTAAGAACCTACTGTCACAGCCAGCAGAGGAAGTGGGAGGAGTATTTATCCCCGGCTGAAGACTTCCTAAATCTAGCCTACCACCAATCGACTGACGAAACACCATACATGGCTATGTACGAGAAAAGACCACCTCGGGAGATCACAGAGATAATTAATTTTCCAATCAGTGCCGAGGTCAAATTTAACAGAACTCGATTCTATAATAATGCAGTTGAAAGAACGAATAAATTGAGGCTCAATTACAAAAAGTTACAACCCAAAATTATCAAATATGAAGTGGGAGACCAAGTGCTTATCAAAAATCGAGAGCTCCCAAGTACTATTGAGGGCATTGCAAAGAAGCTACTACTGCTATATACCGGACCATATACTGTGACTAAAAACAAGCTAAACAACACATATGAATTGCAGAACCCTATTACAAAGAAGATAAAAGGTACCTATAATCAAACCTCAATGAAAAAATATATTGAAAATTAAATTATGGGACCAAGAAGTGAAAAGATAGCGATAAGGATTATTTTGTTATTGATAATGTAAAGGATGAAAATATTTGTTATGAAAAATGAAGGTATAATTATAAATATAACTGTTGACTATATCAAGATGAAAAATGAAAAGTGGCTATGAAGATTATTGTTATTTAAGAGTGAAAAATGAAAATATGATTATAAAAAATAGATGTTGACTAAAGAAAAAAGGATGTGTTACTATTATGAAAATTATTATGTGTGTATATTAAATGAGAAATAACTGTATAATTATGTATTGAACATTGAATATATTGTAATTTTAATAATGTGAGAAAACATACTTCAAGAGAATTAATGTAAAGGATTCAGAACATTGTATTTGTTAATAATAACATACTAGAGAAGAAGAGTAAAAATATACGAGACTGACACATAACAACTTTGGCACTAATATGAATTCCAAGAGCCTAGTCAACCAGTAAATAAGAACATCCTACCCGTACTATAGAAAAAGAAATGAATATACGAGACTGACACATAACAACTTTGGCACTAATATGAATTCCAAGAGCCATGTCAACCAGTAAATAAGAACATCCTACCCGTACTATAGAAGAAGAGTATGAATATACGAGACAGACAAATAAGATCCAAGGCATAACCATTTCCAAGAGCCTAGTCAACCAGTAATTATAACATCCTACCCGTACTATAGAAGAAGAGTATGAATATACGAGATCGACACCCTAGATCCACGGCATATATGTATGATACACACAGATATTTCCAAGAGCCTAGTCAACCAGTAATTATAACATCCTACCCGTACTAATAAAATGAATATACGAGACTGACGCATTACATCCTTGGCACCACTATGAATTCCAAGAGCCACGTCAACAAGTAATTTTAACATCTTACCCGTACTATTAAAATGAACGTACTATAAAAGAAGAGTATGAACATACGAGGCCGACACACAACATCCATGGCAAAAATATTTCCAAGAGCCACGTCAACAAGTAATTATAACATCCTACCCGTACTAAAGAAGAGTATGAATATACGAGACTGACACACAACAACCATGGCACAAATATTTCCAAGAGCCTAGTCAACCAGTAATTATAACATCTCACCCGTACTATTGAAGAAAGAAGAAGGAACAAATGAGAAGTTGGAAAAATGAAACCAAAGTAATGTATTAATGTAGACAAACCACCACACACAACCACATTGTTTATGATGTATATTACTAGAGAAGAAACCAATACCACATGGAATATAAATACCAAATACAAACCATGAAGAAGAAGAAAAACAAATGTACTTATGAATTATATCTAGAAGAATGAAACCTGAGATGAAGAATATGACGAGACGACATTCAAAGTGAAAACAAAATGAAGAGATTAATCAATGATAATGAAGAATGAAAAAATAATATACTAACGAAGACAATCATGAGAGTATACCAGTGAGGAAGTGTAAAACAAACTATCCCTATAATATGTGAAGAATATAGTTAAGTTGAATCAAGAAAAGAGAGAATGACAATGTATAAACCGCAGATGCGTGAATTAATCCCAAGGATATTTATTATTTGTCGGAAGAACGACCACTATTATTATTTTTGATGATTTAAAATGAATTGACTGAATAGTAATGCCAGCAATCATTTATTATTATTGAAGGAGATGATTTGCCTCCATATTTATTGAAGTTAGTATGGCCAGTAGAGTTGAATAGCCAAAGTGAGCCGCTCTAAACTGCCCCAGCTAAACTTATGTTAGGGAATTAGGGAACTAAATAAACAAGGGAGATGATTACATAGAGAAGATATAAATACGATTCAAATAGAAGAAAGTGAAGGGATATATGGAAAAAACATGTGAATCAACATGGAATGTACAACAATTGATGAATTCTTCAATGAAAAATATATTATAATAATTCAGAATTAATCAATTCTTATAGGAAGGCATATGTAACAGTACCAAAAATATGGTAGTTACATAATATAAACGAATGTAACGTCAAGTATGAGAAAAACATGGAAATATATCTAGATGAATAAACTTAAGTGTATATAAGTGTGTATCTACAAATATATTAATAAAAAATCCAACAATGAAGAAGAGAATACTAATATATCAACATTAAATACAAAATGAAGAAAGAAAATGCCACAAGCCCAAAACAAAATATCAGTAACTAGACCCAATAGGATCCAACAGTGAGGGGAATCAACGAAACAAGGACCAACAAGCTCCAACAACAATGGAGATAAATAAAAATAGCAACTACAATGAAAATATAGGAAGAAGAAGAAAGAAGAAGGACCAGGAAGAGCACCAAGAAGATGGACAGAAGATATAAGGACTCAACATAAACCACGTATACTAAAGACAATGTAAGTGATTATAAATGTGAAAAGAAAACCAGTGTGAAACATTTAAGGAACCACAAACAATTACAGTGTGTACTTAATACAAATGTGAAACCTGTGAATAACTAACTAATTTCAACTGAATAAACCACACAAACAATTACAGTGATGAAGTTTACAGTGTGAAAAATATGTTAATTTCATGATGAAACAACAAAAATTAAAATAGTCAAATAAACACAGACAATGAGTGTGACTGATTTAATAAAGTTGTAATCAATACACATGATCATAAGACCACCAGATTAGAACAAGATAGAACAATTATGTTATTGCTCATAGAGAACTGACAACAAATAAAAGACATTTGTTAAGTATCAAACAATGACAGGAATTAAGTTCCACCATTGACCAGAAAAATATTGTAAATAATACAAAAAAGATTTGTGTTAGTGTTTAAGAAGGAATTGTATAAACATGTGTAACAAAATAGTTAAAGTATTATGTTAATATACCGTAGTGAAGTCAGTTTAGTAGTAGAAAAGTACTGCACTAAAACAGATGGTACATTGTTACACAACCCACAAGGAAGAGACCTATTACAACAGAAAATGATACATATTAGTATAAATATCTGATCATCAAATATGTTATCAAACGAGAATTTATTATAAGTAGTAGTGATAAATATTAAGAGACAAAGTAATATATTGCAAAACAATGTAAATAGAACAAGTCAAACATAATGGCACAGAGAATAGCAGAAATGAGGAAAGTATACCAATTTAGTTAAGCAAAGTACAGTATCAAAACCAATATCAATGTTTATAAGAGTATTACCAGTAGTGAGATAAATATCTGATAATACATTGAGAACAGATTCTGAACATGATAAGAACAATATTGTAACTAAATTACTGTAAACTAACTAACTATGTACATATGACCAGAAGTAAGATGAACCATTGTATAGCTAATTAGTTAAGAAAAATACTGTATCAAATATTGAGAACAGCTTGTTACAATTGTTACCAGTAGTAAGAGGAAATCCCAATGCTACTTTGAGAACAGATAATGACCATAAAAACAGTCATATTATATACAAACAATTAAAAACCAAATGACTATTATGAAGAAAACCAAATGTAAACAAACAATGACCAACAAGTTATTTATGAAAAATATAGCATATAAACTTGTGTAAAAGTAATTGAAAACTTTACCAAAAGTTAGAATAATATCTAATGCTACTTTGGGAATCCAAACCAAATAGAACAATAACAATTTAGTTGTTGTATTAGAAAAAATAAATGACTACTATGATATGACACAACATAAACAGAGCCATTACTGAAAGATTGAAGAAGTTCTGAACTAATTAAAAGATAACCATTATATATAATAAATTAGGTACTATGTGTGTACACTAATTATAATCATTACATGATATGATTTATATAGACAAGACCAAAAATAAGGTGAAAAATTGTATAAGAGAGATAGGAGAGGACTGAAACTATGTAAATATTAAATTAACCACAGTCATATATAGATATTATAGTGTAAAATTGTGTAAATAAACATTACTAGTATTATTAGATAGTAATATGATCATTTTAAATAAGAAAAATTAGTTCTAAGCATGTTTATGAAAAATCTAACATGGACGCTTAATGACGCCATAACGAGATTTGTGTAGGGAACAATTATTCCCAAATTGTATATCAAACCGACTGAGATATAGACTCAAAGTGTTTAGATAAGAAGTGTTTTATTATAATTAAGTAAAATCTGGTGTAACGGGCTTATAAAAATAAGATACACCAGAAATAACAAATAAAATCGTTATTGTGATAGTAGTGATGAACGGAAAATAAGCGTTTTTGGACTTATTTTAACAAGCAAAACGCCCTGAATTCACTGATATCAACCAATTAACGATAGGACGTAAAGTAAGAAAGTTATGGTAATTTTAAACTTTCCAGTTAAATTTTTGTACCAGTGATGACGTAAAAAAGCCTCCACACCAAACTCAATTTTGTCAAAAAATTAAATATTTTAATAAAACGAAGGCTTTTGGGTCAGAGAGTACAACGTCTCCAGCCAATGGAATGAATGACTTTCGACAGACAACCGAGAGACGCTTCAGAGGAGCACAACAGTCTACGATCAACCATCAAACGAATAGGCTACGCCGCTCAAGACAAAAAGAAGAAGTTTATTTTTTAAAACTGTGCGCGCCATATACGTCAGTACAACAACATACAGTTAACCTTAACACAACATTTATACGTACGAGTGAAAAAGTGCGAAATTGTTTTAATTAAACAAGTAGGTCAGTGTATAATGTCGACCATACTTGCGAGTGAAGTGTTAAATAGGAAACAGGGAGTAGAATTTTATTTAAACAATATTTGAACGAAAATAATAATTTTTGTGAATAGCTAACTTTCGATACTACGCAAGTCAGATAATGCTGAGTATCGAAAAACAGTAATTAAATTATCAGAATTGAGGAAAGATTTAAATCGCCATTATTAAAATATTATAAAAATATTTTAATTAATTATAATAATTTAAAATATAATGTTTGGAAATAATTATTAATGAATACAAGCATATTTAGTCACTCATTTGACTAAACTTATTTTTCTTGAATTTTTTCGATGTTTTGAAATATACTTTATTAATTTTCATACAATATGAATAAATGTAATTCTGATAATAATATATTAAAGGATTCTGAATAATATGTTTACATGTATAGTTTAAGAAATAATAGCTATTAAGAAATACTTATCCTTTGTAACAACACCGGTTAATTCTAACCTCAGAAATCGTTACGGTAATTTGATAATTTCAATTTTACCGATCTGTTCTCAAGTAACATCCAAATCAAATAGAATTACTAACAAGAGTTTTTTGAGAAATTTTTCTCTTGTGAATAGATGATTTTTAAAACAAATTATTAAACGAAAGTAATACATTTTTAAATACTGTACAAGTCATACAGCTTGATAATTGCAAACTAGTATTAGAGATGCGTGCGCATGCCCGCGTACGATAGTTTCATAAGTACCAGACATATGGTACCAATTTTTGATTTTTTATATTTGTTCGATTATTATTCATTATTGTTAATTCTATATCGTTATTTGTATTACATCTTGTGACTGGTATCATGTTACCTAAAAGAACCTAACGAAATATGGTAATTCACTGAATCAAAACAACATAACCTATTGCAGTTAAATTATTGTACTAATAACAGGTCTACCAGCCTTGAGGAATTAGACAGAGTCTTATTTGAATTTTATTGTAATCAGTAATTGAAAGGTTGTTAATTATTGCTTATTAATTGTCAAAGATTTTACTATTTATTAAATTGTTAATAAACCTCCAATTTTATTACCACAAAAGGAGTATCATTTCTATTAAAAGTAAATTCATTTATTTTTTAATCAGTTCTGACACAGGTGGCGGAAGAATTTAAAAAGATTTAGCATAATTCAGAATATTCATCAGATATTGCTTCATTTACTATTGTGTGTGATGATATATTAAATATTCAATCCGAATATTTTCTTGTATTTGAAGTGCATGTATTTCAGAAGGAACGTCACAGAACAGAATTGAAGTATTCAAGTGTGGTAAGTAAGAGAGGTACACGACAAAGTGCGCGAACCATATTAAAATAAAAAGAGTGAACTATTACTACGTACCCATAAAAAACAATACAATAACACCAATAACCTCAACAATTACGATTACATCTTTTGATAAACAACATTATCGTAGATACCGGTGCGTGTCTACAATCACACGAACACACCAAAATATAAATATATCTACACCCATCATAACCTACTATCATCACAAACATCAAACATCAGAATCTATAATTTTTATTATAATATATATATATATATATATATAATTTTTCTAACTGTATAATGTCATTTTTATTATTGTTTATTTCCATATTGTTGGTTATATTTGTTATACTACGATTCATACTAATAAGGTGATCTGCTATGTTGGAGATTCCGGTTTTTTTATTATTAAAAACTGTGAAATGTTCCATAAATCTCTGTTTGAAATTTCTATGTGTTCTTCCAATGTATATGTAGTCACAGTTATTACATTTTATTCTGTATATTCCACTTAATTTGTATATATCACAGTTTTTCTATTTATTATTATATTACATATACTTTTATTTGGTTTGTATGCATATTTATATTTATGTTTATCCAATTTTGTATTCTTTATAATGTATTGGAGATCTTGATACGTGTATTTGTAAGTTAGGTATGTTACATTTTCTTCTTTTTTGCATGTATTTATACTGCCTAATGTTGTTCTATTGTTTAATATTGTTTTTTCTTTATATTTTTTATTTAATTTGTTTATAAATTTGCTGTCATATCCATTTTCTATTGCTATTTCTTTTATGATGTTCAGTTCCTGACGTAATTTCTCTTCGTTATTTATGTATTTGTATGCTCTATTAATCATATTGTTATATGTATTAACCTTGTGTATCCAAGGATGTGATGAATCTTTGTGTATTGTTGTATTATTATTTGTTTCCTTTCTGTATACATTAGTAGTTATTTCGTTATCTTTTCTAATTTGAATATCAATGTCCAAAAAATTGATTCTTCTATTTACTTCTTCTTCAAATGTAAATTTCACATTATCATTGTATGTATTTAATTTATTTAGTATTATTAAATGTTCATTTTTTATGCTAGGATTATATACGACCAATATATCATCTACATATCTGTTCCATAATAACACTTTATGCACATTTGTGATACCTAAAATAATTTTCACAGTTGCACACCACTATATAAAAATTAGTCTTTTGGTGTGCAACTGTGATCATTCTGATTGTGATTTCAACCACTAACACAAATTTCTTCATTAAAATAATTTTGTTTTCCAAATCCTGTATATAAATTTCTGACATAATTGATGAAACAGGTGAACCCATTGCCAATCCCTTGGTTTGTGTATAATATTTGTTATTGAAAGTAAAATAATTCTGGTTAATAAGAAACCTATATAAATAAGAAACATATGTAACCAGAATATATTGGTCTCTATTAGAAAAAGGAAAAATTGTAATATTTGCCCTTTTCTTATCTGTTGTTAATACTGTTGACCGGGTTTGATTATCACATGGAGAGAGAGAAGGAGTTTTTATTTGTTGATGGCTGAGATAGGTATAACCGCATACACATTCTAAAAACTCACGCCTCGCCACTGCAATACTCTGTAGCAGCGAATCAGCCATCTATCTTATGATGCAGTTTTTCTAAAAGTAAACCAAAAGTTACAACACACATGCACAAATACTCAAAAAACTTGTATTAGTTGTTTCTTAATTCATGATAGAGATGATGAAATTCACCAAGTTATTTTGTCATAAATTTATTGGATGTGTCCATGCTCTTTGAGTGCTATTTTTGGATGCATCCATGCTATTTTTCATTCCACTAAAAAAGGGGAACTTTCACTTAAAAGCAGTCATTTTGCAACCTGAGACAGAACAGGCTTTCTTTACAGTACCAGCTCAGCTCCATGCCGCTCTATTGCTTAAACCTGCTCAATGCTCAAGCCTGCTCGAACCAGCTTGCTGTGTGATGTACCCTAAACATGTCTTTAGCATCCACCCTTGAATCTGCGAAAAATGTGCCCCTTAGAAAGGTGGCCATTTAATAAAGCGGTGAGGATAATAACAATACGGCATATTAAATACAGATGATCAGCTATTATTTTATTATGTACTTGCAGTGCATTTCTATATACAGTATTTTAAATGAAAATACATACATTACATCACATTAGTGAAAGGAAAACCCTTTTGAAAAATAGTTTTGTAATGTGGATTGTTTGGCGGCAGCAATTGTCTTTTTAATTGCATAAGTTTTGACAAAACAGTAAAGTTTACTACCTGGTTCCACAGCATTCTCCCCACATTCCTTATCGAGAATCTCCATATTGTAACATGACATAAGGTAGTGAAGATCCAACGATATTTAACTATAAAATAAAAAGCTGAAGACAAGAATAAGAGGCAAAAACTTATAAACCCAGAGATTAATAACCCAAATGACAAATGACTGATAAACTGACAATGACCTGACACAATAGATCGGATAAATACAAAAGGAACCACGGAACAATGAAGAAGAAGCTAAGAACTAAATGTAATCAAGACATTAAGAATGAATATTGTAAATCCCGAATAATGACCATTATTCTGTATGTTAACACATGAACTAATGTAATTAGAGTGTAGATGAGATTTACCTAGGTTAATAATGTTAATGAAAGATAATAATGTTATGTATATTTTATTGATGAAGGAAGGTGTTTATAAAAATAAGTTAGGGAATTAATAATCCACACACCCTAATAAATAGTGATGAATATAATCAAAATTAGTAAACATACCCTAAGGCAAATCAAGGCCACAGTTAATTACCAAAAGTGATCATTTGTGAAGGGAAAATAAAATAAACAAGTATAATCAGTAACCCCATATTGATACTAACATCAAAGACAACCCAGTGAATAATTAAGTGAGTGGAAGAAGGAGTATATTAAAAAAAGTGATAACATGTAGTGAGAGCATGTTGCACATTGTAAGTGAAAGTGTAAAAGTCAAAAACCTTCTAGGAAGGAAAAAGTGTAATTGGTGAACTTCAAAAAGTATTCTAATTAGTGAACTGTGTTAGAATAACAGGAAGACCAGTGATAAACTTTGTATTAGTAAGTAAGAGGAACTTATTATAATGTAATTAAAGTAAGCCATAGGTAATAAGGATTATGGGATAAGATAGAATTAAGGCATTGGAATGAAGGACAAACAAGAACGATAGACATTTTTTAGTGAAGGAATGGAGGAATAGTATATATTGTGCAAAGTATAAATTAATGTTAGTATAATAAGGATGTTGTTATTGTTTTAAAAGAACCAATATAATGTAATGAATTGTTAATTGAACCAGATAATAGAAGGGAGCAGAAAAGTAGTTAGAAGTTATTTCAGGCTTGAACCCGTAAAGAAAATGTTTATTACTATAATAAGAGGTGGAGTTAGGAACACCAATGTTTATTGCTTGTTTTATTTAAAAAATTGTGTTAAAAATACCAAATGTAAAGGTAATAAGTTACTAAGAAATGTTAGATAGTAGTAGAGCAAAATCTAGGCTCTAGGCCTAACTGTTAATTAAGAATTTAGTATATTTGAGAACAAATAATAGTCCAATATTAAAGCAGAGTATACCAAATGGTTAAACAAATTAAGTAAGTATTCCTAATACCAAAAGGTATGAATAACAGCCTATTTTGAATAAAATATATGTAAAATATAAATATGAAAAATAATAAAAATGTAATTAGCTACTCAAAAGTGACCATGAGGGATATCAAAATGACCCTTATGAAAAATTATGAACAATGGTACTCATGTAGTAAACCTAGCTATTAATATAAGATAGAGATCTTCATTTGAAGATATTTTGTAAAATTAAACTAAAATAAGACGTTAAAACATAACAATGATTTAGATTAATGACCAATGAGAATTAGCATAATTTATTAGGTAACCATAGCAACCGAAATTTATTGCCAAAAAACCGTTAGATTTTCGATAGTCCATTATTGACCGACGCCGAGAGCGGATTGAGTAGCTCTCACCCCAAAATTTAATTCCAAATAAGTGAATTTTAACCAAAATCAAAGGAAAGGAAGATTATGATAGCAGCCCAGGGAATCCTGGATAATATATTAGTTATTAAATTTGTTCACAACCCATAATTACCCAAGGAAATCAAGAAGATGTCTGGAAGAATAGATGATGACTAATCCCGAAGGAAGAGCATAAGGACCTACTTCAATTCAAGAAGACGGACGATCGCAGAAGGAGTACGAGGCCGAAGTCTACGAGAAAAACCGTCTGGACGAGATTAATGAGATTCCGAAGAATAGAAGACGACTGGATCCATCCGGAAGAAGAAGACGGCATCGCAGAAGCTCCATCGGAAATTGATGAGTATAAACAATATTCCCATTAAACGAATTCCAAATTTTTTGATCAAAAATAATAAACAACAATTTTCACTTCACTGATCACTATTCTGATTTAGAACTGAAGGTATTGGTAATATCACTATTTGAACTTTAATCAGTTGATAATTATTAAAATTAAAATATAATAAATAGTTAACAAACATTCCTAATAGACAAATCCTAACCAAAATTTTACTAAATCTCATTGATAATTACTTACTCGAATGTGTTAAGATATTAATTTTTTGTGTACCTAGTATTAAGGATTATTATAAATTTGTGTATTTTAGCCGTAGTCAGATATTTCTGTAGCCAAAAGGACTTATTAACACCCCTGAGTAAAACCATTTTAATTGTAAACTAACGTTAACCGTCAAGACGGTTTGTGTACAAAACATTGGAACTGAGCATACCAACTGAACAACTGTAATAGCCGGTGCTAAAAATAAAATTAACGTACTACAAAATAATTGAAACCTACCAAAGTGTTAATAAATATTCTCATTCTGCAACACTGTATGTTTGATTCGAGTAATTTAAGATAATAGATAAGAATTTATTGAAGTGAAAACCTCAAAACAAGACGTTAGCCGAGTCGACACTGCAGAAAGGCGTGCGCCAATCAGGTGGCGAGGTGGCAGTATTCAAACCAAACGGTGAGATATACGGTTTAACCGTATATGGTAAGAGAAGGTACAACTCGACTTGCTACACGCAAATAACAGTGACAGAATTTATTGAAATTATTAATAACTTCAATCATACACACATACTATACCATGAACCCAACGAGCGAGTTAACAGACGCTCGACACTCACACATATACTATACGAAGAGAGAACGACTTACAGAATAACACTAACTAAAATTTTAAACACCCAGTAACACGCAACGTTACAATATTCCTTAACACATATCTTTGATCCACCTAAGAGATTGTAACACATACTTTAAACTCATCAGTGATTCTTTAATTTCTTCTTTTCCACTCTGTACATCACTGCCCCCCCTTTTTTTTTTTTTACAAAAACAGAAAAATTACTATATTGTAAAAGTGTATATCCCAGAATAGTAGACATTTAACTAACCATTTCAAAAAGTTTTCATTGTAAATACAGAAATCTTTTTCATTAATCTTCCTGAAGTCAAGTTTCCCAATTGCTCCCAAGATCATCATAGCATAGTAGATTCTCCATTTACATGTTTTCATTATATGACAATCCCGCAACTGTAGGAAGTGTGTGAAGTTCTTGGGAAATTTTATGTAATGGTTGCGCCTGCAGATCAGTGTTGCTAATTTGAATGCCTCATTTTGTAAAACACTTCTTAATGGTGGTAACAGCAATCTCGTTCAAATCTGTCTTGGTCCAGGATACTGTATTGAGGACACTTATTTTCTTCACCAGGTCAAATGCTGAATTGTTTTCATCCATATGGGACACAGTGGACTAAAGGACTTTGTTTTGATAAAAATGTTTAAATGTCTGAATTATTCCTTGGTCCAGTAGCTGATGGTGAGATGTCATGTTTGGTAGAGTTAATGAGTCTGACGTTGGACAATGATGAATCTGGATGATGTGTTGTATTATACAATTATTGCTTGCAATTTTTTTTCTATTAAATTCTTGCAACCAGTCTTCAAAAATGCTGGACTTCATCCACACTTTTTTATTAGCATGTCAACTAACAAAATCTTGCATGCGTATTGTTTTTATTATTTCTAGATTAGACAAGGTAATATGCAAATTGTGTCCAAATTCTTGGAAACATCTCGGTTTTAACGAGCTTCTGATGAGACTAATAGCTGCTCTTTTTTGCCAGCACTACTACAAAATAATATAATCATTGTATAGCCATTTTCATTAGTTTTTATTTTGTTCAGGTTTTCTTTAGCCATTTTACATGCTTCATTTTGTAATGTTTATGATTGATTTGGTACAGCTCTAAAATATAATTCAGTCTCATTAACTTTGTAAGTGTCTGCCAAATACGTGGTAATGTGTCTTTCCAGTCATTGACTTTAGTGACAGGTACATCTGCATCTTCACCTGAAATTATTTTGTACGGAATGTTGTGCCACTTTCTAAAACACTGTAGCCACCATTGCTTGCTATGAAATTTCGACTTCAACTCATAGCAATTACAAGTACTTTTCCCGTAACATACTTCCATTAACTGTGAGTATTTTTGAGCAAACACATTTAAACCACTTGTAAAGAATTTCGTTTATTTCTCCACACCTTGATTCTCATTTTCTTTTTATTCCCCAATTCATATTGGATTCCTGTTTTTTGGAATGTGGTCTCTTTATTTTTTATTGTGCTGCTGTTGATCTGTGTTCTTCCACATTTAAAAACTTCAGTAAGTTTTCTTGCTGAAACACCCTTATCACCTTCAAAAAATAACACTTCACTTAGCTTCTAAATTTAAATATATTCTTCTTTTGTTGTTCATTTTTGACACACTATTAAATTGCACTACAAATTATGGTAACACTTACGCATGCGCAGATCACTTATGTATTATAACTGTTTCAACAATTCAGAACATTTGGTTATCACTGATCACTTACTGCTGTTGCAGTGTTGTGGAGACTTCAAAAGTTTATTGTGTACAAATAACATTTTGTAAATTTAAAAGTACACAGCTACATACAACTGGGTCATTTATCTTTTAGTTGAGTCAGGTATAAACACCACTTGAGTATTAGAAATCTGTATTGTCAAAATATTTTGTCTAGTATATTGTATTCCAGGTGACTGAATATTTAAGCAAATGAACAATGTCGTCTTCTAGGTCAGTTTTTTTGGGAGGGAGTTGGGAAGGGAATGGTGTGTGAAGTGTTGCAGAAAGAGTTTATCCTTGGACGAAAAGGATGTCCCCATGTCAGAAAACCTTTGGAGATGATCCCTGTAGAGAGAAGGGTTATAGTTCATCTTAGACAACCTAAAGTAAAGAGAAAGTTCTGTTACTCATTGAAATACACAAAAAAGATGTGGTAAAATAATATGTATTCTTATAAAAAACCTTTGTAACACGTATGTCTCCAGACTTTTGATGAATACTGAGAGTAAGGCATGATGCACACATCCGGTTTTTTACTGTACTGTGCAGCTGCATGCCCGCAAGTGCCGCATGGAGTACTGGAAGGCATATGAGTCACTGCACACATACCTCCGGCGACGTTCTGGTGAAGTTACGGCACCGCACATCCACATGCGTGCATTCTTCACCGCAGTTCCCCTCCTTACCACAGCGGCACCGCACACAATACTCCGGCTCTCAGTACATTGTTGTCTATTGAGCAGTGCACGCGTCCAGTGATCTGACTTAATTTTAGTTATGGCTGGGTCAGATTCTGAATGTCTTTTGGACATGCAGCTGTTTATTTGTGAAATAAAAAAATATCCTTAGCTATCCTAAAGAGTTATAGCTAACATTTCCTGTGGAGGTACAGACCCATCCACGTATCTCGGGATTTTATCTTGTCGCTTATTTTCCCTTCAAGCTCATCAATTGAATGAACACTCATTCGAAAGTAATTGAAAAATGTATACAATTTTTTTGTTAAATCACCAATAGCCATACGAAATCTGCCTTTAATAAGTCTTGAGTCAGTAAATGGATGGACCCAAAACCGTCTATGATTCCAAACAAAACGTCTGTCCACAAAATAAGAGAACATTACACGTTTTCTATGATATAAATTGATGGCTGTATGTGGTGAAATCTGGCTGCTGGCTGAGGCTAGATGACTGGTAGTCATGCGTGTATGCATTGACTCTGTGTTTTGCATTGTGGCAACGTGCACACAGCGACACCGCACATTAAAAAAACTGATGTGTGCATCGGGCCTAATACGGAGGTAAATTCCACGAGTGCTTCAGTTAGTTGAGTTGTGTGATCACCTATTCTGTCATTTGTTGTTTTGGATCTTATGCCAAAAAAATATACTCTTAATAAAGCAGATCAAAAACTACACTCTGTAATTACTGTTAACTGTAACTGTTGAAAAATTGGTAGAGACATTATATTACTGATTGTCTAATGTTTGTTTTTACCCAGATTGAGTACTGCTCCCTATAATATCATGACATGGCAGGATGTACGATGGGACAAAATATCTCAAGAGCTAGGAGGTGTTGGGCCATTTTTTGCATACCATCGGCTGTTTGAAATGGCTCACCGATACGTGCCCCCTGCAAAACGAGAAAAATTAAATTGTAAGTTTACTGTGTTTTGTGTTAATCTTATTTCATATAAACAAATTGATGGATGTTTACAGTTTTAGGTAAACAATCTAAGAGCTGGATCACTTCTAAACTGTAGACAAACATCACAGCTATGTGTAATAATAAAATTGGTGTAATTTTTCATGTGTGAAAATCTTACAGGATGTTAAATAAGCAAACTTTACACAGAAAGCTCAGAGTTATGTCTTTACTATAAAAATAACAGCTTATTTCTGATTAGTTTAACAATTTGACTGTACAGTACATAGCAAAGAACACAGAACAATACAGTTGTTTCACATCTCAAGGACACTAGTACGCTTATTTGGACCCGGTTAGTTGCGCTCCTCCTATTATACTGAACGCAATTGAAAGCATTTACTAAATATTAGTACCCACCTTCCCGAATGCAATAGAAAGCTGTGCGCCGTTTAGTGTCTTGCATCACAATGAACCACACTCGATTCTGTATTCTGCACATTGGACGAGTGCATAGTCATTACGTATAAATTGCACCGCGGAAATGACGTCATTTTCAATGTCACCAACGTGGGTACCCCATATAAATATAACGTCCATTCACTACCACTTCACTCAACACATTCGTGTGGAAGCAGTGACTTATTGTATAAACTATAGCTTTACGCATACTTTCATCGTAATGGAAGACGCGGATTCGTTTATATTAAATAATTTACGTACAAATGGGGATAAGAAATTCAAACAGCAAGAAATTGTATCCGAAAAATGTTTCAAGATTAAGGCAACAAATAAGGCATTGTTTGATTTTGACCGGGGTTCTATTTATGAACGAACGCGCGTCAACGAACATTTGTTGAGTTTAGTTGTGAGAAAAGAGTGTTTTTTACGTTTAATATTAGATGTCGACTGTATTTCCTGTAAAGATAGAAGAGCAGACGACAATCACCTTACACATCTGAACGATGTAGATAAATTGACAAAATTGGTATTTTTCATTGACAAGTTTATACGATCACATTTTAAAATACAAAAAAATACCAAAACGTTTTTAACGCGTCGTAAACACGGATTCCATCTTATATATTCAGAACTGTTAATCGATCGTATGTGTTATTTGGACATTTTAAAAAAACTTTCGACGTACATAAACGATACAAAAACAAAAATTTCAAAATATTCTATATTAGACTGCATTATTTTGGACGATAAAATTATCTGTTTTGTTTTACCGTTTGGGCGTGGCCACAGAAATATATACGTCCTGAATTGTGAAGAGGAACTCCTGAAATTGTTAACTGCTGACGAAATTAAAACGAATGCCAAAAATCTTATACCGGTTCCGTCTATAAACGACCTCATGTTTTACCGTTTGGGCGTGGCCACAGAAATATATACGTCCTGAATTGTGAAGAGGAACTCCTGAAATTGTTAACTGCTGACGAAATTAAAATGAATGCCAAAAATCTTATACCGGTTCCGTCTATAAACGACCTCTGGCAGTTGGGTATTTATACGCTACTTTTTACAGATAAAAAACAAAACGATGATGTCGAAAACACATCTATTTTTGATTTGTTATTGTCTTTTGAATTAGATAAAACCGTTTCACAAATGTCTACTTTGTCTCGTTTATTTTATGCGAGCAAATATGATTTTGTAAAACCGGTTGACGGTATATTCATAAATACTTACAATTCATTAGTAAGAAAAATTGTAAACGATTTGGCGGTTGAAAACAACAGAATGAGAAATGTATTCCTGTATAAATCCGATGTATTTGCATTTAAAAATATATGGATCGATTCCAAAAAGCCTAAGGGGGGCATCGATACCGGGCTGTCCGTTATTATAAAGAATAAGATGGACGATATCTCAACAAACAGAGAAGAAACAAACAGAAAATTGGAACGCATTAGTCCCGACCTTTTCCCAACATTTAGAGATGGTGAAGACGACGACGACATGGTCGAGGTTCCTAAAAAAAAAGGCCAGGCTGGAAACTAGTGTAGACGTGGAAGAGACCGACGACACCGAAAACACAAAGACCCACCTTTAATAGAAAAAATAAAAAACATATATCTCTTTGATCCCTATTCCGAATACGATGGTAGTGTAGATAAAGACGATTTTAATATGGTAGAACGCGCTCTTGTGAAAATTTCAGATTCCACGTTCGCTTCTAAAGGAGCGAATACCAATTATTTACCGTGCATTTTTAAATACGCGTTTAACAATGTTAGATTTAACAAAGAGATGGATTTTGAAGATTTTCATAACTTGATGACCGAAAATTACAACTTGAGTGACGATAAGAAAATTTTAATTATGCGTTTTTTGATAAAATTGATGTTTAGAAATTATTGCTTTACTGTTGTTTTTGCTGAAATTTGTAAAACAATTCAACGTGAATTATCAATAACTGGAGACAGTTTCAAACTAAACATACACGTATTCGACTCTGGAGACGTGGAAACCTTAAAAAAAAAGCAAAATTGATAATTTGGCTACGTATGGAATGATAGCGATATTACAAAAATTGTACAAATATTTGTTATATCTTTATAAAAACGAAAAGGATTCCTATTGTATACAGGCGCTTCAGATAATGTATTACTACATTAACAACATTTCAAACAACCTTCTTGAAGAAGTATGTTCAGAATTTAAAAACGATAGCATATTCGCTTCCTTTGTAACCCAAATTGCGGTTTTCAAATTTGCCTTAGATGTCGATTACGACGAAACAGCAAACGTGCACGGATTCGTTCAATACAATACTACAAGCATGTTCAACATGATTAACAAACAATTTGAAGATGTACAAAAAGAAGCTGGAGACAAATTTTTAGAACAGATGCTATTGGCGTTTTCAGAACCAAAAATGTACTTTGAAAAAAGATACCTATACAACGGAAGTTGTTACGAAGAGGTTGAAAAAACTTACCGCCTGTCGTCATTGAGTTCAATGAACAATAATATGTTTGATGCTGTAGTGGATAACATAATTACTCCGTTCAAGTGTAACGATCATATGCGCCAATACGTATATTACACGACTTTGCGTGGTAAAATGGGAGACCACTTGGTCATGAATACGTTAACTAAAACCTTTGAATCGGTATACGGAACAATTGACGCCTTTATGTTGGTTCGCCATTACAGCGTAATTAATACGTCGCATCTCACTTTACGGAACGATGTGGATCTAAAAACATGCATATCCGAAATTATTTCATCGTTAGATACATATGTAGAGGAAATAGATAAAACTATAGTTCCTTTAATACACGAATTGAACGTTGTCGGTAATTGCAAGGCGAAAATGTCAGACGTAAACAGAATTGGAATGAACAACTACATTTCGTTTTTAAAAGATTGTGACGATGAGTTTTACGGAAGAGTGAAACAGTTATATGAGTTGTCAGAAGACGAAATAGTATATACTGGTTTATGGCAAGACATATGCAAACAAAACGAAAGTGAGTTTGAAATTTTATTTAATATTAAAAGGGTATTAACGTTTCTGTTAAACGCTAACTATTATACAGTCAACGAATTGAAATGTTTACCAACACTGGTAACTATAAAAATTTTTATACAGGCGATATTCAATAACTGTAATCTCACGTCTGCTGGTATTAACGTAGAAGCAACAAAAGAAGCAATTTTGCAAGTATTACATAACAAATACTCCTTTCATAAAAACACAAGTGATTTAAAGTATAAAAAAAGAATTATTGAGGAAAATTCCGAATTAACAGAAGTAAATTCAGATCAAAATAATTTCAATTTAATTAAAGACTTATCTACTTTCGGTAAAGAAATAGAAGCCTCAAGTGATAAATTTAACAATAAAGCGCCCCTACAATTAATGTTTTTTAGAAACTGTGATTTGATAAAACGCGTGGAGCAAGAAATTGTTAATACCACATTATACAATATGAATAACGAAAACGACGTTACGTGGTGACTTAAGCGGTAATAAAGATGGTAATGACAACCTTTTACAAATGTTAGCGAAAGAAATGCTGAACATAGATTTACGTCATCTAAAATACAATAAAGGGAACTCTTTGGTAAAGAAATCTCTACTTAATAGAGAATTTTCTTCATCTGTACACGAAAGTCAACTAAAAAGCACGTTAACTAAATTTTTAATTAGTGACGATATTAGTTATTACACGGATAATAACTTGGAATACGATAGAAGATCGTTATTAATTTGTTATTTGGTAGTGTTGCATTTAGTTAAAATCGATGTCACAGACAACACATTGAGTAACTTTATTTGGTACCAAGATAATAATAAAAATTCTATACTAGGAAAATTGTTTCGCAAAAGAGAAAACGGTTTACGTTTGTTGAAAAATATGGTTTACACAAACTCTGAACGTAAATTGGGTATGTTTTCATGGTTTAGAAAACGAGTATCGCGAAGATCACCTTTTTAATTATGTACTAAAGACTAAAAGTAATATGTGTTCTGGTCTAATAAAAAATGAGTCAGATGTTAGAAGCGCAATATTGAAGCATGTAATCACAGCTTTAAATTATTTTCTCTACGCTTGTGGATTCGAGACAAAATTGGTCCGATACATATTTCAAGCGATGCTGGGTATCGAATATCCGGGACAGTGGATTAAGAAGTTTATGGTTATATACGGTACATCGGGTGGGGGAAAATCGACGCTTACCGAACGTTTTGCTCTGTACGCTAAAATGGCTAAAGTTATTTCACCAATGCCCTCCGCTTCTACTAAATTTAAATTGGAGAGCAGAATTTTGTTCGAAGCATTTCTTGTTATACAACAGGAAGCGGATAATTTTCCAGATTATGTGAAGTGTGTAATATCCGAATCTAGACACACAGTAACGTTAAAAAATTCTAATCATTCTATAGAATTGTTTACGAATGCCAAATATATAGTATCTGCAAACCAAGAGCCCGAAATGACAGATTGTAGTGGTTTATACTCGCGCGCTTCGTACATACAAAGAAAACATATTTACCAAGAATATCCTACACCGGGGTAAATGGCGTTAAATTGGATCGAAGATAGAAAGACAAAAAAAAATGGTCAAATATATTTTAAATTTGGAGGAAGATAAGGATTTAATTGAGCAAGACGAAGAAAAGCATTCTTCAATTAGAAAGGCCGCACCTTTCACCTACTCGGATAAAAATACAAACGCATATGGAAAGGGGGAAGTCGATAGAACTGCAATCACGCAGGGTATGACCTATATTACTATGTTTTATTTTATTCTTGGTTCGAATATTTCGACTCCATGAAGGTACCGGTAAAAATAACGGACACTCAAGACACGCCGCCCTGTATGCAACGTATTTATAAAGAACTCGAAAACGAGAGAAACGCATATAGGGTAAAGGGAGGTAATTTGGTGATAGTTCGAGAATATTTCTATCAAATGTTCGCAATTTTTTATATTTGCTGTCTGAACCCTCGTTCCCCTATGATTTGTTTCTCACAAAGTAATGTTACTGTGATAAATTTTAAGCAGTAAGGGGTAGTTAATTTGGTGACATGGGAGTTATTTTGGTGATAGTAGGGAGTTAATTTGGTGATGCAAATTAATAAACTTGGCTGAATGCTTGTTGAAACAATAGTGTTGTAATTTCTGAAAGTACATCAAAATTAAATACAAAAAAGCAACATATAGAAGAATAAAATATCAAAAAGCAATTAAAAATAGAATAAACTATTGATAATTCAATAAATATAAAACTACTACAATTTATAATTTCTGTAAAAAATTAATCAACGTTTTAAAATCAATTTAAATTTACCAGTTTTTCAAATTTTACTATTATAACATTATAGCTTTAATGTTCTCAATGATTACAAAAAAAAAAAACACTATATATTGATGTCAGTTTGTGAGAATGTTACAGTAAAAACGTAAATATTCAATACAAATAGCTGAATCTCTTGTCAGTTTTCAATTATAATAACACAAAAATATTTTAAAAACTAAAAGGTCTAATAAGCAATAATAAGTAAATTAAGAGAATAATAAGCATAATAAGTCAGTAATTTTAAAATAGTTACATATTACTTAATTAACCTATCAGGCTTCCTCACAACAGTTTAGGGCCTACCTTAGTAACTTACAGAAGAACATTTGTCACACATGTAAGGATCTTTCTCAGTTGATTGCTGTTGGCATTTTGTATGGTAGGGCATAAGACAAAAACAACACTGTACCCATTTTGCACCAGATTTTTTTTCCACATCGCGAGAATAAAGAATACCGCACACACCACACATCCAATCGTCATCACATGGTTTGTTTTGGTGGGTAGCAGATAGGCCTATAGCGTTGTTCACCAAATTGTCACATATTCCAGATGTTGATGGCTTTTCAGGATCAGAAGGTTTAGCTTTCATTGGACGACCTCTCTTTGCCACTAGATCAGTCTGTTGCGATGGAGTTAAGACTTTGGCTGTAGAATCTTGTCGATGACTTTTAGGAGAAGGTGTTGTCTTGTCCGAAGAACTTGGCAGTCGCAAAATTTCTTCTATAGGCCTAGTAGGGCTTGATCTGCTTGTAGTATGTGATTCTTCTGGCTGCACAGTTATTGAAGATGTAGCCACTGATTTGTCTGTTAACTTAGATGGTGCCAGAGCTTCCTGCGAAATTGCATTCCTATCTAAAGGAACTACTCCTGCTTTCCTAAAAGCATTCTGTATGTTGGTTCCTGAAAAACTAGATATGAACGGAGTGTTAAAAATCTGATGAAAATTGCTCCTGTTTGGCCTGTCAAATGGATGATCACGCATGTAGGTATTGAGAGACTTTGACCAATGTGGCTTTAAGGACTTGTATACCCTCCAGAGGTTGTAAGATGTGACTGCAGTGCGCGGGGAAAGTGATAATGTAAATACTATTAGCCTTTGCCAGGTTAATTACCGCAGGAGTTACATGCGAACAGTGTGAGTCCATAAGCAACACAACTGGCCTTGCTGGCGGAATACTTTCCAAAAAAAAATGTGAACCACTCATAAAATAAATCACTATTTACCCAACCCTTCGCTGAAAGCTTCACTTGTACGTTTGGAAGGCAGTCTTTCTTTAAATCATCATTCCACCAGACCCTTTAAAAATAACAAATGGTGGAACCCAGCTCCCATCTGCACAAACACATCCTATAACTGTGTGGATTTCTCCCTTTTCTCCATAAGATCTGTTATAAACATATCGTTTTCCAATCGCTGCAATCACTCGATTTGGTTTAACGACGTACGATAATCCTGTTTCGTCCACATTCCAAATTCTTTCGGGATAGTTCTTCATACCAAGAGTCGTCAAAAGCTGATTAAGTTTGCTGAAATAATCGTCTATCATAACCGGATTGCCCATTGAAGCACGGTATGATGATAAATTTTCGGGTACTCTGAGAGATAGACCGTATCGATGTTTGTAACTTTTCCACCACCAATTAGTCACCGATTTCATATTTTCACTAAATAAATGTTCTTTTCCAATACTTCTGGCAAGATTAAAAGCAATTTTTTGAACGTGGCTTACTGTTAGGCCAAATCCCAGTTCCTGCATCTCAAGTATATATTTCAATAATTTTTGCTCCAACTCTACAGGTAAAACAAACTGCCTACCCAGTTTTGGTAAGTGATAAACATCATTTTCTTCTTTATTTTTTAAGTATCTTTTCAAGGAACTCCAGGGGATTCCACTTGTTTTAGCAGCTTGATAAATAGACATTTTTGAGTTTGTAACTAGTGCAGCAGCACTCTCGATTTCATTTTCTGTATAGTTCCTGTATGTCATTTCTTTCCTTTTGAAATAATTTTTGGTTTATTTGGCATCTTTATTAATTAATTTAACAATTTAAGAAGAGTACAAATTGATCCACAGAGTTATATTAGGGGGTGGTAAATTGGTGATACACAGTACAAAAAACCGGATGGTAATTTGGTGATAGTACGAAATGAAATTATTTTAGCACAAATAGGTCCCTTGTATTGAAATATATCTGTTAGTATTAATACTGGTGTAAAATAACTGAAAATTCAAAGTATCTGTTAAGTTTCTTACGATCACTACCACTGCTTACGGAATACACTATCGTATAACCTTATTTTTTAGGTTCACTTTCTAAGCATTTAACGAGTTTCACAATTAAACAATATAACCAACACTATATTAAAAAAAATCGTCATTTCATTCTGTATAGACTCAATAAAAACAAACGTTAATATATGTTTTTAATAACTACACAGCAACAAATTAAATAACGGAGGCCACAAACAAGAAGTTGCCGCTCTAAAACTGTGCACTACTGAGACTCTTTGTTTTCTCCAGCGCGCCAAAAGCATGAAAGATCCAACGCATGCAGTAAACTCGAAGCAGACATTGTACGCAACCTATTGACAAAATTTCAAACTAGTTCTGGTATAAGTATGTGACAAAAGCATTCGTAAATATCACCAAACTACCTCCCTCACCAAAATACCTCCCTTTACCCTATGTACGGTGGAAGAACGCATACAGCGTGAGACCGGACAATAAAGACACCGTTCAAGTCACACCAGAGTTCATAATCAATACAATTAACGAATTTCTAAAATCTTTACAATCGACTTCATCGCGTACATTACGTAAAATAAATTATAAAACAATTTACAACGGATTCAAGTCCGAATTTGAAGAATATCGCAATCATAAAACGGGAACGTATCGTATAAAAATTAATTCTACGGAAAACGTTCTATAAAAGAGGCGACGTAATTCAACTATGAACAACATACAAGTTTTTTTACTACATTGATTGTATGTAATTTCTATAAGTATATAATTTATAAAAGATTTTTGATACATTGTTTGTAATCTTTATATAAATTGGGAGAAGAAGATGAAGTGTAAATAGATAGGTTTTTTTTTAAATACATTGATTATTTGTAATTTCTATAATAGGTTGTTTGTAATCTCGTTGTCGCCATTTTGAGTGCGCCATGAATCTGGCTGGAAGTGAGAAAGGCGGAGTCAGTGTAAAGTAGACTCGTTCATTTTTTTCAAAGTTGTCCACTTAAAAGTATTGTATGCTTTCAAACAGTGTAATATTTTATTAATTCATATTATTAATTAAAATGTAATACATATTTCCAGTTAATAAAGTGAAGCGTTGTCGCCATTTTGAGTGCGCCATGAATCTGTCCGCAAGTGAGAGAGGCGGAGTTACTATGAAGTAGACGAGTCCATTGTAGTCTGATCATGGTGGTCGCTACTAACCTAATCCAAGTCGGCCCCTTTCCATTAAATAAACCTGTAAGCGTTCTTAAATCGTGCTGCACAGATTTGAGGGCGCCATGAACCCGACTACGAGTAATGAAGGTGGAGTTACTGTAAAGTAGACGAGTCCTGTGTTTTTTATATTTTATGTATTTTGTTGGCTGTAATAAAAAAATTGTATGCTTCCTAACTGTGTAATATTTTATTAATTCATATGAATAAAATTATGTTAACCTACTGTGAAAACAAGGCTTACAAGAATATCTGAAGCAAGAAATGTGTAGCGTTGCTAAAGCGTGCAGAACAGATTTGTGGGCGCCATTTTCAGTGCGCCACGAACTGGATGACGCAACCCGTCGACGAGTGAGGTAGGCGGAGTTCCTGTAAAGCAGACTACAATAGTCCATTACATTCGGGCGCCACAAATCTGTCCGCAAGTGAGAAAGGCGGAGCCGGTGTAAAGTAGACTCGTTCATATTTTTCAAAGTTGTCCAATTAAAAGTATTGTATGTTTCTAAACAGTGTAATATTTTATTAATTCATATTATTAATTACAATTTAATACATGTTTCCTGTTAATAAAGCGTTACTGAATCGTGCGGTAGAGATTCGTTGTCGCCGTTTGGAGTGCGCCATGAATCTGTCCGCAAGTGAGAGAGGCGGAGTTACTGTACTGTCCATTGTAGTCAGATCATGGGGGTCGCTACTAACCCAATCCAAGCCGGTCCCTTTTTGATAAATAAACCTGCAAGCGTTGCTAAAGCGTGCAGAACAGATTTGCGGGCGCCATTTTGAGTTCGCCACGAACCCGACTACGAGTGATGAAGGTGGAGTTATTGTAAAGTAGACGAATCCATTGTTTTAACATGATAATGTTTTTTAGGCTGGGGGTCATTCCACAAAAATGTAACGCTTTCACACTTTCGATTCCACACAGTCTAGAAATAATCGCCGCCGATATTGAGTTTAGCAAACGTTTTTTGTGAGAATAAATTTGGTTTTACATGCTCTGTTTGTGATCGTCTGTGGTTTGGAAATGATTTACGTAATCCACCAAACGTAATCCACATTATACGTATCAAAAGCCTAAAAACATTATCATGCTTCGATGTTTCGGTTTCGTCGAAATTTTTTTTCTTAGAAATGTGAAACGCGATCGAAAACTTTTATCGGGTCGAGTTTTAAAATTCTGGCGAGCGAGGCGGTCTGCAGAAAACGTCCGTTTCAAGACGAACGTTTTTGTCGGGATCGCAAGATTTTATTTTTGTTTCACATCGGGTCGGTTTATATTTTGAGGTTAGAAACGTATAGTACTATAGTATATAGTATTATAGTATAGCCTATAGTTCTTAAAGTCTTTAGAAGCGGAGTGTTACGTTCGCTCTTAGAAGGTTCTTACCTTCTCTGTTTCTGAACACGAAGCTTCTAAAGGGTCGCACGCGAGAGGAAACCTAATATACTGTTTCACCCACCACTTTTCAGAAATCCGGGCACGCGATTGGCTGAACGTTGTGGGCGGTAACGGAGGACGAGATTTCCAGCGTTCCCATTGGTCGTCCCTGGCGGTCGAGTCGCGAACTAACGAAAAATCGAGATGGAAAGGGTAAAATTTTGATCAGTCGCGTTTTGGAACTCGAAGCTGGCGGTCGCATTCATTAAAACGACGAATAGATTAGTTGGAAGAAAATGAAATGTTTCTGATATAATTATGTGACGCGAATTTGTTTAGTAATTCTCTGGCGTTTAAATGCGAGACGGGCCCAACAAACGTATTTAAAATTGTTATGTATAATATGGCGTTACTAAGACTCGAGTTATCGGTTGCAGCGTATAAACTCGATTCAGGAAAATATTTTCCGATTTTATCGTGTAAGGCTTTTAAATATTTTTTTTTTCTATATAATCTACCGTATGATTTTCGTCCAATAAATTTGAAAAAAATTCGTCAGTTAGATCAAGTTTGTTATTTTCATTTTCGGGTATTAAAATATTTGTTAAGCACATATCTTGATCCAATGAAGAATATATATAAAAAATAAATAATTCCAGTAAACGAGTTTCGTTCAAAATGTTAATTAAATCGTTTTGTGGTTTTAAGTAAGACCTTAGTAAAACGCGTAATAAAGTTAGGCGTTTATTCTTTTCATCTTTTACAGCGTTAAGAAAATTATATTCGCAACCGACATTTTTAAGTTCCGTTAATAATTTCTCGTTTTCTTTTCTTAGTTTTGATATTTCTTTTAGAGAATCGTTGAGCTCCCTTTCTAATCATTGCGTGTTGCTTTGATCGTTTGCAGTGATTTTTTGAAGTTTACCGGTTAAGTTATTATTATCAGTTTTCAGTTCAGATATTTCTTTTGTCGCACTACGATACCTCGTTTCTAAATCGTTCATATCGGCGGCATTAGTCTTGATTGTTTCTTCATAAAAACCTAATTTATTAACTAATTCACCAATACTCGTTTGAACATTGAATTCGTTAAGCGCGTTGTTCGACTGCAACGTGGTAATCACATTTTCGTATTCTTTTAATTGCGTATCTTTTTTAATATTGTCTTTTCTTAAATTCTGTACAATTGTTTCGTAACGAGCTGTTAGTATGTTCGTTTGTGTTTCATATTCTGTTTTTGTTTCTAGCTCACGATTAATATAATCAGATCGTATTTCACTAATTTTATTTTTGTATTCCGCAATTTGTAAATCGTATTGTTTACACATTTCCTGTAGATTGTTTATAATTTCGTAATTTGATTGTATTTTTGAATTGTTCAATTCGGATTGTTTAAGAAGCGCATCGTAGTTTGATTGTACGGAATGTATGTGCCGCTCATATTCGAGTTTTGAATTATCCGATTCGTATTTTTCTGATTCATAACGAGTTTCTAATGTCTTTATTATTTTGTTACATTCCAACTTCAAATCGTTTATTTGTTTTTCGTATTGCGATTTCATGTTTTCGCACAATTGTGTCAATTCAGAATTCCTTTTTTCTAGGTCAACACAAACATTTTTTGTTTCTTCGTTTTGGGTTTCTTTGGTTTTATTATCAATGTTTTGTAAATTTTGTAGTTGGATCAGATTTGTTGTTGTGTTTTGCAACTCGTTGGAACATGCGTTGTGTGCGACTTCTAATTGCGTTATCCGTTCGTTATATTTTTAAATTTTCTATTATGAACTTTATTGTTTCGTTTAAATTTGTGGTTGGGTGAAAATTATTATCGTAGAAAGATTTTAGTTTCCTTAACTCTGTAAAAAGTTCTCTGTAAAATATACTGTGAATCTTCGTTTAAATTATCGTTTAAAGCTTTTACTATAAAATCATTTTCCTTTTTTAATTTTGTATAGTTCTCGATTAAAGAGAAATTTGATTTTTCGTACCACTCTATTTTAGCTACGAGTCCGTTCTTCAATTCGTTCAAATATTTATTGAACATATCGGCTACGTTATACGTTAAGTCTGTGTTCAAAACATCGAGTTTGTTTATAGACATTCGTAAAGAGTGTAATTTTTGTAAATTCGCTTCTGAACAATGTTTTTTGTAATATGCATTTATTTTTTCGTACACTTTGTTCGGAACGTACAAAGAGTGGTTGGATCGCAGTTGATCCCTACCGTGTAATAATATTTCTTTTTCGTTCGTTGTAAGAAAACTGTTGACCGGTTTAAGTGTTTTTTCGAACGTAAAGGGTATTTCTGGATACATAGACAACCCCAAAAATACATATTTATTTGTAGTCATGTATTTTTTGTAAATATTATCAAAATAGTTATAACGTTTTGTGTTCATAACATGAAGTTCGTAAGCTATGTTAACATAATCTTTCAGAGGCAAAGAACGTATTTTAGCATTATTTATATCCATTTTTCTTATTTAAATTAAAAAAATTTGTCTAAATAAGTTTGGAGAAAAATTATGAAAATAGTTAATACCGATATAATACTCAATTTTAAATTGAAAAAACCATAACAAATTAAAAAAAATACAATTACAACCAAGTAACATATTTTTATATTTAATAAAAATTTTGATTCTTCCCACGGGGATGTAGTTTTGATTATCTCATACGATGTAATGTTTAAATCTTTTGAATAATTTAATAATTTATTTACATATTTATCTATAGCATCTTTATTAGTTATATGATTATCTGCCTTTTCCTGCAACAGTAGCCTACATATTTGTGTATAGTATATATTTCTTCGTCCAGTAGCTTGTAGAGCGTTTCTTTGTTTAATGTTGGTCGAACGTATTTAATCCAAAATACCATCGGGTCTAATTCAATGTTACTTTTATTGTACAATCTTTGTCGTTGTCCTATAAATTTAGAGGCTATTTTATATAGAATTCTATCGGAATAAGGTTCTGTGGCTAATTTAAACGGATCGTAAAAAGAAAAAACGATATCCAAAATAGGACCAATAATCAGTAGCCATCCGGCTACATTTGTCGCGGCAAGAGATATTTTCGATAGGCCTATAGCCGCAACGGTTCTTCCCATGGAAAAGGCTATACGATCGGTAATTAACGTAACTAACACTTTATTCATTATTTTACTTTCAGTTATAGCGCTACCCAGATTTTCTATTAATTTTGTTCGCAATTGTTTATTATTAACAATGTAATTAATTACATTTTTTGTTTCGGATTTTATATGTATTTTGATTTTATTGAACGTTAGTTCTCCCGATTCTCCTCTTATTACGTTAGCAACATTTTCTTTATCTATTAAAGTACTGTATAGGTTATATAGATTTTGTGAAATAATGTCAATGTAATCGCTTAAAGCTTTTCCATCAGTATCATTATTAAAACTTGAAAAATCCTCCTCTTTGTCATCACTAAACATATTATACGTGCTAGTACCGTTGTCAGTATTTCGATCGTTTTTCATCTTATAACCTCCGTCTACTTTAGACCCGGGCTTGTATTCTAACGTGCTTTTATTGGTCCAGTAATATCCACTATCTATGTTTAGATCGGACACTTCAATTTCTGGATTTAATAGGCTTAACTTTATACGGTTTATAACCATTATACGGTCCTCTGTGTTTTTTCCACTCCCCATCGTTAGACAAATACTTTTCTCGCACGGACATATATTTTGTATTATTTGGGATGTTCCCCGTATACCATCTCGAAAATAGTCTGGTTACCGAAGATCCTATAAAAAAAGTGGATACGTATTTCCCCCCGCTTAGGTCACAACGTTTAGCGTTTGGTGGATCGATACCGACGTAATCAAAATCTATCGACTGATCTACATAATTTATACCGTGAGCTTCGCAATAGGATTTGTTTATACGTCCAGAGATATACTTACGTCCTCCAGAATCTCTTCGTATTTCGGCTTTGAAATCCAAACCACGATTATCGTTAAATTCATTACGCCTACCATAATCGACTATGAATGCCAACAGATTTGCGTCTTCTACATAACAGTTATCACCCCACACGCCAAAAGGCGAGAAGATTTCTGTTCCGTTTGGGGTTTTAACAGTCTACAACTCGGTTGACAGGAAACGAGGTATTCGTTTGAACTGTTCGAAAACGCTAAAGGGGCCTGTTCATTTGAACACGTTTTCAGTACTGGGTAGTAAGGATTACAAGACGCCATTTCGCAGCCAATTTGCTCGAACCGTAGTTTTACTGTTGTCATTTTCATTACAATTGGGATATATCGATAGTGAGATTTCACTTGCTAAATTCGGATAATATAACCAAAAATGTTTCAAACGTAAAAGTTTTAAACGTTCGAAAATTAAATTTGTAGAATTTTTCTTGTTCATGACAAGTGGATAGGAAGTAGGCTAACGTTTGTAATAATGCACGTATATCGAATACTGATTTTTATTCACTATTTGATTGTACAACGTATTAAGCGTGTAGTACATACACAATCTTATTAATGAAAAAACATATTTTAAATGGATTCAATTTTACGTTCCATATTGTTTACAGAAGAGCACGTTTCTAAAGATTTTTCCCAAGTAAATTGTTTTTTATTCCAGAAGTTATGGAATACTAAAAACTTATCAGTAGTGTTTAAAGAAGGTGTCCGTTGTTGTAACAAATTTAGATAGGAATTAAAAAACCGTAAAGCAAAACTCGCGTCTAATTGGCGAAATAAATTGCCCCTTTTAGACCGAAAATCGCGAGTTTCGAACATAGATAACAGAATATACATTAATATACATTATTCCCCTTTCTGCTACTTTTCTAGAGATTTCCACATCGTGTACAGAATATTTATTTGAAGGGTGTAGAAATACTATTCCATTTAACCCCTTAAAGTTATTTTTGTAAACGCTTTCGTATTTTCCGTAAACGTTGGGTTCAAATAGATCTCCATATTCCCTGTTTAACGATTTATATACATTTTTTATTAAGTTCAAATTTTCATTCAGCGTAATCGTACTCGTTTGTAAACGGTAGTTCTTTCAGTAGTTGGTAAAAAATCTCGTTACTGTCCCTCGTTTCGGTTACTTTTTCAGCGTCAAGTACTTCTTCCTCAATATGGTAAAAAATCTCGTTACCGTCCCCCATTTCAGTGTTAATTACTTCTTCCTCAAGATGGTAAATCTCGTTACCGTCCTCCCTTTCAGTTACTACTTCTTCAAGAAGGTCACGTGTGGTTTCTTCCCGTGTTTGATCAATATTATCGGAATTTTCAAATACAACCAAATTCGACGAATTATTTATTACGGTTGTAATGCTGCCTTCGTCGTCGTCGTCGTTATAAAACCAAGTTTCATGTTTGTCTGCCGAAGAATAATCGCCAAACCAAGTATTTATAGCCGTGTAATCGGCGTCGTATTTATCGGCCCGTTTTTCGTAAACATCTTCTTCGGATTCGTTTATTAAATCGTCCACAGTTTTATCTTCTAAATGTATATTGGTTGACCGCTCTAAAAGGTCATTGACTTCAACATCAGAAGAATTTTTGCTTTCTACAACGTTATCTAATATCGAATTTAAAGTGGACGTTAACAAAAGACCAATAGTATTATACACGACGCGTTTAAAAATCGAAGTGTAATTTTTTGATTTAAACAAATTTTGTTGTATTACATGCAAACCGTCGTTTACATTTCGATAGCCTTTTTGAAATCTTTCAAAATAAAATTCATAATCTTCGTTTATTTCCTTTAATTCGTTTTCTAACGTTTCTAAAATATTCGTTACCAATATTAAGGAATGGTCACCTTTCAATGTTTCTGTTACCATTGTAATACATTTTCTTATGATAGTATTATAAAACGTTTGTTCTGTAGCCCAGTTGTAAATACAGTAACATAGCATCATGATTTCATCTTTATTGTACGTTTTAGACTTCAAGCAATCCAACAAGGTTAATTTCAAATGATGGGGGATGTATTTACTAGATAATAAACCACTCTGTTGTTTGAAATCGCTAATTTTTCGAAATAAATCCAATTTCATTGAAGATTTGGCTTCATGTACGTTGGCATTTAAGAGACGTGTTTCAAAATCTAAAACGCATTTACCCCGCATCTTATTTATTTATTAATTGTAGAAAAAAACAAACAGTTTACTTTTCAGAAACAAATTTTAATTCATATCGATTAACTTGTGAATTAAATTTTATTGCAAAATGAGTACGTAATAAACCATTTTATTATGTGTGTATTTACTCTTTCATCTTCTTTATAAGCAAAAATTTGTTTTTCAAATCTTTTAATAAAACATAGTATTTCACATCGACTACTTCATTTTTTTCGTTATACTTGTAGTAGTTTTTAACATTTATAGTTACGTTGTAATCTTTCTTATTGAGATTTTTTTCCTGATCGTCTATAATAACAACGGGACAAGATAGGTAATCGTGCTTATTATATTTTTTTAAATCTTTACGCAGAGAGCCTATGCGTTTGCGTTCAGTTTTCATTTCAGAATCGTTTGTTTTAGCAAAATCAAATTTGTACGATTTAAAATATTTTTTCAACGTCGATTTCACATAATCATCACTGATTATAAAGACCATATAACCTTGAGTGGCTTAAATATGGTATTTTGTTTTTGTAAGTTGTCTATATCAAATAGAAATTTGAAAACCGAGGGAAATGGACGTGAATTACTATCGACAAGAGTTAAATCATAATCTAAAATTAGCACGAAATAAACTATTTTGTACGTATTTTTTTTATCGACCGTTTCGTTTTTGTCGTTTTCATCATCTGAAGCAACTTCTTCCTCAATCGCGACCCCTCTTCTATCTTCTCCCTCTCCCGAAACAACTTCTTCTTCAATTATAACTTCGCTGGGAGGGTGTTCGCTATCATCGTCAATTTTTTTCACGTTTTTGTCGGGTTCTAATCTGGTTGTACGGTAATCGTCAATACAGTTTCTTGACAATGTTACAACTCGTATGTAAGAGTGTCTATTATTTGTTTTGTCGCTTGATACGGCAAAGAAAGGGTAGGGATTCGAACCGTTGGCTAGATACATTGTCACTACTTAACATTATATACAAAATAATAAACACCTGTCTACTCTTGTTTGTGGTGGGTATTACTTTCGGTGTTACAAAATTGTGCGAGGTTGTAAGTTTGAAAAAAAAACAATGATACAAGTTAGTTAATTTCTAAACATTTTTATTGCTACGAATACACTATAATAACAAATTCATCTATACTTTTGATTGTAACGAAAGAACCGAAGAATTCATTAATTCGGGAATAGAGACTATCATATCGCTTCCACTCTGCACTTCGGTCACAAATAACTCGTGCAAAAAATTATTTGTTATACCACAAAGTGCGACACTTTCGTAAGATACTTCCATATTAAAATTTTTGTACACCCCCTGTAGTTCTCGTGATATTTTTACTCTTCCAGGATATGATAAATAAACGGGTTTAATAATTACAAAATTACCACCAACAATACCCACGTTCGCTCTTATACTACACTGTTCGTCCGGGGATTGTCCGCTCCATGGAAGATTTCTGTAGACAGAGAGTGGGCGAATCAAATATAACCATGTCTGTAGCGTTATATAATACCACGTCTACATTATCGTCTAATCCTATGGCTTCTCCCATCAACGTTCCATGTTGCGAATTTAATATAATTTTTTGATCGTTTATCCACGATCTTCTGGTAGCCTGTCTGGCGGTTTCACTTTCAGCGGGCAAAGGATTACAGGAAGCGGGACACACCATGTAAGTATAAGCCTTACATATAGCATCATATTCTTTTTCATAAGCCCTACGGCAGAAATCGAAACCAGAAGCAATATTTCTTTCCACTGTTTTTGTATCTTGTGAATCGTTTTTCAATAGACGTGTAGCAGAAGGAAAAAACGACACAGCCGAAGAGATGGTTTTCATGAATACGGCTTTGAAGGCCGCGCTCTGAACTACTTTATTATTTTCATCTATAGCCACTTCTTTTTGAACCAGAAAGGTTATGTTAGCAACTATCATCCAGTGGTATTCACACCACCCGCAGATGTTGTATCCCCAACATTCTCTACCACCAAAATTTTTAGATACTTTGAAAAAACAAAATCTTTTCTCTCTGAAAAAATCGGATTTTATTTTATTCGTGGTTGTCGGTAAATCTGGTTCCGATGTTATGAAACTCTGTATAGAAAGTGGTAGAGATGGAAGCGTGTTCGAACAAGTGTTGTCAGCACAATCCATTTGTTCTGTAGTTTCTTTGTCTGTGTTAATATTTGGTAAATTGACACTTGGGGGGAGGTTGGTTGGTATTTACGATGGTTTCTCAGAAAATACTCATAGTTCTTTTCTATCTTATAAATATACAATTATTTTACAATTGTAGGCACTTTAGTGCTGTTTAAAGGATACAATTGAAATGTACTTTAATTTCATTAATGGTGTTTCTACGTTAACCGATTTTTTTTCTTTTTGTTGTATTGCCATCAAAATAATTTGGAAAATCGCATTCATGAAATTTTATCTTTCCAACTTTCTTCGGGCAGCAAGATTTCAGAATAATCGTGGATTGTAATATTCCCACAGATAAATAAATATAACAAAATATGTTATTACTAAAATGGGTTTTAAGTAAACTATACACGTCTTTACTGTTTTCCTCTTTTACAGTCGGATACGATATAGTACGAATTTTTATTACACTGTTTTTTATTTTTCCAAAAAGATGAGTGTCGTTGTAAAAAAACGTACCTATTATTAACGGATCCTATCGGGATGTTATTGATTAAATAAACCGATTTCTCTTTATCCGTTTTTTGTAATCGTATAGTTATTTTACTTTCTTCATAATTAATGGATCGCATGTTGTTTATTCTTTTTTCGTTATATAAAAAATTAATAAAAATATTTTCTACAAGAGTAAAACATCCCCCGTAAACACGTTTAAAAGCATATGAATTTAAAATTATATATCTGATGTCTTTGGTTTTTAATCGTTTTTTAATTTCTGTTACGAGAAAGGGAAATATCTTTTTCTCTGTTAAGTACATGCTGTCGTATTCCGACAACGATAGGCATTCTCTATAAATAACACAAACGTCGGGAACGTCTGATTGTAAGTGTAAACTTGTCGTTTCCCCCTCATTTAAATTCAATTCGTTTAAATATTTACACATCGTGCAGTCCGTTTCTTTGTCACATTCTACTTTAAATTGGTTGACTTTCTTACGTTGAAGCGTATTTAGAAAGGCGTACTGAACGTTGGTTCCTCTATCGGTCACCGTAGTAAGCTTGTATGTTGAATTCGGTTTCGATGTATTAAAGCTTTGGTTAATTAAATCTGTATTATTGATTGAGTCAACAGAGTGTGTTGAATTCGTTGGATGTTGTTGAAGTGCTGACTTCGATTCGTTATATTGTGTTTTTGTAAGATTTGTTTCTAATGTATTATTATTTTCGTTAAGCGAACCATTAACATTTATACTTGTTAGATTATTTTTCTCGGTGTTATAATCTGTATTATTGATTGAGTCAACAGAGTGTGTTGAATTCGTTGGATGTTGTTGAAGTGCTGACTTCGATTCGTTATATTGTGTTTTTGTAAGATTTGTTTCTAATGTAATATTATTTTTGTTAAGCGAACCATTAACATTTATACTTGATAGATTATTTTTCTCGGTGTTATAATTTTGTGTGTTGTTAGTGCTCGAAGAATTTGAAACAATTGTTTCATTTTGAGTGATCGTGTTTAGAATTTGTACACAGAAAATCAATAGGGAAACCGATAAACGACGTCTGAAAGCCATCACACCTTATATATTAATTAGCATTTTTTTTGGTGATACACTTTTTAATTTGCTACGATACGGTATTACATATGATAGGATATTGAATTGTATAAAGTAATAAACGATTAAAAATCTTCTTCATAAGAATTATCGTTATCCATTGTAAAAAATATATTTTCGTCTTGTAAATCGTCATCAAATTCGGAAATAGAATTAATGTTATTCTCTACTGAATTATTGTTAGCAATTGATGGGGTCGTTTCGTTGCTGAGATTATCCTCGTATATATTAAAAAATAAAATTATATTTAAATCGTTATTGTTAAAGTCTAAATCTGCGTTCTTTAGGTTTTTCATTAAAACGATTAAAATCTCTTCCTCCACGATTAATTCCATATTCCACCTGGACAGGTAAGTATTTATTAAATCCGTATTCGAAATAATAAATTTATGATCGGTGGGGTTTTTGGTAAACATAAATAATTGTAAGGGGGGTGATGATAATATGGCCATGCTGGTAATATGGCCAGTTCTCAATATTGGACATAGTTTACCGAATTCCGGCTAGAGTGCATCAGAATGCTCTCTCGACACTTCTCCTAGACTACACAGACCATTACTGTTAGTGGGGAAGCTCTACATTGAGCAGTAGCCGCCATATTGTCCCGCTGTTGCTTGGAGAAGGACGCTGTTATTATATTACTCAGGTAAATTTACGCTTATTAACCTATGTCATTAACATATAACAATGATTGGACTGTTGTTTCTATTTCAGTTTTTTGTGCTCAGTTGATAGGTAACATTCATAGTTAGGTATTTGCTACAGATAGTATTCAATTTACGTCTCAATTAAAAACCTATCCAGGCTGGTGAAATGGCCAGCCTTGGCCGTATTAGCTGCAGTTGGCCATATTACCTGCTATTACCAAATAATTAAATAAATAAATACATAAATTGCAATTAGGTAAGTCATGTTTTGTCAACATTTACCTTTTATAATGTATTTACGTAAGTATAGTTTATTATTTCTGTGTTTCAGAAATGGATCCTGATGAAGGAAGAAAGAAGAAACGTGGAGGCTGGTCCCAGGAAGGCTTGACGAGAGCAGTTGCTGATGTCAGAGGGCAACGTTTGTCAGTGAACGCTGCGAGCACAAGGTACTCCATACCCAGGCGAACTTTACGCCGCTATCTAAACGGTAATAATGGAGTAAAATCAAAGTTAGGTTGTAAGGCGACTCTCACAATAGAACAAGAGAGAGAATTATGTAATAGAATATTTCGATTGGCAGATGTTGGTTATCCACTAACTTCAAGAATGCTTAAATTGAATGTTTTCAAATACTGCCAAGAAAATGGCATTTCTAATAAGTTTTCTAAAGATTTGGCAGGACGCTATTGGCTAAAGGGTTTTTTTGGAACGAAACCCTGATGTCAGAAAAAGAAAAGCTCAAAGGCTCAATCCAGCGCAAACTCAAAAGCTTAATAAATTCATTGTCAGTGATCACTTCGAAAAATTAAAAAAATCCTTAACGTCAATGACCTCTCCTGAAAAAATTTTTAACATGGATGAAAAAGGCTGTAGACTACAGCTACACAAAGATCCTGAAGTTCTTGCCAAAAAGGGGTCAAAACGTGTTCATATTGTTGCTAAGGAACACGGTGAGAGTGTAACAGTTGCAGCATGTGGAAATGCAGTTGGATCTGTAATTCCACCAATGATTTTATTTTCTGGAGTAAGGAAAAATCCTGCTTGGGAAAAAATTTACCTCCTTGTTCAACAACCATAATGACCTCTAAGGGATCTATGACGACAGATTGTTTTGTTGAATATATAAAACATTTTGCTAAATTTAAACCAGCTGGGACATGCCTTTTAATTTTTGATGGGGTTAAATCTCACTTAGACTACAAGATTTGTGAGGCTGCTGAAGAGCACAATATTGTGCTGTATTGTTTGCCTTCAAACACAACCCATGACCTTCAACCTCTAGGCAAGGGTTGTTTCCTTAGCTTCGAAATTTTTTGGGATCAAATTGCACTACTTTATTTTGACACTCACAAAGGGGAACAGAATATATCGAGGCTTAATTTTGCTGATGTTTTCACTCCTACATGGGCAAAGTCGATGACACAGGGAAACCTTATGAGTGGTTTTAAAGCCACTGGGATATATCCCTTCAATCCTCTTGCTATTCCGGAAGAGGCATATGCCCCAAGCTCTATCACTGAGCGGCCAGAACCAACTGCAGAAATTAACACCAATGTAACGTCAAACAAGCAAACTTCACGTCAGATGCAAATAGATGATTTACTTGCACAACCGTCGACTTCTGGAACTCAGAATGTGAAGCGACACACTAAGAAACATCGGAGAAAGTTACCGCCAGATATATCAGACTCAGATGATTTAAGTATGCATTCGATTTCCTCAAATACATCACTAGAAGAGGATGTTAAATTGCTCAACAGTTCTTTTCATGAAGTCTTGCCTACACCTGAAAAGATCAGGAAGACTACTCGTACCATGAAGCCCACTATAAACAGTCGAGGTGTATTACTGAACAAAAAGTTGTTTACTATTTCTTTTATGAATTTGCTAACTGCTATAATTTTTTATTGTTCGACTAAGCTTTTCGTCATTACTGACATCTTCAGGTCTTAAACAACGATTAATCAGGTTGTTTAAGACCTGAAGATGTCAGTAATGACGAAAAGCTTGGTCGAACAATAAAAAATTATAGCAGTTAGCAAATTCATAAAAGAAATAGTAAGGATGGCTGCTAATTTAAACAATACGAAGAAAAAGTTGTTTGATGATATGAAGACTGAAGCCAAGGATATTAAATCGAAAAAAGGTCAGAGGATAATGAAAGGAAAGAAACACGGGAATAAAGAAACCAAGAAACATTCAGTGAAATCTCAGGAAAAGTCTGATTCAATTTTCAAAGACAGCTGGTATTGTTTTTTGTGCTGTGAAGATAAACGAATTGATATGAGAATGTGCGGAATTTGTGGCACCTATGTACACGAAGAATGTGTCGGATTGACCAAAAAAGACAAAGACTTGTTCATTTGTCCTAAATGTGTGCAGTAAATTTTGAAGCTTATGAACTTATATAATGGACAATTAATTTTCTCTTTATTTGATTAAATTTTTTTTTACTTTAAATGTAATGCAAAAGGTACTTAATGGATCAATAAATAATTATAAATCTGTTTGTTTTATTATATTTCCTAAACATCCATTTAGTGGGCAAATGTAGCTCCAAATCAGGTTTTTATGTTGCATATTAATATACTGGCCATATTACCATCATATGATCTTAATATGGCCAACTGGTAAACTTGAAGTATAATTTTTTTCGTATATTAAATATTTTTAAAATGGGTTTTTTATTTTTTTTATTAGTCACTGAATAGATGTAGTACATAGATCCATAAAAGATTTTATTTTTATTTGAAAATTGTTAACAGGAAAATTAATCAAACCTTAACATGGCCATATTACCATCAGGGACCTTATTTCGTTTAATTCTTTAATGATTATATCCGAATATACTGCGGTATTATAATCATCAAAGTGTAAATAGATTTTTTCGTTTTTAAAACTAAAAATACATCCACTTTCTTGTATTCCGATATTTTATCGAAACCTATTTTATTCTGAAACCGATCTTGAAACATTCGCATATTTATATTGTCGTGAACGTGCTCGATGGGAAAGCGTTGTTGCGAAGGAATCGTCGACGGCTCGTAAATAACCTGACCGGGAGTATTATAATTTAAAGTGTCCTTCACTATTAGATCTAGTGTAGAAGTTTTTATTCCGAAGTTTACATATACGTCGGTATGCTTTAAGTATATTTCTAATATCGATACATATTTCTCGAAAAGATCCTTGCATGAATTTTGCTCTATCAGAGTTTCTACATTCAGTGTAGTACAATTATTGTCAACAAATGCCGTTTTCAAAAATGTATAATTTTCGTCTTCAAAGGTTTCTTCCAAGTACGTCAATAGATATTTGATTATTATAACGAATAACCAAGTTGGTATATCGTTTTGTTTACTTAAGAAATTATTATCATCTACATATATGTAATCCGCTGGTCTCAAATACATAACAACGGTATTCTCGTCTTTATTAATTGAAATTTTGTTTATTTTCAGATATGATTTTAAATCGTCGTTTACATCTCCATTTAAATTAGAAATATCCCATATTTTATTACAAAAACCAATATATTTTATAAATTTTATCATGGAAACGTTTAATAACGTGGAATTTATAAATTGTTTGTACATATTATTCTTATTACTATTCTTCGCTTCCATCTTGCCACATGTCACTGTACTGTACGTTCCGGAATATCCCGCAACTTGATCATTAGAAACGACGTCTCGTACGGGCACTTGTTCTTTTATTTCATCAATCGTTACTACCGAATCTGTATTACTATCGCATTTTGATTTCTTTTCACGTAACGTTTCTTTCAGAATTTTTTCTAATTCCTCGGGAGGTGGGCAGGACGACGTATCTAACCTTCCCTCAAACGTTTCGCCATTAAAATACGTTGAATTCACATCGTTACTCTTTTTTAGTTTTATGAATTTATCTAAAAACGACTGTTTTCTTTTTTCGTCGTACTGTGGAACTTTTAAATCGAAACAACCGTTTACGGTCGACATAAATAGATTTTTTTGTAAACTTTCTTCTTTGTGAAATATTCTGTCGACAATGTCATTTAAATTCTCAATTTTTCCTAACTGTTTCGATCTAAATATTACAGTATCTAGGTTGTTGTACATTCCTGTGGGGAAAACGAACACACCCTTCGACATATTGAAATTTGTTATTAATTTATTTATACTACACGCCTTTCTTCCATCTAAAACTATTGGGGTAGGATATATCACTCCATCGTTTATGATTACATCATCATTTTCTAGTTTATAACGTATCACTTCTCTAGGATTGTAATAAAAATGACACAATTTGAATATCTTACTTTTGTTATCAGAAATGTTATCATTTCTTACACCTTATTAATAAGCAAACGAACATTATGGATATTAAAGTAGATAAGACTGTAGAAAATATTAAACGTTTGCAGCACACCCTACAGGACAATACTACTACTACCGAATCCAGAAATAACCAAGGAGAGAAAACGTGTCGACAGGCGCCTGTTACGATAGAGGATAACGGTGCCTCTTCCACAATCCTAGAGAGCGTCATCGTCATCGGTGTCGGAATAGGCGTAACAGTTATAGGTATATTAACCACATTCTTTAGAAACTGAATCCTCTTTGTTGTAAAATTCAGAATTTTGAAATAAAGAAGAGCCGTTAATTGGTTTGTTAAGAAATGTGTTTTGAAATATTCCCCCAACTCTGTTGATTTTATCGGGATATTTTTTTAAATATTTTTTAGACGACATAATACCAGCTTCAAAAATTATATTAGCTAGGGGACCCCAACCGAAATCAGCAAAATTTTTCAACGCCCCACATCCACCCTCGTAAGAAATTGTGGATATTAAACGTAAATAATTGAACTTGATTTCGTCTTCTAAACTGTTTACTGTCGGTAAATATTGACCCGTAGTTATGCAATATAAGTAAAACGTGGAATTTATTATAAAAGCTTCTTTGTTGTTTTTAAACAAATTTTTTATCGAGGTAAATACCATATCTACATTTTTAACAACCAAAGAATATAGGTGAATTAAAAAATAAAAATCATTTTTTAACGTGAAAATAGAAACAATGTGTTTGTTGTTATTACTTTCCTCAAAACGTATACCAACACAATATTTTTTTAATTTTAATAATACTTTATTGATAAAATAAATATCCCCGTAAAAAATAAATACACTGTAAGTAATTTTGTGATTAAAATTACTAAATATACTGTCAGACTTAATCGACGTATTTGTAATTTTATATATTTCTTTTACATATTTAACGTTTCTCAATACGAAATATTTCTCTTCCAATTCTTTTAAAAACTTTTTATTTTCTATTTTTACTTGTTTAGCGTTTAAATTGGTTTGCTGTTTTGGTTCAAATTACATCATACTGAGTAAGAGTCCGAAGTGAGATCCCGGCGCTGGATACGTCGTTCTGTACGCACGCATTAAAAGTAGTATTTGATTTTTATTAAGAGTTAAAGTTTTTAAACGGCCCTTTCCACTATTCCAATAATGATATAATGCGTTTGAAAAAGCTTTAAGATCTGTTTCGTTTTTAGAAATGGTTTCTTCAAACAGTTTCGTATTAACCGAATGGAAATGTTCGAATTCAACTCGCCTTGCCATTCTTTAACGAGGGTTTCGAATCGACTGATTGTTTCTCTTAAAGTTTCCGGCTTTTATCCCCTTTATATAGTTGTCTGTAAACAAATAAATCTAATTTTTTAACTTTATACTTTCTTGAATTTAAAATAGAAACACTGAGCCGTTTTCTTGTCAGAGAATATTGCTAAATATTCTTCTACCAAAAGAGACGTTTTAACTATGTTTTCAATGTTGTTTTTTAAATACTCGCTTTTTTCGATATCGCGCATCGATTTATCTTCTTTATAAAAAGAGTTCATTTCTTTTTTAAAACTCTCATACTCGTATTTTGTTACAGTTTTTTGGTTTTCTTTCGGGATATTCATTATTTCCTCTAGCGTGTAAAGATCTTCGCGGGTGGACGTGCTAATCGATGAAGCACAACTGTTTACGTATGACGTAGTTCTGAGCCTTTCGAATAATCTAGAATAATCCAAATCCCATAATACACCCCGTAAAATTCCCGATTGCAAGTAAAGGGTTAACTGTGATTTACTTTTAAAGCAACTGTCACTCACTATTTCATCGTTGTTCTTACTTATCTTTTCATTACAATTAGAAATTTTTATGTAATTGTCGCAACATCGTAAATAATCATAAACTTCAATAAACCTATACGCGTTTTCAAACAAATTCACTTTCGTATCCTTTAATTGTCCCATAAAAGTAATCACACCGTCGAGATATTCCGTTCTGTTGTCCCTGATAGGTTCGTTTAATAACATATTTTTTATGGTATTTAATTAATTTATACTGTAGTGAGTTCTCGAAAACTCAACAATTGAATTAATCAGTAATGGTAATGAAAACTGATTTGTATTTTTATTATATTATAAATATTGTTAATTTTATTTACAATATCTTTGTATTCGTTAACACACTCGTCCATAGCTTATCTATTATTAATCGAAAATTTTTACGCTATAGCCCAATCCAAGGACTATTATTAAGTAGCACATTTTTTTTTTAAAGACCGTTATCGATTCTTTTAATCAAGTCGCCAATGTACGTGTTTTGTAGTAATTTAGTGTATTTATTTAACGTAAAAAGAGTGAGAATGGTTATAATTAAAACAAATACTATTAAACCGAACGCGAAAAATTCGTTGTTCGGCGACGACAAACTCGAAAGGTTTTCCTCTGCATTGGGAAGACTGAAAGTATTCATTCTGTAATCGTTCATAATGAATATTTTCTATAAAAATAGATTTGCAGTTCCCTTACAATTATAATAGGACTATAAAAACGATTTTCAACTTCCCGAGACAGACAGGTAAACGTTTCATTTAATTTGTTTAACAAAACGACAATTTCGGATTTGTTGTTCCATCCGTTACCGATTAATGTGTACAGTACATAGTTATATTTGTGTTTCTTAAATTTACCATCAACACACCGTTCTCTCTGTGTATATCTCTATACGTTAAAACAATTACGTTTGAAAAACTGTTTTCAATGAACTCTTTTATACTTTCTTTTGGATTACTTTTAATTAAAGAAACTATTTCGTTATCTGATATAGGCCTATTATTTACATTGTTCACGCCGGTAACATTTAACTCAGTTTGTGGGTGAAAAAAACGCTCTGAAAATTGTTTGTAATTTCGACGAATAAAACAGAAAAGACAGTCCGTTTTTGGATACACATTCCAATTTAAATTGGCCGAAGAAATTCTTATTAACTAAAGTACCATAAACACAAGACCCCTTCAACGATGCAAACGATTCAATATCGACATTTTCAAATATGTTTGTCATCCATCCATCGTTAGTTTCTACGGCAACAACGGCGCCTTTCCGTTTTTTGTCGTCTTCATCCTCCACCGTACACAATAATATTTTTATTTTGGTGAATTTTGAATCCAGTAAAGAAAGGAGTTTGGCGTGTTTAAATCCTATATAACGCTTTAAAATCCCTTTATCGAAAATAATCAACGCTTTGAAATTTCCACCGAGTGTAAAATTAAAAACATCAACGTTATCTAACAATTCAAACTTATCAATGTCTCGCAGATGAACTCTACTAACGGGTTTGAGTGAAATGAGGTCAGAAAAAAAATAGTGCGGTTTGACGGCATATCCAGCGCGTATATAGTCGCAGATTTCTCGCGCACTATCCATTATTGTTCGGTCTTCCGATTCTACTGTTAGTAGTCTTAAAACAACCGCTACTCTTAAGGGATAAAAGTTGTCGGGATTCGCTATCATCTTACATTCGTGGTGTTGGAAGGATATCAAGGAATCAAAGGTATATCTGGAATCTACTACAAATACTACTGCTTCCAATGCGGGCGAGTGCAGAATAGCATAATCTCTAGTATTGGTGCATACTTTATACTGTGCAGAATTTACTTTTTTTCATCAATAATATGTGAAGCTGGGAAAATTAAATTGTCGATTTCGAAAATTGTATTCATACCGATAACATAAATATCGTCACAACAACTTTTGTTGATTGAAAAGAAAGAAGAAACTTTAAATAATGGCGATCCGTATAATCTTATTCCAGGTACATTTAAACATCCAATACCAAAATTATATATTTGGCTTAATTTATAATTTCTGATAAATTCTATTGGTGAATCAAATGGGTCGTTTTTTGGTATTAATTCACTCAAAACGTTTAATATATCGGGAACATTATTAAATGTTTTTAATTTGGTGTATAATTGCGAAGCGGTTAAATCACCCAGTAAATAAGAAAATAGATCTTCTAGTTCGCTATTTTTTATATTCAAATATTCTTTTAAATATTTTTTGTATATTTTTATAGAATACTTATTTAATGACCATTTGTTAAAAAACGACGGCCCAAACAATGTTAATTTGGTAAAATTTTCTATATCCATTCTTATCTATAATGTTTGTTTATTTTTTCAGATAAAAAATGAGTGGGTGCAACAGAATACTTGTCATCTCATTTTACTTTGACAGTAGAAAAACAATTGAATGCACCCTACTCCATGTTTGGAGGGGAGAGGTGTCATTAGAAATATACTCTTTTCCTGGGAGAAATTTCATACATTACCCGAACACGGAAAGATATATGAAAACGCACAGTGTTGATTGTTTAAAATTTCTATAGAAAAACAGTGATGGTGTGCTTGAAGAATTGAAATGTTTTGTAGACAGAGTTGATTTTACGGACGCAATAATTAAAACTTTGAAAAATTATATTAGAAATTACAACGAACAATACGTTTTAGTCATATCTGATGAACATTATTTAAAATTACAAACTAGTGATGATTTTTTCTTAAAAGATATATTTTATAATGTAGCACGTAATAGTTATAAAATGTGTAAACCGCGTTTAGATCTCCCCTCGACTAGTAAATACTGTGTAAATAAAATCAATCATTCCACCGATAGATGCACCGTATGTGCTGCACTCGACGTTTATAACCAAATGAAGTATTTATTATATATTTTTTTAACAACATAAAATGCATTAATTGGATTATATATATGTGTTTGTGTTTGCGTATACGTTATTTATGTTTTTTATTTACAGGTCTTTTTATCCACTACCACAAAAATTTCAAAATTTTATCAGAGACTTAAACAATTTTAAGGACAATAATATTATAGAAAAAGCCAGGATTATCAACGCGTATACAGAAGTAAAAGTGTTGCCAGGGACTACAGACAAGCGCCATACAACCCTCAGCGTGGCAAAAGCGTCTCGAGGGACTACAACCATCAGCGTGGAAAAAGCGTCTCGAGAGACTACAACCATCAGCATGCCAAAAGCGTCTCGAGAGACTACAACCATCAGCGTACCAAAAGCGTCTCGAGGGACTACAGACCCGATCATCAACATGGACGTTCGCCGAACAAGTTGGGATCTCCGAAACCACAATATAAAGGCGAACAATCACCAACCAATAAAACGGGAGAAATTAAATCTAAAGAGGGGTCACCACCGAAACAAGACAACGTTAGAAGAAACGGCCGGTCGAGGAGTAGCAGCACCAGCAGCAGTAGTAGTAGTGGCAGCAGTAGCAGTAGTGAAAGCGGCGATGAAGAAAATGAAAAAAAAACAATAAAAAAATACTGTATCTTTTTTATATGTAAATATAATTTTATATTTTTATATAAAAAATATTAATTAATTTTATACAGATTTTTGTAAAAAGTCATATTAATTAATTTTATACACATTTTTGTACAAAAACTGTCAATAAAATTTACTTTTTAACCACTTGTATAAACAGTGAGCATTTATTTGTGCACAATTGTGTAATCCGTGATTAAAGATACAGGGTGAACCGCATTGATAGCGATGTCTTAATGTTGACAACTGGGGGCACCACTTAATATGATCCATATTATATACACCTATATAAGTTTTCCCTATATAGTCTAACCTGGTTCGTACAAAATAAGCCTTTTCAGATCCCTTTACATAAATACATTTTTTGTAACTTATTCAAAGAAAGTCTAAGTAGCAATAAGGTTCACGTCCAGAGTCCCAAGACAAGTGTAACAAATTTTTACCAATCCATAGGTTTTTTCTTTTCACTTCATCATATAAACGGTCAAAAGGAAAGGGAGGTAAAAACATAAGATGCGTTTCACGATAATCAAATAAACGGAAACACGCCAATTCTTTGACCACGTAGTTGTTCGCATTATCTCTGAAACATTGTATATCTAAAACTAGATAATCCATTTTATTCTTATTAATAAAAGCAATTATTTCTTTATGAAGACATATACCGTCACATTTAATGGCCAACTCTTTATAATTAGTATTTAATTCCTGTATATTGTCTTTTAACGTAGACATTTCTTGTTTTTTAAAATTGCAGATTATCGTAATTATTTCGTTTATGGAAGTAAATATTAATTTTTCTAAATGGTACTTGTCTTCACGATCGAGTTTAGCGTTTGAAATAATATTGTTTATTTAATTTACGTTGAAATAAAATTTTGTGATATTACTTTGCTGCAATAAATCCTCGTTTACGTTTCTACATTTACGTCTCGTATTATTTCTGTTTAGTCTTCGATTCACTAACATAATTATTTTAAACCATATGGCGGTGTATTCACTTTATTTAAGAACAACAATATGACGGTGTATTCACCTTCTTATATAATTTATAAAAGTAAAAATAAACTTATTTTTATTTACGAATGCACCTTCTAATTCACCATCAAATAGCAAAATTATTCCAAAAAAACGAGAATAATTGTCTTATCTGGTGGTGAATTTGAATTTTATTCACTACGTAACATATAGACTTAACCAACATTTGAAAAATAAATTGGTGGTGTATTCACCACACAAAATTACCTCTCTATCCCGCCTAGCCTGTTCAAAAAGAGCGATACGGTAGGCTATAAAATTCAACCACCTCAAAGTCGTACAACAGTAACTGTGCTTTATGAGAGTGTTCTACACTTGAGTTTTCTTTGTCAGTTATACGCTACACGTTTCTTTTTTTGTAACCAGGATTTATTATATAGTTATTTAGGCTTCTAGTACTCAGGATTTATTATATATTTATTTAGGCTACTACATCTCAGGAAATCTTACAGGAACTGTGGTGGTTTATTTGTGTTCTCTCCGTCAACTTCATCATCTTTAAAAAGTTAATTTTTCTACCAAAAATAAACTTATAAACCATAAACAATTAATTTGGTATTTATAAATTTCTGCATAAGTAATTTCTCTTTATTTTTTATTTTTACCAACAGGGTGGTCGAGAAAGCGAACAGCAATTGTTGTTTACTTCACTTTGACTCACCACAAGAGATCGTCCGTCCTATTAACACAGACACAACAAGACCAATTGTGGTGTATAAATACAGTTTTCTCTGCCAACTCATCTCAGAAAGGTAATCTAATTGAATAAAACATTACATAAATAATTAATTTTTAATAATTATTTTTTCAGTATTTGAATTTCCACTATGTTTATGAAACACCTCTATATATAATTTGAAATTTATATCGTTTTTATTTACTGGTAAATAAATTTCTGCATAGGTAATTTCCATTTCTTTTTTAAAAATATTATCGTAAGAAGAAATAATTTTAAAATCCCCATCAAAACAAGCGATGCCTTTTAACAACCAGTCTCTATCGAAGAAGTCAATTTTTAATGACAACTTTAATAAATAATGTTGGCCACGAAATCTTGAAGACAAAAAACACAAAACTTCTATAGAATAAAATTTAGTTGTATGTTTACAGATTTTCATACATTCATTAAATGAATTATTTGAAATTTTTGCGAAAAGAATTTTAGAATTTACAACACAGTGAATACACCTATTTATTTCTTCTTTCAAAGTAGAAATTATAAAATCGTTTTTACATATCGAGGTATGCACGTTTTCATTAATCACATTATCGTTTCTAGATGTTAAACGTTCTGGTTTAGAAAATTAACTATACCGTCTCCTCCGTTATTATGATCGTTGCCAATAAACAATACCTTTCTTGTTAACGAAACGAAGGTCCACGACTTCTAACTGACGTTTTGCACCAACAGATATGTTCATTCTAGCACATTTGTGATCAAAGTCGAACAACCGTTTCCTAAAGTTTATACTGAATTTATACCCATTGAATAATTTATTAATATATGGTACCTTTTTCATGCGTTTTTGCATAAATTCCTGCATCGAGGTTAAAAAGCTCACCACAGATCTATTTGTATTGTTATCTATTAAAATTCTCTTTCCTATGGTATCGTACGGTATAACATCATAAATAGATTGATATTTTGTTATGAGGGAATGCATTTTATCTCTTGTCAACAGATTTAAATAATACGTATTTTTAGTTTTGAGAAGGTACAGATTAACGAATGCGTCGAACGATCCTAATAGTGGGGAAGCCAAAGTGCAAATTCCTATTAGCTTTTTATTAATCAGTTCGTTAGTTTTAAATTTTAAAATATTTGTAGCTACAATCTCTCCTAGCGAATGACCTACTAAATAAAAATAACTATTGTTTTCTATAGTAAACGTGTTTTCTAAAAATCTAAGTAATGTATCGGTAATACCATCTATAGACATTCGCCAATCGTAAGGAAACACTTTCACACGATCTTCTCCTTATTCTTTTCTCAACTCTTTGATAATTTTATCGTAAATACAAAAATAACTTATTCCAAAAAATTTCAGATGATGTATAATATCGTCTGTAAACAGATAGGAACACTTTAATGCCATGTACGTTTCATCGTTTATACCAAACAAAAATTCGGTTGTTTTCGGTGGCCAAACTATTCTAGACTTGGATTTTAAAACACTTCCCTTAATCCCTTCCCTTTAATTCCACCGATATTGTGAGCGGCAATTCCGGTATATGCCAAAAGAATCACGTCGATACCGTGTTCTTTGTACAGAGTGTTCGCGATTAATTTTAAAAGATACGATTTGCCTGTTCCCGCACATCCACATATAAAGTATAATTTCTGTTTTTCCGCATCTTTGATCCCCGTTATAATTTCGTCGTATATACAACGCTGTGAATTGGTTAGTGTACCCTCCATCATTGAATATTATTACATTTTGCGTTTCTTTATATAGAGTTCGCTACGATCGCGATGATATAAAAGCAAGAAGGTTTGGTCGTTGCTTTCACTTCTGAAGCCGTCGTCATGGAAGAATCAACAAATTGTTTGTCTCCGAATGACACTTGTTCCGATTTGGACGAGTCGATGCGCGAAGTGATGAGCTCTTTGAAGAAATTCGAAAATACCAATATGGGAAAGATTTTGAAAACAACATTGGAGGAATACGAAAAATCGGGTGCTTTAAACGCTGCGTATAAAGTGGCAGAAAATTTAATGTCACTCGACGAAAGCGATATACCGATTAAGAGAAAGAAAGTTCAAAACAAACGCAGATCGCCGGAAAAGGTCGTCTGTGAACCCAGAAAAAGGGGTCCCAAAAAGAAGAGTGTAGAACGGGGTTCTGGAGAAGAATCTGACTTTGAGGATAAAAAGCAAAAGAAACAAAACAGTAAAATAAACAAAATATTGAAAAATCCGAATCAGTACATAAAAAACGGTAATCCCTTTAGTGTAAACGGTAATACACTTCACACGACTTACATCGACGCCTTGTGGGACTTTTGGTCCGGTGTTATTATTAAAAACACGGCCGGAAACGAAGAAAAACATGGTGTATTGGATTTTAGTGTCGGCCAAGTATTTAACATAAACTCGATTATTGGGGCTACGCGTTTCTGTATTTACGATTGGTCGTACAATGAATTCATTGATACGTTTGAGACTCGTATCAACGTTATAAAAAATTCAATACATTGTATGAATCAAAAAATTTTAAACGTATACATTCTAGGCATGAATATAAATAGAAGTTTACGCAACGCAATGCTAATGTTTATACGGCATTTGTTGTTGCACATTATAAATATCAGATCCAGTTATGGACTGACCACTTCTTTCCAATTTGTAGAGTACGAGGCTACCGATTACAAGAGCGACTACAAGCAGTTGGAAAGATTACTGTCCACCGTGATTGGAGTTTCTGTATAATGCTACATTATATCAACAGATTGATAATGGAAAGATGCAACAACAACACAACGGTCAGAGTACCGGATTCAGACGGTATATTATTTTTTGAACATTCCCAAACTAACAGGATAAAATTGGAAACGGATCACATCAATTATAATGAATTTTTAGAATTGATTGTACCTTTGTATCCTAAAGATAGATTATTATTAGAACGGTAGGTGAACATCACAAAAAAGGCTGCGGCCTCAACAAATAGAACAATAGTAAAAAACGAATTATTGTATTTGAACACTTTATTAGTGCATTTATGTGAACATATTACTTACGATAGGAGACAAACCTTTTGGAAAATACACAAAAATAGCACAAACAAGTTTGCCTACAAAAATTTACCAAAAATGTCGTTTAAAGAAGCTTTGAGATTAAAATGTGTGTGGAATAGAATATTGTTAACTGGAGAGTTGGTTAAATAATACAAACAAACATTTGTGTTTATAATAATGTTTATAATAAAATATTGGTAAAAAGTTTGTATTCGTGTTAATAATATAAAAATCTGATGGTTAGAATAAAATACTTGTAAAAAAAATAGTTTGTATTTGTATTAATAAATATTATATAAAAAGAAATAGTTTGTATTTGTATTAATAATTATAATATAATTTATACTTGTAAAAAGAAATAGTTTGTATTTGTATTAATAAATATAATATAATTTTTAATAGTGTTTATAATAAAATATTTGTAAAAAGAAATATAATTTCTGTTTGTATTAATAATATAAAAATCCAATGTTTAGAATAAAATACATGTAAAAAGAAATAATTTGTACTAATAAATATAATATAAATTAATGTTGGTTATATTTATTTCTTAAAAATACGTCTCTAAAATAATTAACTATCAGCAGAAGTGTTAAAGCAGGACCTAAGAAGAAGAAATACATCCAAAGAATTTCGAGTGACCAAATTTATTTATTACTAACATCACTTGGAGCGTCACATTTTTCGATGACGTTACACATCATTTTGCATCACGCATATTGTGGAAAACGTTATCATGTTTTCTATATAACTATATAACAAATATTTACTATATAACATATATACAAACATTATCGTTTTAAAAACGACAGAGACCGAAGATTTCTAGACTGTGGGGGGAATCGAAAGTGTGGAAAAAATATAGTCTAGTGTTAACATCACCTGGGGCGTTACATTTTTCGATGACGTTACGCATTTTGCATCACACATTATGTGGAATGATCCCAAGCCTAAAAATTAACATTATTATGTTAAAAATAAAAATCCGATATATGACCTTTTTTTATTCACTATCGTATGTCGGTGGAGTCAATTTATGAAATTTGTATGGATCCGTTTTTAACAGATTACTGTCGGTAAGACGAAACTGTTTCTTGATCGTTTGAATACCCTCACCATCCTGAGAAACGAAACCAACAACTTTCGGTGGAATTTTTCCTCAGCCGCTTTGAAAATTTTACCAATTTTGTTATTCAAATCTCTTTGATCAAACGGTGTGTTGTCATAATAGGCAGCAATTAAATCTCGTAATGCTTTAGTGACATCGGCTCTCTCTCGATTGAAGTATACCAGATACTCTATAACGGAGTTTTTACCTACAGCTGTATGTATATTGTTCACTATATAATCGTAATTATTTGTAAATCTAAGAAGAAGGTCGTCCGAATTTATGGGTTCTTCCTTTATGTTTTCGTAAGCAAAATTTATCACCGTTGTTGCAAATTTTTCTAATTCTTTGCGGTCAAATGTTGGAACAAATTCCGAAGGAATATCTAATCCCATTACAATCACTAACGGTATTTTGTTTATATTAATTTGTCCGGATAAATATCGGTGTTGCAAGAATGCAAGTCCGCAATCGGTAACTCTGGCTTTGTTGTCTATGCATAGATCACCTTCCCAGTCCACTTTAGACGTACGAGTTTTGGGTGTGGTGAACGATGGATTTGCACTTCTGGTGTACGGTATATTCCTTTCTTTAAAAAGTTTTCGTAGTTGATAATCGTTGTTTAGTCTAGAATTACGAGCCTGTTTATAAAAATTTTTATCTCCTAAAATAACGCGGTTTTGAGGTCTGTTATTTTGTTGTTCAACGGATTCGTTGGGTTGGTTACCCCCCTCATCCAAAGTCGCATTTACGAGATATTGATACGTAAAATTTGGATTATTATTTACTCTCTCTATAGAGTGATTAATGTCGTCGTTACGGTGACTCGGACTGGGTGTTAGAGTTAATATGTCGCGATCCCTAGAGTTGTTGTTAGTGCTACTTCCGTTTATAACTCGTTCTAACTCAAACCCCATGATTATATTTTCACGATGGTTGTAAACAGAATGGGAATTTCTGTTGTTGTTAGTATCATTACTCGGGCCGGGTATCGCGGTTATTATACTGCCCCGATTACTAGAGTTGTTAGTAAGGTGTAAGGAGTTTAAAATTTGGTCGAACTCTGTGTCTACGTCTATAGTTTCACGATCAACGTGAAAAGACCCTGTATTTAATATATCTGATATATGCTGATTTTCTAACGAGCTTACAGAATCGGAATTTAGCAACGCTTCCAAAGTTTGGTCATTTCCCCGGTTATCATTTGTAGTTTGTGAGTTTGGTATAACTCTAATAAATCGACTACCACCACTATGTCTAGAATCGTCGTCTAATTCTGATAAACGTTCAAACTCAAGTGGTGCGTAAACTAGCCCGGCATACCCGGGTCTGTGGGTGTAATTTGTAAAATATCAGACGTGTTATTTCTTATTTAAAAAAAAAAATTTATTTGGAAAACACAATAAATAGCCTACAATTTATTTTTTGGATGATGTTTTTTTTCTCTGCTTTTTTTTCTGTGGTTTGTATACGCACACCACGCCACGATCGAAAGATTTCTTGCTGGAGGGGCTGCGGGATCTCGATCTGTTTTTTTGTTTTTGCGTTTCCTTTTTGGTCTTCTGCGCTGGACTTTTGCTGCGCTTTCGTTTGATGTCGGGTGACTTGCTTCTAGACCGAGCTTTCCTTGGCGAGCTTGTTTTTCGTATTGGGTGTATAGTTACAACACCCCGTAACGTAATAGCATCCTTTTGTTTTATTTTTTTAGATTGCATCCCGTATGCTTTAAGAAACTTCTGCTTAGAAATGCAGTGGGTTTTTAAAGGGTCGGGCATGATTTTTTTTCACTTGCCCACTTATTATAATAAATAAAAATCATAAAACGTAATCGAATCCGTTGGAAAGATCTACACGTTCCGAGTAATTGCCGTTAGAAGAATTGCGCACGAGAGTTAGTTTAATCCTTTCGAGAAATATGTTTTATAAACGATATTAATATTGTGCTTAAGGGAAGATTAGCTTTTCGTTTTTCTATTAAAATATCGGTATGGAGAACCATACATGACTTCCATATTCTAAGATTTATATTTAAAATCATTTTCGAAATGAAATATTACCGTAGAAACTACTTCTTTCTACTTACTGCTTCAGCCTTAACCACAGTACTGTGGTCACTAACGTATAGGCCTACCACCTCACGTTATCGCACTCGATTTTCACTGATGATGGAAGTCGATGGCATTGCCGAAATGTCTGGTTTTGTAGAAAACATTGGACTACGGCCAAATATCCCGGGAAGGAATTTTAACAAAAACTACTTCTTTGTTGCCGATAACGTTGTACACATATATATCAGTGGCGAAGTTACATGGAGGCAATGCCTACCCTAAAAAATTCTGTAGAATAAAAATTATAAATACGTATGAACTACATAACGTAAAGATTATACATTGTTACTGCGACTGTCAAATTTATTAAACCGAAATGTGCTTTATTGAGCGACCGCTAGATGGTGACAGGTGAGATTCGGCATAGTTCGTTTAAAGCGAATGAGGCAACCTGAACTTGCCTCAGCGTTTTTTGTATACATCGTATGTAAGCAATGTAGTGGTGTGATAGGGAAGTGTAGGGAGGGGGGATTGTCCCATGCTGTACACATAGAGCATTGAGGCATGCCTCACTTCTGTGGTCCAAACAGTTAAGTTAAAGCGCCTGTGTTGTTTCTAAGTGTTTATTTTATGCGGTTATTAAAAGTGTCACTGTTATTCCGCTGAACTAACAGATGATCAAGATTGTTATTTGAATTATTTGTAACATTAAACATATATATAGAAACTAATCAAGTTTAAAAATTTGAAGTTCAATCAGTTGTATTATTGTGTATGACTAATACAAGGATTGTTCAATAGACACACGTATAGAGCTGTAAAGCATTTTTTATTCAACGATTTTAAAAGAAGTCTCCAATAACATTAAGACATGAGTTCCACTGTTGCGCTAACCTGTAGATTCCCTGCTAGTAAAATTCTTACGGCTGTTTGTGGAACCATTCGGTTACAGCAAACTCTACCTCAGCGTCCGAATTGACCCACCGCCCTTTTAGTGATTCCTTAAAAAAAATTTAAGATTTAAGATTTTTGCCTACCCATTCATTAACTACTAGCTTCGCCAGTAAGCAAATTGATGTCCATTTTTTCGGCTTGCACGCGTTATGTTGGTGTGGGTTTCGGCACTTTCCATTTAAAAAGCGTGCAAACGTAAGAAAATAAACATGAGTGAGGCCAGAAATAACGTGAATTGTGTGTGTGTGTGTGTGTGTGTGTGTGTGTGTGTGTGTGTGTGTGTGTGTGTGTGTGTGTGTGTGTGTGTGTGTGTGTGTGTGTGTGTGTGTGTGTGTGTGTGTGTGTCTTACCTGCCTTTTTATTGCCGTATTAAATGAAAAATATTATATTACATTAAAATGAAAAAATTTTAATTTTATTGCCTGGCAACAAAATTATTTTATTTTTAACAATTACCATTGTTTCAAAAAGTTTAAATAAATTTTCAAGTACTTTACTCTTGTTAAAACGTAAAAGGTTGCAGGTAAACTACCTCTTCCCCTTAACCGATCTTCACCAAAATCGAAAGTCCTTGAGACCTCTACAATTCAGGGACGTATGCAAAAAATTATTTGATTCTGTTTGAATTTGTGGCAGTTATCGTTTGCCATAGAAAATACGCTTGATAAAAAACGTTGCAGGTAAACTACCCCTTTCCCTCAACCGATCTTCACCAAAAACAATAGGTCTTGAGTACTCTACAAATCAGGGCTGTATGCAGAAAATTATTTGATTCTGTTTGAATTTGCGGCTGTTATCGTTTGCCATAGAAAATACCCTTGTTAAAAAAACGTTGTAGGTAAACTACCCCTTTCCCTTAACCGATCTTCACCAAAAACAATAGGTCTTGAGAACTCTACAATTTAGGGCTGTATGCAAATAATCTTTTGATTCTGTTTGAATTTGCGGCTGTTATCGTTTGCCATAGGAAATACCCTTGTTAAAACATAAAACGTTACAGGTAAACTACCCCTTTCCCTTAACCGATCTTCACCAAAAACAATAGGTCTTGAGAACTCTACAATTCAGGGCTGTATGCGAAACATTATTTGATTCTGTTTGAATTTGCGGCTGTTATCGTTTGCCAAAAAAAAAAATTTCCCTTGATAAAAAAAACCGTTGCAGGTAAACTACCCCTTTCCCTCAACCGATCTTCACCAAAAACAATAGGTCGTGAGTACTCTACAAATCAGGGCTGTATGCAAAAAATTATTTGATTCTGTTTGAATTTGCGGCAGTTATCGTTTGCCATAGAAAAAAAATCTATAGCCACACAGACGCTTTTCGGAAAACGACTTTTTTTTCATGTTTTGAGTGTAGTACAATCAGAATCTGCAATAATCTCGAACACGATTTTTTTTGCCATCACCATACTTCCATTCCTTAAGGAATATGGAAGTAAATATCGGTATGGTGAACCATACGTGACTTCCATATTCTAAGATTTATATTTAAAATCATTTTCAGCCAAACAGCCAGGGAAGGAATTTTAACAAAAAAATACTTCTTTGTTGCCAATAACGTAGTACACATAAAAAAAAATTATCCCCTCCCCCTTCAACTATAATTTTGATTTATAGAAAATTACCCCGAGCCCGTTCAACTAGCCTCTTCATTTATAGATATTTCATCTACGTTTCTACAGTGGATTATTAAGATCTTATCAGGATACTTTATCAAAATTAAGTACTTTACTCATGTTACAACAAAAAATGTTTCAGGTAAACTGCCCTTTCCCCGTAAGCGATCTTCACCAAAATCAACAGACATTGAGTTCTCTATAGCTCAGCCACATATGTAAAAAATTATTTGATTCTGTTTGAATTTACGGCAGTTATGGTTCGTCATATAAAAAATTACCCATGTTAAAACATAAAACATGAGATTTATAAAACATATCTAAGATTTATATTTAAAATCATTTTTGAAATAAAATATTTTCATAGAACCTACTAACGCTTTGGAAATCTGAGGAGCCAATCAGAGTTGGGCCTACCTGTCACTCTGCTGAATTTGGTGGAAAGTCCTGTCACTGTCGTCAAAGTATCAGCCTTGACAGGGTCCTCTTTTTCTGCAAAATGGGAGAGGCTTGAGATGGAGTGAGTGACATTGTCCCCACCTCAATGAAGAACCCATTGTTTTATAAAAATATATTTAAATTTTGAAAACTGAAAATTCTTTTCTTGTTGTAAATATTTATATTTTATAATCAAAATGACTTTATTTTTGTTACCTGGCAACAAAATTATTTTATTTTCAACAATTACCATTGTTTCAAAAAGTTTAAATAAATTTTCAAGTACTTTACTCTTGTTAAAACGTAAAAGGTTGCAGGTAAACTACCTCTTCCCCTTAACCGATCATCACCAAAATCTAAAGGCCTTGAGTCCTCTACAATTCACTGACGTATGCAAAAAATTATTTGATTCTGTTTGAATTTGCGGCTGTTATCGTTTGCCATAGAAAATACGCTTGATAAAAAACGTTGCAGGTAAACTACCCCTTCCCCTCAACCGATCTTCACCAAAAACAATAGGTCTCGAGTACTCTACAAATCAGGGCTGTATGCAGAAAATTATTTGATTCTGTTTGAATTTGCGGCTGTTATCGTTTGCCATAGAAAATACCCTTGTTAAAAAAACGTTGTAGGTAAACTACCCCTTTCTCTTAACCGATCTTCACCAAAAACAGTAGGTCTTGAGAACTCTACAATTTAGGGCTGTATGCAAATAATCTTTTGATTCTGTTTGAATTTGCGGCTGTTATCGTTTGCCATAGGAAATACCCTTGTTAAAACATAAAATGTTACAGGTAAACTACCCCTTTCCCTTAACCGATCTTCACCAAAAACAATAGGTCTTAAGAACTCTACAATTCAGGGCTGTATGCGAAACATTATTTGATTCTGTTTGAATTTGCGGCAGTTATCGTTTGCCATAGAAAAAAAATCTACACACAGACACACACGCAGACACTTTTCGGAAAACGACTTTTTTCATGTTTTGAGTGTAGTAGAATCAGAATCTGCAATAATCTCGAACACGATTTTTTTTTGCCATCACCATACTTCCATTCCTTAAGGAATATGGAAGTAAAAATGTTCAATTTCTCTACAATTGACGTCGCTTTCGAGTACAGCATTAACAATCGTTTTAATTCGTTTCTATGTAAAAAGGGTTTGCTCAAAGAAATCATTCTTATATTATAAGGAGAAATGGCAACAAATTCAATGACGCCGCACTTGAGTCGCCTTTCTACTGGAACCGTTCTTTCCAGTGGCACGGGGAAAACTAAACAAATGTACAGTTCCTACCTAAATAACGTTCGGAACAATTTTACATCACATTCGCAGAGTGTTTCTATATTGATTTTAGTATGTATCGTGTTTATATGTGTAACGAGATTCTAATTCATTCCAAAAGATGTATATTCATATAGGTGAAATGGTTTCCATGGTTGTGGTGTTGTACAATATTTGGTTACAATTTGTAGTAAGCAAAGACGGTGGAGGAAATGATCAAGATTAAATTGATCGTTTTTATAATATTCATTTATCGTTTATATCAATTTTTTTAAAAAATGGCTACTACTATCGCGACCTCGAAGGGGGCCGCAATCCACAAAGCAAGATTATTGTTGAGGGTGAAAAAAACGAAATTTAAGACTGTAATTTGAATCCATTCGTTAGTGAAAAAAACGAATTTATAGACTGTGGTAAAGTTTGTGGTAACAATGAATACGGACACGTTTTTGTGGAAACAAATAATTATATAAATGTAGAAAATCGTATATTTTATACCTGAAGTTATTGCGTTCCTAAAAATGTTTTATATTGTAATTTGAAAACGTCCAATTTAATAAAAATATCAGATAAATGGTAATGTCGTCCTAAATGGGGAGAAATATTCGACAACGACGTTATTAAAGTGTGTAACGGATATCTATATGACAATAAATACAAAACTGTATACGATTTTAAGTTACCCAAAGATGTGGATTTAACTCAAGAGGGCCCCCACGAATACCTAGAAGATGCGGTACCCAGATGAAGTTTTTGTTAAGGAGTCCAATACGCTATAGGCTATTGGACGGGCGTAAAAATCACAAAATACATGCGGAGTTTTCTCCATTTAGCAGAATAATAAATTCCTGCGCACTGTTATTAAACAATATAAACAATTCTCAGATACGACCGGGTAGATGGTATATGCGACTGTTCGCCCGAATATAACGAAAGGTTGGATTCCGAGGATATTCTTCAACGCGTTTGTTCGCCTTGTCTAAACAATAAATTATATAAATCTGCAGAGGGTATACATTATCCGATTACATCCAGAGCGTGTGTGAAAAGTTAGGATTTTGACATACACTACGATAGTAGAATATCTTTGGTGAATAAAATTCCGTGCGGTAAAAACACCTTTACTGTAAAATCTGGAGTCTGTTTGGAAGGAAAATTATTGGTAGACAAAAATATATCTCAATACGCACAGAAAATTTTGCAAAATTATAATTTATTTAATTATGTCTTTAATAATTTTAATAAAATCTTTTATATCCAATAATTGCAATTCTTTTATTCGTTCAGTTTCCTTCACATTAAAATAATCCTTTTGTAGAAACGCCATTACGCTTTCATTTAATTGTGTACAGTCTTTGTTGCAAAACTCTTTACAATCAAAGTAAAAAAACTCTTCTTCGATTTTATTTTTGAAAAACTGTATATAATCTTTCTGGTTTCGTTCTGAATCTTGTACCACGCTGTTTTTACAACACTAAGCTAAAAACATTATTTTGGACATCATAGTAATAAAGTTTTTAATTAAGTAATGTTTGTCGATAAAATATCCTATCGGAACTTCTTGGTATCCAGATATCAATTTACGTTCCAACTGCAGTAAAAATATTTTTTTGTTTTGCGGTGTTGTGCATAAATTTTAGTACTATGGCTCGCACGTTATAGCGTGTATTGGCCTCTCCGCCTAAATTTTGAATAATGTGTTTAATAAAAATAGACTTTTGACTATTGTTATTAGACAAATTTAGCGGTATTGTAAACGTGCATTCTTCTAAACTTAAAGAATTTAAGTATTTCCAGAAAGAAAATATTACAAATTTAATGACAATTATCAGATCTTTCGCATCTATATCCGAGTGATTTGTAAAGATCCTTAACGCCGTAAATACGGCAAAATAAAAGCAGTTCCTTACACACTCGTTTTGACTTTTAACAAATCCTGTGGCCTTTATCTTTGTTACGGTATTTTTGCTATTCGGATCGACGTTGTATAAAATGTATTTCTTTTTTGTCATTATGCAAGCGTAATCAGAAGACTGTTCGTTTACAATCTGTATGTAGGGAAGATTTAAATTATTGAAAAATCCGTTCACGTGATCGGATTTTTGCATGTAATAACAGTCTTCCTTTTTTCGGAATTTGTTAAAATGTAACCATCGGTGTCTATGTAAATAACATCCAAAGAGGGATAACGTTTTTTAATAAAAGCGGTGGCTAGTAAAATATTTCTTCTTGCCATTAAAGTTATAAAGGAACATACGTACATGCACGGATATTTTCCCTTTAAATTTCCAAAACGCCCGTAAGAGGAATTTCCTATTAATTTGTATACCATTTCTAGCTGTTGATATATGACCTTTTCGCTTGTGGTTTTGGCTTCTTTTTGTAATTTTTTACCTTCTTCGAATACCGTTTTGAAGAATTTTGTTATTACCGATGGTAAATTAAACGTTATTAATAACCTTGTGTTTTCGTCGAATTTTTCTAAATATGTTTCTTTTAGTACTCTTTCACCGGGTAAATAATCGTTGAGTGGTAACGGTTGGGTTTCGTAGTTGGGATCGTCTATGCGCGTAACTATTTGTTCCAAACACTTGTTCAGTAAATCTGGATTTTTAATCAAAGCTTGTTTATCTAGTAAATACTTTGGAGGTTCGTAAATGTATAATTTAAAAACACGATCGTTAAATGATCCATCGCCGTTAACTAATATCGATCAATTTGTGTTTAAAAACCGTTTGAAATTTTTATACCGCAAAACGCAACCGTTTTCTATAGAAATGTTGTACTGTATGGCACACGACACGTAGAACGATGAAAAATCTTGACTGGTTCCCGAATTATAGAAACCCGGTTTAGCGGCGTTAATTGCCCCGTAAAAATTCTTTTTCAATTTTTCTAAAATATTTTCTTTCAGTATATCTACGTTATCAACGACTTCTTCGTTATCGTCATAAAATATTCTATCGTAAATATTGCTTGTAAAGCGGTCCCTGTTTGGTGTAAGCCACGATCAGAGCTTTAATAAATCTATCTTCTTTATTCGATGAAAATATTGCTTCGGGGCACATAAGAAAATTATCGCTGAATTCGTAAATGGTCATGTCGACATTGAACTTGTCCCACAGCATGTGTACTAAAATGCAGTCGATAATATTATAAATTAACGTTTTAATGATGCACGGTAAGTGTTTGTCACCCACACTTCGCATATTCTCGTAAAAATAAATTGTCGAAATGTCGTTTTTGAAATACGCGTTGGCTATTTCCGTGTTACTAACATCGATATCGTCACTCTCAGAAATAAATTTAGTAAAAGAATTTTAACGTTGTCGTTTCTGTTTTTTATCAGCTGATTCCATACTATCTGCAAACGCCTGACGTCCAATACGTCGACGTCCAATTTAATTCTACCCAAATATTTTTTACATATCGTTTTTAATTTTAAATTTGGCACACCAAACGAATACAAATCTATGAAGATATCGAGCAAATCGATTTGCAACGCGTAAGGATTAATTTTATAATTATCAGTGTACGAATTATACGAAACATATTTGTTCAGATCTTCGTACATTTTGTAGAAAATCATTCGCCGTACTATGAAATTAATGTCGTAACCTCTGATATTGTATCCCGTTAAAAAATGTAATTTGTAATCACTGTCTGTAAGATCTTTTTCGTTTAAATTGACATCGGTAATAAAATTAATTAAAAAATTTTCATATCCCTGGGGCTTGAATATGTTGTTAAATATGTCGTTCCTCATGTAATCCTTTGTAAAGGATAACAATAAACCGCGTTCGTTATCAAAAACTTTAATACACAAATTTTTGAAACGAGAACCCCTCTTCAGTTAATCTGTTAGCTATACGAATTGTAAATTCTTCAGTAACGTAAGCTGGTAAATCGTCCATGTGTAGGTATGAGAAAATTAACACGCGATCCAGTAAGGAATCGCTGTTGTTGTATCTCAATAATTCAGTTATAACTGTTATAGAGTTTATTTTTTCGTAAGGAAGTGCGCCGCTGGGTATACTTTCCATGTTAGTCGATACAGTCTCAATATCGATTGAAACCAAAGGCATGTACTTGATTGACGGCCCCTTGCTTGTTATTTGTGAATTTGCAACACTTTCTTCGTTTGTGTGAGAATCGATATCGATTTGTGGTATTTTCATTTTAAATTGTTTATATTGATTGTATGGAATTATCAATCCTTTACTAGTTATAATATTCCACTCTAGTGGCGACGCGTGATATATTTCGTCGTATAGTTTATGAATTTCAAATAAATCGTCGTACTTTAGTTCAGTTTCCAATTTCGGAAAACATTCACTGGATACAGATAGAAGCGAGATTTTATCGTAGAGAAGGTTGACTTCCAAGGAAAATATGGGAAAAACGGTGTACAAATCTGTCATATTGTTTGCGTTCATTTTCAACCATTTGTAAATTTCTTTAACTTTTTAATACGAAGCGTAAGTATTATTCGTAGAATCGTTTTCTAAAACACTTATACGATGAAGAAGACAGTGTTTATAAAAAAAATCAAATTTTGGGGTTTGTAAAATTGTTGTAATGGGGTTTACATTTAAAGCGTACATTGATAAACCTATGTTTTCTATTGTAAAATTTTTATTTAAAAAACAACACTCCATTATTGAAAGTAATCTTTTTTGTCTTTCCAATATCGCGTTCTTGTCATCGAAAGGTTTAAAACACAGACACAAGTATATGTAGTGTATTTTGTTATATATTTTAAAAATATTACTCTTTCCAAATTTATCTATTGCCGTAATTTTATAAAATTCCTTAGAATTTTCATCATCCTCTATTTCTAGATTAACCACCGAATATAAATTCCGTCCAGGAGCGAGGTTATTCGTAGTTCGTATCACGGTACGAACTGTAGCGGTTGTTACGAGTTTCTGTCTTTATTCGTAGCTCTACTCAGTCTTTTATACCATTTATAAATGTGGGATCAAGATCCACTTTTTGTGTGTATTAGCACACACAATCATTATCGAATACAGAAAAACAACTTCTACCAATATATTAACGACATAAGATTACCTTGGAGTTGCAACGTTGCGTCGTTTTTGCGATTAGTGTTTTCCGATAGAATTAAACCGACTTCGTTGATGAAGAATTAAAGAGAAAATTGGAGCGGTTTTTACGGTCGGGATACGCTTGTCCGTTCAGCAGAACACACTACAAACGTATGAGAGTACACAAGTGTTTATACTGTAGAAAATTTAACCCTTTACCCGTACTTGGAGGTATCGTCTGGTGTCAAATCACTTGATAATAGCAGAAAATAATATCTTTCTAGCGGTCAGAGATTCCCAACACGTAGCGCTGTTCAACGTGCTATGTAACAGCGGCATAGACGCGTTTTAAAAGAAGAGTGTTGTTTCTACGATCGCTACGACTCCTTCGATGAATACTTATTTCAGATGATACAGTCCGAAACTATACCACCCTTCATGACCGTATTGGTTTATGAAGGTACGGTATTCAACAGAGCCGTAATGATAGAAGAAAAAAAACGCACTATTCCGACGAGCGGTTGCATGAAAAGCTTTGACACCAACATATGCCATATGTTTAAACATGGTGAGAGTGACAGAAGCCCGAGTTATTTATCTTTATTAAACTAGGAGTCATATTTGTTTAAAAATATTGTTAAAGATGAAAAGGAGGTGAAAGAAAATGCAAAACGACTAATCGGAAAAACCAAAAGACGGTTGATCACTAATGTGTTGTCGTATGCATTTGCCGATATTACCTACGACGTTATATCCGCAATGGAACACACCCAATAACGCGTCAAAAGTAACATATATGAGTAAATATATATATATATATATATATATATATATATATATATATATAGACGTATCTACAAATATGTCAAATGTAAAGGTATCGATGCGTTTTACGAAGCGCTTGACGCAGACGATGTACACGTTATGGGAAACGACTAAGAAAGTATTCTAACAATATTAAACGTATACCTTGGGGTTAATAAGAATTACGAATATAACGTACTATACAGATGCCTGTTTTTAAATATGAAGAAGACTGCCCGGTTGAGATTAGGTGAAGAAACGGTTCCCACCATCGACAATGGGACGGTTGAAAGATGTAAATCGGTTTTTAAAAGTATATACAGAGAAAAATTAAAAAACTATGAGATCACAACCGGCCGCGCGTTTCCAAACACCTGGAGCGATAAATGTACTGTAAAAAAATTAGAATCACTGTTGGTCTCAAAATTAATTCATTATGTGTATATGTACGTAATAAGTCACAAAGACGAATTCAGATATCCATGTAACGAGTCCCTAAACATGTGCGAAAAATGTTGTAAAAAATCGTGCAATTGGATAGAGGATGGGATAGTTTTTGTAGATATCGACAATACATATTTTTTATTAAATAAACTCGTATCGAGCGCACAACGTCGAGATTTACCCCACAATTGTAGCCTGTCCACTGAAAATAACGCGTTGTGTATTTTACCTTTGGTAACGTTCAAAAACAACTCCTCGGTATATAAATTTTTATTGCAACATTTTATATTTTCAAAAACGCCGTTTGATGACGCAATAACCTATTTGAATTACAAGTTGATCGAAGAAGATGATTACGGTTGTGAAAGATTACAGTTATTAGCCAATGTGGGCAGGTATTTAAAATATTCGACTGTGTACCGGTTAACGTTTTCACCGAATGCACACAGTATTTTAAAACTGCCCACACTGACAGAAATACATCCGTGGGAATTGACGTATTCTAGCATTCATTCACCATAATAATGTTATTTATTTTTAATTAATAAAATTTAATACACGATAACAATTTTTTTAAATATATATTGTATTTTCATTTACGTCTCTTTTATAAATTATTTCCTTTTCTTCTACATAGTGTAGATTAAAATTATTCGTAATTCCGCTATAGTCCCACAACTTTGGTAAGTAAACAACACCATCAACCGAGCGTTTGTTTAAAATGTTATATACGAAACGAAACAACTGAAATATATCGAATTCGGTCTCTTGTGTAAAGAAAAAGTTGATTCTTTTTAACGATTTATTTTCGAAAATTTCGTTCACATAATCTTCGTGTGTGGCTTCATCATCGATCATGGTTAAAAGGTCAATATTGTTGTCACTTTTTACAGACGCGCAATATTGAAAATTCATAATACAAGTAACATGTACACATATATTAGGTAATATATGATAGACGATACCTTCATAGAACTACTTCTTCTTTGTTTAATGCGATCTTATTTTTAAGATATACAAATATATCTTTACATTTAAAAACAAATATACACAATACAAAAAATAAAACGACCACACCTATTATTTGCAATGTTTGCCATACAATTTGAATAAACGAATGGATTCCCTCCCAAATGTCCGACGGTAAATTCTTCGCAACATCTAGAAATACGTCTAACAAATCGACGGGTTCTGTGCATTCATATATATCATCGGTTTGTATAAAATCTTTACGTGATAAATATTGTTTAGAAGTGTTTTGAGCTAACGGATTGCAACTTCTACATACGGAATTTTCTTCATTAGTCCAACCGTTGCACGTTTGGGAATTTATTGAATTGGGAAATTCGGTACATAACGGTACTCCGGTGTGAGCTAAGTTTGTTAAACCACACGATGCTTCCACTATTAGACAGCTGTGTTTGTTATTAGTTAACGAAGAAGAATAAGTACGCCAACACCCACTCTTTGCATTTTAATTTTTTGCTATACTGTTTAATATTTCTTCTGCAACGTAAACACACACTAGTATTGTAGCAAAGTTACCCTTAATTATCCGTCGAGATCCATTGTTTGCCAATTCGTTAATAAGTTTTCTAAAGTCTCTGTTATCTTTATAGAACAATTTTAAATCATTTAATTCTAAAGAAGCGGATTTCATATTTTTTAACAATTCAAGGTTGATATTTTTTTTATTTAATAAAATAAGTAGGTTTTCTTGTTTTCTTTGTATTTCTTCACCGCGATTTATCAGAGTAGTAGATAATTTTATTTCCCTTTCAGAAGCGTTTTGCATTTCGCTTATTAGTTTGTTGATATATTTTAAATCAACTGAAGAGTTAAAATTTTTTTAAATCGTATTATAATTGATGTTATTTACGGTTTTAAATAAATGATCTTGAAACAATATTTTTTCCCTACGCAATAGGTTGTCTAATAAATTGTCTATTTTTGATATACGACTCATTTTTCTTATTTAAAAACAAATTTATTTAATACAATACAATTATTCATATACATCGATCAATAAGGTCAGTTATAACTTTTTAAATCCCAAATCGTGTTCTTCAACGCGCGTAAAAACGTTCTGATACAATTACTCATTTATAGATGCACCAATATCGTCGGTTGTAACTTCAAAACTAGCAAAGTATTTATATTCTTCAACGTTCATAAAAACGTTCTGAGCTGTTTGACTCAAAACCGCCACGTTTCCGTCTTTTCCTTTATAGCGAATGTTACAAGTTTCTTTTTCGTCACCGTCGTTAAAATATCCTATACAATCATATATATATATTTTTTCTTTCCCTATTTGAGATTTCAATTTCATCGCGATTGTGCGTTGTATATTCAAGCGAATTTGAAGTATATTAAGTGAATTTGCGCGCTAAATACTTAACACGGAGCTCGTCCATTGCTGTGGATCGCAGCGGTGTGACCGGCCTTTTTATAGTTATTCGTTAGATTCCCCACCAGTTCTCCAAAGATCCAGTTCGCTGAGAAAGGTCAGTGTGTGTGTGTGGGTTGTAGGCTATATAAGTATTACAACTTGTTACTCTTTCACCAGGGACAGAGGTGACGAGGGTGACGGTGACAGACAGAATCGTGAGGAGGAAGCGTGACACTTCACTGCTTGCTTCTGAAGAGATCACAACGCTATTGTCAACGCAGAGAGGATCGCCTCGTCCTCTACAAAGACTGCCATGAAGAGGCCTTCAGCTCAAGCTACTGCGGCGGCAGTAAAGAAGAAACCGCCGGATCAAGAATCGACTCATCGCCAGCGCCACCATCCAGCTGCAGCGATGGAAATTGACCAGCCGCCTTGCCTGCAAGACAAAGACAGCATCAACACAACTGGGACCTGCCGCACAGTGCCGGTAAGTCTGATAGGTAGCGCTGTCCAGCGAAACCCGGGGAGTCCGAGAGTAGGACTAACTAATAGAGATGCGGGTTGCGCCGCCACTGTGACGGTGTCACAGTTCGGCCCCCGGGTACCCGCTGGACAAAGAGCCGAGTTAGTCGGCATTAGCCCAGCTGTTAGTGCCCCTGAAGCACTGTGCGGCAGCAACGAGCCCCCCGGCCGGCCACTTGGGCCAGTCGGGAACCCTACGACTCGCGCGGGAAGCCCTGCTGAACCCGCGCAAGTTCGTCAGAATAATCGGTCCTTATTAGGGCCGACCAAGCCCGCTAAGGCCGGACCTTCCGGCTGCACGGCCGCCAGTAGGCCAAGCAGCCCTGTACCTCTGCTGGAGTCTGACTCCCCAGACATGGAGACCTCGGCTTCCACCGACTGGGTGGTAGTAGGGCACGGTGGCAAGCCGAGAAAGTCTCCCTCCCTGACCTCCTTGAGTTCGGTTACGGACTCGGCGGCATTCCAAGCCTCCGCTGAGGTTGCGCCTAGTCGCACCTCCGAAGGAAGGATCCCACCGGTGTTCGTGACGAACGTCAGGGATGTAATCGGCTTCGTTCGCCGACTCCGTAAGGTCGTTGCGCTGGCAGATAACGCATCGGTCAAGCTCCTTGCGAGCGAGACTGTGCGCGTTACCTGCCGCAGTGCATCCGAACACTTCGGAGTTGTCCAGTGGCTGGAACGTGAATCGTTCCAGTTCCACACGTACACACTTAACCGCACCAAGCCTGTAGCCCTCGTCCTTCAGGGCCTGGACATACAGGCGGATCCGCAGGTCGTCCTAGACGAACTGCGCGACGCGGGCTATAAGGTTGTGGGAGCCTCTCGGCTGTACACTACTTCTGGCTCGCGTCGACCACTACCCCTAATCAGACTCCTGGTAGAGAAGGGCGACTCCTCCCAGGCCTTGTTAGATTTGAAACGGCTTTTCGGGCTCTGCGTAAGCGTAGAGCCCTGCCGTCAGACCGGGCGACTTTCCCAGTGCCACAGGTGCCAGCGGTTCGGCCATAGCAGCTTCGGTTGTCGGAACGCGCCGACCTGCGTCCGCTGTGGAAATGACCACTTGACGCAGGCCTGCGCTGTCCCGGACAACCACCGATACTGTATCAACTGTGGCGGCGCCCATGCTGCTAATAACAGGCGCTGCCCAGTCTATAGCGAGCAGCTGGACAAGCTCAAGAAACCCGTCCAGCCTAAGCCTCGACATGGTGTTAGCCAACCAGTCAAACCGGCCAAAGCCGCTGAACCTGTGGTCCGGAAACCAGCCCCTAGGTCTGCTCCGGTTCCGAAACCCAGCAGTGCAGTGAGCCCGAGCGAAGCTTCAAAGGCCAAACCAACCACCGCGCCCCCGGAACCGGAACGCGAAGTCCCCCACTATACCCAAGTCCCGCTGCCGGACGACGAGGAAATTGATCCTCCACGGCCGCCGCCACCCAAGCCACGATACCCCAGATCGGGCAAGAAAGGTAGGACCCAGGCCAAGAACACGGGCCAGCCTAAACTACCTGCCACTGGACCCAAGCCCGTCCACCAAAAGCCAGAGCGGCCACCCGCTCCAGTACCTGCCCCCAAGGCTTCCACCGTCTCGCCCCGCCGCAGCTATGCAGCTGCCGCCAAGCGTTCTCCCCCGGCCTCATCTTCCGATGATCTCGCCGTTGTATCAGACTTTCTAGCAAGCTACGACTTGCAGAAAGTAGCCCAGACTTTCCTTAAAATCAAGGAACGCTTGGCAACAGCCTCGCCCCAGGATAAGTTCCTCCTCTTGGTGGAAGCCTGCCGTGTTACAGGTCTGTTATGAACGGATAACCACGGCAATCCCTCAAGCAAGACCTCGAGCTCGTGGCGTGGAACGCCAACGGCCTCGCTTCCCGGCATTCTGAGCTCTTAGAGTTCGTTGCCCGTCACAAGCCCAACGTGCTTCTTCTTGGCGAGACGCACCTGTCCCCGCATTGTCGTTTCTGACTACCAAACTACGTGTGCCACCGGGACGACCGGTCGGGTCGCGCAGGAGGGGGCATAGCCATCGCGGTGAAGGCGAGTCTTCGCCATCACCGCATTGTCCTGCCTCAGCGGCGGAACCTCGATTGCACCGCGGTCGAGCTCCATGGTGCTCTCGGCGGTCTACTCGTGGTTTCCGCTTACAAGCCTCCACAAACGGAGCTCTTGTCGAACGATCTGGAGGCCGTCTTTGGAGCACACAGGAGGGTAGTCCTGGCGGGCGACCTGAACTGTAAGCACCCCGATTGTGGGAGCCGCTTGGCGAACCCAAACGGGACCCGCTTACGCAGGTATGCTGATGCGGTCGGGTCACAGTCATGGGTCCTACCGGGCCTACATACTATCCCTCGAGGGCTAACTCCCGCCCTGACGTACTGGACATTGCCGCGGTCAGGGGCGTTTATTGCCCGGTCCACATCTCCGTCATTTCGGAACTGTCCTCGGACCATTGCCCTATCAGTGTGCATATAGCTACCCAGCACGCCACCGTCCGCGACGAGCGGCGGGTAATCGAGTGGGACCGCTTTGGCCCGGCGTTCAGTCGCCGCCTACCAGAGCATATCCCGCTCGACACTACCCAGCATGTTGACGAGGCAGTTGCCTTATTCGACACAGCCGTAGTCTCGGCGGTAGACGTGTCCTCCCGGATGAAGCCGGGGCTCACGCCCGACTATCAGCGGATCCCCGAAGAGGTGTCTCAGCTCGCTTGCGAGAGGAATCGCCTCCGGAGACGCTGGCAGAGGACTCGTGACCCGGTTGACAAGGCTGCGTTCAACAGAGCGTCCGGCAAGTTGCGTCGCGACATGCTGGCGTTCCGTAGACGCAACTGGGAGCTAGCTGTTACACAGATGGATGGCCCTGCCGAGGACCGTAATGTCTGGCGGATTCCCAGTGCCCTAACGGGAAAGCGCAAACGCGCGCCTCTCCCCGCACTGGCCGGACCCGGCGGTCAACCCCTTGGCCGCCCCCTCGATAAGGCAGAGTTCTTGGCTGACAGTTTAGAGCGTCAGTTCACTCCCAACCCATCCAAGAACCCGGCCTTCACTGAGCAAATCTGCCGCGAGGTAGAGCGCTTTCTATCGGCCGATATCACAGTCCCGCCGGAGCCCATCTCCCCGGAGGAGGTCTCTGAGAGGATTGTTCAGCTCAAGCCCCGGAAAACGCCTGGCCCGGACGGAGTCATGAATTCCGCCCTCCATCGCCTTCCGGAGCGAGGAACCCAGTTCCTCACTGACCTGTTCAATTCATGCCTCAGACTGGCCTATTTTCCGGTGAAATGGAAAACGGCTACCGTCATTGTGATACCTAAGCCGGGAAAGAATTCTTCTCGCGTGGAAAACCTCAGGCCCATCAGCCTCTTGTCCGCGACGTCCAAGGTTTTTGAGCATCTGATCCAGCGTAGGATCCGCGACCATCTAGAAAGATTAGACGTGCTGATCCCCGAATTGTTCGGCTTTCGTGAGCTGCACTCCTCGACTCATCAGCTGATGAGACTCGTGGAATGCATAACCGAGGCTGGCTGCCAGGGCAAACAGACGACTGCGATCTTCCTAGACGTAGAGAAAGCCTTTGACCGCGTGTGGCACGAGGGTGTCCTGTACAAACTCACGGAAGTCCTTCTCCCAGACTGCTACGTTCACTTGATCGGCAGCTTTCTGCGAGACCGTAGCTTCCGAGTGAGAGTAGACCACGCTCTCTCTTCGGAGAGGCGTATTACCGCTGGCGTCCCTCAGGGAAGTGTCCTTGGGCCTCTCCTGTTCTCGTTGTTTGTCAACGACACGCCCCGAGTTCCTGGAGTGAAATTGTCACTGTTCGCGGACGACACTGCGGCTTTTGCCTCAGAGCCGAACGCGAGTTATGCGGCAGTTAAGCTCCAGCGCCAACTCGACGCGTATGTCGGGTGGACCGATGACTGGAGAGTTGCCGTTAACGCTTCCAAGAGCGCTGCGGTAATATTCTCGCGAAAACGTAAGCGGCCTCGGCTGCTTAAAGTAGGCCCCGTCGAGGTGCCCTGGACCAATAGCGTCAAGTACCTCGGGCTCCACGTGGATTCCCGACTCACCTGGCGAACCCATGTACAGTACATCCGACAACGCGCTTCGGCGCAACTCAGTAGACTCTGGCCCGTGCTTTCTAATCTGGCAATGACCCCCCGGCTAGGTAAGCTCATAGTCAACACGTACGTGTTGCCCGTGATTACCTACGCCTGTCCTGTTTGGGGATACCTGGCTCGTGGTCATAGAACTACGCTCCAGCGCGTACTCGACCGGGGACTGAAGCTCGCGTCCAAAGTCCCCCGGAGGTACTCTTCTCGTCTTTTGAGGAGAGGACTCGGTGTCCGCTCTCTTGATGACACCGTGAGACGCCTGGTGCGAAGATTCTATGTTCGTTCCGACAGAGTGACCCACAATTCCCTCATGGCCGGACTTGGTAAATACACCCCGCGACCAGGTGAGTCCTGGAAGCGACCTCGTTTGCTAGTCCCGGTGGTATAATCCACCAATCGCAGGTCGTTTCAGACCCCCCCCATAATTAGATAAACAGTATAAAACGAACTCAAACAGACCCAGTGGCAGGAGTCCTTTCTGAGACTCGGGACACTGCACTACTCGCGACCCCCAGTTGTGTACTCTTTCACCAGACTGAAGAGTAAGACAGAACTGTACTTGACTGAATAGTAAGACAGAGAGAAGTGTACAAGTTTCTGCTTCTTCGGTAATATTCAATCTACTTTGAATATTATATTCTGCTTCTTCGGTAATATTCAATAGATTTATTAAGGTAAGTTAACATACATGGACCTCTTTATTGGAATTAAAAATTGTACAGCCCCTTTTTATTATTTGATCACTATATTCTTTTAAAAGAAGAATCCCATAGTGACCATCTTTGTTGTTAGAAATCAGTTTTATGAACTGTTGCGGCTCCCTTTTTACATCTTCTTTAGATTTATAGAGACGATTAATTTGTAACGATCAATATTAGGGACCCAAGTTTGTTTTCTCTCATAAAGATAGAGTAAACAGATGTTATAATTATATAATAATAAACATTATTATTTACATTAACAATAATAACGTTTACATCTTACAAGAAAACCATGTGTCCGATAGGTGGTGTTTATCACACACAAGTAATGGTGTGCTTTTGAATTTCAGAAATACCCTTAACTTGAACATGGACTCAAGAAATACCCTTAACTTGAACATGGACTCAGGGGATTGCGATCAAGACACACCAGCATTGGTCTTTACGACAAAACACAATGTTCGTGTTAACAAAAACGATGTGTACAATTCACTAATTGACACAAAGCCGCCACTAAACTGTCACATTCCATCATTTTTGCGGATCGCATTCCCTGACCAAATAAAACGGATGGCGATTAATGTCGATTTGCTAAAAAGACTGACAGTGTTTTTACAGAAGGGGTACGCATGCCCGTTCAGTGAGCAGAGCTACAGGCTTTGCTTACCTCACGAGTGTGCGTATTGTGATGAATTTAGCCCCGTACCCATAGTTGAAGCATGTCGTCTGCTAACAAACCACCTAATAATAGCAGAAAACAACATCTTTTTAACGGTCAGACATTACCAGTACATAGTTCTGTATAACGTGCTACGTAACAGCGGAATAGACGCGTTTTTAAGAGAAGAGTGTTGGTTTTACGATTGTTACGACTCCTTCAATGAATACTTGTTTCAGCTGGTACAGTCTGGCATTATTCCAACTGCCATGATTGTAAGGGTTTACGGAGGAACGGTATTCAGAAGAGTTGTAATGATCGGAGAAAGAAAACGCCGTATTCCGTCGTTTTCTTGCGCTCGTAAGACAGACCTTGACGCCAACGTACGCCACATGTTGGAACGTGGTGGGGATGATGATGAAGACGACCATCCACACTATTTATCATTGCTAAATTGGGACTCGGCCCTTTTAAAAAGTAGGAAAGCAGGGGGGAAACAAAAGAGATTTATAGGAAGGAGAACATCCTCCTCGTTACTCGATTGGGCCCCCAAAGAAGATGTGCGAGTCATAACCGAAATGTGTAACAACATTTCAAAAGAAAAGTACATAGTCAAACGCGTCTTTAAACGTATCTGCGAATACGTCAAAGATATGGGTATTGACGCGTTTTATCGAGCTGTGAATTCAGGAACTATGTACTTGAGTGCGTACTGCAGAAAGTTAGAGAAAATAGAGTACATATATCTCGCAGTATATAAACCTAGTCAATACGATGTATTATACAGATGCCTGCTTTCACATATGCAGAGGGATGAGTTATTCACTATAGGCATTATGAACACAGTTCCCACCGTCGATAAAAGGGTGGTTGAAAGATGTAAATCGGTTTTTAAAAGTATATACACAGAAAAATTAAAAAACTATGAGATCACAACCGGCCGCGCGTTTCCAAACACCTGGAGCGATAAATGTACTGTAAAAAATTATAATCACTGTTGGTCTCACAATTAATTCATTATGTGTATATGCATGTAATAACTCACGAGGGTGAATTCGAGTCCCAATGGATATGCAATGGGTGTTGGAAGAAAACACGAAATTGGATAGAGAGTGAGGTGGTTTTCGTCGATAGCGGCAATATCTATTTTTTATTAGATAAATCCACATCAACCACAGACATCAATTTACCCCTTACATATAATCGTGGTTTGTCCGTTGACAACAAGAGTGGGTTGTATAAGTTACCTCTGACAGTATTCAAAAACAATTCTTGGGTATATAAATTTTTATTAAAACATTTTATATTTTCAAAAACACCGTTTGATGACGCGATAACCTATTTAAATTACAAGTTGATCGAAGAAGATGATTATAGTATGAAAAATTTAGAATTATTAGCCACTGTGGGTAGATATTTAAAATATTCGACTGTGTACAAGTTAACATTTGCACCGAATGCAGAGAGTATTTTAAAACTACCCACACGGGAAGGAATACATCCGTGGGAATTGACATATTCTTGAAATGTTGATTCCCATTTTTAATTACAAAAAATTTTTAATATACACTGTACCCGCATTTACATATCTTTTTTCCTTTCTCAGGTAATGTAAATTAAAATTCTGTCATTGGTAAAGTACACAACATTGTCACCCGACAATTTGTTTAAAATGTTGATAACGAACTACTTTCATTGTAACTAATTGTCCTCTAAAATGTATATTGTCTAGTATTGATAACGTTATATTTTATACATATTATATTTTATATATTTTTTCCTTTCTCAGGTAATGTAAATTAAAATTCTGTCATTGGTAAAGTACACAACATTGTCACCCGACAATTTGTTTAAAATGTTGATAATGAACTACTTTTATTGTAACTAATTGTCCTCTAAAATGTATATTGTCTAGTATTGATAACGTTATATTTTAATTGAAATATCTTTCGTTCTCTTTGTTTTGGTAAGAAAAAAAGTTAAAATTATTCTCACCAATGTTATATTTGTTCGTATATGAGTACTGCGATAATCGGGTCAATATTGTTGTCAATGGTTATGGAGCCATGGTAATCTGTTGTGCATGTGATAAATAATGATATTTACAAAGACCAAGTAATGCTGAGATTTTATATTGCAGGAATCATGGTCGGCATGAAGGAAATTCGCAACACCTTCGTCCAGAAATGGAACAGCTTCCTTCAGAATCTGAAGCTGCGAGAACCCTACCGCCAATGTGCAGCAATTAATTTGGGCAACGGGGCGAGGTGCACGAAATTAACATCACATAGACTGTGCACCTCGCACTGGAAAATGTCTGTAGAGTTCTGCAGACTCTATCATCTCGTTGAAAACCCCAAATATTTGCACGTGGCGGAAGGTGTTCTAGCGGAGGTGGAACTGGACTCTAAAGTACTCGTCTAAAGTACGAGAAGCAATTCGACATTAAGGAAAACGCAGAACACGCTTTTTGGAAACAATATTTAAGGAGAATAATAGATGTAAGTAAACTGAAGGCAACGTATATCCCGAATTTACCGGTTTCCGGTAAACCGTCAGAATATTTACATGTACAGGATCATATAAACGATCTTTATAGCCAATGGGGAAGCTGGTTAACTCTAAATTATCCAGATTTAAACGGCTTCTCTAGAAGCGATTTAAATTTGTTTTATTTTAATGTACATTTATGTACTTCGGTTAAACCGGAATTCGGGAGGTTACACTACCTCGGTTTATTTACAGAATCTAAATAATAAAACTTTTTTTTTGGGGGGTACATTTTTTTATTAATTTGTATTAATTATTATGTATTATTAATGTGTATTATTATTATGCAGTGTTCTTCGTTTCCCGTAATTTCGAATTGCTTGGGTGTCAACATGCCGGCCAGGTTTTATTATTTATTGTATATAAATATTTTATTTATTGTATGTAACTATTTTATTTATAGTATTTAATTGTATATACATTTTTATACTGTATATATTATTTTATGGTTTTGGCCTTTTATAGTTTTGTATTTTTATTTATTGTATATAAATATTTTTTGTACTCTATATATTATTTTATAGTTTTGTACTTTTATATTTATAAACCTACTTCTGTATTTTACACTTTTGTGTAGGTAAATATACAAAAAAATGTCCATTTAAATATTTCTTTATTTTTATACTTTTGTACTTTTATATTTTTTGTATGAAATCGCTTATTTTTTATACTTTTGTACTTTTATATTTTTTGTTTATTACATTTTGTGTTATATTTTATACTTTTGTATTTTTATTTATTGTATATAAACATTTTTTGTATTGTATATATTATTTTATAGATTTGTACTTTCATACTTTTGTTTATATTTTTGTTTATAACATTTTGTGTTGTATTTTATACTTTTGTATTTTTATTTATTGTATATAAACATTTTTTGTATTGTATATATTATTTTATAGTTTTGTACTTTTATACTTTTGTATTTTATACTTTTGGATTTTTATATTTTTGTACATTTATTATACTTTGTATTATTATACAAATTAATTTTTCATTTTTTTAATATAAAAAAATTCTTTTTATTAAATATATTTTTTAATTATACAAACAAATTTTGTTTTATTTTTTTTTTTACACCATTACCACCACCCTTTTTGGCTTTGATTAATACTCACAAACAATAGGAGTAAACAATGCATTTTTATTGGAAAATATAGTCAGTATTGTGATTCCATATTTACAAATAAATTTAAATATTCTAATTTTTTAAAATCGCTTTCTATTTGTTTACATATTTACATTCGTAAATATTGTTTACGTTCGTTATAAATTGTTATTTCCGTATCCATCGACTCCGTCTCTATGCCAGATTTTTTATACAATCCCGGTTGTATAAATTTTTTACGCGTTCGGGTTCCAACGACGGGGTACATAGTAAGAGGTTTATCGCTGTTGGCAGGTATGTTAAAATATTCTAAAATCCAATAAAAATCGCGATCCATAACAGCTTTATTATTTAAAAATGAATAACAAGCGTTTGCGTATTTACCACCGTTATTCGATAAATAATCATCATTGTATTTCATAGTGGCTATACCAGCTACGTTAGTATTACAAAAATACGTTCTTCCTGATTTTGAAACAGAAAAATCGATGTAACATTGGTTGGTGTTAAACGGTTTACCGGTAAAGGCGGCGTTGAAAGCACGGGTTCGGTACCAAACGATTTTTGTTATTAAAATGTACAGAAAAATCTTTATCTATCCGTTCATCTGAAACCGGTAGTAACGATTCTTCATTAGAATTGTTTTTAAAAAAACTTTCGTATTCCGGATTTTCTGTTTTTTCAACAAAGGGTTGTTCCCTACAGGTGGGATATCCATATTCATCTCTATCCGATACCAGTCCATTACCACAGTTGATACAACGCATGAGTGATAAATTCAATTCATTATCCGTATTTAAATCTTCTAGACTGCCTCCCCGACAAGCTACAACCTTATCGCAATCACCAGTTACCGGTACGCTTTGAGCTTTGATCGTACAGTCTTGGATTTTTACATTTACAAGCCGAAATTATATCTCCGTAATATTTAAACATGTATTTAATGCCAGTTTTCGGATTGCAAGCGTCCACCCTGCTTGTTAAAGCATAGTTGTGTTGTTTTGAATACCCTGGAAGCGGTATACAGTACCCTTCTTCGGGATTCAAATTTTTAGGCCAAACAAAAATCGATTTTCCATTTTCGACCAATTCTGTATCCACTGTTAAGTTAACGCACGCTGAATTTTCTTTACATGTTGAAAATTGATGAGGGGGTTTTACGTTACATTTGATGGGTTTTTTAATAAATAAATCTAAATCGGGTGTTAAACGATTAATATAACCATTTCCAAAATTTATGTACTGGATTTTGTGTGTAGGTGGTGTCTTTTTAAAAACGTCTTTGGAAAAAAATCTGTTCACATTGAAATCGCTATTATGCGCGCGTTGGGTATATAAAATAAACCAAGCCATTATAAACAAAATTATAATTATTAAAACTTAATACAAACTTTGATACCATATTATTGTATAAGTCTTTTTACAGAAATACAAATAAATAAGAGAATTACCACAAAAATATACAACGCTAATACATAAATCTTATTACTAAAAAGTGATGTTACAAAACGATAGTTTAGGAATAAATAAGTGTCTACAAATTGACGTCACGGACAAATATTTCAACGATACTATTATCTCTTTACTGTCTGTATGCGAGAAGCACTTTAATCGAGTTGTCACATCGCCAGATTTTCAAATTGATAACTCGGATTCCTTATTAGACAACATATTAAAAACCTGTTCTTGGTCTTTGTTTGAAATATTCAACGATACCACAAACTCTAAAGTAAAGTTATTACAAAATATTTATTTTGTAAATAAAGATTCATTGTTTTGTAAAACGGGTGATTTTTTATTGCCTATTTTAAACACGGATTATGTTTCCACACACGACGAAACCCACACCTCTCCCCATAACCCACCAACACTTGAACAGTGTGCAATGTACAATGGTATTTTTCTTGACGTTGAATCGACGTTAAACGATAACGAGTTTATGCATTTTACTACAAAATCTAACAACAATAATAATAATACCACCACCGATATTAAACCCGATTCTATGGATACTATCTCTTTGGGAAGTACTAAAAAATTAACATCGTCACTTATAGTATTTTACGATGGCCCTTCGATAAAAAAGTCTATATGGTTTACAACGTTTATATTAAATTGTTGCTGCAATTACAACGTAAGATATACGGAAAGTACAAGAGAGAGTGTCGAAATAAAGAAGAAAAAACTTGCTTGTGACGAAGAAAATAAAATTACCAAAATTCTCAGAGAGTATTAAAAAACGTTGCTTAACAGTTATATCAACGATAGAAAAGAAAATTCGAGCGAAGAAGAAAAAAAGGTTGTTTATAAACGTTTACGTGTTTTTGAAAACAAAATAGAATATGTAAAAAATTTCGTATTTCTTCTAACGCTAAAAATTTTTGATAAAATAATATATTCATTGAATTACGAAAACGAAAATAAAAATCCAAACAACTATCAAACCCTTGCCGACATTCTGGGTTACGTAAACATAAATTATGTTAATGATGACAAACAAGATTTTGCCAATATAAAACGAAAGATGGCTATTAAAGTTAACGAAACGATGAGCGGTAAAACCGACGTTCTTATATTGGGAAACAAGGATATATAAACAATTTACCTCACTCGTTTTTATTCATTTATCAACATGGCTTTCGCTACTTTAGACGAATATTTAACGAAAAAAGGTATAGGCCTACCCGAACGCCGGAAACAAGTTCCCGAAAAAAAATCCTTGAAACGACCGAAAACGAGTTCGATTCTTCAGGATTATAAAGAAACCACTTTGTATAAAATATTTTCTATAAAAGAATATTTATGTTCAAAAACAACTATAAATTCTAACAACGACGAAGATTCTGACGACGATTTGACAACGGAGTGTGAAGAAGGTTGTGAAGAGGGGGCCGTTTTTTGGATAGAAAAAATGAAACCTAATGTCGGTGAACTGGAAATAGCTTTAAATCAACACTCAAAAGATGTTTCGAAACATACAAAATTCATTTCAAATTTAGAACCCACTAAACAATTACAAAATATATATAGCATTTTATCGTTTTTATTGGGGAAAAGACTTACAGAAATGCACGTAGGCCCCAAAAAACTTTTTACCAAAGAATCTCTTAAAAAAGCTAATATTGTAAGAATTTTTCTAAGCTTCCAGTCGGGAAACAATATTGATTATAACAATACGGAAGAAGAAACTCTTTTCAAAGTAACAACTACAAAAGGGGCTCTCGAAATAAATCGAGATTACTTTTTGAAAATAAATTTACATCTACGAGCTGTTTAAAACAAAATACATATTATTATGATTGTGCGATTTATAATATTAATGTGGATGTTTATTTAAAAAAACACTCTTTAAGAATATTTTCGTAACATATTATCAATTAATAACGTTAGAAATATTAGTATCGTGGATGCGAAAACATTACGAATACAAATTCGACATGTTGATTTGTAACTGGAACAATAACGCTTTGATACACGAATTATTTGAAAGTAATATAAAGTGTAAATTAGTATATAAGTTAATGCACAATTATAAATGTTTTTATGTAAATAAAATTTAATTGTGTTACATTTGGTATGTTGTATCTCATATATAAGAGAAGTTGATGTCTAGAATAGAATTAGGAGTACAAACTTGTATGGGGTATGCGGGAGAATTTCCCAAAACCCGGGAAACTGCTGTAGAAATACCCATTATAGGCTATTGGATGGTAAATCTACTTATATATATCACATTTAATATTAATATCGTTGTTTCTTTTAAGAATACTTTCTTGAAACATATTTTCACGAATATAATAAACCCCGGGTGTGTGGTGGGGTTTCAAAACCAAAGTATTCTCAAATTGAAACATAGTTGTACACTATTGGCGACGACTTTTGCGTTTGTAAGTCATATATAAGAGAAGACGTCTAAAATTTTTATAGGGAACGCCGTTCAAAAGTCTATCGAGAATCAAGACGAATGGTCTAAATCTTGGGACACTGTTCTAGAACTGTACAATACATTAGACAGCAAATCTTTTTATTTATCACTGTCTTTTACTTTTTTATCTATATTGGAAATTGGTCATCCCACAATACCTAATTTTTATTTAAATACCGTAGAAAGTAGAAAGACGTACAGCGATCTACAACACGAAAATGCTTTCCTTTTGAGTTATTATTTGGAACTAGTCATCTTTGTAATTAAAAGATCGAAATCTACGCCGGAGGAACGTATAGAACTATATAAGCAGACAAACGATGTTTTAGAAAAGAAAAAATCCTTTTTCAACATTCTGAAAACACATTTCCACGATTCTACTATTACATTTTACCATTGAATGTCCAGGAATGGGTAAAAATATCGCACATGTATTGGTTATGGTTGCATTTAACCGCGGCGTGCATTTCAATTAACGACGACAACTTTCATAATTTGTATGGGAATTTGTTGATGGCTTTATTCAAAAATATCGATGTGTTTATATATTGTAATATTTTGGATATGAAAAATAGCGACTATTTTAACAACATTATTACTTCAAATACTTCAAATCGATGAAAAAATAATAGTTATACACGACAAAATAAGAAAGAATAAGATAAGCCAGTAGTATTGGTGCACAAAGAAGAGGATTTCAAAAACGATAGAGGCAATGGGTTAAAAACAACATATAAATGCTATTACAATTGTTTTTATTATATATATAAAGATTACAAACAATGTATTAAAAAACCTGTTGTACATTATTTGATATATTATAAAAATTAAAAATGGCTATTTACACTCACCTTCTTCTCCTAATTCACATGAAGATTACAGACAACGTATTATAGAAATTGCAAACAATGTATTAAAACAAACCTATCTATTTACACTTTTTCACCTTCTTCTCCCAATTCACATAAAGATTACAAACAATCAACGTATTAAAAACACTCGTTTATACTATGTGTTATATAAAGCTTACAAACAACGTATTTAAAAAAAACTAGGTATTTACACTTCCCCTTCTGCTCCTTCTCCTTCTCCCGATTTGTAAACGTTAAAAAAACGTTGTTGTGAAAAATCGTCTAATTTGGAGAAATCTGTTTGGTAAAGATAATGAGTATATATAATCAAATTTACCACTCTCTGTTTCTTATTTACTTTTATCATATAATTATAGGCTGTGAATAAATACACTTGGTGTGCATCGAATTTTTTTACGTCTTGATTATGTATGGCAACTTTACAGTCATTAATTTGTATGCTGTTAAAATTTCGTTTTGGGTTAAAAAATATCGTGCCTATTTTAATAGGACTGTCATTTTCAAAAAATTCAATTTCATCGCCCGTAAACTTGTGATTGCCCACAACGACTCCATCGTCGGTTTTCCTTTTTTAAATTCGAATAGCTGTTTGTTCGTGTACTCTGACTTTATTTTGTTTATTTCTTTGTACGCTATAGACAAAATCCACTTGAAAACATTGCACACGTTTTGGTTTCGTCTTTCCTGATCTCTATGGAAACGTAGGAATTTTGTTTGGTGTTATTTTTCACCAACGATCCCGTGAATATCATCATAATTGGAATATTGACGTTAAAGCTTATATTTTCTGTATTACCTTTCCCGTCGTTTTCTATTATTCTCAGTGCAATACGCGACTGTATCAATCTTTTGAAGGGGTCGTATTTATCTTTGTTGTCTTCGTCGAAGACGCTCAACACTCTGTAGGCACCAGACATCAGTTTCGACGGGGATAAACTTTTCAAAAACTTATGAATCAAACGCGCGTAAAATTCCTTCATCGTTAAATTTTTTTTATGACGGGATCCCTCAACCACATCACTTTCCTTTCTTCGACGTCTCGCAGATCCTTAATTAAATTTAACAGGGGGGGGTAAAATAAAAAATGGAATGGTGGAGATTTTTCACATCTACACTCTTCAGTTCTTCTACAAATCTGTATAGGAAAAAATCTGATATTTTTAAATCAACTTTTTTTCTGCAAAAGAATCTCGGTACGTAAAGTCTACATCTTCCTCGTCTGCTACATCCCAAGCGTCTACTGCGTTATCATCTTCAAAAATAATTTATCATCGTGGTTTATTTTATTGTCGTCTTCGTAAATCGGTAAATCGGTCCCTCTGTCCGGTGAAGACGCCCTGGATTCGCTTCCGCGCGCTTCTTCTATAAAAAGATCTTCTATATCTACAGCTGTCTTATTGTGTAACCTTACTTCGGCCATTTTCTGAAACAAAAAATTATTATTATAAGGAAATGAATGAACGGAGGGGTTCCCACCTTATACTGTACGGGGTGCTGATATCAATAGTTATATTCGCTTTATATATTTTTTTCAATTCCTCCACAACTCACAGTCCCAAAATAACTATAATAAACGAAAAAGAAGTAGAACTGTTGGTAGTCAAAAATGTTAGATGAAATCCTTAAAAATGTACGTTTTAAGAATTCCAATTTTAATAAAAATTTTCTATTTGTACCCTATTTTATGTCACACAAAACAAATTACTTTTCAATATTAGTATATAAAACAGACATAAAAACAAAAAGGGGTATATTGAACGCTGTATTTAACATCAGATATATTCCGGGAAAGTTATCCGCGGAACGGCCAAATTTCGTAGCGGACATTTCAAAACTAAATCAAGTATATGCGGATTCGTCAACAATTTCTAGTTATGGATTAAAATACGATTATTTATCCGGCACGTTAAAAGAATTGGACGGATACATTTTACAAAATATATCAAATTCTAGAAACCCCTTTAAGGCATCGTTTACCTTAAATGCGAATAAAACCTTTTACGTCAGAGATTCCGATGTTGTATTACAACGTTTTTGTTGAAAGCGAAAACGAGAGTGACAACGAAACTCAATTTACGGGCCTTATAAACTGCACACATCCCAGTATCGTTAACCGATTAAAAAAACACAATTTTGTATTTTTACCTGTAGTTAAAAACGAATCGGATGTAAGTAAATTATTAGCACTAGAAAAGAAAGTAAGACAAAGCTCGAACGTGGTTCAATTTTATTTCGATAATAGAAACGTTCTGAAAAATTCGTTTTATCAATGCGGTAAAACCGTAAAAGCGCCAAACGAATGACGTGCAAAAACGATAAGTGGTACTACGGTAAAGGAGGGTGTAAACCCGTCAATAACGACTACAACATATGTTATAACGCTAACGGCAATTACGTGTGGAGTGAAGATCCAACACAAACGTTGTTTACAAAAATGGCCTTTCGTCGAAGAAATCGAGTGTATAGATGGCGGCCGTTTCAATGGAATCAATTGTGGCTACACCTACACGGCTACAAGCGATCCGAAAAAATTGTGCCAACACTATCCACCCGGCTACAGATTACAGGTTTTAGATAAATCCGATCCGAAATACGGACGCGCTTACTTCCAATGTGGCGAAAATAACTCGTACAAAATTGTAGAATGTAACAGGTTTCCCAAAGACAGAATCGCCGTGGCTACGGGGATAGACTGTATACACGTTGAATGTAAAGATTGTAACGTCTTTTCGCCGCGTTACAAATCCAGGGAACCCCTCGTAATTAAACTCCGTTAATTAGATGGGCTGCCTACGTTGTAACAGAATTGGTCACAAATAATTAATGTAACAAATTACTTACTAACTGTGTAAGGAAACAATGGCAAGGTATACAATTGATTTAAGCACTCCTCATATGTGTGTAACAAGAAGACATCTCTTTATTTAACATTTAAAAACATCTACTGACAGATCCCATGACATTACTAATTCAATTATTAGGTTATTTAAAAGGTTTCTTTAAACTTTGAGATCAAACTTGATTTTATATAGCTATACCTCGGATCCGGGTCAACTTTCTATATTTCTGTAATTAAGACTTTTAATTATACTCATTTCATGAGATTAGCTTGCAAGACTTTCTTTTATTCAACCATTGGAAGAATGGTATTATTGCTTGAATTATATTACTCTACATTAGCATATAAACTGTTACAACGTATGAAGTTAGAATAGTTACATGAAATTCTTAGATTTAATTTATAAGTCTTTACAAAGTTAATAGTTTCTGAAAAGTCTCTTTCAAGATGTGTTGTGTAACAAATATTAGTAACCCTCGATAGACAGGCTATCGAGTCACCTTTTAATTGGTATGCAGAAGACTCGTCCTGGGGTATCCGTCTTGGGAAACAGGAACAGCTACGTCGTCATCTCGGTCTGGCCTTCCTCTGTAAAGGGCTCCAAAAGTTCGCAGGTTGAACAATATGTCGTGTAGATATCTACGATGATCTTGTAGATTCTCGGATGTCCTGATCTGCATATTCTGTCACGTGCAGTAGAGTTTGTGGCTTCTGATAGTTCACATCTCCGGGTATGACTTTGGAATTGTTGTTATTTGTTGAAGCACGTAGTCATCTTGTGTTACACTCCTTTTTTTTTTACGTTTCGATTTTTTACTTTAAATTTCTTGTCTATTTACATGACTATATTAATTAACACATCCAGATGCTTTAAACAGCTACATCTGGTACACCATCTTAAGGTGAGAAAATGTAGTTAACATATTTTAACTACGTCTATACTGTACGGAGTCACCATTGCAAGAGAGAGAAATTCCGCTCCCTTCGCCTGGTACTGGGCAAAAGTTAGTGGGACAATTTCCGCGCGAGAATATAGTTCCTAACTATATTTAAGTTAACATTTTTATTTATACAAACTATCCCTAAACAAATATACATAATTTAAATCAGTTGTTTTAGCGACTATTTATGTCTTCAGATTTTTTTATTATTAACATTAATTTTTTTTATCTTATTCTAACTCACACAAGACTCGGAAAGCATGTCGAGTCTGGAATCAACAGGACAGCGCCTGCTTACAAGCAAAGGGTTAAATACGATATTAATAACTCTTTACAATTTTTCTTTTTATTAGATTATCTTCTAAATAACTAATTAATTACTGCTTCCTCTCATACTGAGTACATACAGGTATTTTATATTAATACAGTGAGATTTAAATGGCTTAAGAGCTCGCAACCTTAATTTCTTTAAAATTTTTATTTTCTTGATTATTTCTTTTATTTAAATCGTCACATACTCCACCGCTTAAATTGCACGCTACGGTTTAGCTTTTTGAGTCTAACTCACTATTGGGGACTGGGAGTACGATTAGTGTCAGTGTGTGAAGTTATTTAATATTAGTGCACAGTTCTTTTTTTTTTTTTTTTTTTTAATTCTCTTTAAATGACATTGTTCATTTAAATGATCGCCTTCGTGAAATTCCCTTTTTCTCACTTCTTAAGTACTAACTTACATTTTAATCTTAATACTACTTTCCAAACCTTAGATTGGAATGATCCCTACTTATCCGTAACTCACAACATCCCGGCCCGACTGACACCAGCTTACTCTAACTACGGAAGTTAGCTTTCAGCATTTATTAATGATCTTTGGCACATTTCTGCCCTATCATTACCCTTTCAGTCGGCGCCGTTGTGACCTGTTACGTTACATGTATAATCACTACTTGATTATATCTCATAAACTTATTTCTAATGTGATCTAAAGAGGATCCCATACTCCACTTTAGATCACTGGTTTTGAGAGAAGCGGAATCTCACGAATATGATTCTCTTTTATCTCTTTTTACAATACTTAAACAAACTATGCGGGAGGGGAGACACTTGACATAATGCATTGTCATACTCACTAGGGGTGGTTTTCAATTGTTCAGGCTAGCACCGGTTTATCACAATTGGAAAGGTGCGTTCGGGGTTGCTTAGTACAATTCCTACAATACTGAACACGCTTTTATTTTCTCTAACTGGCCACCACAGGGAGTGTTTACAATATGCTACTGAACTTTTTATTATTATTTTCTTTTTTCCTACTTACTTCTACACTTCACACAATTTTAGTATAACTTAGGATTTATTTAGCTCTAGTATTTAAATCAATTATTATTATTCACTTTATTATTTATTATTTATTAAACTACTTTGGGGATTTAAGAAACGCTCCTAGAACTATCGTCTATTTAATCACCATATTTATTTAGCACACTTTACATTCACAGGTTGGTTCCGTTTTACTAGATGATGTTTAGCTAACATGTCCGCTAATTCTTGGCTGATTAAGCTTCTACTAGATCCCGAATCAATTAAGGCGATGGGGGATGTAACGCCTAAGTTGACTCGTATTAATGGTAGTAGATTTTTTTTTCATTTACATCTATTAATCGCATTACACTTTTCACGAAATTCTCGCACATAGGGGTCGATATCTTTCGCACCTTTTTTGTTTTTCACTTGGTTACAGAATAATTCATTCTTATTATTATTACTGGTTTCTTTTAGTTTACCCAATTTTGAGTAGCTGCGGAAGACACAGGTTTTCGGGTCTCCCTGCCTTACATGTTTTTTGAATTGGGGTTATTCCGTTCCAATGGCTTACTTTTGCACTCTCTTCTTATGTGCCCATATTTGCCACAATTATAACAGGTGGGTTTTCTGCGAGGTGGGTACTTGGTTTCCGCTTTATCTGGGTTTACAGTTAACTTACCAGCTTTGCGCACATGGTGATGTCTACTAGAAACTTGTCTTTCATACGAGGTTGTTACATCAGGCAGTAGTGCTCGCAATTGATGTGTATTAGTTCCAGAGGTTTCATAGCTTCTCTATTTTGATCTGAGTACCATACATTTGAAGAATGGATACTGCACTGTTCTAGATCAGCAATAGTATTGGGTCTATTCATCAATGATAGTCGAGATCTTTCTTCGGGTGACACTCCTATTAAAATGGTGTCCACCAGTTGTGTTTCATTCCAGCTTACACGTAGTAGTCGAGAGGACTCCCTAATATCGGAGATGTAGTGAGCTAATCTCTCCTGATGTCCTTGTACTCGGAGTACTGTCTTCCTTTTTATTTCTTCATAGATGCCGGTGGGAATAAAGTATTTTATTAAAGAACTATGTAGCTCTTCTACTGGGAAAGTAGAGGTTAGGGCTTCTAGCACACGATTTTTTAACGGGGGTTTACACTTTGGTAACAGGACTTGTAAAATTTGCCAGTCATTCAGCTGCTGTAGATCCTTTATCTGAAGAAGATAACTAATGAATGTTAGTAACTTGGAAACATTTAAACCATCTGTATAAGGGATTTCGGTTAAAATCTTCTCCACAGGGTGAGTCATTTTTCCGTATAGATCTGCGTTATAGTTCACGTGGGTAATTCCTCGATGAGGGTGATTAGATTCATTGGGGGTGTTGGTCAATTCATTATTTCCGGGACGAAACTGAAAATGCTCGGGAGGAGGGACATTTACATCTGTATCAGTATTTTGTTCTGGGTTCGCTTGCACTTGCGATACGATAGGTGAGTTCCGATCCGAGTTAGGCGGAGGTAAACCAGTGGTGGGGGATTGTACTGGGGAGATGTGTAATTTCATTAATGATTTCTCTATTTCGTCCATCCTGAATGAGTCGGATTTTCGTCTTAAATCGTTGATAATTGAAGGTAAGCGGCGTAGAGCTTCGTCTGCTAGCTTTTGTACATCAACGGGTATTTCTGTGAGATTCGGCCAGATCGACAAATTTTTATTCGCCTGGTTAAATGCTCTATTCTCTGGGTAGTCCGCAAAATTTTTGCCGGAGATTTCTCGTCTTGGAGTGTTTGAGACAATAAGTATAGTTCACTATACTTGGCATTACAAATTTCTTTCTCGCTTTCATAATCGAGTTGGCTTAGATTGTTTAATTGCACGGGCGCATCAAATCCACATTCGCGAATTGAACTTCGTAATTCCGCGACTGTTACATCAGCATGGGGTAGTCCACGCAAAAGGGCTTCGTAAGACAGCTCGTCTTTTAATAACAAATTCGGGTTAAATTGGGCCATTTTGTTCTAACACATTAGCACGTACTTAAAATTAATACTAGTATATTACACATATATTACATATACATATAATAAATTCATAAGTAATCAATTTACACAAATTAGAAAAGAACAATTTCTCTTCTAAGGGAGAGACAGAAATCACACACACATACCTTTCAAGGTTAAATAGCCGATCAGCTGTTTACTGGAATGTAGGTCAGAGGGTGGCCTACATATTTAGTTAACAAAGGAGGGTTGAGCGTGTCAGTGAGAAAGGGGGTTTTACTCTTATTGTTCTCCACAATGCGACTGAATAACACAACTACTGTATACGTACTCTAAACCGGTATAAACACGAGAGAAGGGGAGCGCAATCTTATGCAACACATTTATTATTACTACGCTTGGCAACACTTTGGCTCCGTTCATTCATAAACTTTTCTCAATTAAATAATTACTTATTTTGTTCACAAGTTTCAAATCACAAACTTCTACTTAATTACTTTATTATTATTAACAAAGTTATTTTTAATCAATTTTTTTTTATAACACATACTAGTGTATGTAAGCTAGATAGTTGGACATACACTGTGCAGAATGATTCAGGAAACAACAGGTCATAGATTGTCGTAAACAAACCTGTTACAGATTGTTCGGTTGACCAAAATTGTTATGCTTGGTCACAATTCATGTATGCAAGTACTTATATCGAATTATGCAGGTTCCTACTGGCCTATAGAATGCAAAAGCTACATGCATTGTATGACGCTAAGGATATTTTACTTATACATACTACCATCTACGTAACTTAATACACTATTAAATATGTTTTGAACATTACATTTATTTAAGTAACTTTCTGAGTGCATATATCAATATTATATATTTAGTTGTTGATCATACAATGTATCCACGCATCGTGATTGCAATTTTGTTTGTGACACTATATACACAATTAAAACTCTTTCCTTTGTTTCCTTTATTTTTTGAATGACGCAGTTTTGTTTGCTTAAAACACCTTTATAAAATTTAGCAGAGTGGCGCACTTTTGTGACACTCTGTAAACAATTACCCTTTTATTTTTTTACAAGAAAGCAGAGTGGCGCACTTTTGTAACGTCTTTTCGCCGCGTTACAAATCCAGGGAACCCCTCGTAATTAAACTCCGTTAATTAGATGGGCTGCCTACGTTGTAACAGAATTGGTCACAAATAATTAATGTAACAAATTACTTACTAACTGTGTAAGGAAACAATGGCAAGGTATACAATTGATTTAAGCACTCCTCATATGTGTGTAACAAGAAGACATCTCTTTATTTAACATTTAAAAACATCTACTGACAGATCCCATGACATTACTAATTCAATTATATTAGGTTATTTAAAAGGTTTCTTTAAACTTTGAGATCAAACTTGATTTTATATAGCTATACCTCGGATCCGGGTCAACTTTCTATATTTCTGTAATTAAGACTTTTAATTATACTCATTTCATGAGATTAGCTTGCAAGACTTTCTTTTATTCAACCATTGGAAGAATGGTATTATTGCTTGAATTATATTACTCTACATTAGCATATAAACTGTTACAACGTATGAAGTTAGAATAGTTACATGAAATTCTTAGATTTAATTTATAAGTCTTTACAAAGTTAATAGTTTCTGAAAAGTCTCTTTCAAGATGTGTTGTGTAACAAATATTAGTAACCCTCGATAGACAGGCTATCGAGTCACCTTTTAATTGGTATGCAGAAGACTCGTCCTGGGGTATCCGTCTTGGGAAACAGGAACAGCTACGTCGTCATCTCGGTCTGGCCTTCCTCTGTAAAGGGCTCCAAAAGTTCGCAGGTTGAACAATATGTCGTGTAGATATCTACGATGATCTTGTAGATTCTCGGATGTCCTGATCTGCATATTCTGTCACGTGCAGTAGAGTTTGTGGCTTCTGATAGTTCACATCTCCGGGTATGACTTTGGAATTGTTGTTATTTGTTGAAGCACGTAGTCATCTTGTGTTACACTCCTTTTTTTTTACGTTTCGATTTTTTACTTTAAATTTCTTGTCTATTTACATGACTATATTAATTAACACATCCAGATGCTTTAAACAGCTACATCTGGTACACCATCTTAAGGTGAGACAAAATGTAGTTAACATATTTTAAGCGCACAGCTCCTACGTCTATACTGTATGGAGTCACCATTGCAAGAGAGAGAAATTCCGCTCCCTTCGCCTGGTACTGGGCAAAAGTTAGTGGGACAATTTCCGCGCGAGAATATAGTTCCTAACTATATTTAAGTTAACATTTTTATTTATACAAACTATCCCTAAACAAATATACATAATTTAAATCAGTTGTTTTAGCGACTATTTATGTCTTCAGATTTTTTTATTATTAACATTAATTTTTTTTATCTTATTCTAACTCACACAAGACGAAACAATGCACGCTTTTGTAATGCAATATTTGAAATTACAAAATAAAGCACATTTTCTGAAAATACTAAACGAAGACGATATACCCTTTTCACAACTGGACGAATGGCTGGTTTTAAAAGACGTGTTGCCGCCAGCCCTGACACATTTCACGGACTTTCTTTTTCGTAACGGTTCTACATTAGTATTTTTAATAGACGAATACTTTTTAATTAACGTAAATTTAATGTATAGTTTTCTCGAAGTGTGTAATAAGGTTCGTACCAAATTTAATCGTGATGTGAGATTTTTGTTTTTTGTGGTTGGTTCTGAAACTCAATGTATTAGTATAGGTGCTCAGAACCGTAATATGAATTCGTTTTTAAACAAAAATTTGGTGAAAGGTTAAAAAAATATTATTTATCTGACGTACAAAGAACGGACGAAGAACAAACGAAAACGTTAATCGAGTTTGTAGAAAAGGACTCTCACGGCGAGGAAGAGAAATACACAAAAATAAACGACTTTTTTATAAACAATAATTTAAAGTGTGAAAAAATAATAATTGATGTACACGACTTTGTTGAAAATTACGTTAATTGTTTGAAACAAATTGCGCTTATGAAAGACAATTTACTGGATACGTACCTATTTTTAGAGAACAATTTACACGAAAATTTGATAGTAGCCTAATGTGTTCAAACAACATCCATTGTTTTCATACGTTAAAAAAATTTTACGATTGCGTATACAATAACGTGCTAAATTATAATTTGGAAGTAGACGATTATTTAAAAATGTATTCTTTAAACGACAACATAACCGCTTTTTTGTTTGTCGGATTAACACATATAATCGTGGGGCATGGAAATAAGACGTTTAGGAATAGACAGAGGGTTCGTTTATTAAAAATTAATTTTGTAGACAAGAAAATACATTCAGTAGTTATAGGAATGCGTCACATTGACGGTAATATAAAAATAATAACTTTGTTCGTAAGTTGTATCGAGGATTATCAGTGTAAAGAACCCGTATTTTGTATACCCATTAGACCGTATTTCGTTCAAACGGTATACCAGTTCCAAGGTGAAACGTTTGATAAAAAATATCGAGATTATGGGATTTTTAATAGCGAGGATTCGGATTTCAGATCCCAGTATGTTTTTCTTACTAGATTTAGTACCCTATTCTCTATAGGAGGTGTAACGTACGTTTAAAGGGTGTAACGTTAATCTGTAGCCCCACTCATAAGATTTCCTGTTAAATGTGTCCGTAGCTATATATATAAAAAGCAATTGTAATGCTTGTTCGTATTCATTAAAACGTAAGAATATGTTAATGTAATCTGTCTGTAGCTATAAAAACCAATTGTAATACTTGTAAAATTGTGTGTATTCATTAAAACGTAAGAATATATCAATATAATTTATAAACAACTTTAATAAATTGTCGCTTAATTATTTTTATTGTTTTCCCATCAACAACTACAACTTCAAAAAAAAAAGATTTCTTCATATGAGAATTTAACATTTATTATGAAACGAGTGTGTAAATACTACTAAGTGTAATATTTATATCGCAACACGTCCGGTTAGATGGGAATCCGGATTAGTACTGACGGATTTTTTGTGTCTGACCCCATGTTCTCCCCACCAAAAATCGTTATCCGACCAATGGTGTTACACTATTTATCCCCACCACACCCCTATTAATTGGGAAATAACCCTTTGGACCAATAGCCGATCCCGAATCCCCTCTATTCACCAAAATTTCCTATATATAGAGGAGCGGCCTCGCGTCCGCTATATATAGGAAAGCTTTCGTCCATTATACTGACAGCAAGAAAGCTTTCGGTCGGTCGGTGCGAATTAAATTTAAAAATGTATTACTTTAAACTATAGTACTATAGACTATAATCTTTAATAAGATGGAATGTAAAAGAAAAGAATCGATGTACGTCTGCATACTCACAAACGCATTTTTAAATAAATTTGAAATTAACGATGATACACAATTTTTACACGAATTACTGAAAACTGACTACGATATAGATATAAACGCTAGTGATGTTAAAATATATTTTGCAAATAGTTATCCGTTTAAAGGTTACAAGAATTCTTTAAAGTATAACGACTTAGAAGCGTCGCCCCATAAAGCGGTATATTTCAATTGTTGGAATCAAAAATTGTCTGCGATAAATGTAAAGTCTACAGATTTTTACTTTAAAGATAACAAATTAACGTTGGGCGGAGAAGCTAAAAAGAATGCAATTAACATGGTTGTAATTATAAATTGTATTTACGGCCCGGGCGTCCTGGATTATTGTTCCTATTCAAATGTTACGAAAACAGTACGTTTCACTAAATCAATCGGTACTTTATTACCAAACGTATCCGAGAGACGACTGTGTTCGGCTTTTGTAAATTTGACTAGAGAAAATTATCAACGATACGATCTGGATATAGATAAAATATTCGACGAAGAGAAAGTTACAGATTTGAAAAAATATGAAAATAAAGATAAAATAAACATAGTTTATTCGTTGGGTAAACGCGAATTTACTACGATTGTCAATTATAACGCCTTCGAAACCTTTCTTTCGTTCCTAACTTTTTATTTTAGTTACGTATTAACGGGTTTCAGGTGGTGTATAAAAAACCTGGATATACCTTTCATCGATAAGAATTCGTGTTTTAATTATAACGTGAGCAATTACGATTTGATATCCTATTATATAAATATTAATCGTATGTTAGAAGATCAGTATTTTACGTTTGTGTTATACGACAAAGAAAAATCCGAACGGTACCTATTACCAGTTTTCAATAATGACATATTTAAGATATCTACATCGTTTTTAACAAACGTCAATACAAACGCACCAATTATTAATTTTCTAAATACCAAAATTAAAAACAATATACCTTCGTTGTTGGGAGGAAACGCCTGGTCAAATCCTTCGTTACAGACAATTTGTTTAAATAAAATTTCTTTAAACGGATATGTATACGATTACAGTAAAGAAATAGGTTGTCGTGTGGAGTGTACGAATTTAATAGACGATATTTTTTCGCGTTACTTTTCTAAATAAGAGTGATATGGAAGAGGAAGATTTAGAAAGTGTACTTGTCAACGATAAAAAACGACTTGTTCAACGCTAAAACCGCCGAAAATAACTTTAAATTTAAAATCGCTGTAAAAAATTATTATAAAGCTTGCTACAGTATTTATGATTTAATATTAATCGTTTGTAACAATTTAGTAAATCACCTTATAGAGGAACAAATACTAATTCCGCTGGAAAATAAATTTCTAGAAATCGCCAATAGAATAGATTATATTTATATTAATCATATGAAAGGTGTGTTGGATTTGAAACGAATATCGGATAAATTGTATTTAAACAAAGATCCCTTAGCTGTAAATAACTTTACCGAAGAGTCTAGCCGCAATCTATTGAACCCCATCAACGTGAAAGAAAAGTTTTCTGATATAATCGGACACGAAACGATAAAAAGCGAATTGTTGAATATTTTAAAAGTTAAGTCGTCGGTTCATGTGCGGAGTATAGAATCTACTTATAACTTAAATTTCGCCTCGAACGCGTTGCTATTTGCCGGTCCGCCAGGAACGGGAAAAACGTCGCTGGCCGCAGCCATGGCCAACGAGAACAGTACACCTTTGTATACCGTAAATTTAAGCGAAATTTTGAGTATGTATGTGGGGGAAGGTGAAAAAACGTAAAAAAACTTTTTGAAGAAATACGTTCTTTATCAACCGGCGAAGTACAAATTATATTTTTTGATGAAATAGATTCATTATTAAGAAGGAGAAGTTTAGAGGACAGTGACACCGCTTTACGTTTAAAAAATTTATTTATGCTAGAATTGGATAATTTATTAAAAGACGATAGCATTAGGTGTATATTTATTTTCGCTTCAAACTTCGTCCAAGATTTGGATTCGGCGTTTTTACGCAGATTAACTAAAGTATATAGTGTAGATAAACCCAACTCGAAAAAGGAATACGAATTACACGTAAATAATTTATTACGTAAGGTTAATGTTCACAACAACGATAAAATTGGTTTAGTGAATTTGGCATACGATAATAAAATATCACAAGCAGACATAAAAAAAATAGTATCTATAGCTATAACGGATAAAATATATAATTCGTTAAAATCCGATTCTGGACTATACGTGTCTGGTTTAAGGACTAATTGTTATAACAAAATAAATTTATTAGGATAGAAAATATTGTCTGAAAATTGTTATTCGTTGGGATCTGAAAAGGATTATAGTGAAATACAAACAAACGAAAAACATATATTGGCACCAGAGTTAACTATATTAGATTTTAAAAACGCCATTACAAAAATTTATAACAAAAATTTATAAAATTTAAAATTTATCAAAAAATGTATAATGTTTACAAATACAAAATTTATCAAAAAATTTATAATGTTTACAAATACAAAATTTATCAACACATTTATAATGTTTACAATTACAAAAGTTATCAAAAAACTTATACATAGAAAAGTTATCAAAAAAATAAAAAGTTTTATACAAGGTATTTGCGTATATACACATACAAGAATAATAATCATCTTGACTTCTTTGGAAATTGGTTGAGCAAAGTTTTGTGGCCAGCGCTACACTCGTCCCTCCTAACCTCCAGGATTGAATCAAACCCCGAACTTCGAGATCGCGTAGTATCACTTGTTGTTGTAGAATTTGTACAAAAGTGTTTCGTTCTCGCTCAGTCTCTTTTGCTCGTTGTCAAAAATGTCTAAGCGTAATAAATTGGTACAAATTGTTTTAATGATGGAGATACCGATCGAAAGTCTGCAGTGTAGATACATGGTCGACTTGAAGGTTTCTAAAAGTCTGTACATCTTTATTTGTTCGTCGTCCATATACAGCGACAATATTGAATCATCCAATACTTTTGTAACGTCGTTTCCGGACAAATTAATAATTTCCACATACATATGTTCGTATTTTTCAACCCGGAAAGATATCGAAAGATTTTATTAGTATCAAACAGTATTTGTGTATTGTAGAAAAATCTGATACTTATTAATTTTCCTGAATACACCTTTGTGCTGTTCAAAATTTTTAAAAACGTCAAAAGCACTGATTTTCCCTCTTCTATTTATAGCGCCTGTCCATGGTACACGTGCCCTGAAGCCAGCGGTGACGCGTCCGAGTCACAGCGGAGAAATCTCCTCGCACGTTTACTCTTATGTGTGCAATTAAGTTGTTTATATACGAATCACACGTCCTTGTAACAAAAACTTACGCCGGATAGGTACGCGGCGCCTCCCACTAAGACATAAGACTGGGATAAGAAATTACGTCATTCTTATTCTCATATTAAACTTACGACTACAATAGGTATATATGCTACCAGCATAACGACATGTTTATACACTCTTTGGCTGCTACTCGTCGAGTGTTTTTTTAATCTTCCAAACTAACTCTGCACTTACCCTTCTCCTTCACTTGTTACAGTTTTCAAACGGTAATTTTGTTTCAATTTTTGGTAAGACATTAATTAAATTTCAATATAAACAATTTTCAATATTAAAAAGTATTTAACTCAATCGTATTTACTTACTACTAACATTTGTTTACGTCTTCGTGGTAAAGAAGGGATTCCCGAGAAACTAGCACCCATTTCAGAAACTACCAAGTGGGATCAGAATGTATTTACTTCTTCCGTATTTGCCGGTGTTGAAGAAAATAATAGAAAATTTACAATCAGGGATATAATAAATCTCTATGAAGCGATTAAGATGTATCAATCAGAAAACATAATATATGTTATTGAAAATAAAATATTAAGTTATTATAATTCGGACTCTTTGTATACATGTATGTCGCAATGTGAGTGCAAAAAATATTCATTAGATTTTTTTATTAAGTTTAGTCGTGTATTACCTTTGAGTATGATATTTGATTATTATCGTTTTATTAATGACGATTTATTTCGTTTCATATCTGCAATCGAGAAACAAAACAAACGGGGAGCTAAGATTATAATCCCCTGGAAAATCATATGTAAACGTCAAACGTTAAGTGATGATTTTATTACACGTTTTTCAGCCACTTTGGACTGGGAATATCTACAAACATACCAAATTTTATCGGTGGATATAATGGAGGAATTTTTGTTATTGTTGGATTTCAAAATTATATTGGATACGCAGACACTAACGGAATCGCTTTTCAGTGAGATTTTTAGTCTAGAATCCCCGGACAATGAATATCTATTAGATAGAATATCCATAGATTGGAAACGTTTAAAATTGAAACACAATTTGTCGGAAGCGTTTTTAAGAGAAATTATACCCAAATTATCCGATCGTAATCTTGGTATATTGTTACGACGTAACACTGTGTCTAAAAAAATATTGTACGAATTTGTAGATTATTTTAGGTGGGAGGATATTGTACGTCATCAGCTACACATTAATGCAAATTTTAAAAATAAATTAAAGAAAAAACGTACAACCCCTATTCGATATAATCTAATTTGTAAAGTACAGAACAAACAAAAATAATTTCTGTACGTAACATATCTTTTTGTTTCATTCAACAAACTTATGTTTGTAAATTTCTTGTTGGGGGCACTCCCACTACTTTCCAACACCCAGGCTATTATAAATAAGAAATCTGTAATCGTTATGCACACAAACACTGCAATATGGGTACTCACACGGACAACACGTTTTGTACCGTTAACGGGGGTAGATTTAAAAATCTAGGAATAGACCTTAATATTTATACATTCAGAGTACCACGTTTCAGATCGTATTGTAGTCTACAATCTAGACTCGATACGTTCGACTTCTGCTCAATCAAAGATCTGTAAACCTATGGATTGCCGTCTCATATGGTGACTAGCGGCAAGGAGCGGTCCGTCTGCCAGCACTACCCCCCACCACTACTCGGGCAACTTCCCGCGCACTGCCATATGATTTGTATTGACAGCTGATGTTTTTGCTCATTGTGGAGTGGCTTATAATCGCGACGTTTCGTATTTGTGTTTTTCCTGTCATTCTGATATTATGCCTGACTCGTGTGCGGCATATAACTGCACAAATCGTGCAAAGAATGGTTCTGGTGTGACATTTCACAGGTGAGTACCACATTGTTGCTTCCTTTTAATTCTTATATTTGTGATGATAACATAGCTGTAAGACTATTAAAAACCTCTAGTTTTCAAAATATTATGTAATAGGCTTATATCTAAAGAATATCGTTACCAAATATGCAAGCAAATTTTATTTGAAACTAACGCGCAAAGAGGCAAAATAGATTCAATATAATTTTAACAAATGTTATAGACCTACATTTACTTATAGCTCTAGTTTATAACACTGAATAGACTAACAATTAAATAGTTATTTTCATGGCAAGTTTATTATTAGGTACAATATTCATTCATTCAAGGTAAATTTACATTTTAGATTTATTTGGCTATAAAGGCCTACTTGTTACAATTTTAACATTACAAAATCTGTATGCTATTTTTTTCAGTTTCCCAAAAGACCCAGACCTACAAAAGAAATGGGTAATAGCCACAAAAAGGAAAGGGTTTTCTCCTTCTACATCATCGAAACTTTGCAGCCAGCATTTTGAGGAAAAGGATTTCGAAGTGGGCGGATTAAGAAGAATGCTGAAAAGTGGTGCTATTCCCTCAATTTTTGATTTCCCTCCTCATCTCCAAAAACAACAAACGAAACGAAGGAAGATAATTGTAAGAAATAAGGTAAGAAAGCAATTAATATGGGGTAATATTATTATATTAATACCAAGTAAAACTACAACAAAAGTTAAAAATTGCTGAAACATTTTTCAAAATGATATTAGGTTAAATAATAACTATCCCACTGTGCTACTGATTGTTCTAAAAACCGCCATTATAAAGAATATTTAAATGTAAATGTTTAGCTTGGTCACTGATTTTGGATTTGTAAGTGTTTAGTTGAACAGGATGAAACCATTGTACTATGATTTTTCATGTCTTATTGATTGTTAAATTCACCACCAAGCTTTACTGAAATTGGGAACTTTTAGGAAACAGAAGAAGACGGAAATGGGCGATTTGAGAACGACGCAACGTGTCGTACTGCAACGGAAATCCACGTTCCTACCGATGATTTGGCAGATCTAAAAGATACCAACCAGATTCTTCCAGCAAGTGAGGATATATCAGTTCTGGAACCAAAAAGGTATGGACGTTGTCGTATCACCAGATCATTTCAACATTATTTCATAAATTAAAATGTATTTTTCTTTTTTCACAAGTTACAACATTATTTATTAAGGTCGACAACTTAATTATTGAGATATAATTTATACCGTAACGTTTTATCTAATACTGGATACTAATTTAAGCTAGTTATTTTTAGTTACCTGCATCACCTACTAAAGCTCTTCTATGGCGAAAAATAAAAATTCTTCAACAGCGCCTCAAAAGAAGAGCTAAAAAAATAGCCTCAATGAAGGACATGATAAGACTGTTTAAGGAAAAGTTAAATGCTCCCGAAAGATTATTAGAAATATTATAAGAGAATTTTTCAGGATTCCCCTTACATTTAGTTGTCAATCAAATTAAAAATAATAGCAAAAGTAAGTTCAATTCTCATTACTCTGAAAAAATGAAGGAGTTTGCTCTAACACTTTATTTTTACTCCCCAAAAGCCTATAAGTATTTAAGAAATAATAACTTTTCGTTGCCAAACCAGTCAACATTGAGAAAATGGGTGTCTAGTTTTAAATGCAGTCCTGGATTTTTAGAAGAAGTTTTCCTTTTTTTAAAGAAAAATGTTCCAAATAAACCTGATTTAAAACAAGTAAACTTAGTTTTTGATGCTATGAGCATCAGAAAACAAATAATTTATGACCATCATCAGGGCAAAAACTATGGTTATGTAGATTTTGGAAATAATATGAAAACAGAAGGCCCTGAAACTCTAGCAAGTGAAGCCCTTGTGTTTCAAGTGGTATCACTTAAAGGGAATTTCAAATCAGCAGTAGGCTATTTTTTTTATCAATAGTTTAAGTTCTGAAGTGCTATCTAAATTAGTTAAGATGTGTATAGTAAAACTGTATGATGTAGGGGTTATTGTTCACAATGTTACATTTGATGGGACAAATGTTAATGTAAACGCAATGAAAAAGTTAGGGTGTCAATTTCCAGAAAAACCATTTTTTACTTTAAAATTGGGTAATGTCAGCCAGAAAATATGTGTCTTGCTTGATGCTTGTCACATGCTGAAATTGGCACGTAACACTTTAGCAGACAAGAAAACCATAACATCCATACATGGCATTGTAGATTTTAAATATATTCAGCGCCTGAACACTTTGCAAAAAGAACAAGGTTTAAATTTAGTCAATAAATTGTCAGACAAACACATTTTTTATAACAATAGAAAAATGAATGTTAAAATTGCCGCTCAAACATTGAGCTCAGGTGTGGCTGATGCTTTAGAATTTTTACAAAACAAAAATCATCCAGATTTTGATGGATGTGGGCCAACCATAAAATTTATCAGGGTAATAGACAGGTTATTTGATTTTTTAAATAGCAGAGACCCGTATGGGAAACATTTTAAAGGGCCAATCAACAAAAATAATTTGTTAAAAAGCATTGAGCAGCTTGAATACTGTTATGATTATTTGTCCCAATTAAAAATTGAAGAAATTCTAGTTCTTAAACATTCAAGAAAAACTTTTGCCCTTGGTTTTATGTCAGACATACATTCAATCAAAATTTTGGCAGAAATATTGTTACAGCAACTTGATTTTAAGTACATTCTTACATATAAGTTTTCTCAGGACCACTTGGAATTGCTATTTGCTTGTATAAGATCTCGAGGTGGTTACAATAACAACCCAAATGTAAAGCAATTCCAATGGGCCTTGAGAAAACTTATGTTTCGAAATAGCGTCGAAGCACCTCAGGGCACAAATTGTATCAGCTTTGACAACAATCACCAACACTCTGTCATGAGCTTTGTTGAATCAGCTACTTTGGCAGAAAATGAAAATGATGATGAAAATCATCTTAATGACATTGAAAATCTAAAATCATTAATTAATAACTGTCAAAGTTCCTACTACAAAGATAATGTACTATACTATCTGTGTGGCTTTATTGTGCGAAAAATAGATGCCAAACTAAATTGTGAGGAATGCTGTAGGCTACTGATAGATGATAATTCTAATTTAAGTTCTTGCACACATTTTACAGATTTTGTTTCTAAAGGAAAATTACTTAGAGCCTCTTCTGATGTTTTTAAATTAGTTAAGTTTATGCACAATCACTTACTTCTTTGTGAAAGTAAAAATAATGATCTCGTTGTAAAAAGAATGATTTTGTTAGCTTGTAGGATTTTTGGAGGAAATATTTTTAAAGGGCATTTGTCAAATAATGATTATTCTGAGGATAGTCATGAAATCAAATTAATTAAGCTAATAGGCCATTTATTTTACAAAGTGATGTGTTGTCACCACGCAAGAAACAAAACTTCCAATGAAACTTTTTCAAAACTTGGGATGCGCCAAAAGTTAAATAAGCTAATTTTGTTTAGTAATGTATAAGGTTATTTTAATAATAAAACCTATACCATTGTAAATGTAGTTGTTTGATTTACCCATTAACGTACTATTAAATAATTAACACTACTTAAATCACTGGTGTACTTAGTAATGTATTAAGTTAATTATTTACACTACTATGAAACGATTAATTTTTTTTTCTAACCAGCACGTGTTCTATTATTTTAAATAAATAATATTTTAATATTAATAAATAATATTTTAAATACCAGTAATATATCGAAAACCATTCATAAGAACGTATCAATGTACCAATATGTGATAAATGTGTTAAGATGTCGAAAAAATCTACCGGCTAATTCACATTATTCCCGTAAGCGCCCGTGTAACGAGGCGCGGGTTGCCCGAGTAGTGGTGGGGGCAGTGGCGGACTGTTTTCCGAACACTGAGCCAGTGATCCATAAGTATTTAGATCTTTGTGGTCAACACAACGCTCTCCCTCTAAAGAAGCGCTCGCTGAAGCGGGATTTTTTTTACCTCGGACGCTTGGATAGTGTGCGTTGTTTTATGTGTGGCGGCGGCGTATACCAATGGGTGGCCGACGACGATCCCTGGGTAGAACACTCTCGTTGGTTTCCCCACTGCGTTTACCTCAGACGCTTGGATAGTGTGCGTTGTTTTATGTGTGGCGGCGGCGTATACCAATGGGTGGCCGACGACGATCCCTGGGTAGAACACTCTCGTTGGTTTCCCCAGTGCGTTTACCTCGGGCGCTTGGATAGTGTGCGTTGTTTTATGTGTGGCGGCGGCGTATACCAATGGGTGGCCGACGACGATCCCTGGGTAGAACACTCTCGTTGGTTTCCCCACTGCGTTTACCTCGGACGCTTGGATAGTGTGCGTTGTTTTATGTGTGGCGGCGGCGTATACCAATGGGTGGCCGACGACGATCCCTGGGTAGAACACTCTCGTTGGTTTCCCCACTGCGTTTACCTCGGACGCTTGGATAGTGTGCGTTGTTTTATGTGTGGCGGCGGCGTATACCAATGGGTGGCCGACGACGATCCCTGGGTAGAACACGCTCGTTGGTTTCCCCAGTGCGTTTACCTCGGACGCTTGGATAGTGTGCGTTGTTTTATGTGTGGCGGCGGCGTATACCAATGGGTGGCCGACGACGATCCCTGGGTAGAACACTCTCGTTGGTTTCCCCAGTGCGTTTACCTCGGACGCTTGGATAGTGTGCGTTGTTTTATGTGTGGCGGCGGCGTATACCAATGGGTGGCCGACGACGATCCCTGGGTAGAACACTCTCGTTGGTTTCCCCAGTGCGTTTACCTCGGACGCTTGGATAGTGTGCGTTGTTTTATGTGTGGCGGCGGCGTATACCAATGGGTGGCCGACGACGATCCCTGGGTAGAACACTCTCGTTGGTTTCCCCACTGCGTTTACCTCGGACGCTTGGGTAGTGTGCGTTGTTTTATGTGTGGCGGCGGCGTATACCAATGGGTGGCCGACGACGATCCCTGGGTAGAACACTCTCGTTGGTTTCCCCACTGCGTTTACCTCGGACGCTTGGATAGTGTGCGTTGTTTTATGTGTGGCGGAGGCGTATACCAATGGGTGGCCGACGACGATCCCTGGGTAGAACACTCTCGTTGGTTTCCCCACTGCGTTTACCTCGGACGCTTGGATAGTGTGCGTTGTTTTATGTGTGGCGGCGGCGTATACCAATGGGTGGCCGACGACGATCCCTGGGTAGAACACTCTCGTTGGTTTCCCCACTGCGTTTACCTCGGACGCTTGGATAGTGTGCGTTGTTTTATGTGTGGCGGCGGCGTATACCAATAGGTGGCCGACGACGATCCCTGGGTAGAACACTCTCGTTGGTTTCCCCACTGCGTTTACCTCGGACGCTTGGATAGTGTGCGTTGTTTTATGTGTGGCGGCGGCGTATACCAATGGGTGGCCGACGACGATCCCTGGGTAGAACACTCTCGTTGGTTTCCCCAGTGCGTTTACCTCGGACGCTTGGATAGTGTGCGTTGTTTTATGTGTGGCGGCGGCGTATACCAATGGGTGGCCGACGACGATCCCTGGGTAGAACACTCTCGTTGGTTTCCCCACTGCGTTTACCTCGGACGCTTGGATAGTGTGCGTTGTTTTATGTGTGGCGGCGGCGTATACCAATGGGTGGCCGACGACGATCCCTGGGTAGAACACTCTCGTTGGTTTCCCCAGTGCGTTTACCTCGGACGCTTGGATAGTGTGCGTTGTTTTATGTGTGGCGGCGGCGTATACCAATGGGTGGCCGACGACGATCCCTGGGTAGAACACTCTCGTTGGTTTCCCCACTGCGTTTACCTCGGACGCTTGGATAGTGTGCGTTGTTTTATGTGTGGCGGCGGCGTATACCAATGGGTGGCCGACAACGATCCCTGGGTAGAACACTCTCGTTGGTTTCCCCACTGCGTTTACCTCGGACGCTTGGATAGTGTGCGTTGTTTTATGTGTGGCGGCGGCGTATACCAATGGGTGGCCGACGACGATCCCTGGGTAGAACACTCTCGTTGGTTTCCCCAGTGCGTTTACCTCGGACGCTTGGAAAGTGTGCGTTGTTTTATGTGTGGCGGCGGCGTATACCAATGGGTGGCCGACGACGATCCCTGGGTAGAACACTCTCGTTGGTTTCCCCACTGCGTTTACCTCGGACGCTTGGATAGTGTGCGTTGTTTTATGTGTGGCGGCGGCGTATACCAATGGGTGGCCGACGACGATCCCTGGGTAGAACACTCTCGTTGGTTTTCCCAGTGCGTTTACCTCGGACGCTTGGATAGTGTGCGTTGTTTTATGTGTGGCGGCGGCGTATACCAATGGGTGGCCGACTACGATCCCTGGGTAGAACACTCTCGTTGGTTTCCCCAGTGCGTTTACCTCGGACGCTTGGATAGTGTGCGTTGTTTTATGTGTGGCGGCGGCGTATACCAATGGGTGGCCGACGACGATCCCTGGGTAGAACACTCTCGTTGGTTTCCCCACTGCGTTTACCTCGGACGCTTGGATAGTGTGCGTTGTTTTATGTGTGGCCGCGGCGTATACCAATGGGTGGCCGACGACGATCCCTGGGTAGAACACGCTCGTTGGTTTCCCCACTGCGTTTACCTCGGACGCTTGGATAGTGTGCGTTGTTTTATGTGTGGCGGCGGCGTATACCAATGGGTGGCCGACGACGATCCCTGGGTAGAACACTCTCGTTGGTTTCCCCACTGCGTTTACCTCGGACGCTTGGATAGTGTGCGTTGTTTTATGTGTGGCGGCGGCGTATACCAATGGGTGGCCGACGACGATCCCTGGGTAGAACACTCTCGTTGGTTTCCCCACTGCGTTTACCTCGGACGCTTGGATAGTGTGCGTTGTTTTATGTGTGGCGGCGGCGTATACCAATGGGTGGCCGACGACGATCCCTGGGTAGAACACTCTCGTTGGTTTCCCCACTGCGTTTACCTCGGACGCTTGGATAGTGTGCGTTGTTTTATGTATGGCGGCGGCGTATACCAATGGGTGGCCGACGACGATCCCTGGGTAGAACACTCTCGTTGGTTTCCCCACTGCGTTTACCTCGGACGCTTGGATAGTGTGTGTTGTTTTATGTGTGGCGGAGGCGTATACCAATGGGTGGCCGACGACGATCCCTGGGTAGAACACGCTCGTTAGTTTCCCCACTGCGTTTACCTCGGACGCTTGGATAGTGTGCGTTGTTTTATGTGTGGCGGCGGCGTATACCAATGGGTGGCCGACGACGATCCCTGGGTAGAACACTCTCGTTGGTTTCCCCACTGCGTTTACCTCGGACGCTTGGATAGTGTGCGTTGTTTTATGTGTGGCGGCGGCGTATACCAATGGGTGGCCGACGACGATCCCTGGGTAGAACACTCTCGTTGGTTTCCCCACTGCGTTTACCTCGGACGCTTGGATAGTGTGCGTTGTTTTATGTGTGGCGGCGGCGTATACCAATGGGTGGCCGACGACAATCCCTGGGTAGAACACGCTCGTTGGTTTCCCCAGTGCGTTTACCTCGGACGCTTGTATAGTGTGCGTTGTTTTATGTGTGGCGGCGGCGTATACCAATGGGTGGCCGACGACAATCCCTGGGTAGAACACTCTCGTTGGTTTCCCCACTGCGTTTACCTCGGACGCTTGGATAGTGTGCGTTGTTTTATGTGTGGCGGAGGCGTATACCAATGGGTGGCCGACGACGATCCCTGGGTAGAACACTCCCGTTGGTTTCCCCACTGCGTTTACCTCGGACGCTTGGATAGTGTGCGTTGTTTTATGTGTGGTGGCGGCGTATACCAATGGGTGGCCGACGACGATCCCTGGGTAGAAGACTCTCGTTGGTTTCACCAGTGCGTTTACCTCGGACGCTTGGATAGTGTGCGTTGTTTTTTATGTGTTAGCGGCGGCGTATACCAATGGGTGGCCGACGACGATCCCTGGGTAGAAGACTCTCGTTGGTTTCCCCACTGCGTTTACCTCGGACGCTTGGATAGTGTGCGTTGTTTTATGTGTGGCGGCGGCGTATACCAATGGGTGGCCGACGACGATCCCTGGGTAGAACACTCTCGTTGGTTTCCCCAGTGCGTTTACCTCGGACGCTTGGATAGTGTGCGTTGTTTTATGTGTGGCGGCGGCGTATACCAATGGGTGGCCGACGACGATCCCTGGGTAGAACACTCTCGTTGGTTTCCCCACTGCGTTTACCTCGGACGCTTGGATAGTGTGCGTTGTTTTATGTGTGGCGGCGGCGTATACCAATGGGTGGCCGACGACGATCCCTGGGTAGAACACTCTCGTTGGTTTCCCCACTGCGTTTACCTCGGACGCTTGGATAGTGTGCGTTGTTTTATGTGTGGCGGCGGCGTATACCAATGGGTGGCCGACGACGATCCCTGGGTAGAACACTCTCGTTGGTTTCCCCACTGCGTTTACCTCGGACGCTTGGATAGTGTGCGTTGTTTTATGTGTGGCGGCGGCGTATACCAATGGGTTGCCGACGACGATCCCTGGGTAGAACACTCTCGTTGGTTTCCCCACAGCGTTTACCTCGGACGCTTGGATAGTGTGCGTTGTTTTATGTGTGGCGGCGGCGTATACCAATGGGTGGCCGACGACGATCCCTGGGTAGAACACTCTCGTTGGTTTCCCCACTGCGTTTACCTCGGACGCTTGGATAGTGTGCGTTGTTTTATGTGTGGCGGCGGCGTATACCAATGGGTGGCCGACGACGATCCCTGGGTAGAACATTCTCGTTGGTTTCCCCACTGCGTTTACCTTTTGATGAAGAAGGGAGGAAAATATGTGGATACAATTGTAAGAAGATACTCTGTTTCGTCGAACGAAACGGTCGAGACAGAAGATGTTGTTGACGGTGTTTCGAATGACTTTTGTAGACAAGAAGAACAGGAATCTCTAAAATGCGGAATATGCGTTGATGAAGACAAACAGATTTCGTTTTTGCCATGTGGGCACGTATATTCTTGTATCGATTGTTCCGTTTTTTTAGAAGAATGTCCTGTTTGTAAACAAAACATAACCGCAGTTTCACGCATATTTGTAATTTAACGCATCAAGCGACTTTTTTCAAAAATGTTTATATTACAGTGTTAGCTTATATAATATAAAATGTTAAACAATTATTATAAAATATAATCACGGTTCAGAGAACCGCAAATTGCGTCTAACCGTGTCGTTACATTTATTGCTTTTTTTCTCCACATTGTTCTGTTTTTTTTTTTTTTATAACTATCGGGTTTGTAAATAAAATATAATTACAGTTTTGGTCATATTTGTAGTTTTAATATAACAAGTGACTTTTTTACAAAAACGTTTGTTACAATATATAGCTGTAAAATAAAATACGATCAGATAATAAACCTCAAGCTGGATCGTTGCTCTTGACTGGGTGTACAGACCTTGCCCAACACACACGGAAATTGTATGCGCATTCATATACACCTCCGCGTTCTAACGGTCGGCGACGACTCGTTTCGTCCTCGACCTAGGATGGGGTCACTTGTCTTTGAAATGGATCGTTGCACTTATACCGTTGTATTTCTCCCACTGTTTTCTTTTTTTAATGATAAGCGTAACTTTTCGTAGTGGGATTCTATCGATGTAAATTCTTCTTTCTTTAATAAACAATCGGCATCGCTATCGTCTTTAGAATCTAGAAATTTGTAATGTAAATTCAAACATTTATACAGATCGAAAATGTACTTTGCATGTGGCGGGGTGTGACCGTATTTATTATGAATATCGTTGGAGGAAGTCTGCACGTTCATAGTTAATGGAACGCCGTTAACTACGAGACAAGGTTTACTTAAACTGTCGTGCCTGGACGATTTCTCTGATAATATTTTGTTTGGATCGTTATTGTTAATCCACAGACTGCACACACCCCCGCAGCCGACAAACCGGTTTGCGACCGTATCGTATATTTCGTACAAACCGCCATTTTTCATTTCCTCGTACTGCCCCAGGGCAGATCTGCCAATAAAGGAGAACACGTTTGCTACTACGTCGGCGGGTTTTATTTCGCTTTCCTTTACCGCTATCAAACGTCTAACGGCTTCGTGTTTGTTGCACAGACCCTTCTGGCCATACGCGTTCACAAGTTTTAAACCCGCGTAAAATGTACACGCATATTCTAAACCTATTTTGATCACACACACGTTATAAGTTTGGTAGTTTTTTTCGTTGACACACTCCCGCACGTTGTACGTCCATTCTTTTAAAGTCCATTATTATAAAACTGTTTGTACTTGTATACATTTATATTAGCGTTTATGTTTTTTTTGTCGTTCATATAGTCTAAAAATCCTTCATCAGTTTTTGTGTATCGTATGTAGAAAACGGACGACGCGTTTTCTTTTGATCGAAACAACAGTTTTTGGTAATCGACTATAAACGGAGTGTCGTCGTTAGTAATTATTTTTCCGAATACCAAGCACGCTTCTATTATTCTTCCCTCTTTGTTGCGATTCATTATTAAAATCCGTTTGTCTGGCTCGAACAGCTTCACGTTTATTTTTGATTTAGATCTAATGTAAATTTCAAAATTGTCGCATATCGTTAAATTAAAATCGTAATCGGGATGTATCACGTAACCGTCTCCTTCGTTGTAACCTTCAATTTCCCCGAACGCCAATAACAGATTATATCTGTTTCCCTTTTCTCCAAAATCGGGCTTGTTATTGTTTACGTATATATTCTGTTGAAACAGAATCCCATGACCTTATACGCCACGTTTGGTAAAGACGATTTCGCCGCCAACACGCCTACCATTATTTTACTGGGCGCTGTAACGACGCGCACCGTTTAGCGAACTTCCCCATGTGAATGTCGTTATCATGGCGCTTTAATTCTTCTTCCGTAAGACACCATTCCATTTCCTTACGACTCATGTACGTTCCATTGATTTGTTTCATTAAAATCCCACTGCACATATTTATGCAACAAAAATCTTTATAAAACACGATTTCATAAAAAGGCCATATCCCCTTTATCCTTTTCACGAATTTTTTTTTATCTATTGAACGGCTCACCTTGAGTTTTGTAATTATATTGTTTATTATGATTTTCAACCCATCACAATCAACGGTGGTGGAAAATTCTTTTATAGTTATCAATAAATCGTTTACCGTATACTTTAAACGCCCGTAAGACGCTATAACTCCTTCGACCAGACTAACTATTTTTCCGGCCGATCCGATATTTCCAACCTGAAACGGACATATAAATCCTTTCGAATCCTGCGGCAGTTGAAGCGCCTTTAAAGATCTCACGTTTTGCGGTTTAATGCGTTGCACGCTTTGCACCAGGGCCGGTATTTTATCTAAATGAAAATAATCTAAAGGTGTAAAAAATCCAGTATTGTTCGAAGAATTTATTTGTAAAATGCGTTTTAGGGATGTCTCTGTTTTATAATTTTTGTTCATTTTTCCCGTAGAGTTGGTTTTGTTTTTTGTCGATTTTAAAATTTTAATTATTTGTCGGTTTGCTTGACTCTTGCTCTTTTCAAAAAACAACTTCTGTGAAAATACCGACACAACGTTTCCGTTTAGAACGGCCTTGTTCCATATATTTTTAGTTTCAAAAATATTGATTTTTTCGAATAAAGAGTGCACCGCTTCCGGGTACGATATGAATAATTTGTTTTTTATATTATCTATGTCTACTTTGTTTTCGTAAATCTGTTGTAGAAATACTATTTGAGATTTAGGACTACAATCGTACAACGAATTTTCACTATCGTTCAAATATCCACACTCGATATATATTTGTTTAATAATATCGTCGTCTTCATCTTTATTCGAATCGATGGTAAAGGTGGATCCGTTTTTATTTTTTACAACAAGATTCGAAGGTTTTCCGTTTTGACAATCGGAATAGATCATGTAGCCACGAGAATATTCTTCGTATAAGTACATCGTGGTTCTGTTCAATAGGCTATATCGTTGTGATGGCAGAACCTGTTATTATTAAAATCTCTGAACGACGAATAATACAATATACCGTTAGAAATGTACGAAGGGTGTTTTCCGTCCGAAAATTCACGCAAAATTCTGCTTTCGTATATTTTTTCTTCAACAGAGTATCTATTTCTCTATAAATATTTCTCAACAGACGAGAACCTATCATCACCGTCGCAGAGGTGATCCCAGTCTCTTTCTATACACGCCGTAAAATAACCCTTGTTGAGTGTAATTTCTTTGAAAACGTCGACCTTCCGGTTATCGGTTATTCTGGTATCGTTATACCACTCGTCGCGCACTAAAGCCACTTCTAGAGTTTTAAAACATCTGGAATTAGCGCAGATCGTAACTTTACAAACACCGTTAATCGTTGTAATAATTTTTTCGTCGAAGTAGTAATCGAACGTGTCGATAACGGCGTTTAACAGAGAAGACATGCCGCGTGTTCGGTAGTTCTGCTGTGACTAAAAGGGAAACAATGGGATACACAAAATAAATAAAAGTACATATATACTTCGGTAGTTGATTTTTATTAATAAATACGATATTCTAGCAGCACACAGAATACCTAACACTACGGGTTAACAACACGCACTCAAAATGCTCGACTTTTTGGAACCATTTCTTCCCCCAATTGTTTTTGTCTATTTTTTTTAAAGAGGAGATTGGGTGTAACAGTTGCACAACCCCTAAGTCGAATTACTTAAAACGTTATTTATGTCTTCATGAGAAATTTTGATTTTTGTATTGTTATTTAGCACGTGGTGCCAATTTATTTTGTCTTTAGGCCTATAGTCTTGTAAGAACGTTGCGGTAAGACGCTGATGGCGAGATACGTCGTCCCGCGATAGTTTGTCAGCAAACCTACGCATTGTATAAATTGCACACAGCGCTTTCCAATTTACGTATTCCGAATATACGTTTATTTGCGTATCCGTTAGAGCGTTACTGTTTTCACTGATGATATCCCAGACTAGATTGTCTTTGTGTTTTGCCAGAAACAAGTCGCTGAATCTTGAACGACGTGATATTATTCCCCACGAGAGTTTGTGCAGAAATTTTTCCACAAAATTTTCAGATACTTTTTGATAAATTACAACTTGGTTAATATCAAATTTGTCGTGATAATCTATTAAAAACGTTTCACTTAATCGATTAGACAATAAAAGCGATTTCCAATCCAAATGTATGCTGAAAGTTCTCGTTATGTCTTCGCTGATAATTTGGAAACTCACTATACTCTTCCAGTGAAGATAGAATCTGAATTTGTGGTAAAAATGTTTGGTATAAATCGTATTGTATTGGGACAGTAAACGCCATCGCAGTTTGTGTTTATATTTTTCACAAAATCGCATACACCGTATTCGGGTTTCAAAACCATCGTCATACTACACAATCCCCACATTTTACGTGTAAAATATTTTTTTACCATTTGTTCGCTCAGGTGGTTATAGTGTGTTGACAGTATATTACACAGGATAGAACGCTCAGACGATTTTTTATTGAGTTCAACATTTCTGACTAAAAAAAATAAATTATCTATTTTTTTTAGAGACGTATAAGTGTCCAATATGTTTTTTAACAAAGCGCACGATTCGACAGCCATCGTGTTTCTTATAATAATTATTCTTTTTTAACAACAACGCTACTACTGATTCCACCACCATCATCACTCTGTTGCAAACTCGAATTAGAATTATTATGAAATTGTTTGGTTAGCAATTTCAATAAACTCTTACGTTTTTGTTTGTTGGGTTCTGCAGCAGCAGCAGTACCATTAGCATTACCCTCATTCGCGTTGACATATTCTTCTGCGAATTTGTTCATCATATTTTGATGAGCCACAATATTAGTTTGCTTAAATTCTCTTCTTTCGTAATACATTTGCAAAGCGTCTTCTTCGGAACCGTTCGCACAATTAATTGTTAAGAATTTGTCATAAAGTATAAAATTGATTCTCTGTATGGTTCTGTTGGTGTTACTGGTAGATTCCGTCGCGGCCTTATGATACTCCCAATACTGTTTCGTACTCATGGGTGAAAAGTTGTTTCCGTAATCGCCAATTCCTGTTTTAAAGATTGTAATTGTGAAACTTGCACGGAAATATAATTAGTGCTATCCAGAAGTATCATTTGTTTCATATTCGACGAGCACAAGATACTGTACAAATTGTCTTCCGTTAAATGTCCGACAAACCCTATTAAGTGGGTCGATGTTCTGTCGAACAGAGGATAGCCGAACGCAGTTTATAGGGAAAATAGAAGGTACGGTACCAACAAGTTATCGAACATTGAAAGTCTATAACTTCGACGCCATCTTCTGATGCTATTTTGTACGATGTATTATCGTCAAAATACAACGTAAACGTTTTTTCAACATGGACGGTAAATGCACGACAGTTCTCAGCGAACCGTAACAGTGCACGTGGTCTGCCGTTAAGAAGCCTCTGTGCGAATCGTTCTACACGTCGACTGCACACGACGCTATGTTTTTATATCTCTTCCTTTCTTGTAAAAAACAGTAATTATTTTCCACTACCCATTGATAGTCGCCGCGTTTAAAGACCGCTTTGTCTTTAAAAAAATCGACGCCACCGTCTACAATTTTTTTAATAATTCGTTTCCCCGCCATTCTTATTATATAATTACGTTTTTCTAATATATGTAAGACGTAGCTCGCATCGTGTACTATTCATTCGTGGGGATGGAGTCGGAACGAGTAGTAAAGAAAATGGAAGAACAAAACCACAACAAGAAGAAAATACGTGTATGTTATACGGCGATTACTTTATGCGGCGATCTGTTGACTGTACTTTGCAAAAAAATTTAACATCGAGGTTGGAAACATCGACGTGCAGTCGCTCAAAAGCCAATCTTTGGCTTACGAACATAATATGCGATTATCTATTGTTTTCTTCAAACAATCTGAGCAGAAACCAAATACACGAACACTTTAACGTCGTGCGTCGTAGAATTCTACGAGTCCGACGCCATGAAGAAAACCATGACAAACTTTTCCGACAAAGTTTTGATTACACATTTCATGTCTTTACTTTTAGTAAAGTTATCGGATAAATGTCAACAGTACATACAAATGTTGTTTTAAAATATATACAATTAAAAATAATACAACGATTTCATTTATTTCAATAAACCCAGCACGCTTTCAAAAGAACCGTTTTTTATTGTTCGACTTTCTTCTATGTGACACAAAAATATTAAAAAATAATAGCATATAAATCGTAGTATTTTACGTTCGCCGATATATTTAGTTTAGTAATTCTTTGTCTTTCCTCGTATTTGAAATATAGGTTACACCCTAAAGCGTATATGTTGTACAATATATTTATTTTGATAGTATATTTATTGTGATTCAGTAATGTATTTTGTAATAGTGCGTAAATCGATGGCATAGATGATTCCATTTTTTCTTTCTTCCTAATATTACCTTTATAAGTCAATCCCCAGTTATCGTTGATAAATTTCAAAACGAATTATCGTTTGAACAATGCATTATGACGTTTAACAAAAAATCTGCGTTAGTCTTTAACATGCTTATACGTTGTATTATACTGTCTAAACCGGTTTCTATGCCGTGCTGTAAATCTTTAACGTCGATGATATTGTATTTTTTACTAAATCTTTTAACGGTGTTCTCTAATACATAAACCTCCACACTCATCTTATTTTAAAAAATGTGGTAGAGAAAAAATCGTTTTGCTTTTTTTTTAATTTTATTTATTCAACAATTTGCTCACAAAGTAATTACACATTTGAAATTATTAATTTTTTGTCTTTCCCATTCGTTTTTGTACAATAAAAAGTTATACCGTTTTGCTTTAAAATGTGTTTTATTTTCGCACACGTATCGGCTTTATAACGATCTTCTCTAATTCCGAACATCGAAAGATTACCGGTTATGGAATTGATTAAAATTTCACACACGGGCCTTGAAATCGCTCGTTCAGAGTGTTCGATCGCGCGCTGCCAAGAAACAAAACTCACATGTTTCGTTTCCATTTCATATTTGTCTTCTGTATAAAAATTTATAATGTCTTCGTTTATACTGTAATAAACGTCTACAGTGTCCAAAAATTTTACTTTATATCTCCAGTCATCTTTTAAATTTATCAATATGTATCCGTCGATTCTGTTTTTAATGTAGTCGTTAAACATTTCTTGTATCGTTAAAAATACAAATTCGTTAGCACTCTTCTTAAGAAATTTCTTTTCGAATTTAATAACGGTGGTAAAAAATACGTCATCATGCGCTGACGTAGTTTCATTTAATAATTCGAAAAATTTGACGCTCTCCTCTATAGGCACGCTTATGTAAGCGTCGTCGGTGTTAGTATCGATAGCGTCTTTTATAAAGTATTCTTTTGCTACGTTGTGTGCTACTTCGTGATAATTACACGAATAATCGCACAGATTTTTTACTTTTAAAACTTCAACGATCACCGGAAATTCTTTACCGTTGTCGTTTAAGATTTCTACCTGCAGGACTAAAGATTGTATCAACTTATCTGTGGACAGTTTAAATGCTTTAACACCCTTAGAATAGTTTACTATCAGTTCTTTACTTTCGCTGTTGTAAAAAGCGTAGCCACGCAATCCGTCCCATTTGGGCACCAAACGGTAATCGCTTTCGATTAAATCGTTCCAATCTATAGACAAAACAAAACGATGTTTGTAGGAATCAAAAATTTCAAAAACATTATTTCTGGAACAGTAAATTGTGTTATTTGTTGCGTTCAGTATTTCTGCTTTTGAAATACTTATAATTTCGTCTACAACACTTAAAATCTTTGTTTGTAATTTATAAACTTTTCACTTTTTAAAAATTCCTTTTCCAAATTAATAACGTTCTGAAATTCGTATTCAAAACTAATATAATATATAGGTAGCAGTTGTGAAGAAGCGCACATTCTACCGTATTTGTATACACGCTTGCCCAAGTTTATTCTTAAGAGTTTAGAATCATAACCCTCTTTTTCAAATTCAACATATTTGCACAATGTTAATTTTGCGATAGTCTGCGTATCGTTTAAAGAAACCTCTTCGTTTTTTTTTAAATTAATCCTTTCTTCGTTACACCGTTTCACATTATAATTTAAAAAATAAACGTAGTTTTCGTCTTTTCTACTCGATGTTTGTAATTTTTTTAATTGATTCCTTTTTTTGCCACTCTTCGTTTCGTTTTATCTTCTTAATACCCTCCTGCGCGTATTCGTTTCGTTTTCTTAATCCGTTGCGGTAGTAAAACGTATTTTGTATAAACCAGTCTGAATTATTATCGTCAAATAATTTTGTTGCCAGATCATCGTACAGATTTTCGCTCAGCGGGAATACACACGATATTTCTACTTTGCTACAGCAAGTGTCTACCGTGTACGCCATTTCACTCGATTGGGGAACACCGCGTTGTAATTTACTTTTTTTTCTTAATTTAGACGACTCTCGTTTTGACCGTACAGAATTAGGTAAATTATATTGTATAATATTGTTTTCTTCCGAAGTTTTTCTTCGTCTGTATCCTTTACGCACACCAATAAGTATTCCCTAATGGGTAGGTGATTGGCGCGTTCAATACGATCGTCAAAGTGAAACGGTCCCAAAGAATCGGGCTTATATACATTAAAAAACGTCGTTCTCTGATGCTCCTCGCCCTCTGCCAAAAACGTATTAGTAATATATCCGAGACACCACAACGTCGTGAACACGTGATGAAATATAGCCTACTCTCGTGCAGCAGTGAATCGCATTGAAAAAAAAAAAAAGATTTTAAAGACGGTGAGCGACATACGTTTGCCGTCGGTAATAAAAAAAGAACAATATCCGAACAGGATTATAACGAGAGACAGAGTAAGAAGTTTAAAAAAGATCAGTACACCTTCGTTGTAAAATCGCCGTATAAAACGTATCATTATTTTGTTGACGTTCTTTCCAACAAACCTTTACCAGAATATATAATTAATAAAGTCGACGCTTCTGCACGCGACTTAAAATTAGAACACGAATTTGTAATTTATAAAAATTCCAAATTATTTGGATTGGGATATTTGTATTCGTCGATTATGATGTCTCTGGTGTTACCGTCGTCCGTTTTACAACAATACGAAAGTGAAAAGGTTCTTCCGATTAGGCTTCCTTATGAAATAGACAGCGGACTATACATATTAGAGTATCGTATTCACGATAATAACAGAAAAGAAAATATTTTAGATTTTGGTGTACGAGCTTTTACCGAAAACGTATGTTTGATAAATGTTGATTTTTTATCTGTATTAGAAAAATATTTACACGACTTATAGTAAGCGTTTTATATATATAAGGATAATCAGAATGGAGTATTCGATAATTCTTGTTATCGTAATTTTGACTATCCTAGGTTTTCTCGTACTATCAGTACAGAGAACTCCATAAGAAAACGGGTTAGAGTATAATTAAAACACAATCTTAATAAGAAGTAGAAAGGATTGGAAATACGTTTACTTCACATAACCGTTATGTTATTATTTTTAATACTATTTGTATTTTTATTGATGTTTTTTATAAAAAGTTTTCGGAAAAACGACATGTCGTTGAACGATGTGCAGAATCTGTTAATGAACACTAGCGCGATTTCCGATAACGAAGACGGCCAAAGTAAATTCGATGTGTTGTCTTTAACTTTCAGCGAAAACAACTCTTCTCAAAAACGTTTTTCAATGAAATATTCCGATAAATTAAAGATACAAAAGTCCGATGTAGTGTTTTTAAATATGTTTGACTCTAAAGTGTTAGACACCGACACTCCAAGCGCGCCTTTCCCAATCGTAAATTATAGCGGAGACGTTTGTTTCTCCAACGACAAATAACAATACGCAACAAGACAGCGAATACGATTTGAACGCATTTTTAATAAACAATCTTTTGGATAAACGATTTTATTATGACGGATTTTTCATGTTTTCGATATACACTAAAAACAAAGTCACGTCGAACGTTTGTAATTTAATGATAAAGGAACCGTATTACTGACAGCACGACGTCGATTTACAGCGGAGTTTATAATTACGACAAAAACGAAGAAGTATTTTTTACAATATTCGATAATAATTCAGACGGGCGTTTATTTTTGGGAACTTACGTTTGCTTGATAACCAACGTTAACGAAATAAATACAAGTTTTACTCGTATCAATCAATTCTTTAATAAACTAAAAGAAATTTCAAACAATCCTATGATACTCATGCACGTGATATTTCTTTTAAGTGGTGGCGACAAATACTATGACAGTTCAAAAGAACTGTACAATAATTTTAAATCGCTGACAAAATATAATGGATGCGGATGTTTCAATTCGTCAGACGGTTTCTACACCAAGACTCATTTTGAGCGAGAAACCTATTTGAATTACAATTTCACTCTATTAGAAAACGACAACGATATGTATAGTAGCGATGTCGAGCGTACACTTGTCGATGAACACGGCGTTACTGTGTATGAAAAAGAAAGTAGACACCATAGACTACTCGATCCCTCCAAAGACCTAGATTCTGAAAAAAATCCTTGTTCAACGAGTTAAGTTTAAATAAACGTTGGAGTGTTTCCACTACTACCCAGCGGCCCTGCTACTACCAGCGAACAGTGATGTAAAATCGTACTCTAATATATATATACAAGACGATTCTGTTTAATTAAAACAATGTTAAACTTTGTAATACTGTATATTCCACGATCGTTCTACGGGTGTGCGTATCGCTTCCAGTTGCAATGAAGCATAACGGTAAGTCAAACGTTACGCAGTATAACTTTAAATATCCCAATGACTCATTACAACAGTATGAGGAGAAATGGGATGGTCAGAATTTATTGATTAAAAAAGATTACACGTTTCAAAGTTTTACGAGTTATTTTATTAACCTCCCACTTCTCATACTAACACTCCTTTATATTACAATACTGTATGTGGTATATAAGTTAAAGACGATTGAACACTATTTGTACTACGTTAAATATAATACTCTTCTCATCAGGAACAACGTTTAGCTTGTTGCAATGAGATCAACGACGGGAGTAACCAGCCAATCCGTCCCTGAAAACAAACGGTACTTGAGACAAGGGAAAATTAAAAGTATCACAACAAAAAGAAAAACGGTCTATTAGGCGATTAAATAGTCGCAAAGTTGGGAACAAAAGGAAAACTACAGCATTGGTCGATTAGGAAGAAGAGTCAACGGTGGGATGTTGCGAAGAAAAAGGTCCGGACCAAGGAAACTGTTGTGAATTGCTTCTCACAAAACTAAGCGAACTAATAGAGCTGGAACAGAGGAAAGAACAACGTGAAAAAGATATATTTGATTTTGTTTTTGCTTATTACACGGAGTGGACATTAATTTAAACTTTTCTTTAGAGGAAATAGACGATCTCATAAAAACAGAACAAAGTAAAATATACTGATACAGTATATTTAATTTGTACTAGTGGTCGCCCAGTGGTCGAAATTCGACCGTAATTCATTAAATTTTTAAGTTTGAACGTTATTGAGGTTCTTTTGTCAAAGAGTATACCTCTATACTCATTGCATATAATTTTTTTGAATTTTGTTCTATTACGTCAGCTGCGAGCGTGTACAAATACGTCATTAGCGTGTGTTGTTTGCCTTAATTCCCTGCAATACCTATGAAATTTAAAATTTAATGTTAGTAACAGTTGGAAAAAACACAATTACAGCTTGTATTCGTATTTATTTTTTGATATAATTCATTGTCAGTTTTAATTTTTTCATGTTATTATTGAATCAAATAAACGCTAATAAAAATGAGACTTGACATTCATAGAAGTATAAGATACATTGTTTTCAATTCCAGTGGATTACATTTCATTTTTGGTAAGGTACAAAATTCGAAAACAGTTTGAAGATTATCTGCTACAAAGCTTATATAATTTTTTAATTTTTTTTTCTATGCATTAATTTTCGAGTTATTTGAAAAATATGAAAGATAGGAAAAATTAGGTTTAGCTTGGCTAAGCCATATTTAAAAAGCAATAACGCGTTTTTTGACATTTCCTTGGGTTTTTTTTATTGCCATACTGACCAGGTTTCGCCAAGGCTACACAGTTATTTTGCCTATCTTTTTCGAATTATATAAAATTTAAATAAAAAATTAATACAAAATAAAAAATGAAATAAAAAATACGTGCCTCGTATTTTTTCATATATTTTTCATTAAATCAAAAAAACCGGGCGGTTAAAAAAATAAATGTTGTCCATTGAACTTAAAATAGTTTGAAAGTGAATTTAATGATTCAGAACTTCTGTGTAAACGATGTTTTTTGTAAAAACTCTTTCATCATTTGCTAAATGCCCTTGGCCATTATATTCGGAAATATAAAATCTCAAACCATCGAATGATCAAACTCTACTTGCTGCGACGTACAATTGACCATGTGTAAAAACTGGCTGCCTCAATAAAATTCCAATTTTTTCGAATGTTTGTCCTTGAGACTTATTTATTGTCATCGCAAATGCAGATATAATTGGAAATTGAGTTCTTTGAAAGTTAAATGGTAAAACAGTACCGGAATATGTTAAATTTATGCGTGGAATCAAAATTCTCTTATTGCGTGCGGTTCCAGTTAAAACTTCGCAATCAATAGCATTACGATGCATACACTTGATGCGCATTCTTGTTCCATTGACTAATGCTTCCTTTGTATTTAAGTTTCTGATCAGTAAAACGATGCAATTAACTTTCAATACTAACTTATGTGGTGACAAACCACTAATAGTCAAAGAATTCAAAAACTCTACTGGATAGTTATTGATTTCATTGTCATCATCACAAATTATTTTATCGTAGCTATGATATGTTTTCTGTTCACCTGGTATTCGATTAAGTATATCAGTATTAATAAAAGTACAATCATCATTTTTAGGTGCTAAAATAACTGACTTCAATATGTCATCTGAGAGTATGTTTTCGGAAATATTTCCATACACCTCATTAATAATATTATTTTCATCTCCTATTAATTGCTGAGGTATTTCAATAATATTTTCACCAAACTGAGGGAATTGTGGGGCTTCATCATTACCAATTTTTTTCAAGAATTCGACAAATTCTATTTCACTTGGTAAGGCTCTCATATTTTGAGTAAACGTTACTTTATGAAAATAAACAAATTTATGCCAACTCGTGACACAATTTTCAATTAAAGTTGCACGTGATCCATGTGGGACAACTGGTAAGATTTGCCGAAAATCACCGCACAGAAGTATCGTTTTCCCTCCAAATGGTTTATGTTTATCATTTTCATCGCATAGATCCTGCAATAATCTATCTATGATTTTCAACACTTGCAGTGGGCACATAGAAATTTCATCAATAATTATCAATGATGATGAATTTATGTAACGTCCATAGCTACTGTTTGCGGTAATATTCGCTACAGAATTTTCCAAAATGGGTATAGGCAATTTAAACACATTGTGTAAAGTTCTACCTCCAAGTAATAGAGTTGAAGCTATGCCACTGAACGCTGTTGCAATGCAACTAAGATTAAGCGAATTTAATTTGTGAATGATTGCTGTTTGTGTGAATGTTTTTCCACAACCTGCATGAGCGGTTAAACAAAAACATTAGATCCAGTATCATGGTGCAAAACTTCACGAATCACATGATCAATTAGATTACGCTGTTCAATATTTGCAGTTTCATAATGCTCAGAAAACAGAAACTCTTGTTCTATTGGATCAATAGCATTTGCTTCGTCTGTTCTCTGCGAATACGTGGGAACTGATAACCCAGTTCTTGACATGACAAATTATGAACATTCAAAATATCTTCAATTTCTAATAGAGCTGTATTAAAGGATACTTCTTCGTTGTACTCTCTCAAAAAATCTTCACTAAGATATACTTTAAATTCATTCCATAACGCCAATGCATTGGCTGGCACATTTAATGCACAAATGTAACCAAATAAATTTCGCATTTGTTTTGGTGAATGTAATTCTTTTGCTTCATTTAAACATTCGCGCCATTCATTATCATTTGAAGCAATGCCGCGAGCATGGCACGCTTCAACAAAAGAAGTGTGTATAATTCCATTGTATGTTCTAACATCCTCAAATGATTTTGGACCACAGACATGTAATAAAAGCAATCGTAAATGGAAAAGTTCGATGTCTTTTGGTGATACTAAATATATGCGTGTAATGATTTTATCACCTCCACGCCTTCTCTTCTTCCATTTTTTCGGGAATCTTCCCACACATAATGCAAAGGAATTTCAATATACTTATATTCATGCGCTGATGGATCTGATCGATTCAACTCAAAAAATGCTAATAATTTTGTTTGTCTTGCATTTTCAATTGCTTGACGTTCTTGCCCTTCTCGAAAGTAAACATTCTGTCTACGCGGTAAATGAATGTCAAGTCTAACGATGACATGTGATTGAAAATGCATTGGTAATTCATAGATGCGCCATACAGCTTCAGTTGATCCGACATAACGGCCATTTAAAAAATTTTTAACTTCATCAATTTGTATTTCTTGACCTGGTTCATTTCTCTCTGAACCTAATTCAACAGATGCACTGTCATAGCCTGTATACACGTATTTGTAAATGTATTTAACACTTTTAACTGTAGTGTATACTTCAACATTTATATGGCAATTAAATTTGGCAAGTAAATACGGATTGTATGGTACAACATAACGATTGTCGAGGCAACTACCGCGAACTTCAGCATTAATACCATTATCACGCCTTCTGTATAATGGATATCCATTTAATGATTCACATGTAAATTCATTAAATCGTTTTGGATAATCTTTTGTGCATTTTCCATCTCTCATACATACAGAATTTGGATTAAATACACCGCATGGACCATGCATCATGTGTTTTACAACATATTCATGTAATGTAGGATGTGTTTGAATGTTAGGAATCTCCGCAGATACAACTTTATCAATTTCGGTAGCGTTAACAATTTTATCTTGCTCATTTAAAGAGAGTAAAATGTGAGCATGAGGCAATCCTCTCTTTTGAAACTCAATTGTATAAATGAGTGCTTCAACTTTACCGAAGATTTTTTTTAGTGTAAGGCCCTCAATTAATGCTTTCAGTTTGGACTTGAATACACGCACAACAATATCAGGTCGAAAATTAGCTGACTCACCTACACCAATATTGCTAACTATTTCAGGCCAACTTGGATTGCAAGTCATTGTAATAAACAAAGAAGGCTTTCCGAAATGTTGTACAATTGACATTGCATCTAAATAATTCTGATACATATTTCTTGGAGATCCATTGAATGAAGATGGTAAAATTACTCTACGGCCAACATTATTGGCATTGGGGTTCAATTATAAATAATCTGTTAAATTGTTGTAAACTTCAGACCTAAGACTTGTTTGATTTTGTCGAATGAAATGTAACCTTGTGCCCTCTATTTTTACATACATTTCAACTATCCACTGCAGAAATAATTTTTGTGAATGGTGCAACATGCTAAAATCTTCTCTAATTGCAAGTCGATAGGCTGCATACTGAAGCATGGTTAATTTATTTCTGGGCGCTCTTGAATTAGATGTAGTTGGTACATTATGAGAAATATTGATATGCCACCCAGTATCACCATTTGGAAAAAGTAATGGATACGCTAAAGGGTCCAATGATGAATCCAAAACAGAGATATTTTTAATGGTACCATTAACTTTTGAAAACGAAACCATATTTCGTTCAAAGGGTGGCTCACCATCAACTGTACTAAATATTACTGCTACATCAGTTTGAACTGCATCATTATAACGGCGTAGATCTAAATCACGATTTACTTTAATGAGCATACAAATTTCTTTATTTTGATTTTCAACTCTCTGACAATGATCTTTCATTGCAATGAATGACCGAACGAAAGGATTAATGCGTTCCAATTCAAGAGAGATTCGCGCATTACATTGTTATTGCATGTTTGATTATAGTGTTCACGTAATCTATAATTGACAGCAGTGTCAACATCATAAAAATATAATTGCGCATAACATGGTGAGCGACCATATCCAGCAGTCATTGGACCTGATCTGTGATAAAAAACATCATGTATTTTAAAATGATCCACGCGTAACTGTATCCGAAATTTTAGCTTCTGAGCTAACCATAGCAAATGATGAATTGTATTTACGAATGTTTTCAAAATAATTTTTTGACTTTCTTTTTATTGAAGGTTCATTTGAAGTAAGTCCATCATACAATGATTTAAAGTATTCATTTTGACTTAAGGCCGGTAATATTGCTTTACCCTTATGACAACATGAAGTGAATGCAGTCCTTTCACCTAAAGTGACCTCAGATTCGAAATGTTTTGCATTGCAAAACCTGCATTGTAAAGCATTAATCCACAATCAAAAGTATTAAAATTTCTTGAAATGACATTCAGTGCGCATTTAAATGTATCCCTCAAAATAATTTCATCATTTTGTATACTATTTAGACTATTTAAATTTGCATTTGGTCTATTATCATTTTGACTTTCACGCGAATATATATTCCTTCTTCTTTGTCTCTCACTCCGACCCGTCAATGTTCTATGTCGAGGCATAATGGAAGTAGGTGCGAATATCTGAATGTAAAAAAAAACATGTAATGAAATTACTGAAACTAAGATTAGACAGGGTTTAATTTAAAAATAATAAAATGTACTCCCTTTTTTGAAACCACCAATAATAATTAGGCGAGAGTATGTCAATTCAAATTGCTGCTATAAAATTTTCCTTTTGCAACAGGTGTATATTAAGCAAGCTGTATTTCACTTTCAACTGCACATTAATATATAAAACACAGATATCTAATATACAAAATATAAAATAAACGCTTTTTTGCCTTGACATACACTCCACAGACTATTGAAAAAGGAACATTTGAAATCACACAAAATTCACAGCTCATTCGGTCAATCTGTCAGTAATTATTTGTTGGCAACATTTTAAAATTCTTTGGCGACAATCTCTACTCTGTGCGACTGTTTGACCACAGACTATTATGTGTTTGACATTGGCAGTATGAACGTAAACAAACGACAGACTATTATGTGTTTGACATTGGCAGTATGAACGTACACTAAAATGAAAAAAATTATAAATTTATTGCCTGGCAACAAAATTATTTTATTTTTAACAATTACCATTGTTTGAAAAAGTTTAAATGAATTTTCAAGTGCAAATGAATGTTTTATTTAATTTAATTTAATGTATTTGTAACACATATTATATATAAATTTTAGCTTTCTGCACTCCTTCTCCATATAAACTTTAACTATGCCAAATCTCACACTCCTCTGTGCGCGCAATATGCTTAAAAAGGGGTACAAAGTTTTCTCTTCACGTATTAATATATAGATATTTTGTATATGAAATTTAATTTGTACGAGTTTTTAAATAAAAATGTGTATGTATGTTTATTTACAAAAATTCGTGTTTTTTTAAGTTACCAGAATTTAGAGTTTTCCTTGTATGGTGTAATAAGTGGTTTTATAACAAACAGAAACCAAATTTACACAATTAAACTAAAAATCTTTGACCTATCATATATATACAAACCTCTCACGGTTTCATTTATTTGTAATGTTTAGAGTAAGATATAATATAATCGCCGTTCTTTTTAAAATGAATAATTGTGTCCCGTTTATAACACTGTATTTCATCACTTCTTTTCGACTGGTCTTTGGTTTTCAGATTTTTATTCGTTCCACGCTTGTCTTCATCGCGATCTGAATACGATCGTTTAGCACCGTCAGATGAGCTCATCGTTCAATTTACACTGTACCGACCCACGTTTGCGTATCGACTGTAGGGTCAATTTAAGAATTGCAACGAGATTTATGCAACTAGTTTTTATTTGTTTGTTTTTAGATTACAAATAATAAGTGTTTAACCCTTTAACGTCCGCTGCGAACGCTGAGAGTTACGATTATCGTCCTTATCGAACGTAATCAGGCCGGACGAACAAACTCGTCCGGCGTTTGTGAAACCACCACACAGACGTTCCGATTTCATTTATCAGTTTGGGCAAACCTGAAACCGGTGTCTTATGCGGAGTGGGGAATCCCTTGTTACTTCTCGAGCTAGGGAGTGTACCGGAAAAGACGTATGTATTATTTGCCCGCATACGTACGGGTGACAACAAAGTAGTGGTGAATGCAGCATAAATTGTACAAATACAACTAGTTTTTGTTTGTTTGTTTTTAGATGACAAATAATTTATCTACTCACGTTTCAGAATAATATTTAGGGTAAAGTTCATTCTGTGAATACATTAGAACTTCTATTGAAATACAAACTAGTATATAGGGTAACTGTAAAAACAACAAAGTAGTCGTGAATGCACCATAAATGGCACCACCAACTAGTTGCATTTATTCGCGGCGGAATAATAACATTATAGAATGTATGCGGTGCATTCAATGGTGAATGCATGTCATTGTAAAGTAGAAACTACATTCGTTTCTTAATGTAGAGTGCACTTTTGTCGTTATTCTAGCATCAATATTATTTCTTTTCAACCCAACACGAAACTTTTATAGTATAAAAGAAAGGGATGGGGCTAACTGCAGTCACTTCATCTTGAAGCAAAGTACTTGTAGCACGCTTGTACGCTTGTTCTGTTACATACAATTTTACTATGAACGGAAACAGTAATAACAGTAATTCTTTTAATAGAATTAGGGGAGCTGGAAGAGGGCGAGGAAAGGGGCCGAAAACCCCAATACAGTAAATACGAATCGCAGGTAGTTGAGCGGTATAGTTCGGATCGCTACGATCCGCGCTATCCCTCAGTAAGTCACAGCGCACAGAGGGAAGAAGTAAAACGGTCGCAATACACAGTCAGAACTACAACACCGCCAACCACAGAAGCCAGCAACAAAGAGGGTTGGGACGCTGGTAAGGGGCCTCTGGTCACTGCAATAAACGTCTTACAACAGCAGCCGAACGAGTGGTCCAACGAAACCTCAGAGTCGACACAAGGCGCGCGGGGTTTGGCCACTCTGCAAAATTTTCTTAAAACGTTTCAACCGGACGAACTACCATCTGATCCGATAATTCCACCCGGCGACCTGGTGGTGCCTCCTATCGTCACACCGATCGCCGATACAGACAGCGGCTTGTTATTGGAGGATCTGGTGCTTGCTGCTGTTAAACCGAGCGAGGTCAGCGATATGGAGGCGAATAGGAAAAGGAAAAGAGAGTCCGGGGAAAACCCCGCAGAAGACGTCATGACCAATAAAAAGCTCCTGGACGACTTCGAGTGTTTACTCGTCGAAGCCGAACAGCTGAGCGACCCAAAACAGAAGAAGAGTGAAGAAGGACCGTGAGATCAACGAAGAAAGGTGCGGTTCACCGAGCTGGACACCGGTCGACAGAAGAAGGGATCCTTAACACCCTCACAACCACCAGAGGTGAGTACTCCACCATCACCATCTTTTTCTAATATAGAAATAGAGAGCGTAGTATCGGAGGTAGCGTACCCCGATGAAAACGAATATTATGAATCGGCGAACGGGTTTTTGAAATTGGTCAACTTCTTTATCAAAAAATTATTACTAAATTTTATAACCGATAACAGACCAAGAACAGAAATTTTCGACATCATATTTAAAAAATTCAAACAGTGTAAACCGTTACTGCTGAAAGACGTTATGTTATTAGTACCGCTCTTATCAACGTTTACACACAATATTAAAGAAAAATACGATGCAAATAGTGCGTATCGTATTGTGTGTAGAATGTTAAAAGAGAAGTACATAAATGACATAAACGTATATTTATCAAAATTTAAGGGATATTATTTAAATTGCAGAAATTCGACAAAATCCTTCGATGAAATTGTAAATTGTGAAATTTACGTAAATAAACATTTTTGTAATTATGAATTTTTTATACCAAAAAGTGGGGGGAAGGGGGAAAATGTCGACCTGTCGAGTTTTGGGGGTTAAGGAAGTGAATTGGCAAAATTTACAGAGTATCGGGGTGCAAAATATAATAAAACCAACGCTAGATGTAAAACATGCTGTAGACGATTTGATGATTGAAAGCAGTAAAGTTTTATATGTAGCGTTTCTTAAAGCGGTATCAAAATTTCCCTCTTTAAGTTTAACACTTAAAGAAATAAAATTTAAATTTATTTATAATCTGTTAGTGGCAACGGAACAGTGTAATTTATTTAACGTTTTAGAAGAAATTCGAACATTAGATATGGCGCCCCTAATAATTTGGATTTCTTGGATTTCGTTGCCCATGACGTGTCCGTTACTTAACTAAATATCACTATAATATTGACGACTCGGAACACTAAGTTTTTTATAAGTAAAAACGTAAAGTTTTACCTTACAGCCTAAACCGGCTTTCACCTATGAAGGCTTCATCAGAGGCTGTCGTAAGTAGCGCTGTTCGTCTTGTTGTTGGCGACGAGATAGTTTTTCGAAAGATCGAAGCTGTGTGTGTGTGGTGAGATGTGTTCGAATAATGCGTGCGATTTGAATTGTGTCTGTTCGTTTAGGATGTCGTTTTTATTTGTTTTTGTGTGTTTGTATATTTCTAATTGTTCTAGAGTGTCTAGTTTTCGGCCTTTTGTGTGTACGTGTAGTATGTTCATGTTATTGTCGATGTTTTTATATGTGTGGTTTGCTTCAATGAGGTGGTTTGCGAAGGTAGATTCTGTAGTGGTGTGGAGTGCTTTTGTGTGTTCAATGTATCTCTGTTTGAAGCTACGTCCTGTCTGGCCTATGTAGAATTTATTGCAATTTGAACAATTTAGCTTATATACACCGGGTAGATCGAATTTGTTTTGTGCTTTGGGCATGCGTTTTGATAGTGTGTGTTCTGTTTTGTTAGTAGTTTTGTAAGCGATTCTGTATCCTGCTTTTTTGAATTTGTGGGCAATTTTTTCTGTTTGTTTGTTGATGTATGTTAGTGTTATGAATTTGTTGTTTTCTGTCTTTGTCTGTTGTTTGTTTTGTGTTTTGTGTAGGAGTTTACTGACTATTGTTCTGTCATAACCGTTAGATTCTGCTAGATATTTTATCGTGTTTAGTTCGTCTTTGTAGTCTATTTCATCTAAGGGGATGTTGTTAAGTCTATGTATCATGGTTCTAAAAGCAGCTAGTTTGTGTTGTATTGGGTGATTGGAGGTGTTGTGTATTAGTGTGTCAGTTTTAGTTGGTTTTCTGTATATACTGAATTTGTGCCTGTGTTCTAGTTTTGTGATAGAGAGGTCTAAGAAGTTTATGGTATTGTTGTGTTCATATTCGGCAGTGAAGGTTATGTTTTTATGTATTTTGTTTATATGCGTTAGTAACTGTTCACATTGTCTTTTGTTTCCCCTGTATAGTATTAGAATGTCATCAACGTATCTGTGCCAATATAGTATTTTATGTGAGTGTCTGTCATTGTTTGTGAGTATTTTTGTTTTTTCTAAGTGTTGGAGGAAGACTTCTGCTAGAATGCTGGATATGGGGGAACCCATGGGTAGGCCATCGTTCTGTGTGTAGTATTTATTGTTATAAGTAAAGTAGTTTTTTTTATATAACAATAAATACTACACACAGAACGATGGCCTACCCATGGGCTCCCCCATATCCAGCATTCTAGCAGACGTCTTCCTCCAACACTTAGAAAAAACAAAAATACTCACAAACAATGACAGACACTCACATAAAATACTATATTGGCACAGATACGTTGATGACATTCTAATACTATACAGGGGAAACAAAAGACAATGTGAACAGTTACTAACGCACATAAACAAAATACATAAAAACATAACCTTCACTGCCGAATACGAACACAACAATACCATAAACTTCTTAGACCTCTCTATCACAAAACTAGAACACAAGCACAAATTCAGTATATACAGAAAACCAACTACAACTGACACACTAATACACAACACCTCCAATCACCCAATACAACACAAACTAGCTGCTTTTAGAACCATGATACATAGACTTAACAACATCCCCTTAGATGAAATAGACTACAAAGACGAACTAAACACGATAAAATATCTAGCAGAATCTAACGGTTATGACAGAACAATAGTCAGTAAACTCCTACACAAAACACAAAACAAACAACAGACAAAGACAGAAAACAACAAATTCATAACACTAACATACATCAACAAACAAACAGAAAAAATTGCCCACAAATTCAAAAAAGCAGGATACAGAATCGCTTACAAAACTACTAACAAAACAGAACACACACTATCAAAACGCATGCCCAAAGCACAAAACAAATTCGATCTACCCGGTGTATATAAGCTAAATTGTTCAAATTGCAATAAATTCTACATAGGCCAGACAGGACGTAGCTTCAAACAGAGATACATTGAACACACAAAAGCACTCCACACCACTACAGAATCTACCTTCGCAAACCACCTCATTGAAGCAAACCACACATATAAAAACATCGACAATAACATGAACATACTACACGTACACACAAAAGGCCGAAAACTAGACACTCTAGAACAATTAGAAATATACAAACACACAAAAACAAATAAAAACGAACAGACACAATTCAAATCGCACGCATTATTCGAACACATCTCACCACACACACACAGCTTCGATCTTTCTAAAAACTATCTCGTCGCCAACAACAAGACGAACAGCGCTACTTACGACAGCCTCTGATGAAGCCTTCGATAGGTGAAAGCCGGTTTAGGCTGTAAGGTAAAACTTTACGTTTTTACTTATAAAAAGCTTAGTGTTCCGAGTCGTCAATATTATAGTGATATTTAATTTGGATTTATTCCGCTAAGAAAAAGTATAATAAGAGTTTTCCAAATTATGTAGACGAATCATTAGAAAGTAAATATCTCCCCAAATTCGACATGGATTGTTCAGAAAACAGTATAAGGGGTATGATTAAAGATATAAAAGCCGAAATGAATAGACGCGGGGAACCTCCATCCATTAAGATATTTCTTGTATTAATTTATTTTGGATGGGAAAATAATACCATGCACAAAGAGGAATGCAAATCCTTTATTCAAAATTTAATTAATATAAATAACCAATTAGACGATTATTTCAATACACTCGATAAATTTTATGTTGAATTCACAGATAAGAGATACGAATCATTTTTAAACCTTGATAAAGAAAAACAATTGGCTATAATAAATAAGTATCGAAATTTTAATTACAGTAGAATACAGTATCTCTTTATTAAAAGAAAGATGAATAGATTGGGTTTTGGCATGGAGCGATTGGCTTGCACCTGTTTTCAAAATCATTTCGCATTCCTCAATTTCTAATAGTTGATATTATTTTCTTCGAGTAATGTGTTAAAGGCTGGAGGTTTTTGAGCTCTCTGTTTCTAGTTCTCTACATCAGGGGTCCACATCTTGTGGATACGGGCTAGGCGAACCCGATGTGCCCAGCTGGATTCCCCCCCCATTTCTTTTTTCCGTGGGCGAGACCCCCTCCTTTAGCCTTTCCTGTCGGGTCTCTCTTGACCAACCCTTATTCGTTTCAGACCCCGATGGTTTTGTTGGGTGTCTTCCATTTCTATATTTCTTCTTCCTTGAGGGGTAGATGGGACTCCGAAGCTGTAGTGAAAGCAACCCGTCTAGGGGAGTAAACCCCGAATAAAAATCCTGACTGGTGGTTGTGATGTGTAACGGGTGCCTTCCCTTTCTTCTTCCTTGAACCAACCAACCCCCTTTTTTTACAAGTAAGTTGTAAATACGTTGTACGCATTGAACTGTGTTAGTTGTAAGCTCCAAACATATTTTGAACCAGCAATACCTCTTTACTCTGGAAGACATCGGTGTGGTCCAACAAAATGTTTGGGCTCGTCCAAGAATTGTGTACTACAGTAACAATTCTGATGTGAATACAGACGAATGTCTTCTACCAGGAGAACAAATGTCCCTGGACAAAATTTTACGAGGTGGCTGCTGATAACATCAGTTTAAAGTGCTGTCTGTATCAGATCAGAAGACACAAGTTGTGTCTTCTTGGTGAAAAAAAAGGTGTATCCACAGTAATTCTTTGCCTTCTTGAACACACTCAAACCAGTTTGTGGGTACTCCAGTAATAAATAATCTTGCGATATTTTCTCCATGGTCACCCCAGAAACCTTAATGAAACCGTAATTTTTGTCTGGACGGCTCGCCTGTATCATGAATTGTACACTACCAGTACGCTCAATGAAGAGAGTTGGATCCTGTTGAATGAACTCGATTTAGTACAACATCTGGACATTTTACGTAATTCGATACTGCAGGATAAACATTGGTGGTTGTTAGTACCGGCTTCGTACAGAATGGGCGTATGGTTCTCACAAAACGAATTGAAATCCCGATACAAACTTGTTCCCGATACTAAAACCGGGACGCAAACACGTTCGATATACCGGCAGAGCTTTCGAAGAACTGTTACGATCCTTGAAATTGATTCGACCGGGCGTAACGCCTTCTGAATTTATGTCATCTACGCCGTTGTACTGGTGGCAGTATTTTGATCTGCAGCGTTCTCGTTACGGATATTTGGACAATGAAACGTTGAAAATAATTCCACACAACGGACGTTCCAGTTTTGCCATGGAACAGTCTCGACGAACGGCGTGGACTGTTCCATACTGATGAATAGATATCACAATACCACGATTTCAACAAAATCCAAACGCTGAAAAACTCAACAAATAGAAGAACAACCGCCTAAGGTCGATCCAAACGACTATTCAAAATTAGTAGGTATAGATCCTGGAATCGTGAATTTTGTCGGCGTCTGTTCGAGTACACCGGATAGAAACGAACAGACCAATACCGTTCTAAAAACGTCTACATTCAAAGAGATCTGGTGCAAAGAACGAACACGGCGCTACAAACGTCTGAAACTGTGCAAAGGAGTGGAAACGAAACTGTACCGAGATCGCAAAGAACTATCTATCGAGCAGAAATGTACCGTAGCGTTTGATAACAATCAAAAATACATCGAATACCGGTTGAAACATTTTCTGGAAACACAAAAAGTGTACGGCAAACGTAACTACACGCGTTTGCAATGGGATTTGAAAATATCGAAGAGACGTGCGCTCGATAGATTGGTAGAGAAACTCATCACCAAAGATTCATCTTCTGATACTCGGAAAACTGGAGTTCTGATCGGCGATGGAAGCGTTTCTAGTACATCGTACACTGGCAGAAACAAACGACCAGCGTCTTGCGCTCTCCCGAACGCTTTCAAACGGAATCGACGCTGCAGACTCTTCATGGTGGACGAATACAATACCACACAAACGTGTTCAGGATGTCTGCGGCCTCTGGCTTTACCTCCGAAACACAAATCACCAAATACCAGCACCAGCGGCAAGCGTCGTCACGAGCACCGGTTTCAGGTTTGCCCAAACTGTAACGTTGTATGGAATCGGGACGTGAACGCCGCACGCAACATCATAGTCGCCGGACTGGGTTTGGTGAATTTCCATGAACGAAAACTATCAGAAAATAGAACACGACAATCACCGGACGAGTCTGTCCAGTCAGATTACGTTCCCTAAGGGCGATAATCGTAACTCTTAACGTTCGGCTATGAACGTTAAAGGGTTAAAATATGGGTTATGCAAAAGGCGTATGATTATCAACAGATCGAAGTATACCTGTATGAAATTATTTTTATTAAAATGTTGTAAATAATAGTAATACAAATAAATGTACATTGTATGTCTTATCAGTTATAATATAAAAGGCTTCATGTTCAGTGTTTATAATTTTTTGCCTTTTAAGATATCGTAAGCTTGTATTTCTTTCTGCACACCGGACAACTTGCATATAACACCCGCAGGAGGAGCAACAGTGTATCGATATCTTCAACATAACACACTTTACACATTAAATCGGCTATTATTTTCACACTCCTAGAATCAACTCTACACAATACATCGACTATTTTTTCCACACTCCTAGAATCATCTCCCTTATGTCCAACAACATTTTTTCCGATTTGGAATTCCAATAGACGTGGACATCTGTCGAACCATTTGTAATGTCGTATCCAGGGAGGGATGGTCATCGGGTTGCCAGTCTTGAAGTTCTAAGCCGCAATAAGTGCACACCGTTCTGTCTCCTTTACCGGTGTAGTAGAAACCCGCGTAACTTAGTTCTTCGCGTGTAGGTCGTTGTAATGCAACAGGCCAAGTCTTAAACGATTCTAAACGTCTTGCATAGTTGTTACGAAGCAATAGACGTGGACATCTGTCGAACTCTTTGTAATGTCGTATCCAGGAATGGTCGTCGGGTTGCCAGTCTTGAAGATCTAAGCCGCAATAAGCGCGGAAATTGTAAATAAAGTTTCAACACTTCTTCAGATATATATGCGGTATCTAGGGCCTATTAGCATACAACCACATACACACGTTCAAATATGACGCAACCAAGCACGTGACAAAGGAGGGGACTACTTTCGCACGCGGCACTACGAGTTCTCCCTATTTAAGGCCGTTTGCGTAGCCTAGACAGTCAGTACAGTTGCTCATTGTAAAACTCACTCCTATAATCCAGTTAACGAGTGTGTTAATCGCGAGCTCAATATATAAAAATGGATTGTTTTCTTGAAAGCGAATTGGGCAAATTAAAATCTTGCGCTCTAAATAAACCATTTCTTTTGAGTGGGAAGCGGATGGAGGCGTTCAACGCCGAGGAAAGACGTGTGGGAGACCACCCTCAAAACGATGCGGCCCGAGTACGAGAGAATGAACGACAAGGAGAAATCTGAATTTAGTAAGTAATTAATTACTATATCTGAATTGTTTGGTTAATTTTTTTTTTTTTTTTAGTTTTGCTGGTTCAAAAAATATTTTTGTTTACAACTAGCATGCCTTGTATATCTCTCCAAGATTAAAAACGTAACGCCAAAATAGAAAAGGGGCTAAAAAATATCCACATTTATAGAGACAGAGAAGACCAATTTATTTTTTTTTTACAACTTCTTAACAGTACAATAGCGATTATACAAATAAAAAATCATGAGCATGACGTACTACATATCATACACGATGGTGTGTCAAAATAATTAATATAGCTGAAAACGGCTTACAATATTCACTAAATAATACGAACTTATTATTAGTACATTATATTAGTAATTGGTATATGTTTCTTCTATGCTGAGTACACACACACATGTACACACTGCAACGTTACAAATATTATACACAATTATGCAAATACATTACCATGTACTCAACGCAAATATAAAGTGTATTAGGCTACACCGGCCAGGTCCAGGTCGCAGGATTGGTTTTCTCATTGCGTCAAGTAGACTATACGTAGTTGTACAATAATTAAATAATTTTCAAAGAGGTGTAAGATGTTGACATGAAATAATTAATTCAAACCTTGTATATCTTGTATATCTCTCCAAGATTAAAAACGTAACGCCAAAATAGAAAAGGGGCTAAAAAATATCCACATTTATAGAGACAGAGAAGACCAATTTATTTTTTTTTTACAACTTCTTAACAGTACAATAGCGATTATACAAATAAAAAATCATGAGCATGACGTACTACATATCATACACGATGGTGTGTCAAAATAATTAATATAGCTGAAAACGGCTTACAATATTCACTAAATAATACGAACTTATTATTAGTACATTATATTAGTAATTGGTATATGTTTCTTCTATGCTGAGTACACACACACATATACACACTGCAACGTTACAAATATTATACACAATTATGCAAATACATTACCATGTACTCAACGCAAATATAAAGTGTATTAGGCTACACCGGCCAGGTCTAGGTCGCAGGATTGGTTTTCTCATTGCGTCAAGTAGACTATACGTAGTTGTACAATAATTAAATAATTTTCAAAGAGGTGTAAGATGTTGACATGAAATAATTAATTAAAACCGTTTCAAAATAATCGTTCTATGATTTATTAATATTAGAGAAAAATATTCAAATATTAAAAATTAAAATAACCTATTAGATAAATAAAATATTCTCTTTTATAAGCTTCACAAATACAATGTAACCAGGCATGCTGTTCATAACATATTAAAAAAAAACATATAATTTTACTAGCTAAACAGATGAGTTAAACAAGTTATTTAAATCTTTTTTTTTTTATTTCAGCGTGTCTGACTAACTTAAATTTTAATTAATAATAGCAACCCATTTAATTACAAACAAAATAATATTAAAACTCAAGAATAAAATTAGTTGTTGCTATAAACAAAATAAAAAATAATATAACATTTACTTCCAATCTATTATTTATTTCTGCTGACACGCCCAAAATTTAACATAGGCCCACAACAAAAGATTAGTATTTCTTTTCTAAATTTTGTTGGTAAATTAAATTCTTTTATCTAACTACTATTTAAATTTAAAACTTTAATTCTTTACTGTTCATTGGTAAGTTCTTTTTGAGAGTTCTTCTGACAACAAAAATATAATTGTTTATTTATCACCCGCGTACATCTGCCATTACGTGTGTGTGTGCGTCCCGAATCCTGAGAATTTGATGATGATGGTGGTAATGATGATTATTCTGCTGCTATGTTCTCTGTCTCTACGAGTTGTTGTTTGTGATGATCCAGAGTTCCTCCATACGTCTTGGTGTGAGTGTGGTCCTGATCGATCGACAAATCGGCAGCGTGACATTGTGTGAAGATATCACGAGTCTCTGAGGCCACCCCAAAATTGCCGGTGGTATTTATACCGGACGGCGATTTGACGGGTCCAGGACCGTTTTCGACCTGTTAGATATTGTCACCCCACACAAAGCGTCCTTTCAATTACAAATCACTTATTTATCCGGTTAAAACCCGATTACAGAGAATTCGTACACATCAGCCCATTGTAGATTCTTGCCTGTCGTAGCTTGCGTTCACACACACATACACACAAAGGCTGTATTTCAACACTACCGAAGCAGGTGTCACTTTCGACAGGCCATAGCCTGTACTCCCCCGCACAAAATTGTTTAAAAGTATTCGTTATATTCTTTTTACACTAATTATTTACAAAACATTCCACCCCTGGGCAAATATGCAAATATATGTATTGTTGCAATACATACATTGAAATATCGCATATAGTTGGTACTTTAAAACAATTTTTTGTCTTGTTTTCAGGTGAGTCGTTGTTCAAGACTTGGGACGTCCGTCGCTCTACTGCTTTAATGAAAATCGTGGACAATAAATTAAAACAACTGAATGCAAAGAAACAAGGTCCGACCTCTACGGGCTCCGTAAACTGGTGGGTCGCACCATCAACAGGGAGTGGGAGAAACCACTTGGTTTAACCATTTTTTTAAAGGGATTCAAGGGTCGTTAGAACGACTAAGTAACGAGGAAATTCTCTCATTCCAAACGAACGTAATGAACACGTTGTATAACACAAATTTACAAAGGTCGTATTCTACGCGGCATGTTGTCCCCTCTTACCCCTCCTCTCAACATTACCCAGAATATTATCCAACTTATAATATGCCCATCCGCCCTTCTCCAACTTTAGGTGTAAATAATAATATATACCAACATTCTCACCACAATCAGAGCCTGCTGTCGCGGCTGACTTCGACATTAATGAAGTCAACGTTGTTGAGTAATTTAATAAATTTTCTTTTAAAAGATACAAGGAAAACGATTTTTGGTTTCTTTAATTTGTTATAGTTTTTTCAATTTAAAATTGGGTATTATATCACTATTAACTATTTTCATAATTTTTCTCCAAAATTATTTAGATTAATCAATTCCTAACGATTTCCTTTTCACTTACTCGTTGCGACGACTCGGAACAGCTACCATGAATATGAGGATAGGCGGAGGAGCCGAGAACGGGACGATCCAAGGTATAGTCAGACTAGACGGAGTACCAGTCTAGACAATACGGAACGGCAAACAAACCGCGAACAAACGTTGGATCATCGCGCAGAGCGGCAGGGACCCACTCAAGGTCTCCCGACTGATGCCTCAATCAGTGCGACACATACTAATGATGATATCGAACATTTAAACGGGAGGAGGCAGTAATAAATAACCTAGACCCATTACTGCTCCTATCTCCTGGGTATATAAACAAGTTGCAAAGGGCAACTGATACACATAGTATTACAATAATAGGTTGCAATTATTTAAAAAACCTTCGACACGAGCTATTGGAGGAGGACAATACTAGTCCCAACAATAATATAAATAATGAAATAATACATATCAATGCGGAGGTAGAAGGAGTCCCCGCAAAGTTAATGATCGATACTGGTTCAAATGTCTCTATAATTAGTACGACAGAATTGGAGAGAATACAAAGAGAAAGTGGAAGAGTATTACCGACATTGCCGTTGAATAATATTGTTTTACTAGGTGCCACCGGCCGCCAAAACAAGACGATAAGAAGACAAGTTTCAGCCAACGTGATTAGCTGTGGTATAGCGATTGACATGGAATTCTTAGTGGCAACCAGGCTGCCTTTTAACATATTAGTGGGGTGCGATGTGCTCAGACGGAACTCCGCCGTAATCGATTTACGCACGGAGAAAATATCACTTTTAACAAACGGACAAACTTGGACGGCTGACTTGGTCGGTAGCGATACAGTAATTCCCAACGATATCCACCAACAAATCCGTAAAATAAATTATATAAACAATACTCCTATGATTGAGCGGATAATAGACGATAACTCTAATGAGGATTTATGGTCCCAAAAGATCCAGGAAATCAGGGATTTCCGGGGCGGTATTACAAGGGAAAGGTTGTCAATACACCAAGCGGATAAATTAATAAAAATTTATGAACGTTCAGTATTTTCTGACGAACCCGGTAAAGTCAAAAACTACCAGTGTACTCTACAATTTCGAGATACAGTGGACTTTAACCGGAAGTCATACCCCATCACGCAATCACGAAAGGAAGCTGTAAGAGCTGAAATAAGTAAAATGATTAACCGTGACATAATAGAGAGTAGCCAATCCCCATACACCAGTCCTATCGTGGCTATTCCTAAGAAAAACGGACAAGTCCGTCTTTGCCTAGATGCTCGAGAAATCAATAAGATGATAATTAATGACAGGACTTCGCCCGGTGAGATAGAAGAGATCTTAAAACGTTTCCACGGTACCAAGTACTTTAGTACCTGGGACACGGTGTGCGGCTACTGGCAGGTGGAATTGCACCCACAGAGTCGCCAGTATCTGGCATTCATATTCGAAGGGCGTAACTACCAGTTTAAGAGATTGCCCTTCGGACTCGTGAATTCGGTCGCCGTCTTTGTGCACTGCATGGACCAGATACTTGGCCAAGAAGCGCTACAATTCACCACCGTGTATGTAGATGATTTGCTTGTGACTTCGGAAACATGGGAGGAACACTGCTACCGTGTGGAACATGTACTGAAGAAATTGGCTGCAAATAACATCACGCTCAAACTGGAAAAGTCTCAATTCATTGCCAAGGAAATTCAATTCTTGGGCTTTAAATTAAATGACCAAGGAATCTCACCGTCGGCCGAAAAGGTAGAAGCGATTCAGAAATTTCCGACACCAAAGAATAGAAGGCAATTACAGTCATTCCTGGGACTCTGTAATTACTATCGCAAGTTCCAGGAAAAGTATTCTGAATTGACCGCCAGATTTCAACCGCAACTGTCATCAAAAAATAAATGGATCTGGGGTATAGAACAGAACGAGACATTACAACTGATTAAAGAAAAATTTCTTGAACCCATAATACTTCGCCATCCAGATTTCAGTAAACCTTTCTTCCTAAATTGCGATGCCAGCGACATTAGCCTAGGCACAACGCTATATCAAGAGGATGAGGAGGGCGAACATCTCGTGATTTGCTTCGCAAGTAGAGCTTTAAACTAGTGCGAAAAGAACTACCACGTCACTGAGAAAGAACTGTTAAGTGTAGTGTTCGCGTGTGGCAAATTCCGCACCTACATCCTAGGTTACCCCGTTACCGTCCGGACAGACCATAAGTCCATATCGTTCCTGAGGAGGTGCAAATTGAGTCACGGAAGGTTGACCCGGTGGATACTGGCACTGCAAGAATACAATCTTAAGTGGGAGTACATCCCAGGAAAGAAGAATGTCGTTGCAGACGTATTATCACGTATTGACATAGAAAAGCAAACATTCGAGGGAGAGAAAGAAAGTGTACTCAAGATATACCACATTCTTAGCACCAGAGCCGATCTAACCTCATTATTAACAAACCTGAGCACCCACCAACAAGCAGACCTGAAATTAAGAAATATTAAGAATCGATTAGAAGCAGGGGACGAGACTATCGCCCGATATTATCAAATTAATAACGATATTCTATTCATTAAACCATCTTTAAGGAAGGATACATGGAAGGTAATCATTCCAACCCATATCGAAAAGGAGATAATAATTAATTATCATATTCGATATGGGCATATGGGCGCCTTAAAGGTGATAAAGGCCCTGGAGGAGAGCTGCCACATGAAAAATGTCAACCGGAAGGTCCGGAAGTATATAAAAGGTTGCCACATTTGCCAACTCGTTAAATCTAATAATGAGAAAAAGGAGGGCCAAATGATTCCTATAACATCACAGGCAAAGTTGGAAAAGGTATTCTTGGACATCTGCGAGCCATTTCCCCGCAGTGGCGGTCGTCACAGATATAAGTATCTGATAATCGTGATGGACCATTTCACTAAGTTTGTTGAGCTATACCCAGCAAATCGGGCAACTACTAATAAAATTCTCGGAATATTAACCGACCAGTACTTCCCAAACGTCGGAAAACCAGTTTCGATCATTACAGATCATGGAACCCAATTCAAGGGGAAAAAATGGCGGGATACCCTACTATCTATGGGTGTTCGTACTTACAAAACCTCGGTCTACCACCCGAGCAGTAACCCGGCAGAGAGAGTATTACGAGAAGTGGGGCGGATATTAAGAACATATTGCCACAATCACCAGAGGAGGTGGCAAGACTATCTAGAAGCCACAGAAGAATTCCTCAACTTGGCATACCACCCAGCCATAGGAATTACCCCATACTCCGCCATGTACGAGAAACAACCCCCAAGAGAGATCGTAGAAATACTAGAGTTCCCAAGAGATAATATTTATACTTTTGACAAAATAAAATTTTACAACAAGGTGGCCGAAGACCAGGAGAAACGGCGAAACAAATATCAAAAGAGTAAGGGTAAAATAATAACCTATACAAGTGGAGAAAAGATATTATTGAAAAATCGGGAATTACCCAGCTCACTGGAAGGAATAACAAAGAAGTTGTTACTGTTATACACTGGACCCTATATAGTCTCCATGGACAAAAACAATAATACTTATGAGATAAAGGAGATGGGTTCTGGTAGAATCAAAGGTGTATATAACCAGGCTTCTATGAAAAAATATCATGAGGAGTAACAATTTGTTAAAATCCAAATTCTAAAATGTAGTAAGAACAACTTACCACTAAATTTGAAAGAAACCATTTGGAATAATTCAAAAGAAGAAAATAAATTTTTTTAAGATCAACAAAATTCTAAAATAATAGTAAGACCAGCTTACACTAACAAGTTTTGAAAGAAAAACATTGAGAATTAAATAAGAAGAAGAAAAAGAATTTAGAGATGTTAAAGACAACTAAATTCAAAAATATAGTAAGTACACCTTACTACCATTATTAATGAAACTATTATGAAAATAAAAAGAAAAGAATTTTGTTAAAGCCAACTAAATTCTAAAACATTGTAAGATCACCTTACTACCAGTATTTATGAAAAAACTATTTTGGAAAAAAAAAAGAATTTTGTTAAAGTCAACAAAATTCAAGTATATGATAATATCAAATTACAAACAAAGTATTAATGAAAAATATTTATGATAAATAAAAGAAAAAGAATTTAGAGATGTAAAACAAATCAATTCTAAAATATATAGTAATGTCAAATTACAACCAATGATTTATAAAAACATTCTATGAAATTAAATAAAAGGAAGTAAAAACCAGTGATACGGTTAAATGAATAAACTTGTGTTGAAATAAAAATAATAACACTTTGAAGTAATACAAGGAGAAACAATGACCTCATTAAAAATTAATTAAAGAATTCATTTGAATAAAAAATCAGAGAGAAGTAATTTGAGAAAAGGAACAAAAAATAAATGTATTTAAATAAATCACTAATGAGTATGATCATGAAATAAGTGTCGAGTGTAATAAAGACAATTGGAAGAAAGTGCTAGAACATGGAACTCGTGGAATAAATAAAAGCTGCGAAACAAACAAAAAATATCAGAAAATATATGCTACCAATAAACAGAAGCAGATTGTAATAAAAACCAGAGAAGAATAAAGAATTAATAACAAAAACTTTATATTAGAATAAACAATGATAATTATATTAATAAAAGAGCTTCCCAGCATAATAAGAATTGAGATAACAATAAAGCTAACAAGTCAGAAGAATAACTAAGATAGGAATATTAAAATCTCTGAGCAATATACGAAGTGAAGTATCCAAAGATATTTTTTTTAAATAGTCATAAAGCGGACTATTCTTAAATAATTTTTTTTATAACTGTCTGTAGATAAATCCAGCAGTATTAATATGTTTTTGAGCAGAGATGATTTGCCTCTGTACTCAATTAGAAGTGAAGTATTGGCCAGCAGAGTATGTAGCCTACAGTGCCTCTCTGAACTGCCCCAGCTCACGTGTTAGGGAATAATAGGGAATAAATATCCCAGGGATAAAACACCATGTTAAGGAAAATGAAAATAAAATAATAAATATGAAACTCAGATGACTATTACTATCAAGGAAGATCAATTAAGAATGAAATATATGCAAGCCCAAATATAGAGGAGAAAAAATTTAGAAATGGAAGGAAGTCAAGAATAATAAAAAATATAATAATTATCATAAGCAATTATTTCAGACAAACCAAGTATAGTCTGAACTAATCACTTCTGGAGGAGGGCAATCTGTAGCATGACAGATAATCCACTAAGTAATAATTCCATTATGATCATAAATAAATTTAAATTACATTAACTCAAAAGAAAATTCAAAGGAAAATAATTAATATCAAAGAAAAATACCACCATAAAGGGAAAAGTAAAATTAAATCATAAAAACGCAACAAAAATGTATCAAGAAAATTAAATCCGAAGAAACTAAATAAAATCAGGATAATACCCAGGTAGGATAGGAGCAGGTAATAAAGAAGATATCCCGAACCAACCAACGGACATAATAAAATCAACTTACCTTGGAAAACCCAAGAAGGAAGAAGAGAAGATGTAGGATGGGAGAACTATGAGGAATACCCATGATAAACCTATTACTAACAATAACAAACCCCGAACCAAATTTTAATGTCACCCAAAGAAAGTATAACACCCCAAAACCTCATAGAAATGTAAACTAATTATAAACAAAAGTGTTTAGTAGTGTGAATAGAAGTGCACCGACTAAAGTTATTATATAATAAAATAAACAAATCTTCACAGTCCATTATGACTAAAGGTTTGGTCTTAGAATATTGTAAAACTCAAATATAAATCAGACCCAACAGTGTAAGTGAACCAGTGCAAGTGATTTAAATATAATAAACTTCAAGTAAAGGTGTAACTGTTACTTTAACTATGTACTATTAAATAACTTTAATATTTTATATAAATACAGAGATAACATGTCATGAAATATTGTTGTGAAAATATTTCTAATGTTTCATAGAAGAGGCCACTTTTTATCAAAAAACATTCTTTGAAATGTAAATGATAAAGAGAGCAGGTGGGGAATAATTACTGTGACAGGGGATTAAAATATAATACACAATGAACAGGGAGGACTGCAATCAATTTAAGTTTAACAAAAAAGAAAAATTAAATGGCTAATTATGTTTGTATTTAAAGCCTATGAACTCCACATTTCAAGGTGGTATATAGAATAAGGATTATGATTAAGATAAGAATGTTTATTAATATAACAGTGTTCATACAGCCTAAAAAGTCTATGTATGTATACTATACTAGTTTATAAAATGTTTGTTATGTATTTTTAAAAATAGTTCAAACTAAAATGTCTAACTTTAAAGACTAGTAATTAATTATCAATATTGATTTTGTATTATGAGCATGAATACCATGCTACATGTACCAATAGTTATATAAGAAGATTTTATTTAATATTGTGTTAACTTTAGAAAGTCAGAAGGGGTATAGAAATAACATTATTCGAAAAACAGTATATGTAAAACTATAAAATCTAGGCCAAATAGGAAATTCCAAATAACATTATAATTGAGTAAGGAAGTTAAATAAACCAAGTAAACTAATGAGATTTACATAAGGTGAATCAATCACTAACTACTATAACTGAAAATATACTTTAAAAGAATAATATAAAAAGATGTATAAAATTATTAAAAAATGTGCAAAAATGTAATACCTAACAATTTCAGAGGAGGAATAGTAAATTCATGAATTATAACTAGAAGAATGATCAATTGATAAATTTGTAAGAAATTAAGGTAGGATAAAGATTTATATCAGTCGGAAATTTATTATAATCATATTTATAACACCTAAGATGGCTAAAATTTTGGACAAGAACAGGAAGCAGATATTGAGCCTATATTTCCAAAATGACAGAAATATAGCAATTTTGACAAAAAACTTTATAAAGATGGACTATTGTATGTCAAATTAAGCAGAAGGAGTTAAAGAAACCAATTATGTAATTACTAGTTCACGAAAGTAATCAGTAACCAAAATATATTCTGCATATAATGTACTTTAAATCACATGCATAGGAAGTGGTTAATAAATGAAACAATACTTTTCTAATATTAACTTGGCAAGATATTTCAGGAGACGAAGGAAGTAAAACAGTTCTTATTTAACATTGAGAGTGAACAGTTGAATTAAGCTCGCGCTAACACGGATAGCGAATACGTTAATGGCGTATAACGGTTGAGCCTATCTTACAATAAAACAGTCGAGAGTTACGGAAAAATTGAACTTAAACATAAAATCAGTGTATACCACAGCCACAAACGGTGAAAACAATTAGAACTGAACGGAATACCAGTGAATTAAAATAATAAAACTATAAAACAAGAAATATAACTTAACCAAACGAACATCACATTTTTCGACATACACGCAACAGAAGTGAACACACCTAATACAAAACATTTAATCAGTGAACACGGAACACTTAACCAGGACACCTCTCACAACACAATAGACATTATTCAACATCGCAGAACCAAGGAAGCAGTTGAGAAGGCAGCTTTATTAGCAGAAAATTCAGCGTCATCATTCCAGTTTTACTGCAAATACGAAGTGTCGGCCATTTTGAAAAATCCCATCATGCAACACCACCTCCACTGATTGAATTCGTCTTCGCTGTTGGTAAAACGATTCAACTTTATAAACATTATATATCATTAGTTCATTTTGTAATTATTAATTATTAAGATATATTTGTGAATGTTATACTTCCTATACTTGCCCCTTCTCTGACTGTTATAATTATAACCGTTCAACGAACCAATCGAAAATATTTCTATATAATAACCTGTATTAACAATCGATTACCCCTGTGCAAGAGTCGAGTGTTCTATATGTGATAATCGATTTTAAATCGATATTATTAAATTTCTCAATAAAATATATTAATTCTACGCTTTGGTTTAATTTTTATTTTTGAATTTTTATAAATAAAGAGTTAATTCACAACAGGATCAAAGAAAAAGGCGACATTACTCAAGTGGGAGTAATATACTTGAGAAAGAAGAAAGATAGCCGATCGATTAGCGAAATGAGACAATCCTATTAACTCTAAATTTATTTACAGAGAAAAAGAAGCGAATTTATTGACATAATTAACACAGATTAAAACAAAATTTTCACACGACACTATTACAAGGATTATTATTTAAATTATTAAACATAAAAACAGACATTACAATTTTTTTTTGAAAATTTTTTAAAATAAAATAAAATATTGTTGTTTTGTACACGAACGAGAAACATTTTTATTTGTGCTTGTTACAATATTGAAAAAAGAGTTTAGGCCTATATATAAATATGTTGTGTAAATATTTAAAAAGTGTTTATATGTGAATATTTAAATATATAAAATGTAAAGTATAAATAGAAAATTGTGTTTATTATTTCAATATAATTCAATAAGAACGGTGTTTTATTGAAGAAACAGTATTGTTTACATGAAGTTATAAACACACAACATTTTATTTTGTTCCTTACATAACTCGAAATATGTATTCAATTTTAATTAATAACACACAGTTTGAAAGCATACAATATTTTTAATTGGATAATTTTGAAAAAATGAACGGGTCTACTTTACTGTGACTCCGCCTTTCTCACTTGCGGACAGATTCATGGCGCACCACTCAAAATGACGACGACAACAACGCTTAAACGTTTAAACCCACAAGCTGAATATAATGAATGGACTCGTCTGCTTTACAGGAACTCCGCCTACCTCACTCGTCGACGGGTTGCATCATCCAGTATGTGGTGCACTGAAAATGGCGCCCACAAATCTGTTCTGCACGCTTTAGCAACGCTACACATTTCTTATTTCAGATATTCTTGTAGGCCTTGTTTTTACAGTGGGTTAACATAATTTTATTCATATGAATTAACCAAAATATTACACAGTCTACTTTACAAAGAGGACTAGTCTACTTTACAGTACCTCCACCTTCATCGCTCGTAGTCGGGTTCGTGGTGAACTCAAAATGGCGCCCGCAAATCTGTGGAGGACGATTTAAGAACTTACACGTTTATTTAACGAAAAAGGAGCAGATTTGGATTAGGTTAGTAGCGACCCCCATGGTCAGACCACAATGGACTCGTCTACGTCACGGTAACTCCGCCTTTCTCACTTGCGGACAGGTGAATGGCACGCACAAATCTGTAGTTTTCGTGGTCAACAATAATACAATACTTCTAATTCGACAACTTTGAAAACAATGAACGAGTCTACTTTACGATGAGTCCACCTCTCTCACTTGCGGACAAATTCATGGCGCACTCAAAATGGCGACAACGAATCTGTACCGCACGATTCAGTAACGCTTTATTAACCGGAAACATGTATTAAATTTTAATTAATAATATGTACACAGTTTGAAAGCATACAATACTTTTAACTGGACAATTTTAATAACAATGAACGAGTCTACTTTACGGTGACTCCACCTCTCTCACTTGCGGACAGATTCATGGCGCACTCAAAATGGTGACAACGAATCTGTACCGCACGATTCAGTAACGCTTTATTAACCGGAAACATGTATTAAATTTTAATTAATAATATGTACACAGTTTGAAAGCATACAATACTTTTAATTGGACAGTTTTGATAACAATGAACGAGTCTACTTTACGGTGACTCCGCCTCTCTCACTTGCGGACAGATTCGTGGCGCCTGAATGTAATGGACTCGTCTGCTTTACAGGAACTCCGCCTACCTCACTCGTCGACGGGTTGCGTCATCCAGTTCGTAGCGCAGTGAAAATGGGTTCATATTTATTTCTTAAATTTTATAATTTAAACGTAACGCGTAACACGTATCTTGATATACACATAAATGAAGTCAACGTAAAAATAAAATTTGTATTCGGTTGGTGAGACGCGTTCGAAAAGAGTACGATGAAAAACGATTATTTACGGAACGCTAAACGAGAAACCGCAATTGACCGGGTCAAGTTTCAACCAGTGCCGCAACTGACAGTGTTTTTTACTAATGGGCCGCAACTGACCACGGTCCGCGAGAGGGAGGGGGATGGCCTGTCTGTCTTTCCGTGAGTCATTTCTGCTCTGCAGGCAGGGCGCAATCCGCTCACACTTAGTAGCACTTCCTTCCCCATCGCCGAGCTCTTGTTTTTTCCACGATTGGATTATTAAAAACTTTACATTTTTTTGTCCGTGATCTGCGCCCTTTTCGGCTTACGCCCAAGGCCAGGGCCTAGGTTGGCCTTATGAGTAATCCGGGCAGTAGAGGGAAAATGACAGTTCTAACTCACAAAGGAATGCCGCCTTTCTTAAAAAACATAAAAAACGATAAAAAACAAGATCAAAGAGATGCCGCCGTTCCCGCGGTCCAAGATTTTTTCCCACGCTCTCCCCACCACCCTGGACCCGCAGTATCCGCGAATTTTCGCGAAAATAATTTTTTATATGCAGCCTTTCGCGAGCCTAAATCACTTTCACTTTCTAATTTCCGCGAATATAATTTTTTATATGCCGCCTTTCGCGAGCCTAGATCACTTTCACTTTCTACTGGACCACAGCATCCGCGACTTTTTCGCTGATCTGTGTCAAGATCCGCGACTTTTTCGCGTATCTGGACCACAGCATCCGCGAATATAATTTTTTATTTTTTTATATGCCGCCTTTCGCGAGCTTAGATCACTTTCACTTTCTATCACTTGATGCAATATTAAATATATGATCGGGGAGTACCAACCTTGCATGAGTTCAAATTTGTTATAATGTATATTAAATCTATATGATCAGGTTTACCAACCTATGGTGGGGGGTTCCGACTTGAAGCATTATAGTGTATATATTAAATATATGATTAGGGTTACCAACCTTGCATGAGTTCAAATTTGTTGTGTGTTATAATGTATATTAAATCTATATGATCAGGTTTACCAACCTATGTATGGGTTCAAACTTGATATGTGTGTGTATTATAGTGTATATTAAAATATATGATCAGGGTTACCAATCCTGCATTATTGTGTGTGTGTGTATAGAACAGATCTGCCAACATTTTTCTTCGGTGGGAAATTCAAACTATATTATAGTAAATTGTTGACGACGACTTCGATATCAACTCTCTCTCCCCTCCTCTCTCTTTGTCTCTAGACACAGTTGTCATCAGTTTTACATAAGCGTCGTGCTACTTATGGATTATTGTAATTAGCGATACTAAAATGTAATCACCAGGAAATATATATTTATCACCTATCTCGTGGCGTCCTTTTTTGACACATGACAGTCATTGACTACGATTTAGAAATTAATATACTGCCAAGTCTGTGTGTGTGGTAAAGTGTTACGCATAAAAAAATCTCCTTGAAATAAGGTATTTTCAAAAGTTTTGTGTACACACACATTGTATAATAATTTTCGTAATTGTAAGATACAACCTGCAAATTATTAAAATGTCTCTCTCACACATTTCTGATTACTATACAAATAATTGGATGCATATTCGAAGATTTCCCTTATTCAAACGATTTGTATGTGTGTACACGAACTTAAATACAGACGATTGTAATTTTAAAAATTCATTTTTTGCATTAAATATATATCGTAAACAATGAAATAATAATATTTTGTCATTGTAAGATTTTAATAAAACAATTATCAGTTTAAATAATAATTTTCATGATTGTAAGATACAACCTACAAATTATTAAAATGTCTCTCTCACACACATTTCTGATTACTATACAAATAATTGCATGCATATTCGGAGGTTTATAACGAAATAAATTTAAAAAAACCATAATTTGTTTTAAATAATACGTTTTACGTCTTACGTCTTACGTTTTAGTTTCACATCTTGCGTCTTACGTTTTACGTTTTACGTCTTACGTCTTACGTTTACGTCTTACGTCTTACGTTTTAGTTTCACATCTTACGTCTTACGTTTTACGTCTTACGTCTTACGTCTTACGTTTTACGTTTTACGTTTTTTTATTCGCGGAAATTCGCGGATGCTGTGGTCCATCTGATTACTACGATTTAGAAATTAATATACTGCCAAGTCTGTGTGTGTGGTAAAGTGTTACGCATAAAAAAATCTCCTTGAAATAAGGTATTTTCAAAAGTTTTGTGTACACACACATTGTATAATAATTTTCGTAATTGTAAGATACAACCTGCAAATTATTAAAATGTCTCTCTCACACATTTCTGATTACTATACAAATAATTGGATGCATATTCGAAGGTTTATAACGAAATAAATTAAAATAAACCATAATTTGTTTTAAATAATTAAATATATATATTTACAACACTGTACACAAACATAAAATATATAGTTTACAAACCGCTATAATACAATTATTGATTAAATATATATATATCACAAACATTGTTATATATAAAATATTAATAATAATATTGTTTTAAATGATTAAATATATATTTACAGCACTGTACACAAACTTAAAATATAGTTTACAAACCGTTATAATACAATTATTCAAAATACATTTTACATTGATTAAATATACATATATCACAAACAAACATTGTTATATAAAATAAATATTAATAATAATTTTTTGACATTGTAAGATTTTAAAATAATAATTTCACGGCTGTAGATACAGTTCACAAGGAAGTTTATCTGTAACATAACAATACAGTCGATATTAGAATCACTGATACGATAATATTCAATTATCACATGCACACACACAGTTAGTGGAAAGAATCAAATGCGTTAAGTAAGTAAACTTTTTCAAGTATATGTCATTTTTCATAAGTTAATGTACTTTCAAATAATTTCTAATCAAACCAAACCAAATATTATTCACTGGAAATTTGTAAATACTACTTAGAATCAATGATACATTTATCGCATAAGTTAATGTACTTTCAAATAATTTCTAATCGAACCAACTATTATTCAACGAAACTTGTAGAATCAATGATACATTTATCATGTACATACAAATTCAATTATTAAAGTGTTAAGTACAGTGAGTTGAAACTACACACACACACACACACACACACACATCAATAAATTGTTTGTTAACACGATTGCTACTTACGACGTTAGGACTCAATCTCTACTTGTGTTGTTTGATTTCTCGTCCCTCGATACACTAAATGTAGTTCTTTAGGTTTGATATGTCTGAGCTCCTCATTCGTGAAGACACCTGCATACCTCTTGGGAAGATAGACACGATACTGACGGTCGCCATCCTCCAACGTAGCAAGCACAGAGTTCCCATATTTTGTGTCCACATTTGTTAAGACCATGATGGGATATTTTTTATTCACTGTCAATTCTGAACATCGTTTGTACTCGATAGCACTTACAGCATTAAACTTTACAAGAAACGACATTATTAGAAGACACTAGTGAACACGTCTGTATCAAACCAGAGAGAACCAAACAATGAAAGAATATTCGTCACAAAAGGACAGTAGAATGTGATAGTGGTGGTGGTGGTAACGTCGGTGTCCCACTTTCATTTGCATGTATGAACATGTCCCACAGACGAAATTAGAGACACCAAAAATATAACAATGTCATTAGGAAAGTCCATTTTCATAAGAAAATAGTCACTGCTTACAGCTATGCATGTATGTACATGTCCACAACAGAATGAGAGAGAGATATATAAATGTCATCATTCGCGGTGACCTACTTTCTAAATTTGTTACATTAAAAATGTTTGTTTAAAGCAAAAATCATGAATCATCCATTCCCGAATAGCATGCACCTTATAGTTGGCACAACGGTCAGAAGAATTGAAATGTCTAAGACATTCTGTTCCATGAATTATATACGGTATGTTTTTAGGACAACCAAAGTCATCGAGATTGATGATATTATTGTGTATTATCTTTGATTGCAAAAAACGTTTTTTCTCAAAACCCTTCACAAACACATATTTATATATACGTGTATGTGATGTTAACAATGAAACAAGATTGTCGTATGGTGTCTCTCCTTCGCTCCATCTAAGTCTATGATAATTTGTTGTTAACCAGTGGTTTGTCCTAACGTATTTGGGATTCGTAACGGATGTAGCAGGCGGTGTCAAAATCCAATGTCTACCAGCAAATCTCAGAACGTCCATGATTGACAGTTCCTTCACAATATATTTTCCGTTGTCGTCGAAAAAGCACTGGAAGTCGATTATAACCGCAGTGTTATCCATAATACTGTAAGACAAAGAAACCACACACATTACAAACTCTATATATATTATGTTTAAACATACAAATATCGTTGAGATATTAATATGTGAACTTACGTTTACAGACGTCTGGACTGAAGCACCGAGAGACATCAACTGACGAAAGAAACAAGTGTTGAGGGGGGTTACTATACATGGAGACGAATTTTTTTAGTAGGTGGGGAGGTGTCGTCGTTCTCCATGTTGATGCGTTGTCGTATCCGATAATGACCGTATGCAAGCGTATCATGACCATTGTCTAATATATAACGCTTATCATCATACGGTGACAACGCTTGAATGTGAGTGGTTGCGACATGGCTGCACCGTATAAATTATTACAGTCTGTATACAAATAAATAGATAGTACACGTTAGTAATACGTTAGTTTATTGCAAACTGTGAAGATGGCAGCTACTCCTGATTTTAGCATTGAAAGTGAAAGAAGAAAATCGTTCAAGTATTGGGAAGTGACGTTTGTCAGTCCCGACGAGTTAGCGTTTGCCGGGTTTTACTACTATCCGCTAAATTATGATGTTTGTGGACATAGTATGTCATTCATAGACGATAGAGTTAAATGCTTTTGTTGTGGAATTGAATTAGTTCATTGGAGAGAAGGTGACATACCTATGGTGGAACATGAAAAATTTTCTCCGTCATGTCAATTTCTAAACGATGTCAAGAGACAATACATTGGGGAGAAGGTGACAAACCTATGTCAGAACATAAAAAATTTTCTCCGTCATATCAATTTCTAAACAACGTCAAGAGACTATCTTGTACAGGTTAGACAGAGTTAATTCATATCAAACAAATTTGGTTTGCTACATAATTATAGAGAGACAATTGGTATTTTAAAAAATGTTTACCTTGTTGAGGATGTTCCTGTTCCTGCTGATGTTCTGGATTCTGTTGAAGGTCGGACATGATGATATTCAGATGTGAGAATGAATACTGAAAAACAAAGAAACTGTTATAGATATATATAGTATTTTTAACGTCGGTATTATGTTAGTGTATCTTAAACCATGAACAACGCACGCAAGACTATAGCTCTAGAGCTACACAGAGCAACGAGAAGGAATTTCGTTAGGCGCGCGGTTGAATTGAAGGGTCTACACGACTTGTACCAGGCGGATCTTGTGGAGATGATACCATACGCTCGAGTGAACAAAGGGTACAAGTACATGATGACAGTGATCAATGCGTTTAGCAAGTACGCGTACGCTGTACCATTGAAAACAAAGACAGGAAAAGAAGTAAAGCATGCACTAGAGCCTATACTAACTGCTAATCGAATGAAATATTTACAGACAGACAACGGGAAGGAGTATTACAACAGCACAGTACAAGCGTTGCTAAAAAAGTATAATGTGAAACATTACTCAACCTACAGTGAGAAAAAAGCTTCCATAGTGGAACGTTTTAATCGCACACTGAAGACACACATGTATCGAGCTTTCAGTGAACAAGGACACTACCGCTGGTTGGATCTACTACCTACATTACTGAAATCGTACAACAATACAACACACAGAACCATTGGTATGAAACCGAGTGAAGTGAATGACGCCAACGAACATATAGTGTTGGAACGAATAAGGAAGAACACAGCGCCTAAAATCAGTCCAACGAAACCACCCAAATTTAAAGTCGGTGACCGTGTTCGTATAAGTAAGCACAAAATGACGTTCGCCAAAGGTTATACGCCGAATTGGACTAACGAAATATTCACTGTGGATAAAGTACAATCCACTACTATCCCCGTCACTTATCTGCTAAAAGATCATCTAAACAAAGTGTTGAAAGGTGGTTTTTACGAGCACGAGATTAGTAAGTCCAAAGTCGGCGACGTATACCTAGTGGAAAAGGTGTTACAACGCAAAGGTGACAGAGTGCGTGTTCGTTGGCTCGGTTTCGATGGTAAACACGATGGGTGGATACATAAGAAAGATCTAATATAAAAAAAGGTGACAGCACGTGATGAAAACAGTATGCTTTCGGTATTCACAAAGATGAAGATTGTACAGCAAGCAAACAAATTACCAATAAAGGATATGGACTTTTTGGCTGGTGACGAAGGTAGTGCTAAGCGTAAACATGGCCCGCTATTACCGAACAGTATTCGCTGTATCGTTACAGGCCCAAGTTCCTGTGGGATATCAAATGTGCTATTCAACCTACTGTTTGATGCCAACGGACTACGTTTCCGCAACGTATACGTGTTTTCAAAATCATTATTTCAACCAAAATACAGAATGCTAGAAACAGTGATGAAATCACTCGCTGATGAAGGTTTAGGTTATCATGCATACAGCGAGAACGAAGAAGTCCCGCTACCGAGTGAAATCACTGGTCTCGACTCTGTTATCGTATTCGATGACGTATCGTGTGAAAGACAAAACAATATTCGAAAGTATTTTGCTATGGGGAGACATAGCGGTGTGGACACATTCTATCTATGCCAGACATATAGCCAGATACCGAAACAATTGGTACGTGACAACGCTAACTTGTTGATATTGTTCAAACAAGACGATCTAAATTTACGACATGCATACAATGATCACGTTAACATAGATATGAAATATGATGCTTTCAAAGACGTCTGCATGGAAGCGTGGAAGGATCGTTATGGATTTCTAGTCATAGACAAAGACTCGTCAATAAATGAAGGTAGATATAGAATCGGCTTTGATCGATTCATAATTGTTTCCGACGAAGTATAAAAGTGGTTGCACTGTAGTAATGTAATCAGTCCTCTTGCTAACACACGATGGCAATGAATAAGGAGGAACGACTCGCGTATGATATAGACACGATAAGCGACAACATAAGGAAAAAATATCATGCATTACAACACGGTATCAGAGAAAGCGACGAGGCGTTTAGAAAAAATTACAGACCGATTCTGGAACCGTTAGAAGCTATTTCACGAATGTTAAGTGGTGACATGATGGAGGAGGAGGAGGAGGAGGAGGAGGAGGAGCAGATAAAACAAGAAGAGCCTACACAACACGTAATAACAGAAAACGAAAGTGGTATGCAGAGTCATAACGCTTCTCACTTCGGTGAAGAGGACGCCTGGAACCCTAACGCTTCACATTTCAGCGAGGATTCATTAGCAAACAAATATATGCGTTTGTGTGAATCGGCGGACTGTAAACGGATTATAGATCGCATGTATGGTGTTCGATACGAAGGTGGTAAATTTATGATAGGTGATTCAAATGTAAAAATCGATGATAACAACAACTTTCATGTCAAAGGAAAAATTTACGAGGGTACACCTGGTCTGTATGAACTTTTGTTTATGAAACTACCGAAAAAATACAACAAGGATGATATGAGGAAATATAAGTCTATACTACTAGCAACCAACGGACACAAACAAAAATATAAACACAATACGCGAATAAACAGTAACAGTGGCGTCAAGTACCGACTAGTAATATCTAAATTGTTTGCACGAAAACGTACAGGGAGTGGCTATATGGAGATGAAACCGAACACTGCAATCGATTACGTGCATTGGGATGATCCTAACGAGTTGGTTAATAGATTGAGACTGTTAATGGCGTCTCAAAATAGCGGCCATACTGGTCATAGGAATGAAATCGTTTCGATATTGGAAGAATTACGTGAAACTGGCATTATCATATAAAAGCAGACGCACCGTTCTATAACCATCAGTTCTTCTTCATAAATATGAGTGTAGACAAGTTCGGTAGACACGACAGCGCTGTAAGAGTGCGAAAAGAAACTCATCGAAGTCTGCGTGAGGATATCGGTTTAGGAGTGACTAACGACGGTCACTTTGATGTGAAAAACAAAAAGATATGCAACTTGGGTGATCCTGAAGAGTTGCACGATGTTGTTTCTTTACAGTACGTAAAGGACACATGCTTACAGTACAAGAACGACGATAACGCTACCGTAGACGCAAAAGATCATCGAATAATAAGGCTAAACGATCCGCTTAAATCAAGAGATGCAGCCACAAAACGATACGTAGACGAGAAGAGTTTGAAAAAAGATCGTGCAGGTAACGTAATCGTTAATGACTGTCGACTAACGCGTGTGCAAGCGCCTGTTGACTTCAAAGACGCAGTGAATTTGGAATTTTTACATGCACACACAATCAGTTTGCAAAACGATACTTTCTACGCTGCCGGAAGAAAAATTACGAATATAGCGAACGGTGTCAATGACAAAGACGCAGTCACTGTACGACAAATGCACGAATTAAAATTACATATAAAGACCGAATTGTACAAGGTCACTCAGGTATTTCACGCTCATATAATCAATCTAATAAAGTTTGTCTATAAATATCAAGACAGCACGACACAGCGTTCAGTCCTGTCTGAATATATGGAAGAGGTGGGGCGTTTAATAGACGTTCTCGATACGGAAACGGAAATCAAGGATTGGAGATCTGTTTACAAGAATGCACGTACTTCGTAAGAAAAGAAGAATGGGGCGTGGTGTAATTGGAAAAATACTTAAAAACACTGTGCCCGCTATCGTTTCGTCAGTACCTACTTTGATTAATCGAGCGGTGGACGCATTACCAGTAGAATTACACCTACCGGGCTACCGATTCTGTGGACCTGGAACAAAACTCAAAGAGAGATTGGCGCGTGGCGAGCGCGGAATCAACGAGTTGGACGAAGCCTGTCGCGAACACGATATCGCTTACGCTAAGTACAAGGACAACGAACGAAGACGCGTAGCGGATCGTGTGCTAGCCGGCAAGGCGTGGGATCGAGTGAAAGCTTTGAATTCAGGCATCAGCGAAAGAGCGTACGCGGCGGCCGTAGCGGCAGCGATGAAGGCGAAATCGGCAGTGGGTGGAGGGAGCTCGCGTAGTGGTTGTAGAAAAAACAAGAAGAAGAAGGGTTCAGGAATTAAACGTCAATCCGTGAACAAACGCAAAACGACCTGCAAACGCAAAACAGTCCCAAGACATAAACGTAACAATAAAAAAATAGCGTCAGGTCTATACCTACGTCCTTACAGACAAAAAAACTAATTTGCATACCAGTGCGTGCATTGTCTGACAGTGATTTGTATGTGTACGCAAAACTTTTGAAAATACCTTATTTCAGAGGAGTTTTTATGCGTAACACTTTACCACACACACGACCATGGAAGAATGAGAGTGCAGTTGTTAATCTAGACAGTGCAGAAGGACCTGGTACGCACTGGGTTTGCTACAAGAAGCGAAACAAACAAATTTACTACTATGATGCGTATGGTAATATGCAGCCACCTCTTGAGCTGACACAGTATTTTGGAACCGACACTGACATTTACTACAATTACGAACGTGAACAGCCACCACACACAGTCATCTGCGGGCATTTATGTTTGGACTTCTTAACGCGCGAGTGATCAGTAAGCGACAAGATGTCTTCGCTGTCGGTCACCTTAACAGGTACGAATGCTGCTGCTCTTGTATGTGACTTTTTCCCGCCTCTCGAACTAACAAACGGCGAATGGTATGTAGGTCTATTGGACTTTACTACATACAACAGTATACCGAACGTGATTGAAGGAAAAAACAACGTGTTTCCAGTACTACGAGACGGAACAACGTGGGACTTGATAACTTTACCTACAGGTGCTTATGAAATCGGTGACATAGAAGCCTTCCTCAAAAAGCAGTTAGGAGACTCAAAGATTAGTCTACGTCCTAACAACAATACACTGAAATGTGAGCTGACTTGTGCACTGGATATTGACTTTCAACAAACAGTGTACGGTATCGGTGATATGTTGGGTTTCAAGGGAAAGCGTCTGCTTGAAGCGAATAAAACTCACACGTCTGACGCCACAGTTAACATTATAAAAGTGAACAGTATACTGATAAGGTGTAATATAGCGCAAGGATCATACAAGAACGGTAAAACCGAGCACACACTGCACTCGTTCTATCCGTCAGTCGAACCAGGATTCAAAATAATTGAATCGCCTACAAACGTCATATACCTACCTGTGAATGTGAGTCGTTTGGACAACATAACATTATCTTTACACGATCAGGACGGTGACGTAATAGATTTTCGCGGAGAAGTCATCACTGTGCGTTTACATCTAAAACGACTATAGACATGGGCTTGTACTTTGTTTCTTCGCCATCGCTTCTACCACAGTCGTCGTCAGTAATAAAAGAAGAAGAAAGATCAGTTAGGAAACGCATCAGTACTCGTTCGAAACTGAAACGATTAACATCAGTTAACCGCCGTTTCCTGATTTCACTGGGTTTTGTTGTTGTAAACAAGTAACATGGCGAGTGGAATATTATCAGTGGAGCAGCAACCGTTCTTTGAAGACAGTATCACACACTTTTCATTTCACTCACACGCACCGTACGCAACAACAAGATATGGAAACAATGATGAAATACGTGTGCCAATACAACAACAGGACGTCTTTACACTGCCGTCAGAAAGTTTCCTCTACATCGAAGGCAAGTTGGTTAAAAAAAACCCTAGTGCGGCTGCAGATACTGCACTGAATGTGGAACTGGTGAACAATGCTATAGCATTTCTCTTTGAAGAGATTCGTTACGAGTTGGCCGGTGTGGTAGTGGACCATACCAGAAACGTCGGTGTTACGTCAACTATTAAAACTTTTTTATCACTCAACAACAACGCACGTAACGCAATGGAAAACGCAGGTTGGGTGGCACCGACCACGAACATATTAAAAGTCAATTTTTGTATACCACTGAAAATGCTAATGGGATTCGCAGAAGACTATACACGCATCGTGCTGAACGTGAAACAAGAACTTATACTCCTACGCGCTTCTACCGACATAAATGCTATGGTTTTAGTAAGCGAACAAACGACTGCTAATTGTGTTCTTGAACTAGATAAAGTTTACTGGAAAATGCCTTATGTACATGTAGCTAATGTGTACAGATTACCACTGTTACGACTCATAGAGAAAGACCACCCGATAACTACGCCTTTTAGGACCTGGGAGTTGCACGAGTATCCTGCCTTACCACAGACTAAAAGGCAGAATTGGATTGTCAAGACCTCGAGTCAGCTGGAAAAATCACGCTTTGTTGTGTTAGCGTTTCAGACAGCAAGAAAAAATGTACTGACAGCACACGCTGATGAATTCGATCACTGTAACGTGATCAATGCGAGACTGTTTCTAAACGACAAGTATTATCCTTACGATAATTTAAACTTGGATATTGGGAAAGACCGTTTTGCATTATTGTACAATATGTACACCAGTTTTCAAAGTTCGTATTACCACCGTTTAGACGGCAGCCCAGTACTGACACCGGAATTATTCAAATCAAAAGCCCCGCTGGTTGTTTTCGATTGTAGCAAGCAAGACGAAACACTTAAGTCTTCAGCAGTTGATGTACGTTTAGAATTTGAATCGTCAATGAATTTTCCTAGACAGACAACCGCCTACTGTATGATACTACATGATTCGCTTGTAGAATATACACCATTGTCCAACACAGTACATAGACGTGTTTAAGTCTTATTTTATACATATTTTGTAAATACTAGTTTTAAATATATATATATTTTCATCATATTTGTAACATTATAATATTGGAGCTATGTGTGTGTATGTATTTTTAATTGTAAAACTAGTTTAGATATATTTTAATACTTGTAACAATATAATCTTGGAACTGTGTATGTTTTTTTTTTTTTAAATTGTAAATATTAGTTTAGATATATTTTCATACTTGTAACAATATAATCTTGGAGCTGTGTATGTATTTTTAATTGTAAAACTGTTTAATATAATCTTGGAGCTGTGTGTATGTATTTTAATAAATGTATATATATATTACACACACTTTATTATTATTTGTATTTATTTTATTTATATTATTATTTATTATTATTTGTATAACCCAC